>OX336391.1:649140391-650340391 GCA_946902985.2 Meconema thalassinum
ATGTCGTTTAAGAGATACACGCTCGGTTAGGAAACCTTCAACCCCCACTTTTCACCCCTTTCACCTCATAATATACACCACATCGAAAAACCCTCAGACACATATCTTCTTATTTTTAATGATGAGTTTATATGCCGAGTATCAAATCCCCCAATGAAAGCAATCCGGAGATATTGTTATTCAATGAAATGCAGGTGTACCCCCTTAACACCCCTTTAGAAACTGAATATCCAAAAACCCTTCCTTAGTGGGCGTTTTCGACTTACAACGAACATATCCCCAAAATTTCATGATTCTAACTTCAATAGTTTTGGCTGGGCGATGATGAGTCAGTCAGTCAGTCAGGACACTTGTTTTTATATAAGAGATAAGCATTGGTCCTAGTGGAAAATAATTCTATCATCTGAAACCAAAAATGCATGGGACGAAAAAAAACATCAAAATATCATGTTGGTTTCGGTCCCTAAAAGACGTGAAAAATATAATAAAAGTATTAAAAAAAACTATTTTTTGAAATTCCATTCGAATCAATTTTTATGTCATTCCTGGGACTTAGAAAATTCCGGCCAGAAAGTACAAAATCATTAATAACTCCCTAAGTATTCGTCGTATGATGAAATAGCAAGAGACAAAAAAGATGTAATGTGTTATTGTCTACAACATAGGCCATGTATAATTTTACACTCAGACATATTACGTTTCCCCCCCCCATATTTTCACCCCTCCCCATGGGCCCCTTATATTGGATTTATGAAAAAACGGTCAAACACCTATTTTGTTATTTTTTATGCTGATTTTTTTCCGCTGAGTTCCAAACTCCTCGCCCATGTCGTTTAAGAGATACACGCTCGGTTAGGAAACCTTCAACCCCCACTTTTCACCCCTTTCACCTCATAATATACACCACATCGAAAAACCCTCAGACACATATCTTCTTATTTTTAATGATGAGTTTATATGCCGAGTATCAAATCCCCCAATGAAAGCAATCCGGAGATATTGTTATTCAATGAAATGCAGGTGTACCCCCTTAACACCCCTTTAGAAACTGAATATCCAAAAACCCTTCCTTAGTGGGCGTTTTCGACTTACAACGAACATATTCCCAAAATTTCATGTTTCTAGCTTTAATAGTTTTGGCTGGGCGATGATGAGTCAGTCAGTCAGTCAGGACACTTAGTTTTATATAATAGATAAGCATCGGTCCTAGTGGAAAATAATTCTATCACCTGAAACCAAAAATGCATGGGACGAAAAAAAACATCAAAATATCATGTTGGTTTCGGACCCTAAAAGACGTGAAAAATATAATAAAAGTATTAAAAAAAACTATTTTTTGAAATTTCATTCGAATCAATTTTTATGTCATTCCTGGGACTTAGAAAATTCCGGCCTAATAGTACAAAATCATTAATAACTCCCTAAGTATTCGTCGTATGATGAAATAGCAAGAGACAAAAAAGATGTAATGTGTTATTGTCTACAACATAGGCCATGTATAATTTTACACTCAGACATATTACGTTCCCCCCCCCCCTCCCCATGGGCCCCTTATATTGGATATATGAAAAAACGGTCAAACACCTATTTTGTTATTTTTTATGCTGATTTTTTTCCGCTGAGTTCCAAACTCCTCGCCCATGTCGTTTAAGAGATACACGCTCGGTTAGGAAACCTTCAACCCCCACTTTTCACCCCTTTCACCTCATAATATACACCACATCGAAAAACCCTCAGACACATATCTTCTTATTTTTAATGATGAGTTTATATGCCGAGTATCAAATCCCCCAATGAAAGCAATCCGGAGATATTGTTATTCAATGAAATGCAGGTGTACCCCCTTAACACCCCTTTAGAAACTGAATATCCAAAAACCCTTCCTTAGTGGGCGTTTTCGACTTACAACGAACATATCCCCAAAATTTCATGATTCTAACTTCAATAGTTTTGGCTGGGCGATGATGAGTCAGTCAGTCAGTCAGGACACTTGTTTTTATATAAGAGATAAGCATTGGTCCTAGTGGAAAATAATTCTATCATCTGAAACCAAAAATGCATGGGACGAAAAAAAACATCAAAATATCATGTTGGTTTCGGTCCCTAAAAGACGTGAAAAATATAATAAAAGTATTTAAAAAAACTATTTTTTGAAATTCCATTCGAATCAATTTTTATGTCATTCCTGGGACTTAGAAAATTCCGGCCAAAAAGTACAAAATCATTAATAACTCCCTAAGTATTCGTCGTATGATGAAATAGCAAGAGACAAAAAAGATGTAATGTGTTATTGTCTACAACATAGGCCATGTATAATTTTACACTCAGACATATTACGTTTCCCCCCCCCATATTTTCACCCCTCCCCATGGGCCCCTTATATTGGATTTATGAAAAAACGGTCAAACACCTATTTTGTTATTTTTTATGCTGATTTTTTTCCGCTGAGTTCCAAACTCCTCGCCCATGTCGTTTAAGAGATACACGCTCGGTTAGGAAACCTTCAACCCCCACTTTTCACCCCTTTCACCTCATAATATACACCACATCGAAAAACCCTCAGACACGTATCTTCTTATTTTTAATGATGAGTTTATATGCCGAGTATCAAATCCCCCAATGAAAGCAATCCGGAGATATTGTTATTCAATGAAATGCAGGTGTACCCCCTTAACACCCCTTTAGAAACTGAATATCCAAAAACCCTTCCTTAGTGGGCGTTTTCGACTTACAACGAACATATTCCCAAAATTTCATGTTTCTAGCTTTAATAGTTTTGGCTGGGCGATGATGAGTCAGTCAGTCAGTCAGGACACTTGATTTTATATAATAGACTAGCAGGTACCCGCGGCTTCACTCGCGTCATAGTCGTGTCATATTGTTATTCAATGAAATGCAGGTGTACCCCCTTAACACCCCCTTTAGAAACTGAATATCCAAAAACCCTTCCTTAGTGGGCGTTTTCGACTTACAACGAACATATTCCCAAAATTTCATGTTTCTAGCTTTAATAGTTTTGGCTGGGCGATGATGAGTCAGTCAGTCATTCAGGACACTTAGTTTTATATAATAGATAAGCATCGGTCCTAGTGGAAAATAATTCTATCACCTGAAACCAAAAATGCATGGGACGAAAAAAAACATCAAAATATCATGTTGGTTTCGGACCCTAAAAGACGTGAAAAAATAATAAAAGTATTAAAAAAAACTATTTTTTGAAATTTCATTCGAATCAATTTTTATGTCATTCCTGGGACTTAGAAAATTCCGGCCAAAAAGTACAAAATCATTAATAACTCCCTAAGTATTCGTCGTATGATGAAATAGCAAGAGACAAAAAAGATGTAATGTGTTATTGTCTACAACATAGGCCATGTATAATTTTACACTCAGACATATTACGTTTCCCCCCCCCCATATTTTCACCCCTCCCCATGGGCCCCTTATATTGGATTTATGAAAAAACGGTCAAAACACCTATTTTGTTATTTTTTATGCTGATTTTTTTCCGCTGAGTTCCAAACTCCTCGCCCATGTCGTTTAAGAGATACACGCTCGGTTAGGAAACCTTCAACCCCCACTTTTCACCCCTTTCACCTCATAATATACACCACATCGAAAAACCCTCAGACACATATCTTCTTATTTTTAATGATGAGTTTATATGCCGAGTATCAAATCCCCCAATGAAAGCAATCCGGAGATATTGTTATTCAATGAAATGCAGGTGTACCCCCTTAACACCCCTTTAGAAACTGAATATCCAAAAACCCTTCCTTAGTGGGCGTTTTCGACTTACAACGAACATATTCCCAAAATTTCATGTTTCTAGCTTTAATAGTTTTGGCTGGGCGATGATGAGTCAGTCAGTCAGTCAGGACACTTAGTTTTATATAATAGATAAGCATCGGTCCTAGTGGAAAATAATTCTATCACCTGAAACCAAAAATGCATGGGACGAAAAAAAACATCAAAATATCATGTTGGTTTCGGACCCTAAAAGACGTGAAAAATATAATAAAAGTATTAAAAAAAAACTATTTTTTGAAATTTCATTCGAATCAATTTTATGTCATTCCTGGGACTTAGAAAATTCCGGCCTAATAGTACAAAATCATTAATAACTCCCTAAGTATTCGTCGTATGATGAAATAGCAAGAGACAAAAAAGATGTAATGTGTTATTGTCTACAACATAGGCCATGTATAATTTTACACTCAGACATATTACGTTCCCCCCCCCCTCCCCATGGGCCCCTTATATTGGATATATGAAAAACGGTCAAACACCTATTTTGTTATTTTTTATGCTGATTTTTTTCCGCTGAGTTCCAAACTCCTCGCCCATGTCGTTTAAGAGATACACGCTCGGTTAGGAAACCTTCAACCCCCACTTTTCACCCCTTTCACCTCATAATATACACCACATCGAAAAACCCTCAGACACATATCTTCTTATTTTTAATGATGAGTTTATATGCCGAGTATCAAATCCCCCAATGAAAGCAATCCGGAGATATTGTTATTCAATGAAATGCAGGTGTACCCCCTTAACACCCCTTTAGAAACTGAATATCCAAAAACCCTTCCTTAGTGGGCGTTTTCGACTTACAACGAACATATCCCCAAAATTTCATGATTCTAACTTCAATAGTTTTGGCTGGGCGATGATGAGTCAGTCAGTCAGTCAGGACACTTGTTTTTATATAAGAGATAAGCATTGGTCCTAGTGGAAAATAATTCTATCATCTGAAACCAAAAATGCATGGGACGAAAAAAAACATCAAAATATCATGTTGGTTTCGGTCCCTAAAAGACGTGAAAAATATAATAAAAGTATTAAAAAAAACTATTTTTTGAAATTCCATTCGAATCAATTTTTATGTCATTCCTGGGACTTAGAAAATTCCGGCCAAAAAGTACAAAATCATTAATAACTCCCTAAGTATTCGTCGTATGATGAAATAGCAAGAGACAAAAAAGATGTAATGTGTTATTGTCTACAACATAGGCCATGTATAATTTTACACTCAGACATATTACGTTTCCCCCCCCCATATTTTCACCCCTCCCCATGGGCCCCTTATATTGGATTTATGAAAAAACGGTCAAACACCTATTTTGTTATTTTTTATGCTGATTTTTTTTCCGCTGAGTTCCAAACTCCTCGCCCATGTCGTTTAAGAGATACACGCTCGGTTAGGAAACCTTCAACCCCCACTTTTCACCCCTTTCACCTCATAATATACACCACATCGAAAAACCCTCAGACACATATCTTCTTATTTTTAATGATGAGTTTATATGCCGAGTATCAAATCCCCCAATGAAAGCAATCCGGAGATATTGTTATTCAATGAAATGCAGGTGTACCCCCTTAACACCCCTTTAGAAACTGAATATCCAAAAACCCTTCCTTAGTGGGCGTTTTCGACTTACAACGAACATATTCCCAAAATTTCATGTTTCTAGCTTTAATAGTTTTGGCTGGGCGATGATGAGTCAGTCAGTCAGTCAGGACACTTAGTTTTATATAATAGATAAGCATCGGTCCTAGTGGAAAATAATTCTATCACCTGAAACCAAAAATGCATGGGACGAAAAAAAACATCAAAATATCATGTTGGTTTCGGACCCTAAAAGACGTGAAAAATATAATAAAAGTATTAAAAAAAACTATTTTTTGAAATTTCATTCGAATCAATTTTTATGTCATTCCTGGGACTTAGAAAATTCCGGCCTAATAGTACAAAATCATTAATAACTCCCTAAGTATTCGTCGTATGATGAAATAGCAAGAGACAAAAAAGATGTAATGTGTTATTGTCTACAACATAGGCCATGTATAATTTTACACTCAGACATATTACGTTCCCCCCCCCCCCCCTCCCCATGGGCCCCTTATATTGGATATATGAAAAAACGGTCAAACACCTATTTTGTTATTTTTTATGCTGATTTTTTTCCGCTGAGTTCCAAACTCCTCGCCCATGTCGTTTAAGAGATACACGCTCGGTTAGGAAACCTTCAACCCCCACTTTTCACCCCTTTCACCTCATAATATACACCACATCGAAAAACCCTCAGACACATATCTTCTTATTTTTAATGATGAGTTTATATGCCGAGTATCAAATCCCCCAATGAAAGCAATCCGGAGATATTGTTATTCAATGAAATGCAGGTGTACCCCCTTAACACCCCTTTAGAAACTGAATATCCAAAAACCCTTCCTTAGTGGGCGTTTTCGACTTACAACGAACATATCCCCAAAATTTCATGATTCTAACTTCAATAGTTTTGGCTGGGCGATGATGAGTCAGTCAGTCAGTCAGGACACTTGTTTTTATATAAGAGATAAGCATTGGTCCTAGTGGAAAATAATTCTATCATCTGAAACCAAAAATGCATGGGACGAAAAAAAACATCAAAATATCATGTTGGTTTCGGTCCCTAAAAGACGTGAAAAATATAATAAAAGTATTAAAAAAAACTATTTTTTGAAATTCCATTCGAATCAATTTTTATGTCATTCCTGGGACTTAGAAAATTCCGGCCAAAAAGTACAAAATCATTAATAACTCCCTAAGTATTCGTCGTATGATGAAATAGCAAGAGACAAAAAAGATGTAATGTGTTATTGTCTACAACATAGGCCATG
The DNA here is from genome assembly GCA_946902985.2 of Meconema thalassinum. NCBI lineage: Eukaryota > Metazoa > Arthropoda > Insecta > Orthoptera > Tettigoniidae > Meconema > Meconema thalassinum. Next base: position 649,147,052 of record OX336391.1, read on the forward strand.
TATAATTTTACACTCAGACATATTACGTTTCCCCCCCCCCCATATTTTCACCCCTCCCCATGGGCCCCTTATATTGGATTTATGAAAAAACGGTCAAACACCTATTTTGTTATTTTTTATGCTGATTTTTTTCCGCTGAGTTCCAAACTCCTCGCCCATGTCGTTTAAGAGATACACGCTCGGTTAGGAAACCTTCAACCCCCCACTTTTCACCCCTTTCACCTCATAATATACACCACATCGAAAAACCCTCAGACACGTATCTTCTTATTTTTAATGATGAGTTTATATGCCGAGTATCAAATCCCCCAATGAAAGCAATCCGGAGATATTGTTATTCAATGAAATGCAGGTGTACCCCCTTAACACCCCTTTAGAAACTGAATATCCAAAAACCCTTCCTTAGTGGGCGTTTTCGACTTACAACGAACATATTCCCAAAATTTCATGTTTTCTAGCTTTAATAGTTTTGGCTGGGCGATGATGAGTCAGTCAGTCAGTCAGGACACTTGATTTTATATAATAGACTAGCAGGTACCCGCGGCTTCACTCGCGTCATAGTCGTGTCATATTGTTATTCAATGAAATGCAGGTGTACCCCCTTAACACCCCTTTAGAAACTGAATATCCAAAAACCCTTCCTTAGTGGGCGTTTTCGACTTACAACGAACATATTCCCAAAATTTCATGTTTCTAGCTTTAATAGTTTTGGCTGGGCGATGATGAGTCAGTCAGTCATTCAGGACACTTAGTTTTATATAATAGATAAGCATCGGTCCTAGTGGAAAATAATTCTATCACCTGAAACCAAAAATGCATGGGACGAAAAAAAACATCAAAATATCATGTTGGTTTCGGACCCTAAAAGACGTGAAAAATATAATAAAAGTATTAAAAAAACTATTTTTTGAAATTTCATTCGAATCAATTTTTATGTCATTCCTGGGACTTAGAAAATTCCGGCCAAAAAGTACAAAATCATTAATAACTCCCTAAGTATTCGTCGTATGATGAAATAGCAAGAGACAAAAAAGATGTAATGTGTTATTGTCTACAACATAGGCCATGTATAATTTTACACTCAGACATATTACGTTTCCCCCCCCCCATATTTTCACCCCTCCCCATGGGCCCCTTATATTGGATTTATGAAAAAACGGTCAAACACCTATTTTGTTATTTTTTATGCTGATTTTTTTCCGCTGAGTTCCAAACTCCTCGCCCATGTCGTTTAAGAGATACACGCTCGGTTAGGAAACCTTCAACCCCCACTTTTCACCCCTTTCACCTCATAATATACACCACATCGAAAAACCCTCAGACACATATCTTCTTATTTTTAATGATGAGTTTATATGCCGAGTATCAAATCCCCCAATGAAAGCAATCCGGAGATATTGTTATTCAATGAAATGCAGGTGTACCCCCTTAACACCCCTTTAGAAACTGAATATCCAAAAACCCTTCCTTAGTGGGCGTTTTCGACTTACAACGAACATATTCCCAAAATTTCATGTTTCTAGCTTTAATAGTTTTGGCTGGGCGATGATGAGTCAGTCAGTCAGTCAGGACACTTAGTTTTATATAATAGATAAGCATCGGTCCTAGTGGAAAATAATTCTATCACCTGAAACCAAAAATGCATGGGACGAAAAAAAACATCAAAATATCATGTTGGTTTCGGACCCTAAAAGACGTGAAAAATATAATAAAAGTATTAAAAAAAACTATTTTTTGAAATTTCATTCGAATCAATTTTTATGTCATTCCTGGGACTTAGAAAATTCCGGCCTAATAGTACAAAATCATTAATAACTCCCTAAGTATTCGTCGTATGATGAAATAGCAAGAGACAAAAAAGATGTAATGTGTTATTGTCTACAACATAGGCCATGTATAATTTTACACTCAGACATATTACGTTCCCCCCCCCCCTCCCCATGGGCCCCTTATATTGGATATATGAAAAAACGGTCAAACACCTATTTTGTTATTTTTTATGCTGATTTTTTTCCGCTGAGTTCCAAACTCCTCGCCCATGTCGTTTAAGAGATACACGCTCGGTTAGGAAACCTTCAACCCCCCACTTTTCACCCCTTTCACCTCATAATATACACCACATCGAAAAACCCTCAGACACATATCTTCTTATTTTTAATGATGAGTTTATATGCCGAGTATCAAATCCCCCAATGAAAGCAATCCGGAGATATTGTTATTCAATGAAATGCAGGTGTACCCCCTTAACACCCCTTTAGAAACTGAATATCCAAAAACCCTTCCTTAGTGGGCGTTTTCGACTTACAACGAACATATCCCCAAAATTTCATGATTCTAACTTCAATAGTTTTGGCTGGGCGATGATGAGTCAGTCAGTCAGTCAGGACACTTGTTTTTATATAAGAGATAAGCATTGGTCCTAGTGGAAAATAATTCTATCATCTGAAACCAAAAATGCATGGGACGAAAAAAAACATCAAAATATCATGTTGGTTTCGGTCCCTAAAAGACGTGAAAAATATAATAAAAGTATTAAAAAAAAACTATTTTTTGAAATTCCATTCGAATCAATTTTTATGTCATTCCTGGGACTTAGAAAATTCCGGCCAAAAAGTACAAAATCATTAATAACTCCCTAAGTATTCGTCGTATGATGAAATAGCAAGAGACAAAAAAGATGTAATGTGTTATTGTCTACAACATAGGCCATGTATAATTTTACACTCAGACATATTACGTTTCCCCCCCCCATATTTTCACCCCTCCCCATGGGCCCCTTATATTGGATTTATGAAAAAACGGTCAAACACCTATTTTGTTATTTTTTATGCTGATTTTTTTCCGCTGAGTTCCAAACTCCTCGCCCATGTCGTTTAAGAGATACACGCTCGGTTAGGAAACCTTCAACCCCCACTTTTCACCCCTTTCACCTCATAATATACACCACATCGAAAAACCTCAGACACGTATCTTCTTATTTTTAATGATGAGTTTATATGCCGAGTATCAAATCCCCCAATGAAAGCAATCCGGAGATATTGTTATTCAATGAAATGCAGGTGTACCCCCTTAACACCCCTTTAGAAACTGAATATCCAAAAACCCTTCCTTAGTGGGCGTTTTCGACTTACAACGAACATATTCCCAAAATTTCATGTTTCTAGCTTTAATAGTTTTGGCTGGGCGATGATGAGTCAGTCAGTCAGTCAGGACACTTGATTTTATATAATAGACTAGCAGGTACCCGCGGCTTCACTCGCGTCATAGTCGTGTCATATTGTTATTCAATGAAATGCAGGTGTACCCCCTTAACACCCCTTTAGAAACTGAATATCCAAAAACCCTTCCTTAGTGGGCGTTTTCGACTTACAACGAACATATTCCCAAAATTTCATGTTTCTAGCTTTAATAGTTTTGGCTGGGCGATGATGAGTCAGTCAGTCAGTCAGGACACTTAGTTTTATATAATAGATAAGCATCGGTCCTAGTGGAAAATAATTCTATCACCTGAAACCAAAAATGCATGGGACGAAAAAAAACATCAAAATATCATGTTGGTTTCGGACCCTAAAAGACGTGAAAAATATAATAAAAGTATTAAAAAAAACTATTTTTTGAAATTTCATTCGAATCAATTTTTATGTCATTCCTGGGACTTAGAAAATTCCGGCCTAATAGTACAAAATCATTAATAACTCCCTAAGTATTCGTCGTATGATGAAATAGCAAGAGACAAAAAAGATGTAATGTGTTATTGTCTACAACATAGGCCATGTATAATTTTACACTCAGACATATTACGTTCCCCCCCCCCCCCCTCCCCATGGGCCCCTTATATTGGATATATGAAAAAACGGTCAAACACCTATTTTGTTATTTTTTATGCTGATTTTTTTCCGCTGAGTTCCAAACTCCTCGCCCATGTCGTTTAAGAGATACACGCTCGGTTAGGAAACCTTCAACCCCCACTTTTCACCCCTTTCACCTCATAATATACACCACATCGAAAAACCCTCAGACACATATCTTCTTATTTTTAATGATGAGTTTATATGCCGAGTATCAAATCCCCCAATGAAAGCAATCCGGAGATATTGTTATTCAATGAAATGCAGGTGTACCCCCTTAACACCCCTTTAGAAACTGAATATCCAAAAACCCTTCCTTAGTGGGCGTTTTCGACTTACAACGAACATATCCCCAAAATTTCATGATTCTAACTTCAATAGTTTTGGCTGGGCGATGATGAGTCAGTCAGTCAGTCAGTCAGGACACTTGTTTTTATATAAGAGATAAGCATTGGTCCTAGTGGAAAATAATTCTATAATCTGAAACCAAAAATGCATGGGACGAAAAAAAACATCAAAATATCATGTTGGTTTCGGTCCCTAAAAGACGTGAAAAATATAATAAAAGTATTAAAAAAAACTATTTTTTGAAATTCCATTCGAATCAATTTTTATGTCATTCCTGGGACTTAGAAAATTCCGGCCAAAAAGTACAAAATCATTAATAACTCCCTAAGTATTCGTCGTATGATGAAATAGCAAGAGACAAAAAAGATGTAATGTGTTATTGTCTACAACATAGGCCATGTATAATTTTACACTCAGACATATTACGTTTCCCCCCCACCCCATATTTTCACCCCTCCCCATGGGCCCCTTATATTGGATTTATGAAAAAACGGTCAAACACCTATTTTGTTATTTTTTATGCTGATTTTTTCCGCTGAGTTCCAAACTCCTCGCCCATGTCGTTTAAGAGATACACGCTCGGTTAGGAAACCTTCAACCCCCACTTTTCACCCCTTTCACCTCATAATATACACCACATCGAAAAACCCTCAGACACGTATCTTCTTATTTTTAATGATGAGTTTATATGCCGAGTATCAAATCCCCCAATGAAAGCAATCCGGAGATATTGTTATTCAATGAAATGCAGGTGTACCCCCTTAACACCCCTTTAGAAACTGAATATCCAAAAACCCTTCCTTAGTGGGCGTTTTCGACTTACAACGAACATATTCCCAAAATTTCATGTTTCTAGCTTTAATAGTTTTGGCTGGGCGATGATGAGTCAGTCAGTCAGTCAGGACACTTGATTTTATATAATAGACTAGCAGGTACCCGCGGCTTCACTCGCGTCATAGTCGTGTCATATTGTTATTCAATGAAATGCAGGTGTACCCCCTTAACACCCCTTTAGAAACTGAATATCCAAAAACCCTTCCTTAGTGGGCGTTTTCGACTTACAACGAACATATTCCCAAAATTTCATGTTTCTAGCTTTAATAGTTTTGGCTGGGCGATGATGAGTCAGTCAGTCAGTCAGGACACTTAGTTTTATATAATAGATAAGCATCGGTCCTAGTGGAAAATAATTCTATCACCTGAAACCAAAAATGCATGGGACGAAAAAAAACATCAAAATATCATATTGGTTCCGGACCCTAAAAGACGTGAAAAAAATAATAAAAGAATTAAAAAAAAACCATTTTTCAAAATTTAATTCGAATCAATTTTTATGCCATTCCTGGGACTTAGAATATTCCGGCCAAAAAGTACAAAATCATTAATAACTCCCTAAGTATTCGTCGTATGATGAAATAGCAAGAGACAAAAAAGATGTAATGTGTTATTGTCTACAACATAGGCCATGTATAATTTTACACTCAGACATATTACGTTCCCCCCCCCCTCCCCATGGGCCCCTTATATTGGATATATGAAAAAAACGGTCAAACACCTATTTTGTTATTTTTTATGCTGATTTTTTTCCGCTGAGTTCCAAACTCCTCGCCCATGTCGTTTAAGAGATACACGCTCGGTTAGGAAACCTTCAACCCCCACTTTTCACCCCTTTCACCTCATAATATACACCACATCGAAAAACCCTCAGACACATATCTTCTTATTTTTAATGATGAGTTTATATGCCGAGTATCAAATCCCCCAATGAAAGCAATCCGGAGATATTGTTATTCAATGAAATGCAGGTGTACCCCCTTAACACCCCTTTAGAAACTGAATATCAAAAAACCCTTCCTTAGTGGGCGTTTTCGACTTACAACGAACATATCCCCAAAATTTCATGATTCTAACTTCAATAGTTTTGGCTGGGCGATGATGAGTCAGTCAGTCAGTCAGGACACTTGTTTTTATATAAGAGATAAGCTTTGGTCCTAGTGGAAAATAATTTTATCATCTGAAACCAAAAATGCATGGGACGAAAAAAAACATCAAAATATCATGTTGGTTTCGGTCCCTAAAAGACGTGAAAAATATAATAAAAGTATTAAAAAAAAACTATTTTTTGAAATTCCATTCGAATCAATTTTTATGTCATTCCTGGGACTTAGAAAATTCCGGCCAAAAAGTACAAAATCATTAATAACTCCCTAAGTATTCGTCGTATGATGAAATAGCAAGAGACAAAAAAGATGTAATGTGTTATTGTCTACAACATAGGCCATGTATAATTTTACACTCAGACATATTACGTTTCCCCCCCCCCCATATTTTCACCCCTCCCCATGGGCCCCTTATATTGGATTTATGAAAAAACGGTCAAACACCTATTTTGTTATTTTTTATGCTGATTTTTTTCCGCTGAGTTCCAAACTCCTCGCCCATGTCGTTTAAGAGATACACGCTCGGTTAGGAAACCTTCAACCCCCACTTTTCACCCCTTTCACCTCATAATATACACCACATCGAAAAACCCTCAGACACGTATCTTCTTATTTTTAATGATGAGTTTATATGCCGAGTATCAAATCCCCCAATGAAAGCAATCCGGAGATATTGTTATTCAATGAAATGCAGGTGTACCCCCTTAACACCCCTTTAGAAACTGAATATCCAAAAACCCTTCCTTAGTGGGCGTTTTCGACTTACAACGAACATATTCCCAAAATTTCATGTTTCTAGCTTTAATAGTTTTGGCTGGGCGATGATGAGTCAGTCAGTCAGTCAGGACACTTGATTTTATATAATAGACTAGCAGGTACCCGCGCCTTCACTCGCGTCATAGTCGTGTCATATTGTTATTCAATGAAATGCAGGTGTACCCCCTTAACACCCCTTTAGAAACTGAATATCCAAAAACCCTTCCTTAGTGGGCGTTTTCGACTTACAACGAACATATTCCCAAAATTTCATGTTTCTAGCTTTAATAGTTTTGGCTGGGCGATGATGAGTCAGTCAGTCATTCAGGACACTTAGTTTTATATAATAGATAAGCATCGGTCCTAGTGGAAAATAATTCTATCACCTGAAACCAAAAATGCATGGGACGAAAAAAAACATCAAAATATCATGTTGGTTTCGGACCCTAAAAGACGTGAAAAATATAATAAAAGTATTAAAAAAAACTATTTTTTGAAATTTCATTCGAATCAATTTTTATGTCATTCCTGGGACTTAGAAAATTCCGGCCTAAAAGTACAAAATCATTAATAACTCCCTAAGTATTCGTCGTATGATGAAATAGCAAGAGACAAAAAAGATGTAATGTGTTATTGTCTACAACATAGGCCATGTATAATTTTACACTCAGACATATTACGTCCCCCCCCCCCTCCCCATGGGCCCCTTATATTGGATATATGAAAAAACGGTCAAACACCTATTTTGTTATTTTTATGCTGATTTTTTTCCGCTGAGTTCCAAACTCCTCGCCTATGTCGTTTAAGAGATACACGCTCGGTTAGGAAACCTTCAACCCCCACTTTTCACCCCATTCACCTCATAATATAACCACATCGAAAAACCCTCAGACACATATCTTCTTATTTTTAATGATGAGTTTATATGCCGAGTATCAAATCCCCCAATGAAAGCAATCCAGAGATATTGTTATTCAATGAAATGCAGGTGTACCCCCATAACACCCCTTTAGAAACTGAATATCCAAAAACCCTTCCTTAGTGGGCGTTTTCGACTTACAACGAACATATCCCCAAAATTTCATGATTCTAACTTCAATAGTTTTGGCTGGGCGATGATGAGTCAGTCAGTCAGTCAGGACACTTGTTTTTATATAAGAGATAAGCATTGGTCCTAGTGGAAAATAATTCTATCATCTGAAACCAAAAATGCATGGGACGAAAAAAAACATCAAAATATCATGTTGGTTTCGGTCCCTAAAAGACGTGAAAAATATAATAAAAGTATTAAAAAAAACTATTTTTTGAAATTCCATTCGAATCAATTTTTATGTCATTCCTGGGACTTAGAAAATTCCGGCCAAAAAGTACAAAGTCATTAATAACTCCCTAAGTATTCGTCGTATGATGAAATAGCAAGAGACAAAAAAGATGTAATGTGTTATTGTCTACAACATAGGCCATGTATAATTTTACACTCAGACATATTACGTTTCCCCCCCCCCATATTTTCACCCCTCCCCATGGGCCCCTTATATTGGATTTATGAAAAAACGGTCAAACACCTATTTTGTTATTTTTTATGCTGATTTTTTTCCGCTGAGTTCCAAATTCCTCGCCCATGTCGTTTAAGAGATACACGCTCGGTTAGGAAACCTTCAACCCCCACTTTTCACCCCTTTCACCTCATACTATACACCACATCGAAAAACCCTCAGACACGTATCTTCTTATTTTTAATGATGAGTTTATATGCCGAGTATCAAATCCCCCAATGAAAGCAATCCGGAGATATTGTTATTCAATGAAATGCAGGTGTACCCCCTTAACACCCCTTTAGAAACTGAATATCCAAAAGCCCTTCCTTAGTGGGCGTTTTCGACTTACAACGAACATATTCCCAAAATTTCATGTTTCTAGCTTTAATAGTTTTGGCTGGGCGATGATGAGTCGGTCAGTCAGTCAGTCAGTCAGGACACTTGATTTTATATAATAGACTAGCAGGTACCCGCGGCTTCACTCGCGTCATAGTCGTGTCATATTGTTATTCAATGAAATGCAGGTGTACCCCCTTAACACCCCTTTAGAAACTGAATATCCAAAAACCCTTCCTTAGTGGGCGTTTTCGACTTACAACGAACATATTCCCAAAATTTCATGTTTCTAGCTTTAATAGTTTTGGCTGGGCGATGATGAGTCAGTCAGTCATTCAGGACACTTAGTTTTATATAATAGATAAGCATCGGTCCTAGTGGAAAATAATTCTATCACCTGAAACCAAAAATGCATTGGATGAAAAAAAACATCAAAATATCATGTTGGTTTCGGACCCTAAAAGACGTGAAAAATATAATAAAAGTATTAAAAAAAACTATTTTTTGAAATTTCATTCGAATCAATTTATATGTCATTCCTGGGACTTAGAAAATTCCGGCCTAAAAGTACAAAATTAATAACTCCCTAAGTATTCGTCGTATGATGAAATACCAAGAGACAAAAAAGATGTAATGTGTTATTGTCTACAACATAGGCCATGTATAATTTTACACTCAGACATATTACGTTCCCCCCCCCCCTCCCCATGGGCCCCTTATATTGGATATATGAAAAAACGGTCAAACACCTATTTTGTTATTTTTATGCTGATTTTTTTCCGCTGAGTTCCAAACTCCTCGCCTATGTCGTTTAAGAGATACACGCTCGGTTAGGAAACCTTCAACCCCCACTTTTCACCCCTTTCACCTCATAATATACACCACATCGAAAAACCCTCAGACACGTATCTTCTTATTTTTAATGATGAGTTTATATGCCGAGTATCAAATCCCCCAATGAAAGCAATCCGGAGATATTGTTATTCAATGAAATGCAGGTGTACCCCCTTAACACCCCTTTAGAAACTGAATATCCAAAAACCCTTCCTTAGTGGGCGTTTTCGACTTACAACGAACATATCCCCAAAATTTCATGATTCTAACTTCAATAGTTTTGGCTGGGCGATGATGAGTCAGTCAGTCAGTCAGGACACTTGTTTTTATATAAGAGATAAGCATTGGTCCTAGTGGAAAATAATTCTATCATCTGAAACCAAAAATGCATGGGACGAAAAAAAACATCAAAATATCATGTTGGTTTCGGTCCCTAAAAGACGTGAAAAATATAATAAAAGTATTAAAAAAAACTATTTTTTGAAATTCCATTCGAATCAATTTTTATGTCATTCCTGGGACTTAGAAAATTCCGGCCAAAAAGTACAAAATCATTAATAACTCCCTAAGTATTCGTCGTATGATGAAATAGCAAGAGACAAAAAAGATGTAATGTGTTATTGTCTACAACATAGGCCATGTAAAATTTTACACTCAGACATATTACGTTTCCCCCCCCCCCCCATATTTTCACCCCTCCCCATGGGCCCCTTATATTGGATTTATGAAAAAACGGTCAAACACCTATTTTGTTATTTTTTATGCTGATTTTTTTCCGCTGAGTTCCAAACTCCTCGCCCATGTCGTTTAAGAGATACACGCTCGGTTAGGAAACCTTCAACCCCCACTTTTCACCCCTTTCACCTCATAATATACACCACATCGAAAAACCCTCAGACACGTATCTTCTTATTTTTAATGATGAGTTTATATGCCGAGTATCAAATCCCCCAATGAAAGCAATCCGGAGATATTGTTATTCAATGAAATGCAGGTGTACCCCCTTAACACCCCTTTAGAAACTGAATATCCAAAAACCCTTCCTTAGTGGGCGTTTTCGACTTACAACGAACATATTCCCAAAATTTCATGTTTCTAGCTTTAATAGTTTTGGCTGGGCGATGATGAGTCAGTCAGTCAGTCAGGACACTTGATTTTATATAATAGACTAGCAGGTACCCGCGGCTTCACTCGCGTCATAGTCGTGTCATATTGTTATTCAATGAAATGCAGGTGTACCCCCTTAACACCCCTTTAGAAACTGAATATCCAAAAACCCTTCCTTAGTGGGCGTTTTCGACTTACAACGAACATATTCCCAAAATTTCATGTTTCTAGCTTTAATAGTTTTGGCTGGGCGATGATGAGTCAGTCAGTCATTCAGGACACTTAGTTTTATATAATAGATAAGCATCGGTCCTAGTGGAAAATAATTCTATCACCTGAAACCAAAAATGCATGGGACGAAAAAAACATCAAAATATCATGTTGGTTTCGGACCCTAAAAGACGTGAAAAATATAATAAAAGTATTAAAAAAAAACTATTTTTTGAAATTTCATTCGAATCAATTTTTATGTCATTCCTGGGACTTAGAAAATTCCGGCCTAAAAGTACAAAATCATTAATAACTCCCTAAGTATTCGTCGTATGATGAAATAGCAAGAGACAAAAAAAGATGTAATGTGTTATTGTCTACAACATAGGCCATGTATAATTTTACACTCAGACATATTACGTTTCCCCCCCCCATATTTTCACCCCTCCCCATGGGCCCCTTATATTGGATTTATGAAAAAACGGTCAAACACCTATTTTGTTATTTTTTATGCTGATTTTTTTCCGCTGAGTTCCAAACTCCTCGCCCATGTCGTTTAAGAGATACACGCTCGGTTAGGAAACCTTCAACCCCCACTTTTCACCCCTTTCACCTCATAATATACACCACTTCGAAAAACCCTCAGACACGTATCTTCTTATTTTTAATGATGAGTTTATATGCCGAGTATCAAATCCCCCAATGAAAGCAATCCGGAGATATTGTTATTCAATGAAATGCAGGTGTACCCCCTTAACACCCCTTTAGAAACTGAATATCCAAAAACCCTTCCTTAGTGGGCGTTTTCGACTTACAACGAACATATTCCCAAAATTTCATGTTTCTAGCTTTAATAGTTTTGGCTGGGCGATGATGAGTCAGTCAGTCAGTCAGGACACTTGATTTTATATAATAGACTAGCAGGTACCCGCGGCTTCACTCGCGTCATAGTCGTGTCATATTGTTATTCAATGAAATGCAGGTGTACCCCCTTAACACCCCTTTAGAAACTGAATATCCAAAAACCCTTCCTTAGTGGGCGTTTTCGACTTACAACGAACATATTCCCAAAATTTCATGTTTCTAGCTTTAATAGTTTTGGCTGGGCGATGATGAGTCAGTCAGTCATTCAGGACACTTAGTTTAATATAATAGATAAGCATCGGTCCTAGTGGAAAATAATTCTATCACCTGAAACCAAAAATGCATTGGACGAAAAAAAACATCAAAATATCATGTTGGTTTCGGACCCTAAAAGACGTGAAAAATATAATAAAAGTATTAAAAAAAACTATTTTTTGAAATTTCATTCGAATCAATTTTTATGTCATTCCTGTGACTTAGAAAATTCCGGCCTAAAAGTACAAAATCATTAATAACTCCCTAAGTATTCGTCGTATGATGAAATAGCAAGAGACAAAAAAGTTGTAATGTGTTATTGTCTACAACATAGGCCATGTATAATTTTACACTCAGACATATTACGTTCCCCCCCCCCTCCCCATGGGCCCCTTATATTGGATATATGAAAAAACGGTCAAACACCTATTTTGTTATTTTTATGCTGATTTTTTTCCGCTGAGTTCCAAACTCCTCGCCTATGTCGTTTAAGAGATACACGCTCGGTTAGGAAACCTTCAACCCCCACTTTTCACCCCTTTCACCTCATAATATACACCACATCGAAAAACCCTCAGACACGTATCTTCTTATTTTTAATGATGAGTTTATATGCCGAGTATCAAATCCCCCAATGAAAGCAATCCGGAGATATTGTTATTCAATGAAATGCAGGTGTACCCCCTTAACACCCCTTTAGAAACTCAATATCCAAAAACCCTTCCTTAGTGGGCGTTTTCGACTTACAACGAACATATCCCCAAAATTTCATGATTCTAACTTCAATAGTTTTGGCTGGGCGATGATGAGTCAGTCAGTCAGTCAGGACACTTGTTTTTATATAAGAGATAAGCATTGGTCCTAGTGGAAAATAATTCTATCATCTGAAACCAAAAATGCATGGGACGAAAAAAAACATCAAAATATCATGTTGGTTTCGGTCCCTAAAAGACGTGAAAAATATAATAAAAGTATTAAAAAAACTATTTTTTGAAATTCCATTCGAATCAATTTTTATGTCATTCCTGGGACTTAGAAAATTCCGGCCAAAAAGTACAAAATCATTAATAACTCCCTAAGTATTCGTCGTATGATGAAATAGCAAGAGACAAAAAAGATGTAATGTGTTATTGTCTACAACATAGGCCATGTATAATTTTACACTCAGACATATTACGTTCCCCCCCCCCATATTTTCACCCCTCCCCATGGGCCCCTTATATTGGATTTATGAAAAAACGGTCAAACACCTATTTTGTTATTTTTTATGCTGATTTTTTTCCGCTGAGTTCCAAACTCCTCGCCCATGTCGTTTAAGAGATACACGCTCGGTTAGGAAACCTTCAACCCCCACTTTTCACCCCTTTCACCTCATAATATACACCACATCGAAAAACCCTCAGACACGTATCTTCTTATTTTTAATGATGAGTTTATATGCCGAGTATCAAATCCCCCAATGAAAGCAATCCGGAGATATTGTTATTCAATGAAATGCAGGTGTACCCCCTTAACACCCCTTTAGAAACTGAATATCCAAAAACCCTTCCTTAGTGGGCGTTTTCGACTTACAACGAACATATCCCCAAAATTTCATGATTCTAACTTCAATAGTTTTGGCTGGGCGATGATGAGTCAGTCAGTCAGTCAGGACACTTGTTTTTATATAAGAGATAAGCATTGGTCCTAGTGGAAAATAATTCTATCATCTGAAACCAAAAATGCATGGGACGAAAAAAAACATCAAAATATCATGTTGGTTTCGGTCCCTAAAAGACGTGAAAAATATAATAAAAGTATTAAAAAAACTATTTTTTGAAATTCCATTCGAATCAATTTTTATGTCATTCCTGGGACTTAGAAAATTCCGGCCAAAAAGTACAAAATCATTAATAACTCCCTAAGTATTCGTCGTATGATGAAATAGCAAGAGACAAAAAAGATGTAATGTGTTATTGTCTACAACATAGGCCATGTATAATTTTACACTCAGACATATTACGTTCCCCCCCCCATATTTTCACCCCTCCCCATGGGCCCCTTATATTGGATTTATGAAAAAACGGTCAAACACCTATTTTGTTATTTTTTATGCTGATTTTTTTCCGCTGAGTTCCAAACTCCTCGCCCATGTCGTTTAGGAGATACACGCTCGGTTAGGAAACCTTCAACCCCCACTTTTCACCCCTTTCACCTCATAATATACACCACATCGAAAAACCCTCAGACACGTATCTTCTTATTTTTAATGATGAGTTTATATGCCGAGTATCAAATCCCCCAATGAAAGCAATCCGGAGATATTGTTATTCAATGAAATGCAGGTGTACCCCCTTAACACCCCTTTAGAAACTGAATATCCAAAAACCCTTCCTTAGTGGGCGTTTTCGACTTACAACGAACATATTCCCAAAATTTCATGATTCTAACTTCAATAGTTTTGGCTGGGCGATGATGAGTCAGTCAGTCAGTCAGGACACTTGTTTTTATATAAGAGATAAGCATTGGTCCTAGTGGAAAATAATTCTATCATCTGAAACCAAAAATGCATGGGACGAAAAAAAACATCAAAATATCATGTTGGTTTCGGTCCCTAAAAGACGTGAAAAATATAATAAAAGTATTAAAAAAACTATTTTTTGAAATTCCATTCGAATCAATTTTTATGTCATTCCTGGGACTTAGAAAATTCCGGCCAAAAAGTACAAAATCATTAATAACTCCCTAAGTATTCGTCGTATGATGAAATAGCAAGAGACAAAAAAGATGTAATGTGTTATTGTCTACAACATAGGCCATGTATAATTTTACACTCAGACATATTACGTTCCCCCCCCCCATATTTTCACCCCTCCCCATGGGCCCCTTATATTGGATTTATGAAAAAACGGTCAAACACCTATTTTGTTATTTTTTATGCTGATTTTTTTCCGCTGAGTTCCAAACTCCTCGCCCATGTCGTTTAAGAGATACACGCTCGGTTAGGAAACCTTCAACCCCCACTTTTCACCCCTTTCACCTCATAATATACACCACATCGAAAAACCCTCAGACACGTATCTTCTTATTTTTAATGATGAGTTTATATGCCGAGTATCAAATCCCCCAATGAAAGCAATCCGGAGATATTGTTATTCAATGAAATGCAGGTGTACCCCCTTAACACCCCTTTAGAAACTGAATATCCAAAAACCCTTCCTTAGTGGGCGTTTTCGACTTACAACGAACATATCCCCAAAATTTCATGATTCTAACTTCAATAGTTTTGGCTGGGCGATGATGAGTCAGTCAGTCAGTCAGGACACTTGTTTTTATATAAGAGATAAGCATTGGTCCTAGTGGAAAATAATTCTATCATCTGAAACCAAAAATGCATGGGACGAAAAAAAACATCAAAATATCATGTTGGTTTCGGTCCCTAAAAGACGTGAAAAATATAATAAAAGTATTAAAAAAAACTATTTTTTGAAATTCCATTCGAATCAATTTTTATGTCATTCCTGGGACTTAGAAAATTCCGGCCAAAAAGTACAAAATCATTAATAACTCCCTAAGTATTCGTCGTATGATGAAATAGCAAGAGACAAAAAAGATGTAATGTGTTATTGTCTACAACATAGGCCATGTATAATTTTACACTCAGACATATTACGTTTCCCCCCCCCATATTTTCCCCCCTCCCCATGGGCCCCTTATATTGGATTTATGAAAAAACGGTCAAACACCTATTTTGTTATTTTTTATGCTGATTTTTTTCCGCTGAGTTCCAAACTCCTCGCCCATGTCGTTTAAGAGATACACGCTCGGTTAGGAAACCTTCAACCCCCACTTTTCACCCCTTTCACCTCATAATATACACCACATCGAAAAACCCTCAGACACGTATCTTCTTATTTTTAATGATGAGTTTATATGCCGAGTATCAAATCCCCCAATGAAAGCAATCCGGAGATATTGTTATTCAATGAAATGCAGGTGTACCCCCTTAACACCCCTTTAGAAACTGAATATCCAAAAACCCTTCCTTAGTGGGCGTTTTCGACTTACAACGAACATATTCCCAAAATTTCATGTTTCTAGCTTTAATAGTTTTGGCTGGGCGATGATGAGTCAGTCAGTCAGTCAGGACACTTGATTTTATTATTAACAGAAAAGCGCACGAATGTGCATAACATAGATTTACATTAGTGAAACAAACATGTTACAAAAGAGTTAATTAATGTGAAAAACATCATGATCCAGTAATCAATCAGGAATGTGTGCATTAAAGCATTTATTCATGACCAGTCATTATATTGTGAATTGAATGTTATTTGTGAAATAGAGCAACACTGTATGATGCTTTGTTCATTTTAAATGTTATTCCTTGCTATAATCACAGAGTGATTTCTGGTTATTTTTACATCGTGTGATGTGATATGTGTCACAGAACTGGTCACATAACGAGCACACGCAGAGTTCATTTGGGGCGTGGTAGGACATGTTTTTACATATTTTATGGTGGTACCCATGCACTGCTAACTTTATCACCACATGTCTTAGTTTCTGATTGGCGCTGGTCCAGTTCCGGTTGATCATGGCATCCGTGCTGTAAAATTCTAGCGGAATGTCTTCTCTCTTATCTCTTCTCTCTGCTAGGTGCGCTTCAGCATTCTTTGTTGATGGAAGCTGTAATTTTGTTCTTATTTCTTCGACGAGGAAGGGTTCCCGTGCTAATTCATATGTTAGGCGTGAGCGCGTGTATTTTGAGATGCCCATTAAGGTTTTCAGGAATTGGGCTTTAACTCTTTCGATGGTGGCCAGATCTCTCTTCGTTAGTCGGTCCCATATCAAGTGGATCCCGTACGTGAGAATTGGTAGGATCTTTGCGTCAAACAGATGCATAGCTGTTTTTAAGGATAGCTGCTGGAGATTGATAACGTCGTACATGGCTTTCAAGCAAGCCACTGCTCTGTCTTGGATGTGTAGTCTGAATGTTCCGGTAGTCTGTAAAGTAATCCCAAGGTATTTAACTGCATTTACTATTTCCACTTTGACCTCTTCATATTGCAAGTTGTCGTTTGCTGCTACACGCCCACCTTTCCGAAAAACCATCTGTTGGGTTTTTGTCCAGTTTATTTTCAGACTGTTATTTCCTGCCCATTCTACCAGTGCTGAGAAGGCGTGTTGGAGTTCTTCCTTATTTGGTGACCCTAGGACCATGTCATCCGCATATATGTAGATCACTGCGTCCTTTGATTTCTCTCGGATTGCTGTTGTTACATCGGCTGTGGCAATATTGAACAGTATAGGACTGAGGGTGTCACCTTGCAACACTCCATTAGTTTGGGTGATTTCCTTTGTTTTGCATACTGCGTCATCTATGGTGATCTGGTTGTATGCCAGGATATTTTTTACTAAGATTGTTAAAGGATTGTGATTTCCGATGATATTTTGAAGTTTCGATGTGAGCTTTCTTCTGTCAATTAGGTCGAAGGCCTTTGTATAGTCTATAAAGACTGCATAAAACTTTCCCTTTTGGAGTCGTTTTGCTTCCTCTATGTCATTTAACAGATTTTGAATTGCGTGCAAGGTTCCTCTTCCTCGTCTAAAGCCGAATTGTTCCTCCGGTATCTTGGAGTCGACTTCGTATACTATCCTGTTGGTTAGAATTCTTGTCAGTAACTTGAAGGTGTTGCTTTCCAGTGCAATTCCTCTGTACGAGTTGGGGTCGTTGGTTTCACCTTTTCCTTTATAGAGAGTTTTAATGGTCGATTTTCTCCATTCATCGGGAATATTTCCTGTTTCTAGGCATTTGGTAAAGAGCTTGGACCATAGTTCTGATAGGTGTTGTGCCGATTCCTTTAGATGTTCGTTGAAAAACCCGTCTGGTCCTGCGGCCTTGTTACATTTCGTAGCATTGATTATGTCCAATACCTCTGTTTTAGTGATGGGGAGTATTTCTTCGTGTTGATCTCTACATTCAATTTCATATGCCGCTTGTTGACCTGTACCGTTAAGGATGAGAGTGAAGTGCGATTCCCATATTCCTATTTCTACGTTGCTAGATCTTGACGATCTTCTTGGTCTGATGGCTATGTATGGATCATTCATTGCTTCTTTGGCGATCCTCTCACCTTCTTTTTCTATGTATTGAAAGCGTTTACGTTTTAGGAGATTCTTGTAATATCTCCGTGTTTCCCCATATACTCTTAGGTCCTCTGGTGTTGACGTGATCCTAGCTATATGTAGCGCCTTTAGTGTCGTTTGTCTTTCTGCATAACATTCCTTATCAAACCACGGTTGAGCTTTCCTTGTAATCTGTTTGTGGGTTATACTTGCTCCTAGTATCTTGTTAATTCTTGTTAGGGCTGAATTTAGGTCGTTTTCCTTGATTGTCTTTTCTGCTTCAGGTACTTTTCCTAGTTGTCGCTGTAGTGCTGCCATGTTAAGGTGTCTGGATATGATGGTCTTGATGCAATTCGGAACAACTTTCTTTGGAGTTTTGAGTAAGAATTTGGTCTGTATTGGGATGTGTTTTCTTAGTGGGGTTACTGGTGAAGTCCATAGACTCTTTTGTTCTAAAATTTCAATATCGTTTCCTTTGTGGAACACGAGGTCAATTGTGCTACTGCCATTATGGGCAAAGTAAGTTTTGCGTCTTGGCTCATTTACTATTTTGAAATTTTCTTCTGTAAGGAATGTAAGGACAGTTTTACATTTCGTATCGGGTTTGTCTAGTCTACAGTTCATATCTCCTGCTAGTATTATGGTTTCTTCTGGGTTTGCAACTTTCCGTAGGGAGAGCGTGAGGAGTTCCATTATTTCCTCGGTATCAGTGTTGGGGCGTACATAAGTGCCTATTATCGTGAAGTTGTTTGCTTTCGCGATTATGAGGTTTTCTTCTATATGTAAGGTCTTTAAGGGTCCTATCCATGGTTTATAGAGGATAGATACACCTCCTGATGGCCTTCCTTCTGTAGGTTTTCTTGCTAGAGAGTGGATGGAGTAGAAACCTTCTATATCAATAGGTGTCGTTAGGAATGTCTCTGTGAAGATTAATATGTCAGATGTTTCAAATGTGTTTCCTGGGGTTAGTTTCAGTAGTCCTTTAAACCCTTCTACGTTCCACAGGAGCATGTTAATGCAGTTATTCGAGAGATGCGCCTTCGCTTCTTCTGCGGAGGCGAAATCGAAATCGACGCACAATTACTCTACTTGGCCAAAATTCGGGGTTGGATGTCATTTCTAGGCAGTCAAAAGGGATGCCAACTTTGTACGCTTTGGAGTCTCCTCTTATGGCGGTCTCTTCGCAGCTGACGTCCCCTCGGATTCCTTTCTTTCTTAGGTAGTTTATTACCGTCTCCGATGTCGTTTCGTTCTTCAGCTTCCCAATAAATAAATAGCCATGCCGTTTTCCCTTCCCCTTGTAGATCGCCGTTCTCTGTTCCAGTGCCAATTACTGTGTTAGATGGTGATCGGTATTGCTGACTATTTCGTGGTTGATTCTGTTGCTGATATCTTTTTCCTGTATTGTCTGGTCTTCTCGTCTCTCCTTGTGTTGTAGTGTCACGGTTGATAATTTTGTTGGGTAGTCCTGGCCATTCTATGCTTGATAGTGATCTGGTTTCGTATCGATAGTTGCGTTTATTTGTTGACTCTGCTGTGGTGGTTTGTGGGTTTGGTGATTGTGGTTTGATGGTTGGGGGGTGCAGCGGCGTTGCTGTTGTTGGTTTTTCGGTAGTGTCTTGAATTTTTTGAGTAGCGCGAGACTTGTTGTTTTGCTAGTATATCTGCTTGTTGCAGTTGTGTCTCGAGAATTAAGGTCATTTTCTTCATGAGGTTATCAGATAGTTCTTCAAGTTTTTCTTGGATGTGATCATATGATTTTTTGTTTTCCAATGCTAACTCTTTTACTTCGTTGTTTATTCCTTGGTTGCTCGTCTCCATTGGGGCCATTCCGTTCGATTTCAGACGTAGACTGCAGGTTTCGCACATGTGATTATCCCCCTGTTGAGAGAATCTAGTATTGCAGAGTTTTTCCGCTGAAGTAGGCCTTGGATATGCAACCACAGATGATCTTTCTCTATGACCGCCAGGTGCCACTAGGTGCTGATGTTTGATTCCGTGGTGTGCAGATTGACCACCAGTTGTCACTAGCTGTTCCACCAACAGACAGTCTTCCTCCTGTATGATGTTATCACTTTGCACACTCAAAACCTCCTTTGTTGCATTCATGACATTTTCCATTTCGCCTTTTGTAACTTCCACTGACATTTTCATTTCTGTGATATATGACCTGATGTCAGTTACCGCTTTGAGCAAATCTTCTCTGTTCACCTTATTTAAGTATCCACCGCTACTCACAGTATTTTCAATAAATTTGAGAGCTCCTTCTAAGCGTGCTTCTAACTCGATCGCCATCTTGAAGTTTATGCGAATTGTGCGAATGTCTTGTTGCGATCGCGACAGGTGCTGTGGATTTGTCGCCTATGGAGCAATATCAAGCGGGTCTAATTTGTATTGTGTGTAGCGCTTGCAGTAAGGCTTTTGGTAAAATGTCTTGTTGCGATCTCGACAGGCGATGTAGATTTGTCGCTTATGGAATAGTGCCATGCGGGTCTAATTTGTATTGCATGCGGCGCCTGTTGTAAGGCTTTCGGTAGAGTTTCCTATTGATGTGTGTCGTTTGTAAACTGCTGTGATTTGTTCAACTCTAACCTAACTATTTCCCTGACGTTGGTATGACATATTTAGCTTCTATAATTGCACTTTACCTTTAGTATTTGCTATGCCTTGATGTTTCCCGTATCGGTGTCACAGCATTATCACTTTTCGCTTGTTTGCACGGTATTATCTCTCATATAACGATTTATATATCTAAATTTTGTCACTGCTTGCTTACGCCGTTCAGCATGGCTACGGAACTCTTGTTTGTTAGTCGTTGTCGCCTAGCGACAATATGTCCGTCAAGTCGTTCGAATATTCCATTTTCATGAGACCTTGAAGGAAGCAATATTTGCTATTATTTTAATACTCTAATGATATAATCAAGTAAGGTAGGTATCAATCGAGAGTGCGTGACAGGCATTTTTTCAAAAAATTTCACCCTTTACTAAAACTGAAATATCTCGGGAAGTATTTGCGCTACGACGACGTTTGTTGTCTTAAAATGTAATGCCTGTCACGCACTCTCGATTGATACCTACCTTACTTGATTATATCATTAGAGTATTAAAATAATAGCAAATATTGCTTCCTTCAAGGTCTCATGAAAATGGAATATTCGAACGACTTGACGGACATATTGTCGCTAGGCGACAACGACTAACACCATATCATGATATTCAACGCCGCCCCAATAATAAATTGAACTTGATATTAACCGAGAGTTCCCTAATTACGTCATGATATCGTTAACTTCTACCTGCTCCAATCGGGCGCTAATGTCGCATGTAACCATACATGATATCGTTAACTTCTACCTGTTCCACTCGGGCGCTAATGTCGCCTGTGTCCATACAATAAGCAGAATGGGATTCTGTGCACATAATTTAATTAAAACTTCTCAAAGAATGGATTACTTTGAGACTGAAATGCTCATGCACAATCAGCAGCCATTTTGCTAATGACACTGGCATGTCAACATCTCTTTGAATGTCAACATTTACTGTATACGAAAGACAACTAATTTCACGAAGATGCCGCTACAGTCGAATGTTGGAACCGCCATTTTGTATTGTGTATCCGATCTTTCAATTATATAGTCTTTGGTCTCACCAGCTTCAAACTGTCTTCTTTTCGTTTCATCATTCGTCCTCATACGTTGTGTGCTCAATCAAAACAATGAATCATATTATGATGAATGTGAGGTGACACTCAATTACAAGTGTTATAAAGATTAAAGGTGTCGGTAATTGTCTGTTCAGGTCATTGGCATATTGTGAGTACAACAATCAGAGTTTATTTACACAGGATAGAAAGCGAATTGTAAAACACGTTACTGACAATTGGAATAATTATTCTTCCTTTATTGTTGGCACAGCGATATGTATGAAACTGTTATCAATACGAGCGATGATTACAAAATGTAAATGTCTATGAATGGTGTTCATGGAGGTCATGTTGAGTTAGTTGCCGCTTCTCAAGTTAACAAAATGGATATTGACATAATCACTAATAATAAAACTCATAGTGTAAAAGCAGAAAATACGCCATCAAATAGAATAATTTCTTTGCTATACTCTGAAGATGGGTGGAACGGTTATTATGACGTCTTAAATACCGGTATCAGTGCTAACTCAGTTGAGAACGTGGATGCCAAGTCACTCGATTCAGTGGCTGATTTACAGTTTCAAACTAAGAGTGGGTTTGCGTGCAGTAAAACCCCAGGATCGTGTCGGAAGCGAACCTCAGAACCAGTTTGCCAGAGACAAAATGTGATAAGAATTAAAGGTGACGGAAATTGTCTGTTCAGGGCATTGGCATATTGTGTGTAAAACAGTCAGAGTTTATTTACAAAGGTTAGAAAACGAATTCTTCAACTTGTTACAGACAATTGGAATAAGTATTCTTCCTTTATTGTTGACAACAGCGATATGTACGAAACTGCTATCAATACGAGCGATGATTACAAAATGCATATGTCTATGAATGGTATTCATGGAGGTCATGTTGAGTTAGTTGCCACTGCTCAAGTTTACAAAATGAATATTAACATAGTTACTAATAATAAAATGCATACTGTAAACGCCGAAAATACGCCACCAAATAGAATAATTTCCTTACTGTATTCTGGAAATGGCCGGAACGGTCACTATGACGTCCTAGATATCAGTGCTAACTCAGAGTAAAGTATGGTCGAAAACGTCAATACCAAGAAACAGAAACGAGCACTACGCGACTCAAATCGATATCAGAAACAGATTGTCACAAAACCGTTCTCAGCCACTTATCGATGTGCTATTTTTGATACTATTCCCTACATAGCACCATTCTCAATGGGAAGTCTGTGTAACATTTGTCACTACTGCTCAGCTGTATACATTTCAAAAGAGAAAAATACAAGTGGTCGCTTTTCTTTTTGTTGTAGCGATGGCAAAGTGAAACTTCCACCATACACGATACTTCCAGAATAAGCAGTTGTTTATGAATTGTGACGAAATCAGTAAAAATTTTAGGAAAAATGTTCGGCAGTATAATAATGCTATGTCGTTTGTATCCTTTGGTGCTACTGCTGAGCTACTACCTAGCCATGGGTCTTACTGTTTCAAAATCAATGGTGTCATTCATAATATAATTTCCCCTTTATATGCCAGAAAACAGGAAAACAGTTCATATGGCCAATTATACATATTAGAATTTTCAGAGGCAAATGATTTAAGGCTACTGAATGATGCTAATCACGAACTGAGAGAAGATACCCTCAGTCTTTGATATCGTTTACTTGATCAGCACAATCCTTACGTGCGCTCTTATAAAACAATGCACGAGAAAGTAAGTGAAGAGAAAAAATCAGCTCTAAAAGAAAATCGTCGTCAAATGGAATTGGTAATGCGTTTCTCTCACGAACCTTCCTCAGATCCAAGACGTTATAATGACCCCACATGTTCAGAAATTGCTGCTGTATTTGGAACTGTTGATGGAGCTCCACCATCTCATCGACACATTGCAGTATATGAGAGAGAAGGTGGCTTGAGGAATGTTGATTATGATAGTATGCACTGTGATCCTATGTGTTATACCTTGATTTGGCCTTGCGGAGAGTCTGGTTGGCACATTTCAATGCCAACTGCTGGAGTGAGGTAAACTAAAATACGTCATACTGTCACAATGCGTGAGTATATTCTGTACAGAATTGCCATTCGAGGTCTAGGAGCTGAGTTCGATTTCAATCCCCTTATTAACGCTGGTAAATTGACTCAACAGTTATTCGTGGAATACTACTGTCGTATGGAAGGTGACCGGTTAAAATATATACGTCATCAACAAACTAAGTTGCGAGTTGATACATATGCCGGTTTAGCAGACGCCTTGCATGTACGAGCAGAAAATGAAAATCTCACAGTCGGTCGTATTGTAGTTTTGCCATCTTCTTTTACAGGTAGCCCAAGGAATATGATGCAAAATTATCAGGATGCGATGGCGATAGTGAGGAAGTTTGGAAAGCCAGATTTATTCATTACATTCACCTGTAATGCGGGCTGGCCAGAAATACTTAACAGCACTCATCCTTGGGAAACGGCTAATAATAGGCCTGATATTGTAGTGAGAGTTTTCCATTGCAAAGTAAAGGAATTGCTACGATTGATTAATGTTAAGGAAATTTTCGGTAAAGTAAAAGCATATCTATATACAGTGGAATTTCAAAAACGAGGTCTTCCGCACATCTATTTACTATTAACGTTAACGGAAGATAGTAAGTTTCGAGAAATTTCTGACATTGACAGTGCGGTGTGCGCCGAGTAGTGGGATGGTGGGGGAGCTGCTTCCAAAAGCAAGTGGTGAGCCCCTGCGACCTTGGAATGGAAGGAGCCATGCTAGGAGGGCGTGCTTGGATTCGTTTTTTTCATCTCGTCGTGCTCTTTACGGGAATGTAGGTGTCGAAAAGGTGAACTTAGGGTTTTGGGTCTAAAAATGCGTTTTTCACATTTTTGCCGATTTTTGGAAAACGGGTCATGTTAGGAGGGCGTGCTTGGATTCGTTTATTTCGTTTCGTTGTGCTCTTTACGGGAATGTAGGTGTCGAAAAGGTGAAGTTAGGGTTTTGGGTCAAAACATGCGTTTTTCACATTTTTGCCGATTTTTGGAAAACGGGTCATGCTAGGAGGGCGTGCTTGGATTCGTTTATTTCATCTCGTTGCGCTCTTTACGGGAATGTAGGTGTCGAAAAGGTGAACTTAGGGTTTTGGGTCTAAAAATGCGTTTTTCACATTTTTGCTGATTTTTGGAAAACGGGCCATGCTAGGAGGGCGTGCTTGGATTCGTTTTTTTCGTCTCGTTGTGCTCTTTACGGGAATGTAGGTGTCGGAAAGGTGAAGTTAGGGTTTTGGGTCAAAACATGCGTTTTTCACATTTTTGCCGATTTTTGGAAAACGGGCCATGCTAGGAGGGCGTGCTTGGATTCGTTTTTTTCGTCTCGTCGTGCTCTTTACGGGAATGTAGGTGTCGGAAAGGTGAAGTTAGGGTTTTGGGTCAAAACATGCGTTTTTCATATTTTTGTCGATTTTTGGAAAACCGAAAACGTGAGAATGACGTGTGTGATAGTATTTATTTCGTCTCTTTATTCTCTTTACGTGGATATAGACATGAAAAAGGTAAAAAGCTGGAAACATGGTTTTCTTATGGAAAAGGTGTTTTTTTTTGTTCATTTTCGCGTTATTTGGAAAACGAATGAGGCGATTTTTATGATGGGCATGTCGATGTATTTGTGTCGTTGTTCAGTTTACGGGAATGTAGGTATGGAAAACCTGAAATCATGGTTTCCGTCATTTTTTTTTTCGAGATTGTTGAGGAAAACGGGGAAAAAATTAAGAAACCAGATTTGAAGTCACGTTATGTTAAGCGCTTTGATGTTGGTAAAACACTTATGCATTATTATTATTATTTGTCTTGACTGGTCAGGACTCACACGCAGAGAGAGAACTTGCTTAATGCAATGAGAATTGAAAGCATTGAGGCTGGCCCATGTCGAGCAGACAGACACAGGTCTTATCATTGTACGTGCCTCGCAGCAGAGAGAGATAACAGCCTGTTGTTCACATGCAGGTGGCTGTTATCTGACCCAGACGTGTTACCCGATATCTCGATGAAGGACATACAGCTCTGTCGAAAAGCTGATCATTGCATTCCCACGCATACTCATGCAGAGATTGCAAAAGCTTGTGAGAATCGGTCTGACTTGTGCGCTCCATGACATCCTACTCGTAGGAACAAAAAAAAAAGTAAAGTGTTAACTTTGCATCTTGTTGAGGAGACATATATGTTCTGAGGGTAAGAGAGACTCATCATTCTCGTGTTCATCTTTGAAGGTGGCGGATGCAAGTGCCTTATGCTCTTTGTGAAATATTACGTGAACTGCGGCCATACTTGTACTAAGGTAGGTTCATTATTGTTAATTATGGCATGATTGGTTTTATTGTTATTTTGTGTATGCATGAAAAGTAAGTTAGTGACTGATGGTATTTTTGGGGCATTTCGTTTGTTGCAGATTTTTAAAAACAACATTATTAAGTCTGGGAAAGCAGACAGAGAGAGACAGTGACAGTGGCAGTGATAGTGGCGGCAAAGAGCACATTTGCTGAAAGTATTATAATTCATTATATGGTGAGTACATGTTGTTCCATTACTTTTATTGTTGTTGTTGTTGTTGTTAAATGTATGTCATTTATTACACGGAAATTTATATACTTATGGCGTGTATTTATTATTGTTTCAGAATGAAGATATATATGGAGTGAATAGGTTTTAACTACCTTGACGCTTTCGATATTTAAAAAAAGAGGTGAGTCTTTGTAAATGACTTTGTTATTTTCGAGTGAGTGTCTTATTTATGTGTGCACACTTGAAACCTTTTGTTTTTAGCAAGTCTTATGAATGAATGAATGAATGAATGAATGAATGCACATGTTTAATGTATATAACCATGACTAATAACGGATTGTATTGGTTTGTTTTTCAGATAAATCATTGGAAACAAAAAACAAGATAAACCTTGTCGTTGATATTAAAACTATATCAACCTTGTTGCTGATCATTTCCTGCTGGGGGCCCAAATTGCTACAACCATTGTGTACCTGTGAACGAGATTGTGTGCCAGTCAGTAAAAATCGATAAGTGTGGTCGTTTGGAATTGCAGATTTTGGATTAACCTATTTTAAGGTAAGGGTTGCACGTTTATTTGTCCATTTTATAATCATGTCTATATCAGAGAGTGAAGTGTTAGTGTGGCAGACTTTGGCCAAATGTTTCAAAACGCGAGTATGCTCAGGCCGAATTTACAATGCGATTCACTGTCTGTCGCCTAAAGATTTTGTGGAATTATGTTTTCCCATTTTTTTGAGCGAATGTGAACAAGGCTTAAGATTGCATCAGGCTTTAAAAATAAACTTCGAACTACTATGTGAATTTACATTGATAAAAAATAATGTTGAAGAGAAACACACCTTCAACCTTTGTACAAAAATGGAGAAAGTACTGATAGCCGATAATTTGGAAACGTGGTATCAGGAGAAAGCTATTCAAGCGCTTATCACTAAATTTGATAAGTTGCAACAGGGTCCCAGTGGCTTGGCCCTCGAAAGCATTGCCTATTTGCAAATCAATATTTGTAAATACAATCCATTGAATGCAGGAAGTAGCTATATTGCCACACCGAGCTTTATCGCTTCCAGAAAGGCAGTGATCAACATACGGAACAAAGACGATTACTGCTTTTTGTGGAGTATAGTGAGCTGTCTGCAACCCTGTCAAGACAGAAATGGTCATAAACCAGGGCAGTACAAAGAATTGTTTAACCACATGAAACAAACTCTCAATCTCGAGCGTGTTTCATTTCCCATGCCTCTAGATAAAATTCATTTATTTGAGAAAGATAATCCAAATTTCTCTTTCATGGTGTATGGCATCGAAGGATCCAATATTGTGGGCCCCTTGTATGCCACCAAACAGGTAAAGCAACATCACATTCACCTGCTTTTCCTGTCTGATGGGGATAAAAGCCATTACTGTTGGATAAAGAATTTAAGTAAATTGGTGAGCAGCCAAGTGTCTAACCATAAGTGTGCAAAACACATTTGTGAGCGCTGCCTTCAGTATTTTACAACTGATGAACTTTTGAAACGACATACAGAAGACTGTGAAGGGCAGACGGCAGTAAAGCTAGTCTTGCCCGAAGGGAATGACGCAGTCTTAAAATTTAAGGCCACTAATAAACAAGAGATGGTACCATTTACTGTTTACGCTGATTTTGAGGCCCTTACTGTTCCCATTCAGGGATGTGAACCAAGCCCCCATACAAGCTCAACCTATCCAGTGCAGAAACATGAGCCTTTTGCTGTAGCCTATTATGTTGTCTGTCACTATGATAATTCACAATGTGAGTATGTAAGTCATAAAGGTCAGGATTGTGCGCGGTGGTTTGTTGATCAAATGGCGGCTTTAGCAGGCAAAGTAGAAACTATTTTGAACAACCCTGTACCAATTCAGATGAATGACGTACAGCAAAGAGAATATGATCAAGCCACCACCTGCCACATATGTGAAAAGCCAATCTTAGGCGGAGAAAAAAAAGTAAGAGACCACTGCCACAGGACAGGGCATTTTAGAGGTGCTGCCCATAACGAATGCAATTTGAAGTACTCTACACCTCGCTTCCTCCCTGTCTTCTTACACAATTTCTCCCGGTATGACCTTCACTTCATTGTAAAACAATTTGCTCATGTAGATAAGAGCAAATTCAGCATTTTGGCTAAGAACCATGAGAGCTTTACCTCACTTTCATGGAGAAAAGGAAGCATGAGCATTCGCTTTCTCGACTCATTCAAGTTTATGTCTAGTTCGCTGGATAGTCTTGTGAAAGGCTTAAGCGAAGATGAGTTGAAACATACCCATTCCCACTTTACGGATACAAATAAATTTAAATTGTGTGTTCGTAAAGGCCATTTTCCATACGATTATGTGGAAAGTTACGAGGTGCTTGAAGAAACGACTTTGCCGCCAAGAGAAAAATTCTTTTCTCAATTGACTCAAAGCACCATCAGTGAAGAAGACTATGCCCACGCACAGCATGTTTGGCGAGTGTTTGGCATAGAAACCATGGGCCAGTATGCTATGCACTACTTAAAATTAGACGTGTTGTTGTTGACCGACGTTTTTGAAACGTTTCGTCAGCTATGTCACACGATTTATGGCCTTGACCCCGCTCACTACTATACCAGTCCAGGGTTAAGTTGGGACGCCGCCCTCAAATTTACCCACATTGAGCTTGATTTACTGACGGATCCCGATATGGTACTCATGATGGAAAAAGGGATTCGTGGGGGATTCGTATCGCTCAATCAGCGACATGCCAAGGCAAATAATCATTACATGCCTGATTATTGTCCCGAAGAACCTGAATCCTATCTAATGTATTTCGACGTAAACAATTTATACGGTCACGCTATGAGTCGACCACTGCCGTACAGAAACTTTGTCTGGCTGTCTGAGGATGAAATTAAAGATTTTAATGTGCATAGCGCTAGCAAGCAACAGGACGTAGGGTATGTTCTTGACGTCGACTTAGCTTATCCCTCCCATCTCAGACAGCGACATGGTGATTTCCCCTTTTGCATAGAGAAAATGGTGCCGCCCGAGAGTAAGGGCAATCATAAGAAATTGATGGGTACCTTGTATGATAAAAATCACTATGTGTTGCATATTGACATGCTGGTAGAATGTTTAGCTCAGGGCTTAACCCTGAAAAAAATCCATAGAGGTATTTCTTTTTGTCAGAAACCGTGGTTGAAACCATACATGGATTTAAATACCAGTCACAGACAAAGTGCCACTCAGCCATTTCAAATCAATTTTTTTAAACTGATGAATAATTGTATCTATGGCAAGAGTTTGGAAAATGTACGGCAGTATAGGGACATTAAATTGGTCAACACATGGCATGGACAATGGGGGGCTCAAAAATATATTGCAAAACCAAATTTCAAATCTTTAAACATTATTGATCATGATCTACTGACTATTGAACTTGCTAAAACTAAAGTGGTCATGAATAAGCCTATCTATTTAGGCCAAGTCATTTTAGATTTTTCAAAATTGCACATGTATAAATTCCATTATGGTTTTGCAATACAGCGATTTGGTACCATTTCCTTGTTATATACAGACACGGATAGTTTTATTTACCATATCCGTGACTGTGATCCGTATGTCGTTATGAAACAAAACCCAAAATGGTTTGACACGTCCTCGTTTAGTGACAAGAACGTGTTCGATATCCCCCGTCTGAACAAAAAAGAAATTGGTTTAATGAAAGATGAGTGTTCAGACACCATGATGACTGAGTTTGTAGGTCTCGCTCCGAAAATGTATAGTTTTCGACAGGTGGATCAATGCGAATCTATGCGAGCCAAAGGGATTAGCCAGCATGTGGTTAAACGTCTCTGTGTGGATGATTATTTACATGTCCTTCAGACCCACACAGCCATGGCACATAGTCAGTTTAGGATTCTCTCAAAAAATCATGATTTATTTTTAATGAAGCAGCGAAAACAAACACTCGCTTTGTTGGACGACAAGAGACAGTGGTGTCAGGATATGATGACAAGCGTCCCATTTGGTTACAACCAGTAGTGGTTGTAGCTATTGTTGTTGTACAACACGGCAAGTGTTTGGTTTGGTTGCTATCAAATGCGAGATGCCATCTTGAGCCTCGGAATAAAAAATAAAAAATTGTAGTGTATCATATAATTTTTGTTTTTTAACCTGCGTGCATGGGTGTATGCATGGATGTGTGAATGCCTGTAAATAGTTGTACATAAACTGTATGTCTTGTGCTATTTGCCTGTCAACGCATAAAGAGAGCCATACATCAACGTTTCCATGGTTCACTGTGCACAGGCTAGATTAAAAACATGTTGACTTCTTTAGGTTAGGTTAGGAAAAAAAACAAGTAGCCACCCTCACTATTGTTGTCGCTTAGTAGGCCTCATGTTTCAGCAAAGTGACCATTCACCCTCAGTAGGCATGCGGTTTAATAGGCCACACTAGGGTGTGGCTTAGTAGGTCTCATGCAAGAACAAAAGAATAATAATAATCTGCTGCTTTTACTGTGGACAAAACTCTCACTTTATGGCTAGAGTTATGAGTGGTGATATATTTGAAATATCTGAACAGAAATTGTTTCTTTAACCTGTTACATGTTTTTTTCCTAACCTAACCTAAAGAAGTCAACAGACAGATGGTTATTTATTTGTGTTTTGCTTATTTTTTATTTTATTTTTGCCATTGACTTAGGGGACAGACAGTGTATATAGTACATAGTATTTTTATTTATTCACTTAGTAAACGGCAACGACTACTTTTCAGATTCAATCATGAGCCATGATGAAGATCGTTTTATCGTCACAAAACACACCACGTTCAATGAATATGCCACGATGATGTCTCATAATCCTCAACGTGTGGCCTATCCTTCAGAATATAGAAACACGAAAGTACGCATTGATACCATGTTTTATGACATAATTATGGATGATGACATAGTTTATGATCCAGGGCATCACTTTTGTAAATCCTGTATGCTAAATTTTGGCTTTGAAAATAATGTATCCACGCAAGTGATTCATAAAGCATGGTACGGTTTAACCATGAATCAAGTGATTGTTAAATTAGCTGACGAGGATCATTTTCCAGATTTCTGGTGTACAATATGTACAAAACCCCTGTTTAATGTTTATTTTCCAATAACCTCTCAAATGTTTTGTTTTCATTTTTATAAATTTCCTGCTGAGGAACCAATCACTTCGTATCGACAACAAGCATTTCGCCAACTTTGTCTTGGCTTACCTATGAATCAATATTCGCCTCATAGAATGAGATTTGTTAGAAACTAGCCACATGATGTCATGATTATCGCTTTTTTTGTTTACATTCGGCTTTCAGGTGCATACTTGACGTTTAGAATACATTTGGCTATTTTGTTTGTTTGTTTGTTTTAGTTTATCGTGTATACACGTTGATAAACACATACACACTGGTTTAAATTTGTAGTTTTGAACTTTGTTTTGTTGGATGTAGACATGGTTATTAAATGCATAGCGTGTTAACTTTGCCTTTTATAGGTTACCAAAAAAGCATTCCATGTTTGCTCTTAGTATTTGTTGATACTATTTATTTAACAGAATGTTGTGTGAATTTGCACAACAACAGAGCAAACGAATACAAGTCATTCGAATAGGGAATGATAGGCTAATTCCCATTCACAACAGAGACATGCATTTACCTCCAAGAGAGAGAGATCTTGAAAATGATTCACACACTTAATTTTGATAAAACATTTCCTATTAAATAATTTCCAAATGTATGTTTTGACTGAAAAAATGATACAAACATTATTATTATATTTTTATCCAATACTATCTATCTACAAATTCAGGTCATAAACACTCAGGATTTAAAAAAAACAACACACTTTGATGTACAAAGTTATTGTTGTTGTAATATAAGAACGAGAGTGTTAGAATGTAACACTCTTTTCTTTGGTTATAGACAACCATGGACGCCTTGAACGCCATTGGTCAAGATTGTGGCTTTGCACGCAAGAAAATGAGTGAATTGCCTACGCAAACACCCTTTCGCATACATAAAATTCAAAAACTGAAAACCAAATTTGGTGAACGAGCTCTTTGCATTTGTCAAGACTTTGAGACATTTCTTCCCACACGATTTAATAACCTACCTGATAATGTCATGGAAGATGTCAATTCCAGTATTCACCCTGTGTATTTAATTTATGAGGGTGAAAAAAATAATCGATGCATGGTTCGTTTTGTAAAAATTGAAAACGAATAATCATTGTACGCTAGCCGTAACTTTTTTGTTTATTCATGCCCTACTCTTTAATAACTATAATAAAATAAAATTATTTTTTGGGCTCAACAGTTTGACGTTTATTAATTGTTGCTCAACGTTTACCATGATAAATAATAATAAAAATAAATTTTCAAAACTTATGCTTAATGGTGGAATTTTTTTTGTTTATAGGTTTAGTACAATTACCATGTATATAATTTTTTATAATAATAATGATGAAACTATTAGTTAAAATGATGGACTTTTGTCCTTTTTTTATTGTTTTTGATTTAAAATAGCATTTATAGCATTTTTTATTATAATGATTGTAATTTATAATGATCAAATTCTAGTAACATGTTATTTTATTCAATAATAATAAGCGTTTAACAAAAAAAACTGGTTCTAGAGTAGATAAAGATTTCATGCTGACATTCGTTCTGCTAGACTGCTATTTGAAGCTGATGAATAATGATGGACTTTTGTCCTTTTTTTTGATTGTTTGTGATTAAAAAAATAGGTTTAGTACAATTACCATGTATATATAATTTTTTATAATAATAATAATGAAACTATTAGTTAAAATAATGGACTTTTGTCCTTTTTTATTGTTTGTGATTGAAAAAATAGATTTACTACAATTAGTAATAATTTTTAACGATGCACTGCTGTCCCTTTTTTATTGTTTGTCATTTATAATTATAATAATGAAACTATGAGTGAATAATAATAATGGAAAAAAACACAACATGGACTCTTGTCTTTTTATTTATTTTTTTTGTCATGATAACAGTGATACTATACATTTTTTAAAATAAATTCATTACGTTAAAGTCCATATCTAGATAAAAGTAATTTGCTCTTCATAGCACCAATCACTATAAATGCTGCCATTCGTTCTGCTAGACTGGCATCTGAAGCTGTTAATCGTTGCTTGGCAATGCTTAACAAGACTTTGTCGGCAATGCGTCTTAGTGTGGGATCACTGTTTTCATAGGCTTTATCGTGATTAAGGCATGCATGATCCAAAGCATTGATTCCCATATTCCCTCTCCTCAAACGATCTTGAAGACGAGTACCAGGGCCGCAAAAGCTGTAAGCAGGTAAGTGAGCTTCGAATGGTAAGTTTTTAATAATGTTATCAATAATTCCACGGCCAGTACACCTGGGACATAGAGGTTTCAATCGGTGAAAAACACTTTTTTTGTTGTTCTTCTTCTTCTTGTTCTTGTTCTTGTTCTTGCTGTTGTTGTTTGTCGGCAGCTCCTGACGAGCATGGTAGGTGGTGGTTGTTTTCCGCATGACAGCCATGGAATGATGAAACAATGTCTTTACACTGAGTTTTATGACCATGATATAATTTCATTAATTGGCATGTGGCACACTGTCGAATGGAAGGTATTTTTGCCATGGTTAATTGCTTGTGATGGGAAAAATGACTGCATGGTTGTAGTTCACTCAATACAGAGTCGTTAGTCCACTCGGCAGGCGCCTTTTCCCAAATTTCTTTGACAGCGTTGGCAGCAACATAAAAAAGAAATGATTTAGGTAGTGCTAATAATTCATGTTGTGTAAAGCTAATCAGTTTTTTCTTGCACACAAAGAACTTTCCAATAGCCTTGTCGATTGTAGTGGCGTCCATGTCTATAACGTTGATGTTATCACCTCACGTGTACACGTCTCACTGCTATCATTGGACGATACACTTTCAGTTTTCATTTTATTGAACAACTCCCAACATGCACTCGTGGTGAGCCAATGAAACAATTGCCATGCATGCGCTAAGGCTTTATTCTGAATATTGTCGCAAGGACAAGTGTCCATGAGCGTTTGCAGGGATGGACAACCCAGATCTAAAAGGTCAATACATTGACAGTGAGAGGGTAGAAATGGTTGAAGCCACTGGCGTTTTTCACTCCCTTTAACAAATAAGACATTGGCCGAGGACAAATGGGCTTTCATGACAATGTCAAGATACTTGTAAGAAATATCACCCTTGTTCCATGCTAACTGCAAATGATTTTCAATCCATTGGCTCTGTTTTTTATCTTTTTCACTAAGCAACTCGAAAGCATAGGGAGGTTTAAACACCAAATGAATAGGGTTAGACACCCAAAACGTACTACAATCGATAAAAGCAACTTCCTTAAATATAAATTTGTTGTCTGCAATTTTAAACCCCTGACAATCCACGATGAGTGTACGCATCATGCTTTTTTTATTTTTACTTGTTACCTCATTGACGTCTAATCAACAACTAACCCATGCCATGGTTTAACATGGCAAAATCAAAGGACTTTAGGAAAAAAAAAAGGAAAAAATGAATTGAACAACAGCGAAATATTTGTTGAGGTTTTATTCATAACAAAAAAAAACTTACACTTTTATTACAAACAAGTGTGTTGGCTTAATTTGGAACAGCATTCAAATGAATAGTTTGCACATACGGTCCACAGGTATCTCCTAGTTTTGTAGGGTCTGGTACAATAACCGGATAATTCAAACTCCATGGAATATTGCCCACATCATAGCGATTGAGGTAAGGGCAGGATGGACTCCATCGCTGATGATCGCTAAAGGGTCGATCCCCTATTTCCCAGTTTCCAATTTCAATGTTGCAAAAAATACACTTGACCACATCCCCACGTTTTAAGTAATAAAATCCGCTCGCAGCCAATTCTCCACAATCCATAAAGGGAACTGTCCATGCTTCAAAAGTTTTCAAACGATTAAATTCGCATTTTAAATTCCATGGTTTGTCTGTCACGTTGTTGTTGTTGTTGTTGTTGCTGTTGCTTATTGAGGGACACATGATGTTTGTTGTTGTCGTATGTGCGCACAGTGCCAGAGCGCAACAGATACTGTGCATGCAGACGCTTATCATCAATCCTATGAATGATGATCTTTTTTTGTTTTCATTCGACCACAGATGGCTTACATGCTGGTGACATAATTGGACAAAGGATGATATTTCACTTGTCTAGCATGAATAATCAAACAGTAGGCACTGGTATGGTCTGGGACATTTTCTTGTGTTTCAAAATCTACCCTTAAATCAATGGTGGTGATTTTCATAGATTCTTCTAGATACGAACAGTCGAAAACAATCAGTGGTGCTTTTGCTTTAAACCCTTGTGGCGACAACATAGGACAATCCTGTTTTTCATAATAAGACGATTGAAATTTAGCGAACATGTCATAAAGGGGACCAAACTTATTTTTTGAAAAATTGAGTTCCAACCCCTCATAGGGAAAGCAAACATTATTTAAAAATAGTCGTATATTTCTCAAGTGAATGTGATCAAACAAGGTGACATCTTTGCTTTGTTGGTATTTTCTATTGGTTTGAAAACCAATAATAACATAGAGGGGTCTCTCGGTAGAGCGAGCCGATTTGACACTCCAACTATGAGTGTCAGTGGTAGGTAGCAAGGGGTATTCATGCAGACACCAACTTCGAAAGGCGATAGGCAAGGCTTTATCTTTTTGCACCAAATTTAACATGCTTAGCTTTTTACGATCCGATAGCGTCACATGGGGCACTTTCCATAGTAATCGAAGCAGTTGAATTTTTGAGTCTATCACTTGGTCAGAGGCTCCTTTCAGTGCATTATAATCACTGCGGTCTCTCACCAGATACAAACTTTGTCTTGCGTTTAAAATAATACGCTTGTGATCTTCGGCAAAGCCAAGAAGTAATTTTAAGGGTAGGAAGCCTGTAAAAGTGCCATCGGTATGAACTAGCCAGTTATTGCTACTGTT
Organism: Meconema thalassinum; assembly: GCA_946902985.2. Classification (NCBI taxonomy): domain Eukaryota; kingdom Metazoa; phylum Arthropoda; class Insecta; order Orthoptera; family Tettigoniidae; genus Meconema; species Meconema thalassinum. Next base: position 649,183,396 of record OX336391.1, read on the forward strand.
GGGACACCATCCTGCCATAGAAAGCGTTTTACTTTCCTCCTCGCTATAGGATGGATATAATTTCATAAGACTAGTCATGCCCACATTTCGAGTCATATCTATGACAATATCATTTATCACATAACGTACTTCAGAAAACAGAAAAGCCAAACCATGATTCGCCAACGCAGACGTTGTGGGCGTACTGCCATCTGCTTTCATTAATTTACCCTCAATTTGAAGGACACTTTCATGAGGTAGAGTAAAAATATCTTGATTGTTAATGATGAATTGAATCTCGTCATTGTTATTCAGACCTGTTGCTTGAGGTTGATAGGAATGCATATCAATGCGCACGACGCCATCTTCCACTTGTATGGGATTTAACACTTGCAACAGCTCTTTGTTCATGATTGGGGTGTAGCGTATAACCAAGGCGTTGTAAGCGTTGTCGGTTTACCCGTGTCAACCGTTTCATACACGGCGGGCAACTAACCGAGCTCGTAGACGTTGTTGTTGCTTTATAGATAAATTTCATAGCGTCTTTAAAACCAACTTGTAGGTCACAGGGGTGTTGGCGTCCAAAGCAATCAGTTGTTGGTTTCTATTCACTAAGCGTAAGGTAATATTATTAATATCACTGACACACACAGGATGATAGAGAACCACTGAAGGGTTTTCACGAATAATATAGCCGCAAGGAGAGGTGACAATAAAATCATACAGGGAATGGCTTTGTTCTTGATTCGTAAATACGTCTCTAATAATATTGCAAGTTACAGAAATGTGATGGTCCTCGATGAATTTCACTGGATAATCTGATTCATGGGGTTGCTGAGCTGCCAACACTCTTGGTTTAAATCCTAATAAAGGACCAATAGAATGAACTCGTGTTTCAAAGTCAATGTTAAACGTAGAGAAAATACGACAGCGATGAGTTATTGTATTGGCTGTAAGTTCAAATTTGTGTGTCCCATCCGCAAATGGTTTGACACCAAATTGTTTTATCATTGACACACTAATGGCCTCATGCACATCGTCTATGGTATAACCTCCAGGGGGTAGTGTCAACATATAATCATCATAATAAAATTTGTCATTAATATCCAGTTGAATATTGTAAATTCTGTTGTAACTTTCCAAAGAAATTAATCCTAGCACATAGGATTGTTCGGAACGCAATTCAATGGGAGGGAAAAAATCCAGGGACACTTCAGGCCCGCGACTGTGCACGGTAAAGGTCTTGGCGTTGACATTCATAATGATGAAACTGTTGGCTTAACGCGACCTCTTATATAAAAAATGTAAACTCAAACGATCACACTCTTGACTGTCAAAGGTTTGTTGACGATTCACATTATAGAATATCTTTACCCGGTTTCCCAAATAACGTATCAACTCGATCGGGGGTGGTAAATTTCCATAACTGTCAAAGTACCATACTGTGGAACCTTGTTTCACATAGGCTACAAAATGGGTTCCTGGGCCTGCATCATCATCTAAATTCATCATGGCTCGTTCTTCTTTCCACGGTGCTTTAGGTAATTCATTTCGCATAAATACACCTCGAAAATGAGAAATCTTTAGTTGTTTGGCATAGCTTTCCACTTCTTCATGGGTCATGGCATGACGAGGCAGTTGGCTTAAGCGCTTATCGATGATGATGGACATTTTTTTTTCCTTAGACGGTAGGCCATTACCTTGTGGATAAAAGACTGGCTTTAAAGGGTTGCCATTTCTAGCTCCCATCGCAATGGCTTCTAACGTTTTATTGTGTCGCTCGCTTTCTTTGAGTTGTTGCTTGCCTTGCTCGACGGCTTTTATGGTTTTCGCTACAGCGCTGGCACCACCCAAAAGGGACCCCAAAGCTGCCAACCCTGCAAATAAAGCCGGCAAAAAACCCCCACGCTTAGCAACAGGAATGACTCGCCCACGTTTTTGCTTTCTTTCTTTTCTTTTTATCGATACATAATGCTGCGATTTCGGAGCTGTAGACAATCGCACCGCTTGTAAAGCTTTTTCGATAGCCACTCTTTTTAGATTTTTTTTAGTTTTTTTACGTTTTAACACTGGGTGTGAGGCCGATCGACTTGGTTTCCGACCTGGCTTTTTTCTCTTTTTGAGATTTGATTTTTTCATGTTCATAGCATATCTTTTTTTCACCATGCTGCTACTTGGTGAACCTTTCACAGCAAACATTCGATAACAACTAACGTAGAGAACCTTATTTCATAGCAGTATATTCCAATTCTATATAAAGCGGAAAATCATTCACCGTTTTCCCAGCTTCCTTTTCCTCAAACGTAAGCATAAGATGAAAGGATAATTCATCTCCAACATTTACTCTTTGATGGTTGTGGGCCAACACTCTATCACTGTTTAGTTGTATTTTTAAATGTTTCTCATCAGGCATGGCATATTTAATATGAATGACACCATCATAATGCAGTCGATAACGACTTAAACCGGAAGCAAGCATATAGGTAAGATCATCATTCACCAGTGGTAGTGGTGGTGGGGAATGGTTTCTGTCATTGTACAGTTTTTGATTTGACAGGTACACTAAAAATACAGATGGGACAAATTTATAAAGCCTTTTCATTTGATAGGTCACATAACGTTTCGTGCAGACATCATTTTCGTCTCGAGGCTCTTGCACATCAATAATACGATGATGATTGGCTGAATAGCCCTCAGCGGTTAGTCTCGGGGCCATGTGATAGACACTTTGCACTTTGCGATCGACATAGCTTTTTGTTGCCACCTCTCGTGTCTGTTTTGACAAAGAGGCGGCAGTGGCCATGGTTACACGAGCTCGCCCAAACACGTCCATGGTGATAGACGTTAACTAACCTATCCTACTCACCACTTGCCTATATATATAAACCTTATACACACATGAAAAAAACTCAGTCATCGACACAATGGAATTAATGAAACAACCCCATGCTTTGCCCGTCTCTGATTTGGTTTCAGAGCTATCACTGTCCGTGTGCGAACCTAAACGTCATGGCACCCTATTCCCATCTACCGTTCGATGTATTATGGTAGGGCCTTCGGGTTGTGGAAAGACCAATGTTTTGCTGAACATTATTACCGCGCCTCATGGCCTACGATTTCAAAATATTTATATTTTTGCCAAATCCTTGTACCAGCCTCTGTACGTGTATCTGGAACAAATTATGTCTTCGTTAAATAAAGAAGCCATGGGCTATTTTACATTCACCTCACCTCAAGATGTCATTCAACCAGACCGCATTCAACCAGATTCCATTATAATTTTTGATGATATTGCCACTCAACGACAGGCCATTATTCAAGAGTATTTTAGTATGGGACGCCATAAACAAGTGGATTGTTTTTATCTGGCTCAGACCTATTCCAAAATCCCCAAACAGTTGATTCGTGACAATGCCAATCTCATCGTTCTCTTTCGCCAAGACTCTAGAAATCTCTATCATATTTTTCAAGATCATGTGAATCCAGATATGTCCTTTACAGCTTTCACGCAATTGTGTGCTTCGTGTTGGAACCATCATCCCCATGCCTGTTTGGTCATAAATAAACAGAGTGAACGATGTGAGGGACGTTATCGCTTGGGATTTGATCATTTTATTTCTGTTTAAAAAGACCCAGGGTTGGACATTTCCTGTTAGTGTGTCTTTACCTTTACCATGGCGAACGCCATAGGGTACAAGAAACATGTTCAAATCATGCAGCGTATTATTGAGGCACGAAATACGATTCGATATAAATTTCGTGAATTGCAACGTTTAAAAAACGTCAATCCTTTACCCATGATAAAACATGCTCCATCATCGGTTGATCCCATGAGATTTAAACCTAATGCTTCTGCTGCTACTGCTGCTGCTGCTGCTGCTACCTCTCAAACCAAACCCATAACAAGTTCAAAATTTACTCAAACAGAATCCACACGACAGGTAAAATCCTCCTCTTCCTCCTCCTCTAATGTTAGTGAACAAGAACATCAAGAACATGAAAAGAAAGAAGAAGAAGAGCATGAACAAAGTGAAAGTGACAGCGAAAGCGTATTTAGTCCTGAAAGAAAAAAGAAATCGTCACCCCTTCAACAGTTTCTAAAAACAAAACAAAAATCTTCCGTCATAGCGGCAACACCGTCTTCCTCCACATCGTCTCCGTTTTCACAAGTCTTGGCAACCCCTCAAAATAAAGCTCAACTCAAAAACATTTTAATCAAACATTATGGGGCAACCCTGGAACCGTATTTGACCCTTTTATTTATTGGAAAGACAGATACCACGTATGGTGTTCGCTATGAGAATGATAGTTTTAAAATTGGGGATTCATCCATTAAATTTGCTCGTACGAAAGCTGTCATTAAAAAGATCAACTATAAATTAACACCAGGTCTGTTAAAGCTGCTATTTTCTCGCACCCCCTCGACACAAGATTTTACGTCCGAGGACCTTGCTAAATATAAATCCATTTTATTAGACACCAACGCTCACAAAAGAAACTATAAATCCTCTCAGCAGGTCAATGCCAATATATCCCAAAAATATAAAACCATCATTGCAAACATCTTTGGTAAGCAAAAACATCACTCTGCCTCTGGTGTAAGGTTTAAGAAATTAAAACCCTACCTAGATATAACCTTTTGGAATAATCCCAATCAGTTAGTAGAGCGCTTATACTTGCTTCATGCATCAAAACAAGCTGGTCACACTGGACATGAGGCGGAAATCGCCGACGTTGAACAACAACTCAGAGATGCTAAAATTATCTTATAAGCCATCCCCCATCAAAGTGGGCATTGCTCATGAATTGCATAAACCAGCCCGACGCATTTATGAACGTCGTCGTGTCATTTCCAAAGGAATCGATGAACTTTGGCAGGCAGACCTGGTTGAAATGATACCTTATTCTAACGTTAACGACGGTGTACGCTATATGTTGACTGTCATTGATGTCTATTCCAAAATGGCTTTTGTTCAACCAGTAATAAATAAAACTGGTATCTTAGTCACAAAGGCCTTTCATCATATTATTGAACAATCAAAACGTCAACCTCACTTGTTACAAACCGACCAGGGGAAAGAATTTTTCAACAAGGATTTCTCCAGTTTTCTCAAATCTAAGGATATTCACCATTATGCCACCTATAGCAATCTCAAAGCTAGTGTGGTCGAGCGGTTCAATCGAACATTAAAAAGTTATATGTGGAAAGAGTTTACAATACATGGTTCCTATCGATGGATAGACTGGTTACCTCAACTTGTGTCTCGCTACAACAACACCATTCATTCCACCATCGGCATGAAACCTCGCCTCGTCACCAAGAACCTACCCAGACTCAATAGACTGTTTAACCCTATAAAAAGGGTAGATCCAAGGCGACATCGCCTTAAAATTGGAGATTTTGTTCGCATTAGTAAACATAGAAGTGTGTTTTCAAAATCGTATACTCCACAATGGTCGACAGAAATTTTTAAAATTCGCCAAGTCAAGCTAGGTCAACCAGTGACGTATCTCTTAGAAGATCAGAGCGGTCAACCCATTCAGGGACGATTCTATTATGAAGAAGTGCAAAAAACATTATATCCCAACGATTATCTCATTGAACGAGTAATTAAAGTCAAAGGTGCAAAATATTTTGTAAAGTGGTTAGGTTTTCCTTCCACGTATAATTCATGGGTCAATAAACATAATTTTTTGTAATAAAACCCTATTTAATTATTTTGAAAAAAAAAAATTAAAAAAAATGTATCATATGACCTTTCATTATTCCCACCCTTTTGTTTATTACATGTCCAATAACCGCTTTGTTCGAGCCCATGCCAATCTGTTATCATGATGTTATACACTCACTCATTGTTTCAAACTTTGCGTTGCATGATGAGTCCATAATGAACCTAGGCTATGACATACACAGTATAAATCCGCACACTGTATAATGACACCAGCCTCTTATCTCTCTCTGCTGCGAGGCACGTACAATGATAAGACCTGTGTCTGTCTGCTCGACATGGGCCAGCCTCAATGCTTTCAATTCTCATTGCATTAAGCAAGTTCTCTCTCTGCGTGTGAGTCCTGACCAGTCAAGACAAATAATAATAATAATGCATAAGTGTTTTACCAACATCAAAGCGCTTAACATAACGTGACTTCAAATCTGGTTTCTTACTTTTTTCCCCGTTTTCCTCAACAATCTCGAAAAAAAAAATGACGGAAACCATGATTTCAGGTTTTCCATACCTACATTCCCGTAAACTGAACAACGACACAAATACATCGACATGCCCATCATAAAAATCGCCTCATTCGTTTTCCAAATAACGCGAAAATGAACAAAAAAAAACACCTTTTCCATAAGAAAACCATGTTTCCAGCTTTTTACCTTTTTCATGTCTATATCCACGTAAAGAGAATAAAGAGACGAAATAAATACTATCACACACGTCATTCTCACGTTTTCGGTTTTCCAAAAATCGACAAAAATATGAAAAACGCATGTTTTGACCCAAAACCCTAACTTCACCTTTCCGACACCTACATTCCCGTAAAGAGCACGACGAGACGAAAAAAACGAATCCAAGCACGCCCTCCTAGCATGGCCCGTTTTCCAAAAATCGGCAAAAATGTAAAAAACGCATGTTTTGACCCAAAACCCTAAGTTCACCTTTTCGACACCTACATTCCCGTAAAGAGCACAACGAAACGAAATAAACGAATCCAAGCACGCCCTCCTAGCATGACCCGTTTTCCAAAAATCGGCAAAAATGTGAAAAACGCATGTTTTGACCCAAAACCCTAACTTCACCTTTTCGACACCTACATTCCCGTAAAGATCACAACGAAACGAAATAAACGAATCCAAGCACGCCCTCCTAGCATGACCCGTTTTCCAAAAATCGGCAAAAATGTGAAAAACGCATTTTTAGACCCAAAACCCTAACTTCACCTTTTCGACACCTACATTCCCGTAAAGAGCACAACGAGATGAAAAAAACGAATCCAAGCACGCCCTCCTAGCATGGCTCCTTCCATTCCAAGGTCGCAGGGGCTCACCACTTGCTTTTGGAAGCAGCTCCCCCACCATCCCACTACTGCGCCGAAATACCAGATCTCAAGGATGAAGCGCTATACGAGTTGGTAAGGCGTCATATGGTACATGGTCCTTGCGGATCTTTGAATCCTTCTTCAGTCTGTATGAAAGATGGCGTATGCAAGAAAGATTTCCCTAAACAGTTTCAGGAAGAGACCAAAGATAACGTCAATGGTTATCCTTCGTATAGGAGAAGAAATAATGGACGGATTATTGTAAAAACAATTCGAGGTATTGTCATTGAAATCGATAGTCGATTCATTGTTCCCTACAATCCATTTCTTTTACTTTACTTTCAAGCTCATATTAATGTTGAAATATGCTCGAGTGTTTGGAGTGTTAAATACATCCACAAGTATGTGTATAAAGGTCATGACTGCTGCAATGGTAAAATATGTCCTGAAGGCGAAACGGTGAACTACGATGAAATTACTTCTTTTCTAAATGCTAGATATGTTGGTCCAACAGAAGCCGCATACAGGATATTTTCATTTCACATGCATGAACAGTCACATTCTATCGTGCGATTACCAGTTCACTTGCTAAACTTGCAAAATATCTATTTTAAAAATGATAACGCTCCTGATATTTTACTTCAAGCACAGTTGCGCAACACGGAATTACAAGCGTGGTTCAAGTTAAATCAAGATTCGCAAGCCAGAAGTCCGTATATATATCCTGAAACACCAGTACAATACTTCTGGAATAAGAGCAACTGCCAGTGGCAAAAAGAAAAAAATGTTTCAAAAACTATAGGCAGAATGTATAATGTTTCGCCTACAGAAACAGAAAGGTATTATTTACGCCTGTTATTGCTTCACATCATTGGTGCTACCAGCTTCCTGGATCTACGAACATACAAAACCGTTGTCTATTCTACTTTTAAAGAAACAGCTAAGGAGCGAGGTTTGCTGATTGATGATTCCGAATGGCAGCGTTGTTTGGCAGAAGTGTCACAATTTCAGATGCCTTCTCAGTTACGACAACTGTTTTCTTACATATGTATCTTTCAGACCCCTTCAAATGTAAGACAGTTATGGGACATTTTCAATAATTCATTATCAGAAGATTATCTGCAGTTTCACGAACCTAACATTGCATATCAGTTCACTCTTATACATATTTCTAATACGTTAAAGCTCCATGGTCTTCCCATTACTTCTCTCGAATTGCCAGCTATTATTGATAATTTCCCTCGGACAAATTTACCAATGAATTATCCAAAACTTAATGAGGATCAATTAAGTCGGATGATAAACCAAGCAAATGAAAACCAAACGGCTATAATTACAGAAATTTTGGGGTTAGTACAAAACGGCAATGAAAGGATGAGTAATGCATATTTCATTGACGGTCCAGGGGACACCGGGAAAACATTTATTTACCAATGCTTGATTCACAGTTGCACAAATTTGGGGTTAAATGTAGTTTCTGTTGCATGGACTGGTTTTGCAGCAATGCTACTACCTCAGGGGCGCACTGTACACAGCCAGTTACAGTTACCTCTACATTTACATGAAAGTTCTGTATCAGGAATAAAAGTTAACAGCAAGGAAGCTTTTTATATTCATTCAGCAAAACTTATCATTAGGGATAAAGCCCCTATGGCTAATAAGCACGCATTGATGTGTGTAAATCGGCTGCTCAAAGTCATCATGAATAACGACGTGCCTTTCGGAGGAAAAATTATCATCTTAGGTGGAGCTTTCAGGCAGGTATTGCCTGTTGTGCCTCACGCATCTAGAGCAGCTTCAGTCCAAATGTCAGTAAGGTTCTCTCCTTTGTGGCCATTATTCAAAATTTTTAAACTCAACAAAAATATGCGAACGGATATAGATCAACGTGACTTTGCAAACTTCTTGATACAAATTGGTAACGGTGAATACCCTCACGTCGATGGAGAAAATTCAGAATTAGTCGACTTACCACCCTCCATCATTTGCTAAAACTGATATCATCACTGAAATATATTGAAACGAAGTTTCCACATTGAAAGATATTTCACGCTTTTCAAAAATTGCGATTTTAGCACCTAAAAATGAACACTGTAAAGAAAGCAATGACAAAGTTTTAGATCTAATCCCAGGATCATCGAGAACTTACATCAGTGTGAATAATTTAATTACTGAAGATGAGAGTGAACTTCTACAATTCCCAACAGAATTTTTAGACAGCTTAGACATCAGTGGATTGCCACCTCACATCCTTCGACTAAAAGAAGGCTCTATTGTGATTTTGTTGAGAAATATTAATGTTACCCAAGGTCTGTTGAACGGTACTAGACTGTTGGTTCGGAAGATGCATGACAATTGCTTACACCTGGAAATTATTACTGGCGTAAATGTTGGAAACAATGTTCTACTTCCTCGCCTTGACCTTACGCCATCAGATATTTCTATGCCGTTTTCCTTCAAAAGGAGGCAGTTTCCAGTACGTTTGGCTTTTTGTATAACTATCAATAAAGCTCAAGGTCAAACACTAGATCAAGTCGGCATTTATCTACCTCAACCGGTGTTTAGCCACGGACAACTGTATGTCGCACTATCGCGAGCTAAATCCTTTCGTGAAAGCGAACAGCAAATTTCGTATGGAAGGAAGTACTATTAGAATGTTGAAACGAATGTTGCGGAGGAGCACAGACCTCAGCAAACGGGGCACAGATTAAATAACAATTATACAAGGACGTCCGAATCCCTAATACGATAACTGTCCTGTGGTAATGGTAAAAAAGTGCTATTGTCCTACATCGGTGATTACTATCTTTGATCCTGTTCTTTCATTCCCTCAGTTCTATAACTAAGATATACTCAATCAAATTTACAACTTGATAAATATTAATTCCTTCTGTTTGAGTTATCTTTTCATTTCTCATCAATCTCCTTGACTAACTATTCTATCCGTAGGGGTGGAGGCGATATCTGTCCTTACAGAGGTGTGCACATTATTAGATTCGATGTCAATTTTCCAAAATTGCATTTTTACTTTTCACGGTTTAATTCACTAAGTAGGCCTATATTTACAAGGCGATGAAATTACTTCAAATGTTTAACCAAGACCCCTAATTATATTTTAATTTAAGAAACTCAAATTAAAATGATTTTTTAGAATTTCCACTATCAGAGGAGCCTTGCAAATGCAAGATGCCACACGTTTCGTTTTAATTACTTCACTCTACTTTACGTGTGAATTTAGAGCAAAGGGATTTGGGGTCTTTTAACTGATGAACGCTATTGAACTATTCAAAGATTCATGAACTATTCATTGAAATCACCTGACTTAAATTCTAAAGTCAATGAAAAATTGAAAGCGGACCCAGCTCACATATCCTTCGGAATCCAATAATCTGAAAGTTTCCAGACGCAATTCCTTATGGGAAAAGGTGTAATTCCACGGGAGAGGAAACACTACTAAGTAGGATAACAAAAGAAGTTGGTCAATAAAATGATTTTGAATAAAAGAAATTATAACTTATTAAAATTATTTTATTTAATTCTATTAATTTGCACACTTTTATAATTATGTTACCCAAGAGTTACGGTGCATCTCTAAATTCAAAAATAAGAGACCCATCTTTTATTTTAAATACATACCATTGGTATCATAAGTAGACAGATCACCAAATTGTACTGCTGTAGCATTAAATTGTGTGGATATCTCTATCTACTTAGTATAAAGCAAAAGTTCCCAATTCAAGGATGTAACGGGTAATCTCAAGAGCAACTTGGTGGATTTTGATGCGGTTTTAACCATTCTGTGAAGGATTTCTCGATTAAGATGAAGGATTAGGTATAAAAAAATATTTATGACATTTTATGGGTAAACCGTTAAAAATATAGATATACTCTGAGAATTGTTCAGCACGAAAAGTTCTGCAGGAAAGATCACAACAGCTCCCACATCGACCACTGTAAGTGTTTTTACGTTTTCATTTCTTCAAGCAATCTCCATTCAGTGGAAATTTAAATTACTAGCTTCAGAGTGAGTTTACGAGCTTGCCAGCGACCTATCACCCTATCTTCAGCCAGCAACAAACTGTCGCGTCGTGTCGAGTTAATACTTCAGAGATGATGATGATAATTGTTGATTTGAGGGGCCTAACATTTAGGTTATCGGCCCCTAATGGTCTGGGTGATAGCGAAAATGACAATGAAGTGGAAACCAGAACGAAAATTAAGTGAGAAGGAAAATACTTACAAAAAGGAACTCAGATTGAAACTACTCACAAAATGGAGAGCGGTAATACTTACAAAAGGGAATTTAGAACGAAAATACTCACAAAAGGAATAGATTGAAAAATACTTACAAAATGCAAATGAGATTGAAAATACGTACAAAATGCAATTGAGGTTCAAAATACTTACAAAATGCAACTGAAATTGAAAATACACAATGCAATTTAGATTGAAAAAAGCGCATTTCAGATTCCAAAAAGACACGCAGAACAATTGAAATTCAAAATACTTACAAAATGCAATTGAAATTGAAAATGCTTACAAAATGCATGGTAGATTCAAACTACTCAATTGGATGAACAATACTTACAGAATGCAATTTAGATTTAAAATACTTACAAAATGTAATTTAGATTCAAAATACCCACAAAATGCAATTGAGAATCAAAATACCTGCAAAATGACCACCATAAAAAATGCAATTTAGATTCAAAATACTCACAAAAGTCCCATCCCCTATATTGAAAGACTTACTAAAAGACAATTTAGATTGTCGATCCTTACAAAATGCAATCGAGGTTGAAAACACTAGCAAAATGCAATTTACTGTAGATCGAAAAGACTTAAAAAATGCAACGTAGTCTGAAAACACCTACAAAATGGAGTGTGGATGCAAAAGAAATCGCTCAATGGAATTTAGATACACGGGAGCCAATTAACAAAAAACAGTGTGGGATCTTAAAGAGTAAAGGAAATATAATGAAAAGAAAACAAGAGGTCTGACCCCTCGAAGAAGGAGGGATCAGGAAAGATGAGACAAGGGCCAATTATGGCAGGAAAGTGAAAGACTTCCTAGGCCTCGGATAACCTAATACCGTCGGGGTCGGAAAAGAACAAGAGTTTACCAAGGGATGTCGACAGGAAAGAAGACGGAGAGGAGCCCGGCACAAGTAAGTGGAAGCAATGCCGGACTCAGCTGGGGTCCCGTGGTCGCCAACCCACGTACTTCAGAGAAGAGTATAGCTTATGTGTTTAGAGTTAGCTGTTCACCTCGGCTTTTCAGAATTGCGTCTGGAACCTGACGTCCGTGCGCCTTTTAAGCTTACGCTGGGTAAATAGTGCCACACACACACAGAGGACATTTGATCTCATAAGTCTACTTCATCATTTACCCAAAAGTGACGGTACGTTAAATGTCTGCTCAGGTCACTAGCATGAACACATGCAAATGTCATATGGACAGAAGTGCTGTAGGATTGAAGTGAATGCTGCGGAGCAGCACGGGTCTTCTAGTATATTATTATTGTTGTCTTGATAAAAGGGTTGAAAAATCGAAATACAAGTGCATTCCATTCTCAGTAATTTAATTTAAATAATATAAGGCATTTGGCACTTTTCCGACACTAAATATATGTTTATAAACAATATAGGACTGTTGGTATGCCGGAATTTCTGATAATTTCAAGTGGTACGCAGTTGCTAAAGGGTTGGGAACCCCTACTGTACAGGACACCCGCGGAACATATACGGCAGTGCAAATTGCCTGATTCAGTCGAGAAAGGAGAGTTCTGCTTGAGTATGCTGAAGTCTATTGTGGGGTCCACATTAGGCATAGCCCCTCGATAAGCGCCGTTACAGCCCATGGTTCGTTAAACCCATCATCTTGATAGAGATCAGTCTTGCTTTTCTTTTCTCGTAAGATCTCCGCTCTACTTCCTTAGAATCCATTTCCATCTCAAGTTCCGGCCCAGGGATATGAAGAGTGGAGGAGTGATATTTGTTTGACGTTACGCTCGGGCTGTAGGGGGTAATGCGCAGTCATTATAGTCTAATCTAAAGCCCTTAATGGTGCGACGTCTGGGGTAGGGTGCAGGCCAGCGAGCACATAAACCCTTAAAAGGAATTAGCATGTTCCGCTAATGTTGCAGACAATGTACAGCTTCTAACAAAAATATTACACTGGGGCTCTCCTTGCTAATTTCGCTGGTATATACACTTGCCCTAATGTTATTGGAATAACTTAATTACATTATCTTAAATTCTTAATAATAATAATAATAATAATAATAATAATAATAATAATAATAATAATAATAATAATAATAATAATAATAATAACAGAAATTTATTCACGGCATATATTGACTACAAGAAGGCCTATGATTCCGTGCCCCATGATTGGTTGATCCATATTTTGTCAGTGTATAAGATTGATCCTCAGATTATATATTTCTTGGAACACGCCATGACATCGTGGCGTACAGTGATGAGCCTTAGTACTACAAATGGCAGTATTGCAACAAGTATGATCCCAATCCACAAGGGAATATTCCAAGGAGACTCCTTGAGCCCATTATGGTTCTGTCTTGCGATGAACCCACTATCAAACCAACTTAATTCAACAAAATATGGATTCAGTATCAAGAAGAACTCCAGGGAGCTTGCAAAGCTCAACCATCTCCTGTATATGGATGACCTAAAGCTATATGCTGCCACCAGAGCACAACTAGAGTTTCTGTTGAAGATAGTGGAAACCTTTTCACAGGATGTGAAAATGGAATTCGGGCTGGAGAAATGTAAGACGCTGAACATTATGAAAGGCAAGCTGCAGGAAGGTGTATATGAAACAGCTCAGGGCCATCAGATTGCAACAATGCTCACTAGGGAGACCTACAAGTATCTGGGAATGAAGCAAGCCAGACACATAGAACACTCAGTAGTGAAACAAGATCTGACGAAGGAATTTGCCAGAAGAATTAAGCTTGTTTCTAACACCAGCCTCAACAGTAAAAACTTGGTTAAGGCAATCAACGCTTATGCTGTCCCTATTCTTAGTTACTCGTTTGGGGTCATCAAGTGGAGTAAAACTGACATTGCAAGCTTAGAACAGAAAATTAGAACATCACTGACCAAGTCACGAAAACACCAACCCAGGGCATCTGTGGAACGAGTCATGTTACCGAGACATATGGGTGGGAGAGGAATTGTTGATATAAACAACCAAGTAGCTCGACAGATATATGAGCTAAGAAAATACTTCTGTTCTGTATCGAACCATTCGATGCTGCACAGGGCTGTCACAGAAGCAGATGATTCAACTCCACTACTCTTAAGTCAGCAAGAGACTCAAATTCAGGTGCGCAGTGATTTGGATAGATTCAATGCCTGGTTGTCCAAGCCACTACACGGAAGACATCCCAATGAAGTCATCCAAACTCACGTCGACAAGCTAGCGTCGAACTTTTGGTTGATTTCTGGGCAGATGTTTCCTGAAACAGAAGGCTTTATGATGGCTATTCAGGACCAGGTTGTCCCCACGAGGAACTACCTAAAGTTCACAACCAAGGATGCATCTGTGCAAGATGACCATTGCAGATACGGTTGCCCAACATCTGAGACTGTTCAGCATATTATATCGGGTTGTCGCCATTTTGCAGGGACAGAATATAGGAAGAGACATGATTTTGTTGCCAAGATAGTCCATCAAGAATTGGCTATACAACTTCAACTGCTGAGCCAAGAGAAAGTGCCGTACTACAAATATGCTTCTGAAAGTGTACTGGAAAATGACAGCTTTACGTTGTACTGGGATCGTACTGTATTGACAGACCAATCAGCTGTGCACAACAGACCTGATTTAGTTCTTGTTGACAAATGCATGAAGCACAACACCTTCATAGATGTGGCGATCCCAAACAGTGGCAACATACTAACAAAGCATGTTGAAAAGCTGTCAAAATACACAGAGCTTTCAGAACTGATAAGGAAGCAATGGCACATGGCACAAGTCAGGACAGTTCCTATTATTATCTCCAGCACTGGCGTGATTCCCAACAACTTAAAGGAATCGCTCACGGCGTTGAAATTAGACCCAGGCCTTTTCAAACTGATGCAGAAAACAGTCATACTTTCTACGTGTCGCGTAGTAAGGCTGTTCTTGGGCAATCAGGCCTGAAGCAATGAGGGGAATATGAAGCTACTACTCAATGCGGTCACCAAGAATTTGCTCCTTGTGATATGTACGGTATCTGGGATTGTAAAAGTTTTCTTTCCAGCAAATGCTGAGAATGTGTAAGCGCATGCGCAAAATAAATAATAATAATAATAATAATAATAATAATAATAATAATAATAATAATAATAATAATGTCTAATGGAGACACATGTATGGAATCGGGATTTATTCAAATCAAAAGAGGTATCTTTCAGGGTGACAGCTTGAGCCCTCTATGGTTCTGTTTGGCGCTCAATCCACTATCAGCATTGCTGAACAATGCAAAGTGTGGTTTTCCAATTAAGCACCATGGTATAGTCAAATACAAAATTTCTCATTTGATGTATATGGATGACATTAAACTATATGCATCCTCTGAGAAACACATCGACAATCTAATTGCAATTACTGCTTCATTTTCTTCTGATATTGGAATGTCCTTCGGATTAGATAAGTGTCGCACCCTCACCATTCGGCGTGGAAAATTAGAGACCCGAGCATTTCAACTTGATGACGGTTGTTTCATAAAGCCTATGGAAGGTAATGAGACCTACAAATATCTTGGTCTCCTGCAATCTAATCGAATTGATCATAAAGGTATTAAAGATAGAACCATAGCTATCTACAATCAACGCCTTAACAAGATTTTAAAATCAAAATTGAATGGAAAGAACACCTTTAAGGCTATTAATACCTATGCTATCCCTGCTCTGACATATACTTTCGGTATTATCAAATGGACGCAGACTGACTTGGAGAACATCCTAATTAGGACACGTACCATCTTAACAAAACACAGATGTCTCCACCCTAAGTCAGCTGTTGAGCGATTGACAATCCCACGTCAAAGAGGTGGACGAGGGCTCACGGACATTATCCAATTGCATGCAAGGCAAGTGAGGAACCTTCAGAGATATTTTCTGGGAAGACATGACTCTCCCATACATCAAGCCGCTGTGAAGGCAGATGACAAGTGCACACCACTGGATCTTCTTCACGTAAGGGATATACAGTTAGCCACTGATGAGGAATGTTCAGCCACCAAGCTTCTGCAGTGGACGCAGAAAGCGCTGCACGGTCGTCATCCGTATGATCTCAACCAGAAACATGTCGACATTGATGCGTCGAACAGCTGGTTGACTCATGCTGACCTATTCACTGAGACTGAAGGATTCATGGTTGCAATCCAGGATCAAGTTGTGGCTACCAAAAACTACCTGAAATATATAGTTAAGGCAAATATTCAGGATGATAAATGCAGAAGATGCCAACTAGAACCGGAAACAATTCAACATATCACAGGAGGCTGCCAAGCAATCTCCTGTACTGATTACATGAAAAGGCACAACCAAGTGGCCAAAATAATGCACCAACACCTTGCTCAAAAGCATTTATTATCTGATAATATTTTGCCTTACTATCAGTATGTTCCTGACGCCGTTTTGGAAAATCCCAGTCACAAGTTGTTATGGGACCGATCAGTTATTACTGATAAAACCATACCAGCAAACCGGCCAGATATCGTTCTTGTGGACAAGGTGCAGAAGAGAACATTCCTAATTGATATTGCAGTGCTCAATTCCCATAATCTGCAGCAAACCTGCTGTGATAAGATCACCAAATATCTGCCCTTGGCTGAGGAAATACGGCAAATGTGGGGACAAGAAAGTGTAGTGGTTCTGCCCATAGTAATTTCTTCTACCGGCATCATCCCCAAATTATTGGCTCGTAATCTACAAATATTGGGAATACATCCTGGTCTATATATCACCATGCAGAAGGCCGTCATCTTGGAGACCTGTTCCATTGTTCGCTCGTTTCTCAATGTGCCACCTTAAGAGAATTAGCCATACCGTCTTGCAAACAAGCCGACGATATGTTGATATGTCCCACTTCTGTGGTGAAATGAATGTAGAAATAATAATAATAATAATAATCCACAGCCTGCTTCCAGTCACCGAATGGATGAATGAAGCCCCCATCTAGCGGCGAGGATATGAAGCGTGCCGGCTGCCGAAGCCTGTCGCACTCCCCTGGGGAAATGATGAAATGAATGACAGATGAAATGAAATGATAGTGGAGAGTGTTGCTGGAATGAAATGTTGACAGGGAAAACCGGAGTACCCGGAGAAAAACCTGTCTTCCTCCGTTTTGTCCAGCACAGATCTCACATGGAGTGACCGGGATTTGAACCACGGACTCAGCGGTGAGAGGCCGGCGTGCTGCCGCCTAAGCCACGGACACTTCATCATTATAATAATAATACTAATAATGTCCCTTAGGGTGGCAATATTACTCCTACCTATTACACTGAGGTTTCGGATTTGATCTCCGAACTCATTAGAAGAAATCCCGCTTATTACGTTCTTTTGTAAGGACCCTGGACGGTTCGTACGTAATTTTACCCTATCGTAGCGCTTTTAAATCCCGCTTATAGAGCTGTCGGCCGGCCCCGTGGTGTTGGGATAGCGCGCCTGCCTCTCACCCGGAGGCCCCGGGTTCGATCCCCGGCTCCGTCAGGGATTTTAAAACTGACGTGAGGGTTGGAACGGGGTGCATTCAGCCTCGTGAGGACAATTGAGTAGCTGTCTGACAGTGAGACAGCGCCCCGATCGCGAACACCAAGATTAACGGCCGAGGGGACCCGACGCGCTGATCACGCGTCACCCCAATATCTGCAGGCCAAATGGCTGGGCAGCGGTCGCTTGGTCGGCCTTAGCCCGACATGGGCTGTATAGTGCCAGGGGTTGACTTTTTATAGAGCTGTCGGGTCACATGAAAACCTTCTTCTTTAATGAGACTACTGTGGGATCCGAGGAAGACTTAAAATGGCTGGGCCAGGATTCAATCCTGAAATCTTGGTCACAGCTGGAGAGAGCGTTATCGCTGAGCCACGCAGCCAGCCGAACACACCCAAGTACAAGGGACTGCATGACAACGATGTCATAAAGCCCCTAAATAATCAACAGCATCTGTACTCGGGACGGTGCTTGCTGAATACAGTGTCGACCAAGGATACATTCTTCTCTTTGTGTGCTAGTACATGATCTGCCACAGAATTTGCGAAACGGGCTTTCAACCGAAACTGTGGGGTATTTATGTATATATGGTCCGAGGAGAATTGAGGCATTATAAAATCAACGTTGAATCAACAGAATGAATGATAATTACTGTTGTGGCACCATTAACACTGCACACACTCCGTGCCGCTTCCCAGGGACTAACCGCCAGCCTGGCTTCGCTTAATTACGACCAGCCTTCCACCTCTATGGGGTTTACATGTGGTGTTACCAGCCATAGATAGTACACAATATATACGGGCCCCATTTCTAATTCGTCATAACTGTGATGATGATGATGATGATGATGATGATGATGATAATTGATGTTTTATGGGGCCTAAAATCTGGGTTATCAGCCCCTAATGGTTCAGGTCTGCCATTCATTTCACAGGTGTGATACATTTCCTTAGAATATTTTTCTCAGTTATTTTGAAATAAATTGTTATTATTTATTTATTTATTCGTTAATTCCCCATAAGGAGAGCGTTACAACACAATCAATTTTCATGTTTCATTCTGGACCTTTCTTCTTTTTTCCCAAAAACCTCTCATATACACACTATGTTTCCTCTTTCTCTCTTCTGTCCACCTCTTTGCTGGTTGTCTCTCTTTGGGAGTTTGCTCAAACTTCTGTAGTTTTTCTCTGTATTTGCTCCTGTCTGCGATGTCTTCTGTAGAGATGTTTAGATCCTTAAGGTCTTCCACGGTTTCCTTTACCCAATTGGTTTTTAGTGTGCTATTCGTAACTATATTAAAAATTTTCTTGGTCAGTCTGTCTTCGGTCATCCTATGTATATGCCCATAATATTATGCCCTTCTTTTCCTTATGTTGTTTGTAATCGTCTCTGTCTGTTTGTACAGTTCTATTGTCGGTATCTTCATCCATATTCCCTCTTTCTGAACTGGCCCGTAGATCTTTCTCAGAATTTTTCTCTCTTGTTTTTCTAATTCCTTGATTTTTGTTCGTCCCTTGATTGCTGTCGTTTCTGAAGCGTATAAGGCCTCTGGTAAGACTACTGTACGGTAGTGTCGTAATTTGGCATTGATGGAAATACTTTTTTTTTATTGTAGTGGTTCCATGTAAGTTATATTTATTGAATTGTAATCAGCATTTTTTTTCTCAAAAGAAACATCAACAAAAATGTTCTTAACATTTCCGTTCATGCAAAACTGGCTTTAACCTCTAAATCCAGAAACATAAATAATTAAACTCCTTTAATTAGCAGTGTTTCAGTGCGAAATTGTTATTCTACAGACGTGGCCATTATATTAAAATTAAAATATAATTTTCCACTTCATTAACAATGTGTATCCGTAATTATGAAAATAACTAGTGTTTTCATAAAGTTATTTTATTCAATGATGAGAGTGGAATTTCTATATTTTGAGCTGTTTAATATATTATGCAATTATATTGAGCGTAATGAGTATTATCTATTTCATTGTTTTCTGAAAACATTTCACACATTTTCTTCCCTAATCGTAAAATATTCTAATTCAGAAATAAACATGTCACACTATCCGTAAACAAACAAAATACATTAAATGTTTTAATAAATAGGTGACATGGACTACTATAATGCAATAACGTTAATAATAGGGATAGTGATGTACGTAATAATCAGAATATTATATTAATTATTCATGGGAATGCTATATTAGCAACTCCTTATATGATCATAACCAATTATATAACCAGGTTTTCCTTATTCAGCACGAATTAATATTCTTAACGAAGTTCCTAAGAGCTATTCCTGCTCAGTCTCAAAATAGTACATTATGCAACGAGCCTATAATGGCAATAATTAAAACACGAGTATGTTTATAAAACGAGCGAAATTTCCATACTCGCTTCGCTCGTTTTATAAACATACTCGTGTCTTAATTACCATTATAGGCGAGTTGCATATGACTGTTTATGTTCGCCGATAATTATAACTATTTTATGTTCGAACATAAATATTCTTAAATAGGCCTATGTGTCGAGATTTCGCCAGTTTTATGTACTGAACAGTGCGCATGGAACGCAGAGAATACCTTGTATTTGACCATGGCCTGCTCAAATACCCCACTATGACACTAGCCACGCAGTGGAATTTAAAATAGAGGGCCTTGAAAGTTAGCGCAGATGCGATGCTATCCTTACCTAATTGGTCACACAACTGTTTCCTGAGCTTTGATTGGTGGGAGAAACTGTTTCATAATGAAAAATAGTGTTTTAATGACCCTCAGTATGATACAGTTTTCTGACATAGCTATATAATATTTACATTCCGACATCGTCGAACATAAGAAGTATTACGTCACAAACCTGACTGTACAGCACTACTACCTTCAGAAATCAATTACATTTCCAGTCTCAACCGCAAATCGATTTACGTAACCCAAGCCTACGGAAGGTGGCAGTATTATTGGTCGATTAGTTATAGAGATAAAAGTAATTACCAGCGGCAGGAGGTTTAATCTTTTCCTTTGGCTGCTACGATGTGGAAGTACGGAGTTGCCTCTCCAAATTTTGGCAAATCGATTATCACTTGGATACTCTTTAAATTCTAGGTAGGTGAGCTCGGCTTTTTAATCGATGTCACTGTACTAAATTTTATCTCTTCTGCATGCCAATATTAAATTGCACTGAATAGGCCTATTGACTTCGAAGCCATGGACATTGTGTTCACCTAACTCGTGTGAATATATGGTGCCTTAATACTCTTACTCTAGTGTTGTTGACAGTGGTGTACGCATGATTTCCTTCTGGGAGGGGGGGGGGGGAGTTCATTACTATTGAAGGGTAATTGTGTAGGCCTACACTATTTAAAGGGGCAGTTGACCTTGCTGTTCCACCCCTAAAACGACAGTCATCATCATTATCATACATTATTCAAATATTTCGATTAATATACATAAAAAGCTATAATTAAATGAACATTCTCTTTGGATGAAAGCTATTTTGAGCCTTGTTATATTTTCAATACAATGAAAAGACAAAAAAAAGTTTTTTTAAAATGTGGAAAACCGCAACTAAATAAAATACATTGGTCAAAAAAATGTTTTCCATATTGCAAGCTCATGTATTTGTGGATAAATATAATGCACGTGCTTTATCTGATAATTGTTTGATTATATAGGCTATGTAGCGTATGGCATTGAACATAAATCACAATAATAATAATAATAATAATAATAATAATAATAATAATAATAATAATAATAATAAATAATAATAATAATAACCAGTACATAGAGGGCGCGTTTTTTTTTAAGTAAAAACCGTTGTGATATTACGCCATTGCAGCGCTGCGGTCGGCATTCCGTGCAGGCGCGCTGTGCTCCTGCATCTATTGGAAACGCTAAGACACCATTACGGCAACAGTCGCCCAAGTGTAGGTGTGTTGGCAAGCTTTTGAAATGGCATCGCCGATCGACAGTCCTGCCGACTCGTAGACAAGAGAGAGAACACTCCCCTGTAAGATATGCTGTCATTTAGCCACCACTATCAAGCAATTTGTTTATGTACTCAGAAGAACTCCTGAACAATTATTAACATTCATAAACTTAAAAAAATAATAATCATGCAACAATGCTCAAGCTCTCCAAAGCTGAATGACGATTGTCTGTGCCACACTGAGAGGCTCATTATTGACATCTTTATCTCCAAACCGCCTCAAACGCAACAATGAAATTCGATCGATGCCAACAACAGTAACCATACGAAAACTACAGGATGTGGCTAGTTATGGCATAACACAGGCACTTTTCGGAATAGGCAAGTTCTGCTATGACACATAATATGCTGGAGTTGGACGGTTAAATTGTACCCGACTACGTCAAGGCCCAATTATTGTGGGATCTGTTCGTGTTTTTCAAATTCGTGTACTCCAAGGCTGTTTTAGCATGAGCTGCGCAAGAGGGGAAGTAGCCCGTGGGGAAGAGAGGTAGCAGGCGCACCGACTCGAGGTTAGTGCACGTGGACAATGCACTCACATTGCTATTGACACGGCCTGTCTGCACGGTATTAATCCAATGGCCTTCTACAACTCCAGGTGGACCGCCACCTGGCCGATGCCCAGCGGTATAGCAAAGCTCTTGCTAGAACGGCTGATATCTATAGTCATATTCACAAATTCACAAAGAAAATTTGAAAATGGTCCGACTAGCTTTTCGCCTTAGTGTACCAATGGGCTCTTCAGTTGGTAATGGTACACCTCACCAAGACACGTGGCTAGTACATACTGAAGAGGCCGCTGCAAGGCAATATCTCAATCGGACTATTTTACATCCTGCTTCCTTTGGGAGCAGACATTTCCCATATGAATTGGCAAGGTAAGCTAACAACATTTTGATTAGGAAGTTTTGACTTCCGTACTACTTCCGTAGTACATTGGGGCTGCTCGTGGTGATATTTTCCCCTTGCAGTGGCATTCTCAGTGTGTACTAGCCACGCGTCTTGGTGAGGTGTACCATAACCAACTGAAGAGCCCATTGGTACATGGGGCGAAACGCTGGCAACTGTTGAGCTAGTCGGACCATTTTTAAATTTTCTTTGTGAATTTGTGAATATACATAACTCAATCGGACATTTAAATCTTGTTTCCTTCGGGAACAGACATTTCTGATATCTATAGGTTAACCCGTCCCTTATACTACAATACTGCAATGTTACTTGTGAAATGTAATCTTTTGAAGCTGGTCGGTTTTGCTACGACAATACTCTTACTGCAGTGACAAAATGAATGTCTGATCTTAATCTTAAATTTATTTCATGCCACCTTATTCGTTCAATACGCACTGTCATCTACGGTTAAATTGGGTGTCACATATTATATAGCTAGAAATGAAATAAATCTTGCTGATTACGAAATATTATCTATTTTTAGAAAAATAAAAGGATTGTTCAAAATTTCAAAATGAGCAGCCAGTAAACATTTCACAATTTCAGATAACATCAAATATTTCAACACATTAGAGATAGACAAAAAATATAATATGTTGTAGTTATAGCTCCTAATTGTCCCAACAGAGTACTTGTAGTTCATTTCCGCAGGAGTGCTGAGACATGCCATCCATCACATCTAAAGTACCTGACTTTGATCTTCCTCGTCGGATAAGGTCGAAATTAAACCGAATCAGGACCAATTCTGGTGTTTGTGCGGACTCTTTGTTCAAGTGGAACAGGCTACCCTCTCCAAAGTGTGATTGTGGAGCCGATAGACAAACGCTGAAGCACATCATTCATGACTGTCCTCTAAGAGCCTATAGTGGCAACTTAATCGATCTCATCTCAGTGAATCCTGCATTAGTGGACTATATTAGTTGTTCAATTATGAAGCAATCTGTTCTTTCTTTTCTTCCTTTTCTCTTTTCAATATTTCATTAAGCTGTAGTATGATATACGTGTGTACCATACCATACGATTAATCCACATATTATTTTTCAATTCTACAGTAGTTTTAGGGCTTACGCTTAAGAGTAACACAGCAATAGTAGCTACACCCTCATAGATTAGTTGGGGAAGGAAGACTGTTTTTGTTGATAGGATAGTCATTTCTTAGTTTTGCAACATTTTAATGAATAGTTCTATTTTCGCACGCTTAATGCTCCAATATTTATCAGTAATTACCACACTTACTAAGTTTTCTGACGGGAATTCTTTTATTTTTAATTTGGTACAAAGGGACTGTCTGTAGGTGTCACTGTAGGTTTGGTAGTGTTTTGTATAGCTGTTTGTCTTGCATATTGTTACACATCTAAGGGCGTATAACACCCTTAAGAAGTATACACAACACCGTACACCGTTTCACCCCTTTAAACACCCCTAAGCTGGAAGCAACGGCAACAACAACATACTTCTATTACACAAAGCTAGCAGAGCTGAAGCCACAGCTCTTGCGTCAATGCTTACGTAACATCGTGAACACATACACAGGAACTGGCTGTCATAACAGCAACATGGAGTAATAAAACAGTCAGCATTTCGGAAACGCTTAAGAGGACCACCTCTCAAAGGGAAGGTATCTGTTACGGTCGGAGACTCTAGCCGTCCTCAAGCTGACATCATACCTCCGGTAAGTGTGCATCTCAGCATTCCATACACAAATTCTACATCCTTCCCCTCACCTCACCTATTTTACTGCAAAAACTACACTTTACTACATTAGCCCTGAAGCCAGGGAAGCCAACACTACATTTTGATTTTAGTAAATAGGTAGCCATTACTACTACAGCCCAATTGTGATTATTGTTTACCATCACCTTCTTTACTGCCTACTTCCCTCCTTACACCTTGACCTGTCATCACATTATTTCAAAACCGCTGCGCAAGCGATAGTAACTTGTTCATCACCAGCGACCTTGCTTCCTTAGCTCGCACGCACACAGGCCGCAGTAGCGCATCGTCAGCAACGATTCAGATTGCTCATCGCGGCACCTAATCCGTAAGCTGTTAGCTTCTGCCTTGAAACGCATCCCTCGATTTACAACCCCCATCGCGTAGAGCTTCACTCGCTCTTCCACAACACTTTCCCGATATCAGACTCTCGATTAACGGTCTTGAACACTCGCCACTCTTTCCCTAAATTATCGGCAACTCTTCCAACACTTACACACCTTCCCCTCACATCGTTTTAGCCGCCCAACAAACTGGCCAAAACAATATTAGGATCCGATAATGCTCGCTTGATGAGCGAAACATGTCATCCCTTAGTTGTCTTCGTCTTCTTCAATAGTCCGTAACAATATATATAAAAGGTGGTATATTGGCTTTCACGGCCAATCAATTAAAACTCAGCAATCTTTCTAGGCTTGTGCCGTGTCTTGAGTTGGGCGGGGACACCAAGAGCCCGCTGATGAGCCAGCTTGGTGTCCTCGGTGAAACCCCACAAAAGTCACAGCACAAACCTAGAAAGATTGCTGAGTTTTAATATAAATCGTTGTGGTGTTTGACTACAGACAGCACATAGGAACACTGGGGGGGAAACAGTTCAGTGAGATAACATTCTAATTCAGTCGACCATCACTGCTCCAAGAGGGAAGTTGATACTACTCGCAAAAGCAGCGTGGAAGACATCCAACCAGATAAGTAATAGCCTGCACTATACAGTACAACCATGGTTGACTTTTACAACCATATAGTCACTTCTAACAGACAATTTGCGGATTTCTATCACCATTTTAGCATTTTACCTAACACCATATATAGGCTACTACAACTAGCATACACTGACAAGTTGCATTACCAATACTGCAACTAAATAATAGTACATAATGTATATATTTTCCCCCACATTTTCAAACACAGATTTTACAGCCTGAGTGTAATGGAACTGATGATGATCACTTGACGATCAAAACTGGTCATCCAAGTGTATTTATTAATCTCATGTAATTTTTTTCAGGATTGGGTATAACCCAACTCTTTTGGGTACATTCGTGTTGACCGACTGAAAAGCACCCAACTTTTGATAAATAAATCTTAATAACATGTAATTTATTTCATTTTATTTTCGAATATTCCAGTAATTAGAATTATTTTGTGTTGACCAACTGAAAACTAAAATATTACTTGTTATATTATAATTATAATGAAAGCTATGCAATTCATACAAACCTGTAAATTAATTTGATATACCGCAGGCACAATTTGTCATGACCTGTCTCTAATTAAAATGCCTCCCATTCTTCCCTCCAGCCCATTCTTTTATCTTCCAATTCTTATTGTGCCCCGCACTCTAATCTACATATGAACCGACTTGTTTTTCAACTTACAATAGTAATCCTTCTTTTTTTTCTCCCATTCTCTTCCTTCCCGTGTCCTTTTCTTTGCCCCAGGACGGGACGGCCCAGTGGCAATTGAATGACACATTGCCTGAACTTTCGACCTTTGCCTGCACCACCATATTGGCAAGATAATATGCCGACAGTCCCTCGGTGAGGGCAGCCAACTACCTTGCACTTTACAACTCCTTCTCCTACTCGTCTTTTCTTTCAAAAGGCAAAATTGCAGAGTGGACAAAATGAAAAGAGAAGGCCACAAATAAAAGGAAGAACTGGCGGTAAATTATCGGCAAGGAGCACCAGGTTACGTGGAGGGGAGATGTACACACTTGGCATGAATAGAACAGAGCCAAGATCTACAAGAAGAAACTAATATCACAAAAATTACTGTCTGAGAAACGTTATTTTATTCTTTCTTTCTTTCTTTCTTTCTTTCTTTCTTTCTAAGAGAAACGTAGCTATTTGGAAAAATCAGATCACTATTCGTACACTCAGTGACGTATTGCAAACATTACAAACACATTAACATGGACCCTTGAATCGGTTTGAAGAATGCATTTGCTAAATTATTATAATTATTATTATTATTATTATTATTATGATTATTATTACTATTATTACTATTAACAGATCCTCCGTGGCTTAGGGGGCAGCACGGCGGCCTCTCGCCGCTGGGTCCGTGGTTTAAATCCCGATCACTCCATGTGAGATTTGTGCTGGACAGAGCGGAGACGGACAGGTTTTTCTCCGGGTACTCCGGTTTTCCCTGTCAGCAACACTCTCCACTATTATTTCATTTCAACTGTCATTCATTTAATCATTACCCCAGGGGAGTGTGACAGGCTTCGGCAGCCGGCACAGATCATATCCTCGCCGCTAGTGGGGGCTTCATTCATTCCATTCCCTGACCCGGTCGGTCGACCGACTCAAAGCAGTCTATGGAATTTTTCATTATTATTATTATTATTATTATTATTAACGACCCGTATACAACCTCGGCATATAGCATACATAGCCTATCCCAAACCTACTGCCATTTTATATAAAAAGAACACGACAGACGTGATCCTTCTTTTTCGATGTACTTTCATCAAGGCCTTTATTCCATTTCAATGTGGAAAATCATTTTTTACTCGCTCCTTGTTATTTACTGTTTTGTAGTTCAGTTCCAACCCAGTCACGAAAGCCAAGATTAACGTCCGAGGGGACCAGATGCGCTCACCACGCGCCACCCTAATGCCTGCAAGCCAAATGGCTGGGCAGCGGTCGCTTGGTAGGCCTAGGCTCTTCATGGGCTGTAGGGCCAGAGGTTATTATAGTTCAGTTCCAAAACTCTCTCAGTCCATCTGTGATTAAGATGAATTACATTCACATTTTTCTGCTTGCACGTTCGAAATTGGTTAATAACTATAGGCTGGTCATCGATGTGATTTTATTTAACTCACGTATTTTTTTCAGGATTAGGGAAGCTCCGAATAGAATTGTGTACAATCATATTGACCGACTGAAAATAATTACATTTTGATTAGTAAGGCAACACAGAGAAGTTGTTACCAGTGCGATAATAACAATAAAGTGTATCGCACAACTGCCTCAGGGATGCTTTGTTAGTGCATAAGGCTTTCACTCCAGGGCTACAAACAGTGGAAAACATGGTTTACCTAAACGACAACAGATGCAGCATTGCACTAAGCACCTAGGTCGATTCGAGTCAATCGACAGAATTAGGAAAGCAGGGAATGGTCAAGTAAGGTAAGAGATAACGAGACCGAACTCTGGTATCAAGCATCCACCGGGTGAGTTAGCCGTGGTCGTTACGGCATGACTGCTGGCAGTCGCTCACATCCGGGAGGCGAGGAGGTTCGAATCCCCCCGCCGGCAACCTTGAAGATAGTCTTCTGTGGTTTCCCATCTTCCTTCCAGGCAAATGCCGGGGTTGGTCCCTAACTATAGGCCACAGCCGCTACCTTCCAACTCCTCGACCTTCCCTTCCAACTTTTCTCCCCAACGGTACTTGTAGGTCACCCATTGGGTGTCCGTCTCGAAGCAGCTACACAACTGGCGAGGCGAACATGTCCTCGGACACTCCCGGCACTAAAAGCCATACGCTAAAAAAAACAAGAAGTTCCGTGAAGAACTATACAGCCTACTTTTCATGCCAATGATTATTCTACAGTATATGAACCTATCTAGAATAATGACGAAATTAAGTTGGTAATATCAAAATATCTAATTAGTTCAAAATATATCTGGTATGATGTAGCCTAATAGAGCACTACAGTTGGCAGCCCTGGTGACTGAATATATTCCTTGTTCCATCTCTTTAGGTACAGAATACAAAATTTGGTTGAAGTCCAATGGACGTTACATGCAGTTAGACACTGGATCTATCAGCACGCGTAAAAGCATGTTGCCAACAATACCATACGTGTGCTGGTCACAAATAATCTGATATATTATGATATTTTGTTGTTGCAATTTTGGATGAAATCCATTTGTTAGTATAGAAGTTACATGTATTTTAAAATTGGATATATCAGCAGGCATAGAATCATGTTGGCAGCACTGCCTTGTATTAATTACTCCAAACTAATCTAGAATGTCAGGTGCTATACGTGTGCAAAGTATAGAGCAGTTGGCTTGCATACTTTCTGATATATTGATATTAGGGGAAAAAATATAGACAGAATTTATTAACTGTTGGAAGCCCTGATTGCTCTTAACAATACTTATGGTCATATCTGTTATGGTACACATAGCACATACGAAATTTGGTTGAAATCCAACTGATAGTACAGAAGTTACATGTATTTAAGAATTGGTACTATCAGCAGGCTTATAATCATGTTGGTAGGACTGACGTATATAAGTTACTCCAAATTAATCTAAAATGTCAGAATATACGTGTGCATAGTTTAAAGCTGTTGGCTTGCATACTTTCTGATATATTGGTATTTGGATAAAAAAAAATAGAGAGACCAATTATTAACAGTTGGCAGCCCTGGCGGCTCGTAAGAATATGCCTAATCATATCCGTTTATGTACAGATATTACATACAAAATTTGGTTGAAATCCAATTGATAGTGTAGAAGTTATATGCATTTAAACATTGAACTTATCAGGAGGCTTAAACTTATTTTGGTAACACTGTCATGGTTGGCCTCCTGGAAATTAAAGTGAAATAGTATTATGTACATGTGTGCCAATTTTGGAATAGCTCCCATGTATACCTTGCAAGATATCCAACATGGAGCTCAAATTTCTAGTGCGTTTTTTCATCAGTTGGTAGCACTGACATCATTTTAAAATATGGACGTGAGATATTCCGGTTCTCATCTTTACTCATACTAAATTTGGTTTTGATTGCTGCAGCCGTTTAGGAGTTGATAGGGGGGGGACACACACACAGCCAGACAGACAGACAGAAGGACAGACAGACAGACAGACAGACACACATTTGCCCGATCTCATAAGACTACTTTTTCCTCATTTTTGCAAAATGTGAAAAGTAGGCTAACAAGCATCCGAAAGAAACAAAAGTAACAACTCGTACCTACGTGGCGTTCTTTCATTCCCATAGATCCTACCACTCAGTTTCGCTCAGTTCGTTGTCGGCTCCCTTTCTCTTGACAACAGGTGGCCCTCAGATTTAAAGTTAGTCTACTTACAGATACTGTGGTTGTACACCTATTGTCTTGGGGGGAGAAACTTAATTGCCAAATTATGCTTTACAGAAGTCCCCTACCTTCATAAATCCATCACCTGCAGGGCGATAATCTCTAAAAATCATAATAAAAAGAAACAGTATCAGAGAAGAAGATACACCACAATGGAAGGATTCCAAGGGAGGAAGGGAAAGAAACCCGGCTCAAAATGGTCCGAGGAAAGGAAGAGGAAACATAGTGAGGTGATGAAGGAATATTGGAGGAAGAAGAAGGAACAGCAAAGGACAAAGCATTGAAATTGGCTCGTG
Source organism: Meconema thalassinum (assembly GCA_946902985.2). Taxonomy (NCBI): domain Eukaryota; kingdom Metazoa; phylum Arthropoda; class Insecta; order Orthoptera; family Tettigoniidae; genus Meconema; species Meconema thalassinum. Next base: position 649,213,434 of record OX336391.1, read on the forward strand.
GTCCCTAGACGATCGGAACGAAAATAATAATAATAATAATAATGATAATAATAATAATATTAATAATAATAATAATAGGCTAATAATAATGTTCGGTAAGTAACTCAAGTGTCTAAATTCAAATACGTATTCAAGAAATTAAAAGTTAATTTTAAAATTTAGCACAGCCACCATCTTAAGGTATGTTAACAATTGAACTACATTAGGTGTCAGTGCATTACAATGTGTATAAACATTTGCTGTAGGCCTACCGTGTTTCACTGTACTCGGATGGTTGTATCGCGAGAAAAGTCTATTTAAATGTTTCAACTTCGCTTGGCCGCCATGTTCGTTTCATACTTAACAGGTTATTTTAAGTCACATTGGTAATCTTTCAGTAGTGCCCTTTATCACCGCACAAAATGTTAGGATGATATCGGTAATTGTTTCGGAGATATGGAATCCTGGCGAAATACTTCGCACAGCCGCCATGTTGGACTGGCGAGACGTAATAAAATTTGAAAGGCATGGTCGGGGTCGTCCAAAATAGTACCAAGTTTCATTGAAATCGCCCCAGCCGTTTAGATATTAATACAGACATACACATACACACACACACACACACACACACACACACACACGTATAAAAGGTGACCTCTAGGGTTCGGAATTTTAAGACCTAAAGAAGTACAAAATATGCAAGCAAATATGCCCTAAAAACAAGCTAAATATTACCTAAAAACTATGAAATATGACATGAATTTTTGGGATAGGCTATCACTAACATACAGTGAATGCTAAATGACGTCCGTAGAGGAGCGCCTTCTTGGAATCAGGTCATCTAAACCTGCTATCTGCCTGTTCCGGGAAAAGAAAGAAAAATATATCTACTACACTATTCGGAAATCCTGTGTTTGAAACTCGACGCAGATAACTCGTACCTTGTTAACGACGCCTCAATTTAAAACAACAATGCTGAAATTATAAACAAATATGACCTTATATCACTAAAATATGACCAAATATGACCAAAACAAAAAATGGCCGAAATATGTATTTATAATAATAATAATAATAATAAATAGCCTTACAAATCCCATAAGGGCTATGGCCTCCTGCTTTGCAGGGAATTGCTCAGTTTTAACTCATCAGGTGAGCAAGTCCTGAGGAGCATTCGGGGTTATTCTTTCTGATTGGGCCTTCTATATAGATGTGCAGCTGATTAAAGATTAAGTAAATTATATTACGCTGGCATAACATTCGCTACAACAATCTCCATTTCTGAGTCTGGCGATATCAAGGCCTCAAATATCCATTAGTATTACGGAAATCATAATAGCCATCAACCAATATCTGGGAGGTTCCCATTGCCACTAAGCACAAAGCTCACCCTGTCTAAGCACTTGAACAATGACAGGAACTGCCAAGTCTTCACTCTTCAGTAAAATCTACGTATATTGAACCGTTTCAAATACGTCTTTTTAAAATGTAATACAAAACCTTACCGGTGGAGTTTTAACATCTAGTTTGGATGCAGATATCTATACACGTTCTTTAACATCCCACAAATCATTCACTATGTTGTGCACATGTGGTCCCGGAACGAATTAACAAGTGTTTCGCAAGATAGTCGAACCTTTTGAATTCCTTGTATCAGGTGATGCAGTAAGGTTATTTTCCCTAGTGAACACGATGATGTTTCCTCAAATTAGAGCGCGAGACAATGCGGTCTCATCCCTGAGTGAACGACAAAATGTTCCATTAGCTCTGTCCGCCGTGCAAATGACTTCTCACATGTGCTACAAGTGTATTACTTCACTCCAGTATGAACAACAGTGTGCTTCTTGAGGTCACCGCTCTGTGAGAAGCCTTTATTGCACACCCGAGATATGTACCGCTTTGCTGCATGTCCACTGAACGGTGTCTTTCTAGTTGATGCATTGTTTTATTGGTCACTGCATGCGAGTCTCCCTAGGTCTTTCCACTCCTGCCTCATCTTCGCTGTTCTTGTCCATTGTTTTCCTCCCCATTTTACGAACCAGTCTGCCCATCTGATTCTTTGTCTCCCAACGTTTCGTCTTCCTGTTCTTGGGTCCCACATCGTCATTTTGTACGTCCATCGGTTAGGATCTAATCTCGCTACATGTCCACCCCATCTCCATTTGAGCTGGTCTGCTGATGTCATAGCGTCTTTCATGCCTGTTCTCCTTCTTAAATCTTCGTTCCGTATTCTATCTCTCAATGAGACATGAAGTATCTTCCTTTCCATTTTCCGTTGACATCTCTGGATCATTTGTCTTTGTTTCGATGTTAATGCCCAAGTTTGGCAACCATATAGTAACACCGGTATAACGCATTTTTCCAGAACTTCAGCCTTTAAAGTGAGTTTTTGGGTCTTGTCAGCCAGTATAAACTTTAGGGACCAAAAGCTCTTCCATGCTTGTCCTATTCTTCGTTTGACCTCTTTCTCTGAACGACTTGAAAATGACATGTTCTGACCGAGATATACATATTCTTCAACGTATTCCAGTGTTTCTCCGTTCACATTAATTGGGGCTTCTAACGCATTGGTCATCAGCTTCGTTTTCTTCGGGTTCATTGTAAGGCCCACTTCTTTACTTGTTTTGTCTAATTCTTTTATCATTTGTTCCAGCTCTTTCGCTGATTCAGCCACCAAAACAATGTCGTCTGCGAACCGTAAATGGGTTAGTCTTGTCCCATCGATTCTGATGCCATATTTTTCTTCCCAGTCTAGTTTTCTAAACTGATTTTCCAGCAAACAGGTGAATAATTTTGGTGAGAGAGGGTCTCCCTGTTTTACTCCCCTTTCTATCATGATGTTACATCCTTCTCTTTCTGTCTTTATTCTGGCTTGGTTACCGTCGTAGAGTTTGCCTAGGAGTCTAACGAATTTGTTTGGGATGCCTTGTTTTTCCAGTGCTTCTAAGACGCTTTCCTGTTCTACGGAGTCAACTGCTTTGTTGTAATCCACAAATGCTATATACACCTCTAGATTAAATTCCTGAACTTTCTCCATGAGTTGATTTATTGTTTGCAAGTGGTCTGATGTACTGAAACTCCTTCTGAATCCTGCTTGCTCTATCGGTTGCTGTTCGTCCAGTGCCTTTGTCATTCTATTGGTTAGGATCTTCATAAATAGCTTGTAAAGGTTTACAATTAGGTTGATCGGTCTGTAGTTGTTTATGTCGTCCTTGGCTCCCTTTTTGTGTAGAAGTTTGATAGTGCTTTGTTTCCACTGCATTGGTATGTCTTCTGATGTGAGTATGGTATTAAATAATGTTGTGATGACTGGGATTAGGTCTTCTTCACCCCATTTTAGAAATTCATTGTAAATTCCATCTTCACCTGGGCATTTTTCGGTTTTCGTTTGTCGAATGGCTGCTCTTACTTCACTGGGTAGTATTGGAGGTATTTCTTCCTCTAGGTTTTCATCTGATGTATTTTGGTCCTGATGCAAGTTGGATCTTTGAGAGTTACTTGAGTATAGTGTTCTATAGAACTCTGTCGCTTGCGTCATTATCTCTTCTCTTGAGGCTTGTCTTTTTTCGTTGTTGTCTTTTACTCCCAGTATCCAATGTTTGCCTGGAGTTAATTCTTTTCTCATCTTCTTTATTGATTTTGTGGTATCCATGATTTCTTTGACCACTTTAGTGTTGTGTTCTCTGATGTCTCTTCGGATTTCCCTTTTTGATTGTTTATTGACTTCCGCATATTCCAGCTTTTTGTGTTCGTTTTCTATGACTTGTGATTTTAGGCGTTCTCTTTCTTCGATCAAACATTTGGTGCTATCCTTAAGTTTTATTCTATTTTTCATACTGTTTCCAGGTGTTGACGATTGTTTGGCTGCGCGGGATATGCAATTTACGAGCTCTGTTTAGTGTTCTTGGACTTTTTTCTCCGTTTGTTGGTTGAAGTCTCGTAGGTTTTGTTGTAGTGCTTTTACATACTCCGCCCTGTCTATGCATCCTGGATGTGTAGTTTTGTTGTTGAAGTAGTGTCTCCTTTTCTTCTTTATTCTCACTGTCAATCGTACCATTCTGTGATCTGTGTCAAACTTCAGACCATTTATCACTTGTATGTTTTTCACCTCTGTTAGTCTATTGGTTAGGATGAAGTCTATTTCGTTTTTGATTTTCCCATTCGGAGATTTCCATGTCCATTTGCTTTCTGGGTTTTTCTTGTAAAATGTGTTCACAATTTTAAGTCTTTGTTCCAGTGCAAACTGTATTAGTCTTTCTCCTCTTTCGTTCCTTGTTCCGTATCCGTGAAGGCCCATAGGTTCTTCTTCTTCGTATTCCTTTCTTCCTACCTTGCTGTTGAAGTCTCCAATTATGAGTGTTGTGTGTGCTTCGTACTCGGCTAGTGTGTCTTCGAGGAGCATATAGAAGTCTTCAATTTCTTCTTCCGTACTTGCTTCTGTGGGAGCATAGACTTGAATTATTATGAATGTGTTGTCATTTAATTTTAGGGATAATACTATGATTCTTTCTGAGATTCCCTTTATTTCTTTTATATTGTGTTTTAAATGTCTTTTTATCAAAAAACCTACCCCTTTTTGTCCTTTTGTTTCCCCTATGAAGCTAAAGACATCCCCATTCTTCTTCCTTGTGTGAAGGTTGTTTCATCGTTGAGTTGTGTTGATTTCTTCTTCCCCGTTTTTTGAGGTTAAGTCTTTCCAGTTCACCCACTGGTCATTTAATAGGATTTTCTGGTATCCAACTCTTACATTGTTATTACCCTTTTCCCTTTCTTCCCTGGCTTTCTGTCGGAGTGATGCTTGGATTTCTCTTTCTTTTATTGTGACGTCATCATCTATGAATATGTATTGTCCTCTCAGTTTGTGTTTGTTTCGGACTATTTTTAGTTTGTCTGCAAAATTTGTGAAACTGACTTTCACTATACCTCTATTGTTTCTGTCTTTACCGACGTAGGTTGATTTTTCTGCCGTCACTTCTTTTTCTATCGTGTCCAATATCTTCTTGATTTTGTTCTTTAGTTCGTCTTTGTTACTTTCATCATTAGTGAATTCTTTACTTTTTACCACTATGTTGTTCCTCCTTTCTCTTTTCGCCTGTTGTTCTTTTTGTTCTTCTAGGTCACTTATTCTTTTGGATAAGGTTTCTATCTTTTCTTGTATTGTGTTGTCTATGTTAGTGATTTTTTGTTCTAATGACTCATTTGCTCTTTCGCAGTATTCATTTCTTTTTTTAATTTCCTTTCTCATGGACTGAATTTCCTCTCTTGTTTCTTGTTTAAACTCTTCAGTTTGCTTTTTCAAATCTTTTAGTTCTGATAGTATTTCAGAAAACATACCTTTAATGTCGTCTCTTTGGGGTTTTGCATTGTTTGTGTGTTCTTCTTCTCCCGAGCTTTCTGAGGTTGATATTTTGTTTTTTCTCTCTTTTTGCTTTATGTTTTTAGTTGAGGGCTGTGTTTTGGGTGGCATGTTGTTATATTTGCTAGTTACGTACTGTGATATATTTTACTCATCTTTTTGGCGCGTGTAGTGTATTAATCTGCTTTGGCTTCATTCACTTCGTTTTTGCGATATAGTTCCTCTCACACTCATTCGCTTCTATTTATTGGCAACATCAATTTGCTTTAAACGTGGTCAGGGACCCGTCATTCAAACTTATTTTTCAGATTTCGGGTAAAATGAGCTCAGGAAAAACAAGATGTTCAGCAAAGAACATATAGCCTACTTTCTCCTAAATGTATGGGTACATTTATGACTCTTTGTCCTCATCCCTAACACAATCACCTCTACCACAATGTATTGTTTGTTATCTTTTATATTGATAATTAGCCAGTAAGTGTCAAAATCAATATTGTATACTTTATGATGATTGAATAACAAAACTACTAACTTATTGTAATGCATTCACGTCCGTTAATCTCTATATTAAGCCAGTCTGCTAAGTTAAGAATCTTCCGTTTTGGGTATCTTCCCCTTTAAAAATCCTCGCCGATCACAGTAGGTTAGTGCTGCGACCTATCAGTGAATTAATCTTTATGTTGTACGCCTATGCACTGCCATCGTAATGTACTACGATGGCAGTGGCCTAAGGGTGTTGAATGAGTAGACAGTTTAATGTAGCCAAGAGGGAGGCGATCCAGCTGGCAGTGTTTAAAGGTAATCGGAGCGCGATCGTGGCTAATAGTTGAACTACCAGTATTACAAAATTGCCATACTTCAGGAGGCCAGGTATTTACACAGCGGTAAGTTTGGAACAATATTACCCACATAACCCACAAGAGGACAGCACCGTACAGAGGCATTAAGAAGGCTGTGGTTAATGACAATGTGTATCTAGTTCTTCTATTCTCCTTTTCCTAATGTCTTCTGTTTATTTGCGATGCTGGGGCTGTGATTTTATTAATAAACGAGTGTATACATTAGCCTCTCCTTTGAGCTACATTACATCTTATTCAGTATCTGTGGAAAGAGCTCATGCACATCATTTGTAAAAGAATTCAAGAAAAAAAAAGTTAACTGCAGCAGTACTCGATCCCCAGGCGACTGCGTGACAGACTAACACGCTAACCCAGAGCTAATCCTATCCTTAACATCGTGGTGTTCTTAACTGACATTAGATACAACCTGTTGGCAAATAATGACTTTAAATAAACGATTTCTTCACAGCAGTACATCTTCATTAAAGATAATTTCATACAAAGTTTATATTATTGTATCAGTAGGGTATATCACATACAACATACTAAAACTATTGAAATACACACATCAAAAAAAGTTTTGCATCACCTCGGTTCCCAGATCTCCGGCATATAGACGTTGACTGTGTATATTGTATCCAAGATACAGTCCCTTTGACTGTTCATAGATGTCACTAAAACTGCTCAAAGATGTAAACAACCATGCATGAGCAGGGCCTATTAGACGGAGGGGGTACGACAGCCGATCAGTTCCAGTCATTCCACCAGGACGAAGGTACGCTGCTCATGTTGTCTGTAGTTCTACCATGCCTAGAAGGTCAATACCACAGTTCGATCGCGTCCGCATTGTTACTTTGTGTCAAGAAGGGCTCTCAACAAGGGAAGTTTCCAGGCGTCTCAGAGTGAACCAAAGCGATGTTGTTCGGACATGGAGGAGGTACAGAGATACAGGAACTGTCGATGACAGGCCTCGCTCAGGCCGCCCAAGGGCTACTACTGTAGTGGATGACCGCTACTTACGGATTGCCGCTCGGAGGAACCCTGACAGCAATGCCACCATGTTGAATAATGCGTTTCGTTCAGCCACAGGACGTCGTGTTTCAACTCAAACTGTGCGCAATAGGCTGCATGATGCGCAACTTCACTCCCGACGTCCATGGCGAGGTCCAGCTTTGCAACCCCGACACCATGCAGCGCGGTACAGATGGGCCCAACAACATGCTGAATGGACCCCACGGAATTGGCATCACGTTCTCTTCACCGATGAGTGTCGCATATGCCTTCAACCAGACAATCGTCGGAGACGTGTTTGGAGGCACCCTGGTCAGGCTGAACGTCTTAGACACACTGTCCAGCGAGTGCAGCAAGGTGGTGGTTCCCTGATGTTTTGGGGTGGCATTATGTGGGGCCGACGTACGCCACTGGTGGTCATGGAAGGCTCCGAAACGGCTTTACGATACCTGAATGACATCCTCCGACCCATAGTGCAACCATATCGGCAGAATATTGGAGAGGCATTTGTCTTCATGGACGACAATTCTCGACCTCATCGTGCACATCTTGTGAATGCGTTCCTTCAAGATAACGACATCGCTCGACTACAGTGGCCAGCATGTTCGCCAGACATGAACCCTATCGAACATGCCTGGGATATGTTGAAAAGGGCTGTTTATGGACGTCTTGACCCACCAACCACTCTGAGAGATTTACGCCGAATTGTCGTTGAGGAGTGGGACAATTTGGACCAACAGTGTCTTGATGAACTTGTGGATAGTATGCCACGACGAATACAGGCATGCATCAATGCAAGAGGACGTGCTACTGGGTATTAGAGGTAGTGGTGTGTACTGCAATCTGGACCACAAATGCTGAAAGTCTAGCTGTATGATGGTACAACATGCAATGTGTGGGTCTCATGAGCAATAAAACGAGCTGAAATGTTGTTTGTGTTGATCTCTATTCCCTTTGTATTTTAAGGTTCCGGAACTCTTGGAACCGAGGTGATGCAAAACTTTTTTTGATGTGTGTGTATAAGACAGGCACATGAGGACAGCTGCCATCTTGTCGTGTGACACAGACAGCTCAGCTCTTTTAAGCCACTCATACAGTATAATATTATAATATTAAATTATAATAAATAACGGATCACGACCTTCAGGATAGCTTAAACCACCCTAGGCTCGATAATCGGAATTGGTGGGTCTTAAGCCATTGATTAAAATGGTTGAATAATTCACACGGCCGCCATCCTGAAATGGTACGGCCGATGACCTTGAATGTTGGATGAAAGACGCGTCCTATATAAGGGTATGTTGTCACCAAATTTGGTAGAGATCGGATGATTAGTTTAGCCGTAATTTGATTTTACGTTTTGAACGTTTGAGTGGCCGCCATTCTGTTTTGGTAAAGATGGCGGCGATATAAAGTATTACACTGAGGTGCCCTTTGCTAATGCTACCTCTGTACCAAATTTCGTTCAATTCGGTTTCAACGTGTTCGAATTGATAGGGGGGGACAGAAATACACACACACACAGACTCACACACACATACACACACACACAGACAGACACACTTTTTTTCGCCCTGTAGTGATCTCATAAGTCTACTTTCATTTTTAGCAAAAATCGAAAGTAGGCTAAAAATGACTTTTCCTTAACATCCGAACCTTACTGATCTCATCAGCCTATTTTTAGCTTACTTTTCACATGTTGTAAAAAATGAGGAAATAGGAAAAAAGTAGACTTATGAGATCAATCTGGGCAAATGTGTGTCTCTCTCTATCTGTCTGTCCTTCTGTCTGTGTGTGTGTGTGTCCCTCCTATCAACTCCTAAACGTCTGCAGCTATCGATACCAAATTTGGTATGAGTAAAGAGCTATGACTGAATATCGCAAGGCCATATTTGAAAATTACGTCAGTGCTACTAACTGCTGAAAAATCACAATTGAAAATTCAGGTCTATGTTAGGTATCTCGGAATATATTCAGGGGAATTGTTCCAAAATTGACACACATATAGATAATATTACAGCAGACCAATTTGCAGGAGCCCATACATCAGAGTGTTGCCAATATGATTCTATGCCTGCTGATAGCTCCAATCTTTAAATGCTATCTATGGGATTTCAACCACATTTGGTACGTGATTTGCGCACCGGAGCAGATATGAATATGCATTTTTTGTAGTGTCGACAGGGCTTCCAACTGTTGAGAAATGCACTCTATACATTTTTTCCCTAACCTCAATACATCAGTTCTAATCTTTGCATACATATAGTACCTGCAAATGTAGGTTAATTTTCAGTAACCAATATACGACAGAGCTGCCAACATGATTCTACGTGTGCTGATAGGTTTAATGTTGAATCACATGTAACTTCCATACTAATAAATGAAGTTCTTTCAAAATTGGCTCATATATAGGTCATAATATTTCAATTTCAGTTTGAGCATCCAATTTATGGCAGTGTCGCCAACCTGATTTTACGTATGCTGATAAATTCAATATTTAAATACATGTAACGTGCATACTATGAATTGGATCTCAACCAAATTTTGCATGTGCATTGTGGAACTTAAATGATGGAACTAAGAATATATTTAGAGTCTGCCAACTGTTGATATATGGTCTGTATAATTTGAAGAAAAGTAGGCTCTTTAGTTCGTCACGGAACTACTTTTTTTTTTCAGAAATGAAAATAGCCTAAAAATGATATTAATGCAAATGTTGGTTATTAAAAGAAAGAATCGGATGACTCGCCATAGGGAAGGTGCTCATATGACGATAATGACATTATGTCCGAGTCAAACAAAGGAAGACAGAGCGCTCCTCTTCCTCCGCACTGTCCGGGTAGTAAAAGAAAATTTATGGCATGACTAAAGACTACCATTATACGCATCCCCACCCCACTCAAACTATTCTACACTGTTAAACACAATGGGGATTCATCTCCTGTGCCGCCGCGCTGTGTGCCGTGCGGGGGTGGCGGGGGAGAATGAGAGGGATTGCGACATACAAAGCCGCACATTCCATATCCAAAATGTTTCATGATCCATTGTTTTACAGGTTCTAGTGAAACTTTCACGATCTACCTTCATTTCTATTCATTCAAACTCATCGTTCCACTCTCTCCAAGTTTTCAATCCTTCGTTCTTCGTTTCCTCGTTCTAACTAAAGAGTAATGTTACTCATCACCGAGCTGGAGTCAGTCCAAGGCTCGTAAAGTAAAATATTAATGGATGACGGAGTTGTACAATGTACAAATGCTAATTGCGAACGATTCATATACCTTCCTTTACTTTAATAGTTTATTACAGAGGCTGGAGTCATTGAAGCAGACATGAATATCAATCGGACATTTTGAACAGAGGAAAATAAAACTACAGGGTCATTATCTATGTGCGCCTCGATAAACATGGCAAGCTAAGCCAGCTTTGACTGGCGCAGATCGCGGGCGCGCGTACACGGTTCAGCGTGCACCTTTACACTATTACCAAACATGTTCAATAATGTGTACTTACAGTGCCCATAGCCGATACTGATAATGTCCTCCCTCTCTTGTAACACGCACCTGACATCTTCTGATGAAAGAATGGACAACATTCTAAGTTCCACAGCGGTAATGGTTTCGATTTCATCTCTTATGTACTGTTTAAGTTCACTTCACAGTAATCACAATAATCACTAAACGTGCAACGTCTAAGCTGTGCAGATACACGTCCATATGAATGACAAAGCACGTGTGAACTAACGATATGAGTCGGTGGAGCGGGGTATTGCGAGGACCACTCGCAGCGCACCTGGCCAGCCAAATGATTGGACCGCAGCAAACAATTGCTTCATTTGGCTGGCCAGATGCGGAACTCCCAATACTCCCACTCCATTGACTTATATCGTTTAGTGAGTTATCTGAAACAAGACGAAACTTTCGAATCATGTTTCCAGGAAGACCTATGCCTAGTGCCAGTTCAATTAGGAGGCTCGCTAAACGTATCAAGAAAACTGGCTCCGTAAATAATAAAACAATTAACAGGGAACAAAAATTAGATTAGATCATTGTCCATTCTTTCAAAAGAAGATATCAGGTGTGTTACATGAGAGGGAGGACATATTCAGCATCGATTTCCTGGAAATTATCGTTGAATTTAACAACATATTGGTTTCTTCATAGAAATAACAAAGAGGTGGAGAAATTGGTGTAGATATGTCACATCACTTCAGAAGGATTATACAAACAACCTCCTAGAACCAGAGACAATATAAGAGGATGGAGATATTACATACTACTATTTACGTCAAAGTAAACGACTTCTGTATTTGTTGTATTTAAGATGGAACTTAGCGTATTAATCTTCAAAGACCACAGAGGATTCAGTGTATATAAATAGTGTTACATACGAAATATATATTAATTTCAACCATTTAACTAATTGTGCCTTAGCACAAAATTCGTAATGTACGTAAATTTAACGTATTTTTAGTACTAAGCATCTCTTGAAAAATGTTAGTAGGCTATTTTAGAGTGAACAAGGGGGTGGGTGGTTATCGTGTCGGATTACTAACCCCAAGCTTGCAGGTTCGCTCCTGGCCGTGGTAAGTGATTTTTGAAAGGAGGCCAAAATTACGACACACGTGTCATACGATGTTGGCTTGTCAAAGAACCCATTTGAATTCTATAGGCCATGTTCATAATGGCAAAATTAATCTCGGGAGTTTCCACCAACACAAAGTTCCTCAGTTCTTTACTAGAAAGCGCTATAGCGTTCAAGGAGCTTAGATATCTAACCTCCTTGACTTTCATAGTGCTTCAAGGGACAACGAAAATCGACATGCAAGCTACCCTCTGGGTGTCAAATAACAAAGGTTGCACCCGGCACCGAGGCCATACGATATTAATATTATTATTAGTAGTAACACAATAATTCTGTTCGTAACAGGCTGATGATAATTCCATTATAGAAGTTGGTGACGCTGGTCTTCATTGTAGATTAACGTGATGGCATAACGAATAGAATAAGAAGTTATATCACTGGCCTAGTACGCCTGGTCCGCCGCAGCGCAGCGCTGGCTCCGATCTGCGATGTAAGTTAGCATTGGCGCTTACGAGACTTAAAACCTTGCGACCTGTTTTGCATGTTAAAACACCGCAAGATATCCTCATAGGCGCTAATAAGTTCGACATCTCCACTTCCTTTACTGTGCCCAATTATAATTTAATAAGTCGTCTCCTGTAAAAGTCCAGTTTCGACAATAAGCGAAGACAGAGAGCAAGTTCAAAATGCAATTAGTTTTGCCAGCTATCGGTAAATTAAAAGAAAAGAACGGAAAAATTAACCTCGCTATCAGAAAGGATTTCTGCACATTGTTACACATTTTACATTCCCTTAACAAACTTGCAACACAGAAAAAAAAGAGGTACGAACGCAACTTTCAACTTTACCGTAGATTACTATAAAATTCAATAATAACCATAAATTTCACTCCACAAACACCAAAATCAGTAAACTACCATCATTTCAGAAGATCTTAACATTAAACAGACATAGAAGGCATAGTCATGACCCCTTCATAGAGTAGGCTATTGCCTAAACCCGATCACGGCTCCTTCAACTTTACCGTAGAATATTACAAAAATCAATTATACCCGTAAATTTCACTCCACAAACACCAAACTCAATAAACTACCATAATTTCAGAAGCACTTAACATTTAACAGACATAGAAGGCACAGTCATGATCCCTTCTTAGAGTAGGCTATTGCCTAAAACTGATCACGCCTCCTTCAGCATTACGGTAGATATATGTTTTTAAACTCATTGTCTTTTTATTCTCATCCCATTCTTCAAAGAAGTAGTCTTTAATGGCATCAAGAGCATTTTTATTTACACCATACTGGACAAATACTTAGGCAAATTGGGAAATATATGTGGAACAGAATAGTCGTTCAATCGCCAGTTGGTTCTTGGGAGAAGTACTACTTCCTTCCCTTCTATCACAAATTTGTCAAATTTAACGATTAAATCTTCTGAATAGTGAGCATCACGGATGTAGGACTTTTCAGTAAGTTCCCTATCCTTCCCTGGTATGGCCCCTTTGAACTTGATAAAACGTTCCTTATCTTTAGGAGGTTTGAAAACCGTCTGACCTCTTTACAGTCCCCATAGCTAGATCTGCATCCTGGTACAAAACAGCAAGGCATCTTCACTACTCACATTAAGCACTCATGAAAATGTAAGGGCTAAACTGCTGTTTACTTACATTAAATAACAATAAAATTAACACACGAAGATAACGTCAATACACGACAAGAAATTAAATTCCATTTCAGTTAATGCTTCCTACAATAGCATTTCAGGTATTAATACTATGAAGTAATAGCGTAAGCACTTGTATATCAATGAACGTTTGCACTGAACACCACCAAAACACTCCGACCGATTAAATACTTAATATATCGCACATAAACACATAAACATATGTGGAAATCAACGATCTCAAATCGACTGTAGCGCTGCATAGCGGCGAGTGCCAATCCGATCCGTATTCATTACATGCTATTGAGGTAGAAGAGATCACACTTTTAATTCTATACGTTATGGTGATGGTGAAGATAAAGGAAAGACTGTTGTAAATAAAGCTCGAATTGTTATCTGACCCTTGTACTTGTTCTCCACTAATGCAATGCACTATTCAGTTGATCAGGGAACCACCACACTCAGCCGCACTGGAGTGGTCAGACCACGAGCTTCCTACCACACCACACCACACCAGAGTTCCGAGTTCAATCCTGGCAACGCTATTGGAATTTGTGGCACTACAAGCAAATAGAATTCCGTCATTCTCTTTAACCGTTGTACATCAAAATCCAATTCAAGTATACCTAACATATTGATGTCATGGAATAGAAATGTCTTATCTCGCATTCATCAGTTACGCGGAAATATTTTGAAACCGACTCCGACTTAGGGTACACCTCCGCCTTACTGCCAAAGTGTAATACCAGGTTTTCATTCAAGGCCATTGAAATCCCAGATAAAAATTTACAGAGATGCGTTTCTTCTTCTTCTGTCGTTTAGGCCGACTGTGGACCACGCAAATTTGATTTCAGCTTCTGGTTCTTTATTTTTGCCCAATACTGCTTCATTCCATCGCTCTGCAATCTCCTCTTTCCTTCAGTCCATGGTGCCTGGATCCGGGATGTAGGATGTCTCTTAAAACACTCGAAATTATTAATTTTGGCTTTGTATGCTTCCCTGTTGCTGATTTTAGCTTCAGATGTTGTCATTTCTTCTAGGTCCTTATTCACCTCCTGATACCAGTGAGCTGTGGTTTTCCTGGTCGCAAAGAATGTCACTATCCGGTTGGTTAATCTACGTGGTTCCATTCTGTATATATGTCCAAAGAACATGGCCCTTCTTTCTCCAATCTGAGGTATAATTCTTGGTTCCCTTCTTTTCTACACGACATATCTTCTGTTCTTTGAGGTCCAAGTATTTTCCTAAGAATCTTTCTATTAGCTCCAACTTTTTGATCATTCCTTTCTTTATCAGACACAAACATTCAGCTGCATATATGGCTTCCGGACGAATCACTGCCTGGTAGTGTCTCAAGAGATGATTTTATTATTATTATTATTATTATTATTATTAATATTTCTTCATTTTCCATCAACTTGTTGTGCAATTAACGTGATATTTGCATTACTGGGTACATGATATTGAGCCTACGATTGGAAATTAGGTGGCTGTGGCTTTATAGTAGTTATCATCCCGGTATTTTCTTTGTGTTGAAGTGGGAAAACTATGGAAAACCACTTATGGAGTGGTTAGTTAGGTATTGTTGCTTTAAGGGGAGAAACTACGAGGTCATCTGACCCTAATTATGGAGTGGCTAAGATGGGAAACAAACCCATCTCTCCTCAGTTGTCGTGTCATGGTTGAGTTGAAACCTCCCCCAGCCATCAGGTCAGAACTGAATTGCCTGGCAGAACCAGGAATTGACCTCGGGATCTTTGAAGCAGGGGTTTTAATTCCCAATTCCAGACTACATGAAACAGCCTGATATGCAAATGCATGTTGATATATTACGCAAATTATCGTTATCATCATCTCCATCATCATCATCTGTTAGATTGAGTTAGTGGTGAGCAAGTAAGTAGCTTTAAAAGCATGCATCTAGGGCTTTCCTACAGATCCGTGCCTTACAAACTAAATAAATGAAAATCCACAGCCTGCTTCCAGTCTCCGACCGGGTCAGGAGTGGAATGAATGAAGCCCCCCTTCTAGCGGCGGCTGCCGAGGCCTGACGCACTCCTCTGGGGCAATGATTAAATGAATGACAGATGAAATGAAATGATAGTGGAGAGTGTTGCTGGAATGAAATGTTGACAGGGAAAACCGGAGTACCCGGAGAAAAACCTGTCTGCCTCCGTTTTGTCCAGCACAGATCTCACATGGAGTGACCGGGATTTGAACCACGGACCCAGCGGTGAGAGGCCGGCGTGCTGCCGCCTAAGCCACGGAGGCTCTACAAACTAAATAAATATATACCGGTACATAAATAAATAAGTAAATAAATTAATTAATAAAATATCTGTGTTGTGAGTGCTGGAGGTGGGAATTCGTCAAAAATGAGTGAACCTTGGTTTTATTGGTGCTTGAAGAATACCTGTAATGAAAGAGCTGTGTGACGGGCAGGCAGGCTCGATAAGAGGGCCAGGACTGAACAAAGAAATACGCTAGCCCGTGCCGTCACTCAACACGCCGAGCAGGGCTGGTATTGTACTCAAGTCATGTTTATGTTGCCTGCTTTGTATGCGCGAGAAGAAGCGGTCCGAACGCTCACTCCACATTATAATAATGAGACAGAATATCGGAGGTTACGTACGCAATGCTCCTTATACACACGTGCCTCGCACATGTTGCCTGCCTGCCTGCCTTTCAGCACTGCACTGCGGGTTGCTTACTCCATTGTTTCGGTTTGTGGCTAAGTGTCGGTTATATAACTAAAGCCCTGCGCGGATGCGGATATCCGCGGATAAACCCGCGGATATCCGCAACATTTTTCGCCATGCGGATATACTTTGCATGGCTTTGCGGATAGCGGATAATCTGCGGATAATGTTTGGTGTAAATTTGCGGATAGTTTTAGAATACAATCCGAACTTGTTGAATATCACGGGGAAAGTTGGGTAATTGTCCGCAGCGGGTAATCATGCGCACCGATGTTTTTCAAGCTGGTAGTACAACTATAGCAACCCAGTTTACTGCTACCCTCAAGCTGTCATCGTACCTATCAGATAGGGACAGTCAGCATGATGCCAGTTAAATGTGATAACCGTCAGGCTTGGATGAAGAAACTTAACACGTTGCATTTTCTGTAGCCAGCAAATAAGAAGATAAGCCTACAGTTGTGATTCATTTTTTTAAAATTAAATGTAGTTTTAAATGCCAGTGTTTACAATGGTTTTGCATGTATTTACTTTTTCAATATAATAGATTAGTTTACCGGGATTCAGTGAGTTACGTTTTAAAAGCAGAGTTGGATAATAGCGCGCAGAACATATGATACAAGTAAATACAACGCGACATTAATAGCAAAATATTTCGTGTTCTCCAGATGCCAAGAAATTATATGCGTAAAACGGAGAAAAATTCCTACCCAGCAGAAAATGTGCAGAAAGCTCTATGTGCAATTAGGGATGATGGGAGGAAAATAGGGGAAGTGGGAAGAAGTTTCAACATTCCCCAGTCAATCCTACGAAAGCAGTCGCTGCAAAATTGTCTTGCTCCACCTCGTCCGTAAAGCTGTTTTTACAATCGAAATGGAGTCATAATTATCCAAATACCTTTTGACATTTGCAAAATTATTTTACGGCTTAACGCCTACCAAGCTTGTCAGACGGTTAGAGTTCAAGTTTGCAGAGGAGAATAAGATTTCCCATAATTTCCATAAAGTTAAGTCTAGCAGGCAAAGATTGGTTGTATGAGTTCTTGAAGAGATATCCTGCATTAACGTTGAGACAGCCTGAAAGAACAAGCCTAAATAGGTATGCCTCCTTTAATGCTGACGAAACGAAGATATTTTATTCTAATATCCAAAACTGCAGAATTTTAGTATCATTGCATTGTTATGCTATTGTAAAATGCATTGGAATATTCTAATATTAATGCTCAGTTCAAGTTTCAGCCAATTCACATCGTATTAGTATGGCTTTCCAAGACTCATCCCATGCGCATAATTTCCCAACCCATGCGCATGTTTACCCGGCAGGGTGAGAAATCGTGCGCAAATGCACATTTGCGAGATTTCGAATTATAGTCCACCAAATTTATTTTTGAATGAAATGTGTTTCTGAACATCGAATATAGAGTTACTAAGGCTCCCTTATTCATAACTGCAGCTGTGTTGTTATCTATTTTGAAACCATCACAAGACCAATTCTTGCTTAAGTGCGCACAATCCCCCCTCTCCCTTACTAGGGCCCGGATGTTTATGACATATCATAATTTTCCGTTATGTTTTTTCATGACAAATGTAAGATGAAGATTTACGCTTACTATGTCATTAAGCACAATCAACACTCCGAGAAAAGGGTTGCAATTCTGGCTGTATAACATTCACTTTAGACATAGCACATGATATACTGTACAGTAAATAGCCTAAGGGTTCGACTTGCTGCTCAAATGTCTAAAAGATAAAGTATAAAGCAACACATTGAAAATATTATTGTAATGCCAGTAGATTCGGATAACAAACTTGTGGATAAAAGTCGCGTGAATGCGGGGCGGATAAGGATAAAAGTAGTGCGGATGCGGGCGGATGCGGATAGCAGTCGTGCGGATGCGGGGCGGATGCGGAAAACAGTCGTGCGGATGCGGGGCGGATGCGAATAACGTTTTGTCTATCCGCGCAGGGCTCTATATATAACCCCACTAGCAGTAGTGCCCGGCTTCGCCTGGAGGATTTATGTGTTTTATGGATGATAATGAGTACTACTACAGAACTGGAGCGCTCAAGGACAAGGATCGGAAAGCACCAACGTTTATTGCAGCTGATAACCTCAGTATACTGCACCAACACCATCGCCCTTATACAGAGGCATACTATTGTCATGATGATAACTCTTTTAAAGGGCCTAAGTAATTTTTTGCACGAATTACTCCCCGTGACTGCAATTTATAAGCAGCTCGCAATTCTGCACCAGAACACTGGAAGGGAAGACGTGTTGCAGCCCGCATTACCAGGCAACAATAGACTTAGGTATTATTGGAGCTATCCGGCAGCACTTGTTCTTCCGACTTACTGAACAAAAATCAATCTCTAGGGTTACCTGAGAGGTGTAGCACAATGCTACATAGCCTAAACTATTCCTCTCGAATCTGGCTATCATATACAAAAAGAATTTTTCGAATCCGACTGGTAGTTCCAGAGATTAGCGCGTTTAAACACACAAACAAACACACAAACTCTTCAGTTGTATTATATTAATATAGATTGGTAGCCCTGTGCGGTTAAACAAACCGTTATCGCATCCGCACGACTGTAATCCGCATCCGCAAGTTTGTTGTCCGAATCTACTGGCATTACAATAATGTTTAGCCTACTTTTCACATTTTGCAAAAATGAGGAAAAAGTAGACTTATGAGATCGGGCAAATGTGTGTCTGTCTGTCTGTCAGTCCTTCTGTCTGTCTGTCTGTCTGTCTGTCTGTCTGTGTGTCCCCCCATATCAACTCCTAAATGGCTGCAGCAATCTAAACAAAATTTGGTAGGAGTAAAGATCTATACCTGAATATCTCACGGCCATATTTGAAAATGATGTCAGTGCTACCAACTGCTGAAAAATCGTAATTGAAATTTGAGCTCCATATTGGATATGTTGGAAGGTATGAATGGGAGCTATTTAAAAATTGGCACACGTATAGATAATAATATTGCAGTTTAATTTCCAGGAGGCCATACATGGAAGTGTTGCCAAAATGATTATAAGCCTGCTGAAAGGTCCAATTTTTAAATGCATATAATATCTACACTATCGTTTGGAATTCAACCAAATTTCGTATGTGCTATATGTACATAAACAGATATGACTGAGCGTATTCTTAATATTAACCAGGGCTGCCAACTGTTAATAAATGCTGTCTATATTTGTGTTACCCTAATATCAATATATCAGAAAGTATGCAATCCAATAGCTCTAAACTTTGCATTCTAGATTAATTTGGAGTAACTAATATAGGCCTACGCCAGTGCTGCCAACATGATTCTAAGCCTGCTGATAGGTCCAATTTTAAAGTGCATTTAACTTCTATACTAACTAATGGATTTCATTCAAAATTGACACAACAATAGATCATATTATTTCAGATTATTTCTGAGAAATACATGTATGTCATTGTTGCCAACATGATTTTACGCGCGCTGTTAGATCCAATGTTAATTGCATGTAACGTCCATGCTATCCATTGGACTTCAATCAAATTTTGTATTCTGTACCTTATGAGATGGAACTAAGAATATATTCAGTCACCAGGGCTGCCAACTGTAGTTCTCTATTAGGCTACATTATGCCAGGTATACAGTATTTCGAACTAATTAGACATTTCGATATTACCAACTTAATTTCGTCATTATTCTAGATAGATTCATATAGATTAATCATTGTAATGAATCTTAAATTTTAAGAAAAGTAGGCTCTTTAGATCGTCACGGAACTTCTTGTTTTAATTAGATAAAGCATAAATTACTAAAACAATATTTCTGTTCGGAGTGTTAATTATGCTTAATGACATAATTTGAAGGAGATTATTGTAAATCATTATCTTACATTTGTCATGAAAAATTAACATAACGGAAACATATGATGGCATAATTCATAAACATCCGGGTCCTAATAATGATATTAAACAAGTTCGGATTGTATTCTAAAAACTATCAGCAAATTTACTCCAAACATTATCCGCAGCTTATCCGCTATCCACACAGCCATGCAAACAATATCCGCATGGCGAAATATTTTGTGGACAACCGCGGGTTTATCCGTGGATATCAGCATCCACGCAGGGCTTTACCCATAGGCACGGTTTCAATTCCCAGACAAGTAAGTTGCTCGGTGATTTTACAAAAATATCCATCTTCATAACAAAAACAATTTGTGGACACCCATTAAATTGCATACTAACAATTATGATAGGCTCTTCTTTTTCTTTAGCATATTTCTCACAAATTAGCAGGGTCTGCTTTTTTGTTTCTCTGTCGTCTTATTACACGAGTGTGCCATGTCAGGATGAAGTCGGGCGATATTTAGATCTTCATGAAGGGTGTCAAGCCGACGCTGTCTCGGTCATCCTATTGGTCTCTTCCGCAATGCCAATCCAGTGTGTGTTACTGTTGTTTCAGCAGCTCGTGAGACATGTTCATACCACCGGAGACGGATTTCCCTGATCTTTTCAGTGATTGGTGCTACTCCATATCGCTTGCGAATGTCATCATTGCTGGCAATCATGGGGTGTCAAGCCAGATGCCCACATGAGTTGAAGGCCAGCATTCTGCCCCATATAGAGCAACGTGACGGACCACAGAACGATAAACTTCAGACTTGAGCCGGTATGGAATCTTCTTATCACATACGACACCGGACAAAGAGTGGTCGAGATGCGAACTATTCTTTGTTTACTTTTGTCACGCTGACAGTCTGCTTGGTTGCCAGGTACAGTCGCGCGAGTGGGATATGTTTCAGCTTCAGTAGCCTCAGTCATCGTTCAACTGTCCGTGGTGACATGATGTCCTGTGACGCTATTTCTCTGTCCCAAGTGTCAACTTGACATTTAAGTGCGATGTATTCCGTTAGAAACTACTTCCGTCTATATAACTACTGAAATCTTATTTATCATACTTCAAATAACTAAATTTCATTTAAAAAAAATTGTCTCTTACTGGTGTACCCCTACTCTTTATTGTGGTTATGGACGAGATAATGACACGGGTAGCAGGAAAGATAGGAGAAGATAAGATGAAAGCAATGGTGTTTGCAGATGATCTCATGGTCTGGGGAAATAAGGAGGAGGAAATTCAGGAGCAACTGAAGTGGGAGAGTACGGATGGAAGTTCAACATCAGTAAATGTGAGATCCTGTTAACGACCAGGAAAAGGGACAGACCAATGAGTGGGATATGACTTGGAGGTGGACAGCTGAAGAAGGTGGAAAGTCTCAAGTAGCCTACTTGGGAAGTATAGTGGAGGAAAATGGGAGAAATGACAAAGAGATTACGGAACGTGGCAGACAGGCAGAAGCATTTCTGAGAAGCATTAGGAGCTTAGTGTGCAATAAAGATGTCCCACAAAAAAGCAAGGAAGTGTTATACAGAAGCTACTATATCCCGATATTGACCTATGCATCAGAAACTTGGGTAATGAAGAAAAGAGACATAAGCAGAATACAGGCAGGTGAAATGAAGTTCCTACGAAATAGGATCGGAGTAACAAGAAGATACAGGGTGAGGAATGAAACGGTCAGGGAAATAGTGAAAGAGGAGCCCTTGCAAGGTAGGATTGAGACATCAAGACTGAGGTGGTATGGACACTTAAAGAGAATGGAAGAGAAGAAGATTCCCAAGAAGATACGTGAGATGCAGATGCAGAAGAAACGACCAAGGGGAAGACCAAGAGAAAGGAGTGGAGGGATGGGTCAAGAAAAGAGGCGAGGACTGGACCAAAGTGACAGCGGAGAGGTGGTGGGAAGAAAGGACTAAGTGGCGTGGCTTATCTTCCAAACAGACTTGCAGCCTAATGACAAAAAAAAATAAAAATTGTAGATGTAAAATTTCTGAGAAGCAAATATCATATCTGTCTCGTTTTATGGTGCTGGATAACATTTCAACTAGTAAATATAATCAAAAATATTAAAACTGAACAATAAAATAAAACCTAAATATAAAAATTAAAATAAAACACTCTAAAAATTAAAATAAAAGATGAAGGTCACTAACATTTAAATAAAACACACTAAAAATTGAAATACAATTAAGATTATAAAATTAAAAAGTCGAAATTTAAAATATTAGTAAATAAATAGTTAATTTTTAAAATTTATTAATCAAAAGAATATTGAATATATAACATCAAAATAAAAATTAGAGCTGAAATTAGCATTTAAATTTAAAAAGAACTAAAGTAAAAATTAGAAAGAAATAGTCTGTCCTATAATGGGTTAATGGCCTTCGCTAGGAACGATTATAAGATATTAATTACTATCCTGTTATGGAGACCAAAGTGTTCCATAGGAATCGAGAAGCGATTTCAAACACGCCAATTCTCTAATTGATTTGCTCCCTAATTACTAGCATGGCATAATGAACAGAACGCCACTCCTTCAAGAAGTCAATTTAGAGTGACACGATTGAAGATTCGACCCACTTTACGCAAGACATGACTTTACGTAAAATCCTAGACGGCCACAAAAAGAACAAAATAAAAATAGAAGGGGAGAAGAGAAAATCGTTTTTCCTTTTTCTGCATGTCTCTATAAGAGTCTTCCTGGAAGGGAGAAATTGGTCCGTTGCCTGGTCGCCTGCTGCAATCAAGGCTTTTGTCAGTCGGCCAGCACGGAGCGCAAGGTGCACGACAGAGCAGAGCGCCACATTGCGCGTAACAGGGGTGTGCAGCCTTTGTACCTGGATAGAATCAAGATGCACGAAAATAGCCACATTGCTCGAAACATGGGTGTACAGACATTGTACCTGTTATATGAGCTCCAGGATATGAACAGAACGACAGAACAGACACCTAGCGCGTAGCATGAATGTACAGACTTTATACCTGTCAGAGGTCTCCAGGATAGGATCAAGGCACACCTCAGAACAGCAGAATGCCATGTGAAATATTTCATTAATATAAACATTAAATTAAATAAATATTACATATTTCAAATTCTCTTAATATCTTATATTGAGACCTTATGGCATATTGCATATCCATCTAGTCTCAAGTTTGTATTTCCAACATTAATTCTATACGCAGACCGGCACAGCAGATGCAGAGTACAGAGGCGGCGAATACTTTTATTGGATGTGTGCAGAGACGTGTACGAAGAATAGCAGGAGGGTTGAGTGGTCATAAATGCACTTAGCAGGTTTCCTGGGTGTGCCGAGGGAGTACATTGTACCGTGAGAAGACGGGCGAGGGTAGGACAGGCAGGTCGTTGAACGCAGGAATTTGTGTGGGAAAATTGCAGTTTGGCAAGGTCATAGCTCCAAGTTTTGGTGCCGCCCAAATGTGACCTACTTATGAATTAATGACCGGAGAGCAATGAGAGTTGCATGTATGGTAGCGGGAGACTCTCAACCTCCCAGAAATGTAATTTGATGCAATTTGGATGTAAGGCTGATTTAATTCAGTATAAAATGCCTGATGTGGGGGCGTTTCGGCATCAGCCAATGAGTGGATAAGCGTCACCAAGCCGTGTTTGGCGCGTAAATTGGCAGACAATGAGGGATGATTATTGAGTTCATTTGATAAGGAGCCCACGATCGATTCTTGGAAAGGATATCACCAATGAGACATTGAGATTGCGATGAGTGCAGTGATATAAGTCAATTCGGGACAGAGCTATTATTTTTGGAAATAAATCTCATATTTCACCCTCCTACGGCCGGTTATGCCTCAAAAACTTAAATAGCTCCAACTGGGAGAGTGAGGTCAGTCGATTTTGTGATTCTGTCACGGACGCTCCACGTCAGTCGAGTTCGTGATTTGGACTCTGTTGATTTTCATGTCAGATGGTGAAATGGAGATAGTGTGGCGTTTTTTTTTTTGAGATCATGTCTATATACTATAGCATACGAGTGCGAGTTCTTGTTAGTGGCGAGATAAGACATTGATATGCGCCAGTTCGCGAGTACAAGTTCGGCTGAGAAATAGGCTAGCCATTGCGCTAGATAAACATATAAGTTGTGTCGGTAGGAGCTACGGTGGACGATCTGGATGAATTGAGCAGTTCAGATGGTAGCATTTAGGAGAATGATAGGATTATCGGCCCGGGTCAGTGAGTGCGTGTTACTTTCTTGAATGTCGCATTAAAAAAATTGTGTATTTCTGTGTTCTTCGTTACCACGAGGTACCTGAAGCAAGAGGAAGCTGATGCCGAGATTGGAACAATGGGAGGATCTTCAACTATGGAATTCATCATGCGAGGAATGAGGGCGTAAACCCAAAACCTTGGGGCACGCCGCGATGATGGAGACAGTCTGGGACCCAGGAATAGTGATAAGTACAGCAAATTATCTTGCATAATTTAGTTAGGAGTGTACGGATCAGCATAAGTGCAATGGCTGTGTACATATTCAATTTCTTAATGTTAGTTGTGTTTTTGTTGTTGTGTTTGTTGATGCAACGTGCGTGTAAATATGTATCGTGTGGTCATGGTTTTCAATGTAGTTTGGGGAGATTATCATTCAGGGGAAATCTGGCCATCAGCTACTGTCACTGTAGATACATTTTCAGTTGAGAAAGTGGGGTGAGAGTTTGTACAGTGGTCGTAAGCAAACCAGATCATATTGAATATTTTGTGGTAAATCAGGTTCGTGGATCGACTGTGGTAAGTTCTACCAGGTAATGGTTATGTTGCAATCTTCGATTGGTGACGGACAAGGCAGGCAAACCCGGCGATTTGAGGTATTTAAATTGGAGTATGGCTGGATGTACTGATGCATATTGGTAAGTCGTGGATGTTGTGCCCACGTGTATTTGGTTGAGTTGGTGGAGTTTGGTACCCACCCATATTGGTAAGTCGTGGATGTTGTGCCCACGTGTATTTGGTTGCGTTGGTGGAGGTTGGTACCCACTCATATTGGTAAGTCGTGGATGTTGTGCCCACGTGTATTTGGTTGAGTTGGTGGAGGTTGGTACCCACCCATATTGGTAAGTCGTGGATGTTCAGAACCACGTAAGTATTTTGGTAATTCCCACGAGGTAAAAATCACGGCCGTGATGCTGGGGTCGATCTGACGCCCGTAGGCAGCGTGCTAAGTGATGATTCTGCGGGGCTTGTTGAATTGGGCTATGGTGAGCTCATGCTTCAGTCAGTATACATCAGCTGTGGAGGGAGTGAAAGCAGGTAGCCACTCCTCGCCACGGGGTGCTTTGCTTGGCCTTGAGTCTGTTCGGGGTTAATTGGTCAAAGTTAAAATGGCTGGTTTGTTTACATATTTTATTGTTAATTCTGGGATTTTGGTCTGTTGTGTTTTGATTTTATTTTGTGGACCCACGTTACTAGTGTATCAGATTTTGTACCCTCCGGGTGGCCGCTAGACGGTATTAATGATTGTCTTGATAAATGTTTCACAGGGGAACTGTTGTATGTGAATGAGATAGGCACGTTGTAGCTTAATGTAGTGTTTGTGTGGCCGCACTGTATGCTGACCGTACACGACTCTAACGGAGGTCGTGAAGGGAGGTCTGTTTGCCAAACGGAACGGTCTCGTCTGTACGATTCACTTTTCCAATATGAGAGCGTTAAAATGAGGTTCCATCTTGTAAAATTCAGTTGATTTGATGCTCCGTTGGAGTGTATAGTGTTATGATCTGATTAACGTAATGATTCATTTCTTGTGGCATTAATTTAGTCTTTTGTTGTTCCATTTTGAACTCACCTGGGGTGAGAGCGCGCCACTTTGATTTTTTTGGGATTTTATTTTATTTGGATTTGGTTTTTTTTTTGGAGTTCCATGATCCTGCAGTGTTTGATCAGGGGGAGGCTGAGGCTTTACCCGAACTAATTAGATTTAAGGTACCCTGGTTGTACCATCTCTGTGGGCTTTATGGCAGAGAAGGACAGTGATGACGCAGTTTATTTTGTTGTGGTTCTACGTTTTATTAAGGGATTGTTTCTTTTTGTTTTGTAGTCTTCTAAGAATAAATTTTTGTTTCCTTGTTCCCCTGGCATATGATTTATAGTTTTAAGTTCCCATGATCCAAAATTCCGAATTCCTAGGATGTAAAGTGTTAATTAGCCACCGAACGAGCCGCGCCCGAGATAAGATTCAGCATCCTAGATGGCCCTGGAAGGGTATAATATATAATCCAAAATTGACTCATCATCGCAGCGCTGAAACCACTTGATCTAGAAAGCAGAAATTTTGCATGTTAGTTGATCCTAGGTTGTAGGGGCTCACTAAGAAACGGCTTTTGAAAATTCAATTTGTAAGTGAGTTTTTTCGGCCCTTTGGCACTGAGCTTGGACAAACGGTATAAAGATCGGATTTAGCTCATTTTAAGCAGCCAGATACGAGGAACAATACTCGGGGGTCCTGTAGGGACCCCGAAACACACTTTTTAAGGTCCTAAAATGAACGGTTTCGGAGATATTACAAAAAAAACTGTGTTCCCTCTGAGAAACAGATCAACGTTACTAAGGCAACCGCTGCAATTTCGCAGAACTGGAATAGTTTTCTGGCAATATCTCGAAAATCGTTCGTTTTAGGGCCTGGTAGGTTAATACTGAATGTCAACACTACCTGAAGGAAGATGATGAGAAAAAATGTAGTAGGTTTAGGAGAGGGAACAATTTTTGGCAGAGAGGAAGAGAATCCAACACAAAGCCTAAAGGAAATAAAGATGTAAAAAGAGTTTCTACTGCACAAGGCCCATGAAGTACCTAAAATGTGCGGGGACTTGAGTAAGGCTAACGGAGAGCGCAGCGTGAGCTGAGGTCGCCAGCAAGCTATCATGAAGTGCTCTTTCCCTCCCGAGCCTGATTGAGGGGTATATTGTAGGGACGTAGTGTCTTGGCGGACCAAGTGGTGCCAAATAGTACTGAATTATTTACTTTCCCTTCAAAAGGGTGAACTTTTAGAGAGCATTCTGAAATGCCAGAAAGATTTAAATTGGCTGGAATATTTTTATTATCAGACACTGTCGGATCCCCGACAGAGATAAAGCGGCGCTAGTATATTATATAATGCACCTAATATTAACACATAAACATGTACATACCTGTATTTTCCATGATGATATCACATTCCCTAGCCCTAGTTTAAACAACTATAACATTAATGGAAGGTTCTATCCTAAACTGACTCACATATCTAGGGCTCGGATTTTTAGGTGTTAAAATTCGGGAAAATATTTATTTTTTATGTATTAAAAATACCTGAAATATGTGACAGAAAAGTAAAAATATTTAATTATATTTTAGTTTATTAATGTGCATATAAACAATAATCGGTACTCACGAATGCAATTTATGCTATGCCTCACTGACTACTGAAGAATTACAATACACAACGAGATATATCTTCAGGTTGTCCATCACAAATGATCAACGATTATCGCGAAACATTTCTTCTGAAAGCGCGAAACTGCGGCAATATGTTTCTTGCCCTTGATATGTTGTGTAACTTGAGATCGCTGTTCAGTTTTGATTGCTTTCTCACATAGTTGGCAGAACAGAACGCCCCCATCAGAAGTAAAATGATCTTTATATTCTGCAACAGACGATAACTTGTAGTTGTTTTTACTTTAGGCATCGTAGAACTGCCTTACACTTCACAGAGCCAGAAATGAACTGCATGTGAGTGACACTGGTTCCAGGTAGCTTTGAGGGGAAGGTCTAGCACGTGGTGCAATATGGCTATATCCCCGGTTTCCACAGTGAGTGGTACGGGGCGACAAGTTAAGATTAACAGAGTTGCAAGCTGACATACGCTCTGCATGAAGATGAGATAGCTCACAGGTTCTTCCCGTTGAAGTAACACAGAACAAAAATGCAATAAACAGAAAAATCTAGCATACTGATTTGAAAAACATGTATATATTATGTGTTTTATGTGCTAATAAGGAGTAAAAAGTGAAAAACAGGAATTTATGTATTTATAGAAAGAATGCTTAAAATATGTATTTACATAAAAAAAATATTTATTTATCTAAAAATCCGAGCCCTACTCATATCATTAAGCCAACCAGGCACGATTCAGGAGGCAGATCAATGTATGGGCTGCTATTTTGTTATCTTGGCGTTGCCACTACATAAATAGATTTGTACAAGCATTTTACTATTTTTATATGAAAATACTAATTAAATAATGAACAACAAGAGTACAATTAGCCTTGTAATACAATTAAATCGGAGACCGTAATCCAGCTGATTACATTAGGCCTAAATGATATCACTGGCCTATGAAACATGAGATAGTTTTACGAAACTCGTCCAACAATATCACATAATACTAGAGATAAGGAAAATTGCTGTTTTGTTTGGTGACAAAACTGCTTTTCTGATTAGGTCACAATGTACTTCATCCTCCCTGGAGTGTTCCGACGCTGTATAATGAGTGTTTAAGTCTTCAGTCTTTTAAATGATTTGATGCAGCTTTCCATGCCTCCCTGTCTTGAGCTAGTCATTTCATCTGTACACATCTACCGCACCTTACATCCGAGACAATCTATTTAACTTCTTCTAACCTTCGTCTACCCCTGTCAGTTCTTCTGCTCAACCCTTGCTTCCATACTTGAGTTTGCTATTTCCGGGTGTTTAACAAGGGAACGGATTACAGTGTAAAATTCTAATTTGGTTGAAATTTAGTACACAATATTCCTAAAATGGTGTACAATGACGCAGTGAAAACCGCCAGGGCCACTTTCAATTTTGAACGCCAATAATGAATGCCAAAGAACTGCTGGGCGACGGCATGAGCGAGGAGGTGAGAAGAGGTAAAGCTGATCTTGAATCGTAACAACACGCGATTGCTGGCGGCCACCAGACAGTGACCTGCAGTGCTGCGATGCATTCCCCACCTTAAACGTTCCCCTCACTCTTCTACCTTCTCGATTAGAGTAAGCAATGCAACAATAATGTGAAGTTTTGTGCTTGACAATACTGTAAATAAATAAAAGGACCTTTCATCTTTTCCTCTTTTAGGCTACTCTTTGTAATCCTTGCAATAGTGGATGTGATCTGATAATGGAGTGACGGGATGAGGGGAAGGTGGAAGGTGGGGAATTTAACGCAGCATGACAGGTGGCCGCCAGCCATCGCGTGCTGCTACGATTCAAGGTCAGCTTTACAATTTCTCACCTCCTTGCCCATGCAGTCGCCCGGCAGGTTTTTGGCATTCATTATTGACGTTCAAAATTGAAAGTGGCCCGGGCGGTTTTCACTACGTCATTGTACACCTTTTTTTAGGAATGTTGTGTACTAAATTTCAACCAGATTAGAATTTTACACCGCAATTCGTTCCCTTGTGAGTATGTGTCATACAAACCTAACCATTCTCTTCATTAGTACTCACCAGAGACATCTCACCTCTAGCAGTCATCTTACTACAGTACCTCTTCATTTCTTACTCTATCTACCCATCTGATCTTCATCATTCACCTGTAACACCACAATGTAAACGTTTCTGAAAATGAAAATCCACAGCCTGCTTCCAGTCTCCGAACGGGTCAGGAAAGGAATGAATGAAGCCCCCATCTAGCGGCGAGGATATGAACTGTGCCGGCTGCCGAGGCCTGACGCACTCCTCTGAGGCAATGATCAAATGAATGAGAGATGAAATGAAATGATAGTGAAGAGTGTTGATGGAATGAAATTTTGACAGGGAAAACCGGAGTACCCGGAGAAAAAACCTGTCTGCCTCCGTTTTGTCCAGCACAGATCTCACATGGAGTGACCGGGATTTGAACCACGGACCCAGCGGTGAGAGGCCGCTTACAATGTAAACGCTTCTATTGTCACTAATTTTGCTGCGCCAACAGTCCAAGTTTCACTTCCATAGAGCGTCACGCTCCACACAAGAACTCAATAATGACTTTCTAATACCTACACCTACAGTTGGTATTACCAGATACCATTTCTGTAGAGAAGCTTTCCTTGTCTGAGCCAATGTACTTTGTATATCCTCTATGCTTCGTCTGTTGCTGGTTATTTTGCTTCCTCACTAATATAAGCCTCCTACTTCCTTTAGCATTTCACCTGCCAATTTTACGCCATAGGGGTGTCTGATATGTTTTGACTGCATTCCATTATTCTTTCTTTACATTTATTAATTCATCATGAATTCTTTCCTCCAGACGGAGTCCATACCGTTAAAAATACATTCAAAACCTCTAGTGAATTGGCTAAGATAGAAATAGGCTTATCATCTGAAAACCTCAGAGTTGAAATTATTTTTCTTTGAATCTTTACTCCTACTTTATTTTTATTTCCATTGCTTGTTCAATATATAGATTGAAAAGTAAGGGTATTAAGTTGCAGCCTTGCCTTACACCTTCCTGCATACCAGCTTCTCTCTAAAGATAAAAAGCGTATCATATACAACCCAGTCACCAGTAAAATGGTTTCTCACAATAAAAACCACCTGGTGGTGTCGTGGTTAGTACTGTCGGCCGTCGCCCTGGAGGTCTGGCTTTGTCAACCAATTTAATTCTGGTCAAAGGGTTGGAATGGGGTACACTCAACTGTGTGAGGCCAAACTTATTACAGGTTGGTTAGAATCCCACCTAAGCCATTCTGGAAGTGGTTTTCCGTGGTTTCCCAACTCTACTCCAGGAAAATGCCGGGGTTGTTGCTAACTCTATTTCCCAATTCTCACCTGAATTACATATACACACACCAATTCAGTCATAAAAACACAAGTTATCAAACGAACTAAAACACACATACACACCACAGTACACGGGGCTAAATGACTACGATGTCCAAGAGTTAGAACTAAAACAACAACAATGCTCACTAGAGCAGCAGCACGTGAGCACTGAATATCAACCTAAAGATTCAGAAGTCTACGTGGCATTCAATCTACAATATTTACTTATCTCTACACTACCTCACTTCTCATGTTGCCCAGTACACCTCACTATTAATAGTGCTGCCTTGGGTTTTGAGGGTATCTACACACATAACTTAATGGCAATACTTTCTGAGGATCCAACCAGCCTTCGGGCTTACTACCTAACAGACAGACCGACACACAGGTGTCTGTTGTTGTTGTTGTCGTCGTCTTCGTCGTTTAATGCAGATTTTTTGGATATCACGGTTTAACTTTCTATGGGACATAACTACGGCGTGACAAGTTCATCTGAAGCCCCGCAAAATATGCGAACTACTGAGCTTTCCCTTTCCCTTCTAAAGTCTATTCGCCGAGTCGAGACAGTGCAGGTAAATACTTCCACGTGAACACTTGACTGCCCGGACAGGGAAACACGCTCACTTCACGTGATCGGTTCACTCGGACAAAGCTAGCCAAGATGATTCGAGATAGCTTATCATGCCGTAGCCGTAGAAAAGACAAGTCTGTACTCCGGCCCGGGTTAACTACTTACTATGAAATGAAAATCCACAGCCTGCTTCCAGTCTCCGACCGGGTCAGGAATGGAATGAATGAAGCCCCAATCTAGCGGTGAGGATATGAACTGTGCCGGCTGCCGAGGCCTGACGCACTCCTCTAGGGCAATGATTAAATGAATGACAGATGAAATGAAATGATAGTGGAGAGTGTTGCTGGAATGAAATTTTGACAGGGAAAACCGGAGTACCCGGAGAAAAACCTGTCTGCCTCCGTTTTGTCCAGCACAGATCTCACATGGAGTGACCGGGATTTGAACCACGGTCCCAGCGGTGAGAGGCCGGCGTGCTGCCGCCTAAGCCACGGAGGCTCCAGGTTAACTACTTACTATATAGTAACCAATATCTATACTAATATAATAAGCTGAAGAGTTGGTGTGTTTGTTTATGTGTTTGTGTGTTTAAACGCGCTAATCTCTGGAACTACCAGTCGGATTCGAAAATTTACTTTTGTATATGATAGCCTGATTCAAGAGGAATAGTTTGGGCTATGTAGCATTAGACTACACCTCTCACTTAACCATAGAGACTGATTTTTGTTCAATAAATCGGAAGAACAAGCGCTCCAGAACGGCTTCAATAATACCGAAGTCTATTGTTGCCATGTAATGCGGGCCGCATCACGTCGCCCCTAACTATGTCCTGGTGCAGAATTGCGAGATGCTTATAAATTGCAGTCACGGGGAGTAATTAGTGCAAAAAGATTTCTTAGGCCCTTTAAAACAGTTATCATCATGACAATAGTATGCCTCTGTATAAGGGCGATGGTGTTGGTGCAGTATACTGAGGTTATCAGCTGCAATAAGCGTTGGTGCCTTCAAATTTACTTTCATTTATTCCGTAAAACAAATAAATCCACCGGGCGAAGCCGGGCACTACTGCTAGTTGTGATTATAATTATGGTAAACTACAGCATACAGGAATCATGCGAAACATATTATTACGCTCACGGTAATGTAATACAGTATAATATTATTGCGATAGTTACGGTTTTCTGTAGACTGTGTCTGACCAGATGCTGTTGCTAGGTAATGTCATCAAGTTCCCATATTCCCACAGCAGGAGACAATGTGAGTGTTAATAGTCCTGCTGAGTCAATAGTGCTCGACAATGCCTCTACAACGGAACAATGACTGTATAAAACCCACGTACACACAATCAAAATTAATTATTGTCTATACTAAGCAGTTTAGAACTAATTAGATTATTACTAAATCAAGTACATAAACTAACAACAAACATAGCCCCGAATAAAATTTGAAATCACACTGTACAAGAATGCAAACGATAACTTAAGCTTCATATGCAAGCTATACACAGCATTGAAGTCGGTGTAAGTTCAACAGTCACAACTCTACGCAACCCTTAAGGGCAGCCCTCCAACCACGCGCACAGCTGGGTTAACTTCTAATGTCTCAACTCGGCGAACATACTTTAGTCATCATGTTGCTGGATCTACCGTTATTTGCTGCACCCGAAAGGCGTGACTTGCACAGAAACCGACTGGTGCTTGGTAGCGCGCTCGTGAGGATGATTTACCAATGGTGTCACACTCGCCCCCCACCACGTGCTTTCACTCCTCCCTTCCTGGCTCGTGCCGGCAGCGCCCTCACTCAGGGCTTCACTTGAACTTGCCGAGTATTATGAAGTTTGACGACAGTGAACAGTATAACCAGTTTGGCTAGGAGTTGTACATGTGGCATAAGGAAGAGAATGCGATGGAGGAGGCTGATGGCTTTCGAGGTCTTGCAATCCCACTGTCGATATAACGTACGTTTTGTCGTTCGTGAAGTTTGTTTTAAATCGCAATTATGATTCAATGTTGACTCAGATTCATAGAACAATAAAACGCTTCATTCTAGAAAAAAGATGTAGCCTATACCTTTACAACCATAAGAACAACATTAGGCCTACCTCAAATCAACTTCCACGCCCCTTAGGAAGTTGGCTTCAAAATATGATTATGATAATTGCTGTTTTATGGGACTTAACATCTATGTTATCGGCCCCTAATGTTTTGAGTGATAGTGAAAGATAAGAATGAAATGTTAACTATAACTAAAACCACACTTACAACTAAAACTAACTACACACACTAGAAGAAGAAATTGAAAACAAAACGAGAATAAGGCAAATAAAGGACAGGAGGAAAATAAATGACCTCAACCCTCGAAGAATGAGGATTTAGGGACTTGGAAGGAGGGAGAGCCATGGAAGGCAGATGGGAAACGGAAAGAGGAGAGGGTCCGTTCCAGAGGAAATGGAAGTTAGGGAGGGGGGGAACCGGTCCTAGCTCAGGATTCCCTCGGGGTCACCAACTCCCGAACTCACCAGCCGTGGGACGTTGATGGTGTAGCACTATCGAGGATGCACCAGAAGTGGCGGGGCTACATACACCCTGCCCCCTTATGGTCCTTGAGCAGAAGGTAGGAGATATGAAGAGAACAGAAGAGGTCTGGCCCCTCGAAGAATGAGGGATCAGGAAAGATGAGACAAGGACCCATGAAGGTGGGAAAGGAAAGACTCCCGAAGCCACGGATACCCTAATACCGTCGGGGTCGGAAATGAACAAGAGTTTACCAAGGGAAGTCGATAGGAAAGATGACAGAGAGGAGTCCGGCACAAATAAGTGGAAGTAAAGCCCCGTGGTCGCCAACCCACGTCCCACAAGTTGTGAGCCCCTGGGGAAGCTTCAAGATAGGTCGTTTCTCTGTATTATTTACTGCTTGTTGTTATCAACACTCGTTTCTTTTCACACATGGGTAACGATGAATGTATATCTACCCCTTATTATTTCCGTTTCCAACGGGATCGGAGATGAGAAGCGTTGAAATTCTATGTGGCGGACGTTTTTACGGCCGGATGCCCTTCCTGACGCCAACCTCATGAGAAGAGTTAATTAGAGATGATGATGATGATAATTTTTGTTTTAAGGGGCCTAACATCTAGGTTATCGGCCCCTAATGGTTTGGGCGATCGTGAAGATGATAATGAAAACTAAACTATAACTAAAACTAACTACTAACTTATATACTAGACGAAGAAATGGAAAACAAAAGGAGAATAAGGCAAATAAAGGACAGGAGGAAAAGAAATGCCCTCAACCCTCCAAGAATGTGGATTGAGGGACTTGGAAGGAAGGGGAGCCAGAAAAGGAAGATAGGAAAGTGAAAGAGGAGAGGGACCACCCCAGAGGTAATAGATAAAAGGTGGAAAACCGGACCCAGCTCAGGAATCCCTCGGGGTCGCCAACTCCCGAACTCACCAGCCGTGAGCTCCTGAGGGTGTAGCAATATCCAGGGTGTACCAGAAGTGGTGGGGCTACACACACCCTGACTCCTTGAGGGACTTTAGCAGAAGGCAGGAGATAACATGAAAAGAAAAAGAAGGCTGACCCCTCGCAGAAGGAGGGAATCAGAAAAGATGAAACAAGGGCCAATTAAGGCGCGAAAGGAAGAGACTTCCTAGGCCTCGGATACCCTAATACCGTCGGGGTCGGAAAAGAACAAGAGTTGACCAAGTGAGGTCGACAGGAAAGAAGATGGAGGGTATCCCGGCAAAAGTAAGTGGAAGCAATGCCAGACTCAGCTAGGGCCCCGTGGTCGCCAACCCACGTCCCACTAGATGTGAGACCCTGAGGGGTTAATTAGAGATGAAATGAATGAAGATGAATCAAATTGGGTAAGGATGAGGAAGGAAGCGGTCGTGGCCTGTCAGAAGGTACCACCATTTGCCGGGAGTTGAAAATAGGAAACCACGGAAAACCATTTCAAGGATGGACGACGGTGGGGCTCAAACTCATGTCTACCGAGTTAGCAGAGAGCTTAGTTCCATGGCCTAACACTGTGCTTTAGCGAGCGTTGCTACTGCTGTTGGTTCACGCATGGATATGTATGCAGGTGGAAATATTAGCTCCTAGGAGATTGTGGAGAGAAAATTGTGTAAGTACAGGAGTCCTTCTCCACCGGGGATCGTTTCCATTATGCTGCAACCAGCACAACTCATCTCCTCTCTTGCATGCTGGGAGTAATATGACGTTGACATCACGAGAGAAAAAAAAAGAAGCGTTAATTTAAAATCCTCCGCAACATGAATAATTCGAGGACTAGCCATTACACAGGGGCTTTCATCCGCAACTCGCTTCGGGCTGTTCGTTTATCGTCAACAATCTTTACCGAGGAGAGATCGCCTTCAGCAATCCTCTCTCTGCTAGTGCTAGCTACTTCATATTCCAGCTATGGAAACTGGATTTAGTTTTTACTATGCCAACACTTCCATGGCTCACCTCATCTTTGGAGCAAAAATAAAATTCATTATTTTAAGATCATAGAAAGACGCACACAGTCACAAAAAAATATACAGGTTATCAGACAGTTTCCACTCACACACAAGTACTCGAGAGAAATGTCGATGATGTAGAAAAAAATAATTATAATCATTTTGCCATATGAGCCTCAGTAGCTTAGGCAGCAGCACGCCGGCCTCTCACCGCTGGGTCTGTGGTTCACTCCATGTGAAATTTGTGCTGGACAAAGTGGAGGCGACAGGTTTTCCTACAGGTTATCTGGTTTTCCCTGTCACAAATTTCATTCCAGCAACACTCTCCACTGTCATTTCATTTCATCTGTCATTCATTTACTCATTGCCCCAGGGAAGTGCGACAGGCTTTGGCAGCCGGCACAGTTCATATCCTCACCGCTAGATGGGTGCTTCTTACATTCCATTCCCTGACCCGGTCGGTCGACTGGAAGCAGGCTCTGGATTTTCATTCATATAGCCAAATAGGCTATCTACTCTCGTATTTTGACTTTCGACTTACACAGCCATCTACCAGTGAAACTGAAAATATGTCGAGCGACCCTTGGCTTGGTCTTTAATCTATCATTCACCGAACCAAATCGTACGAGTCGAAGTGTTATGAAGCTTTCACGCTCTTCAAAAATCATTTGTCTTCGTTCAGAAATCGAACACACGATGTAAGGATCAGTAGGTTAGCACACCACCATTGATACAACAAAGGTCCATGACGTATAAGGTCCCAAAATAACAACAATATTTAGTCTAGGTCTATAGGTTTTTTAAGGCAGGTCTAGATTATGCCACATAAGGAACTATGTCTCCAATCGATTTCAAGGTCACAACATCCATGTCCAGTGAGTCTTTCTGCAGTGCACTATTCACCTAAGAGTTTAGAGATTTGTCGTTGTCTGGTAGTGTAACTGACTAGGATTTCTGCCTGGGACGCAAGAGTTTCGGGTTTGATTACCAACCGTGATCTCAATGATAAGCCTCAGTAAATACCGTCCATTTATGTTGCCTTTCCTTATAGTCCGGGACACCTTAAATAAGTTACTAATATAAAAAATTTAGCCAACTTTAACATCCATCCCCTATGCCTATTCGAATGTCTGTTAGTGCTTGAATTTCTTGAAGTTAAGTTGTCTTTTGTGTGAGCACAATTTCGCCAACCATGCTGAAAATATTACCATCTACAAATACCACAATACTTCTAAGATTTTTACCGTACAGTTGAAACAGTTTTGAAACACCTAGACGCGGGAAATGTCGCAGCGAGTGTGACGATCATTCTCG
Source organism: Meconema thalassinum (assembly GCA_946902985.2). Classification (NCBI taxonomy): domain Eukaryota; kingdom Metazoa; phylum Arthropoda; class Insecta; order Orthoptera; family Tettigoniidae; genus Meconema; species Meconema thalassinum. Next base: position 649,250,539 of record OX336391.1, read on the forward strand.
TAGGCATGTATCACTAAACGCACGTGGCTGTTAAATTAATTTGATAAATCATCATATTTCATTGGAATATTTCATCTAGTGCAGTTGTATGAGGTAAGTGCTACAAAAATACGGCAATTAGAACAGTTATTATGATTATTTTAGACTTGTAGATTATATAGTATGTATGTGTACATTTGCACACGTCGGAACTTTCCTAATGTTCTTCTTCTTCTTCTTCTTCGTATCACTTGTGCCTTCAAGCGTCGGGGTAGCCTCGTTCTGTCCATCTCTGCCACTCCGATCTATGTTCACACAATCTCATAATTTCCAGCATTGTTTTCCCTCGCTTCTGTCCGATTTTCTCAATTCTGTCATCCCAAGCGGTACGGAGTCTTCCTCTTCCTACTCTCCCTTCCACTCGCATTTCAAAAACCTGCTTCGCTTTTCTCTCTTGTTCCATCCTCCTGACATGTCCATACCACTTCAACTGACGTTCCTCAATCACCATACTTATCGCCTTCTTTGTCCTGCTTCTTCTCTGATTCTCTCATTCCGGATCCTATCCCTTCTAGTCCTCCCCACTGCTCGCCTTGTATACTTCATTTCAGTGGCAGTGATCTTTCTGAGATGCTTGTCTTGCAGTGCTAAACTCTCTGTGCCATATAGGGTGATCGGGTCCATAGCCGTGTTGTAAATCTGCATTTTGGTCTTGATGCTTATCTCATTCTTCCCTACTATTGTATTATTCATCTGATAGTAGGCTGAGATGGCTTTGTTAGTTCTCTTGAGTACCTCTTGCTCTATTTTCCCATCACTACTTAATATGGTGCCAAGATATTCAAAAGTTTCTACTTTTTCGAGAGGTCTTCCTCCACAAATTATGTCAAGTTGTTGTTCCTGTCTGTCCAGTTTTGAGACCCACATTACTTTGCTTTTATCTGTATTCACTACCATTCCTTTCCTTTCCAATTCTTCATACCATTCCACTACGGCCTGCTGAAGTCTTCTGGTGTATCAGCAATCACTATTATATCATTCTGCATAGAGGAGTGCTTGCAAGTATACAGGCCTTAGTCTCCACATACCAAGCTTGGTCCTATGGATTCCCCGCTTACATATTTTTGTTATTTCATCCAGGACGATATTAAACAGTAGAGGGCTGAGGCTATCACCTTGTTTTACTCCTCTCTCCATTTGGAATTCTCCAGACATTTCACCATCTATACGAACTATTCCTACAGGTTGCTGGTATACACTCTTCACAGCATTTAACAGTCTCATTGGTACCTTCTTCGCTGCCAGTGCCTCCCATATGCTCTGCCTCGGTACAGAGTCAAAAGCTGCCTTCAGGTCTAGAAACGCAAGGTACAGGCACGGTTTTTGGCAATGCTCTTTTCTATTACTGTTCTAATTGTGTAGATGTGATCTTGTGTCTGACGTCCTGGCCTAAAAGCTGCCTGCTCCTCTTCAATGTCATTTTCCACCACCTTCCTAAGTCTCCTTTCCAGCACCCGAGTGTAGATCTTGTACGCTACAGATGATAGACAGATAGCCCTGTAATTATTACAGTCGTAGCTGTTCCCTTTCTTGTGCAACGGGATAATTAGATTTTTCTTCCATTCCTCTGGTATTCTGTTCTCTTCCCACATTCTCCTAAACAGCTTAGTAAGTGGCTTCACTATCTCAACACCTCCATATTTGATTAACTCTGGAGAAATTCCATCAGGACCTGCTGCTTTCCCAGTCTTAATTTGTTCAATTGCCATTATGACCTCCATTTCTTCTATTTTCCCTTCTATTTCTGGATTTTGCACATCTTCATGTGGTCCATAAACAATCCAATCCTCTTGCTCTGCCGCATTTCTCTGGAACTTCTCCTCATAGTGTCTTCTCCACACTTGAAGCTCTTCTGCCTTCTCTGATACTAGGTTATTCCCATTCTTGATTGTCCTAGTCTGCTTTCCATACTTCCCTCTCATAGACTTAATGGTTTTCCAAAAGCTTCTTGTATTCTTCTCTCTAGCTTTGCTTTCAACCATATTCCCAAACTCTTCCCGAGATTTTCTCTTAGCTTCCTTCACTACTCTTTTCGTTTCATCCGTCTGGCTGCGTGGCTCAGGGGTAACGTTCTCGCTTACTGAGCCCAAGGTTGCAGGTTCGAAACCTGGCGCAGTCAGCTGGCATTTGAGGGTGCGCAAATGCGAGGGAGCCGTGTCAGTAGATTTACTGGCACGTTAAAGATCCCCTTCGGGGCAAAATTCCGGCACCCTGGCGTCTCTAAAAGCCAGTGTAGTTAAAAGGGACGTAAAACCAATAACATTAAGTATTATTTTCGTTTCATCCCTTCTTTTGATGTATTCTTGCCTGTTTTCTTCCGTAGGACATCCTATGTATCTTTTCCATGCTTCTTTCTTGCTCTTTACCTCCTCCTTCACTTCTTCATTCCACCAACTTGTTCTTTTCTTTCTGGTATCTACCACTGCCTTTCCACACACTTCTTCTGCTGACTTCAGCAGCACTGATTTTATGTCATTCCACATGTCATTGATTTCTTCACTTCCATTAGTTCTTATTTGCATCTTCTCCTTCACTAATTCTGCATACTGGGACCTTTTCTCTTCTTTTTGAAGTTTCTTCAATCGGATCACCTCAAACCTTTTGGTTCTTGGTTGGATTGGCCTCTTGAATCTTTCCTAATGTTCATAATCTTTATTTTTTGCATAAATTGTTATTTAGATTTCGTCAAAATGCCTAGGCAAGGAGGTCTTAATTATTTGGGCTCTTTTGGGTTACTTGTCACATGGAAGTATTTTGTGAAATTTTGGTGTTCAATGATGTAAGTTGGTAACACCGATGTGGCGGCCATGTTGGTTTTTAGTAACTTATTTAAGGTGTTCCGGGCTATACCAAGTGCCTTTTTTGAGCCATGGAAACTAGATTCAATTGATACCATACAACCACACATGCTATAAGTACCGATGCTACAATTCGTTGGGAGAAAAGTAGTAGAATAAAGGTAATCTGACGAGATTGTTTCCTTTAAGGGAATTGTATTATTAATTTAATTTACTCTCCCTACCCCTTTCATACATTTATAAAAATATAGATACTTGTGTATCAAAATTATACAAATCTAATTATAATCAAATACAAAACAGATAAGCTACAGATCTGCAATAGCTGAACATGCTGACGTCACGAGGTACGCCATCGAATTTGATAAGGCCGAAACTGTAGCAAAAATTTCTGGATATCAAAACAGGTTAATTAGATAGGCAATAGAGGTCTTGAAGCATCCCAATGATTTCAATCGCAAAGATGGATTCAGACTTAGCAACACTTGGAGAGTTCTCCTAGCGAGCGACTGGCTGGGGTGCGGGCCAATCAGGGATCAGCGTGACGTCAATGCAGGGCATGCAAGCACCTCTGGCTGGCAATAACTGTCAGTTTGCGTACTGACACCGACTCGTACCTACCCATGATTAAGGCTGCTGCAATGACAGCCGAAACGTCGGGAAACAATCACCCATGCACGACGCAGCTCCATCCCGTAAGCCTAGACGATAAACTAGACACTGCCCGCGATAGCCTACGATCTAAATAATAATATTTTTTAGAGTAAGTAATAGAAACTCCGTAAACACCCCATTTGACGACCATACATGGAACGATTGGAAGAGTCAATCGCTTTCGTTATCTTGGTGAATGGGTCCACCCCAATGGTAGAGATGGCACCTCCATCTTAGCAAGGCGTACCAAACTCAACGCAGCATACCAACTATCCCACAATTTGTACAACAAGAAATGCATTTCGAGGAATGCTAAGATCTGTCACTACAGAACTGCTGTCAGACCACAGTTTCTGTATGCCGCAGAGACCCTCTTGATGAAGAGGAAAGGCACCATGGATGACCTGGAGAAAGCCGAAAGACGTATCCTCAGGAAAATCCATGGCCCGAGATTTCTCCCAGATGGAACCTACCGTTTGAAATCTAATTTTGACCTGCACGACAGTTAGAATCAGCCAATACTAGTATGCGACGTAGGAGGCTAAAGTTCTACGGGCACCTACAACCAATGAACAGCAACAGGCTTTCGAAGAAGAACTTCTCCTTGGTTAAAAGCTACTAGACTGGAAACCTGTGACTTAATGAAGTACTAAAGGACTTGGATTCGGCTGGAATTGCTGACCTTGATGTAGAAGATCGTTCTAAATTATGTGCTATGGTAGAATCTTGGATCCCACCAACTAGAGTCCCTAAATGTCGGAAGCCCCTTGCGCAGGAGATAAAGGAGAAATTACAATCAGGGCTCAAGAGATATTGGGAACGGAATAGATCGTCGAAGAAGAACTAGTCATAAGCGCTCCGTAGTGGGCTTAAATCAATAATAATAATAGAAACAATGTCAATTAGGTAATTGAATTATTCGAAGATGGTGTGTACGAGGTGTCAACTGATGAGCCCAGTTTCGTACAATTCTGCAAAATATACGGCAAAATCCTGCAAGATATTCTGGAATGTAAGTACGAATAGAAGACCTGTTCTACTCCACAGCATTCATTTGCACAAACTATAGCATACCTTTCCATAAAAAATAGCTGTTCGCATGCCTTATGCTTCTTTTTTAACTTAGACACCTTAAAAATATAACCTTCGAGATAATGCGACATATACAAGTCTCTGACTTAAAACTGGTTGAGGTAAATAATTGCCTACTTGGTCTAGTGATTGACCTTCTTCTCTGTGTTTGAGAGTTGAACCTCTTGAAATGTATGACAACAAGCACTAGCATGGAATACGACTTCTGGCTCCAAAGCGCAAGCATGTTAAGGAACACTTTACTATTCCTATGTACAGGGCTGGTGACCGAGATTAATTATACCAACCTTGGTATCCTGGCTTTCAAAGCCTGTGAAACCCCCATACAAGATACGGCACAAACCTAAACAAATAGCAGAGTTTTAATTCACTGACCATGAAAGCAAATATACCATCTTTTTGGAAGCCTTCATAGGTTGGATATGGCTTCATAAAATCGGAGCGGGCAGTTTGCTACTTCTGTGGGGGTCCGGGCGAGGACACCAAGAGCCAGCTGATGAGCCAGCTTGGTATCCCATGTGAAACCCCACACAAGACACGGCACAAACCTAAAAAAAATTGCTGAGTTTTAATAATAATCTTGTCTGGATTCAAAAGGTAAAGACATATTTGGAAAGAAATAATATAAGAGAAGGCATTGTGGACAGAGATATTTTTCGAAAGAAGGTGTTAAGTATGGAAGGATTCCAGGGAAGAGTGGAAAGGAAACCTGGGGCGATGTGGTCTGAGGAGAGAAAGGAGCAGCATAGCTTATGAATGAAGAAATATTGGGAAGAACGGAAGAGAAAACAACAAAGAGTAAATAATTGAAATTGGCGCGTGGTCCATAGCAGGCCTCAATGCAAAGAATATTAATAATAATAATAATAATAATAATAATGTTGTTGCTTTTTTGTTACTATTAACTACTGCCGCTTTTAGAGACGCTGAGGTGCTGGAATTTTATCCCCAAGGGAATCATTATCGTCGCAGTTAATCTATTGACACAGCTCCCTCATATTTGAGCACCCTCAATTGCCAACTGACTACGCCAGTAAATGATTCCGCTATCTCTTGGCCTCAGCAGACAGGAACGTTACCACTGGGCCTAGCATCCAGTCGGTAACCAAGATGTGTCATGCCACTAAAATCAAATTAACAAGAACAGCAACAACTTTGATATCAAGTATTCAATAACCTCTTTTCAATCCACTGCGATGTAATTAATCTGAAAACTAAGAATATGGTTGGTTGGTTGGATCCTCAGTTTAGGGACTGCGACATCGTGGCCATTAGCCCTGTGTACTTAGGGTGTGTGTTGAATCTGTCTGATAACCGGTGTTAATTGTGATGGCTGTATTAGAATGTGTTATCTGTAATTCAGGTTATTACTTATTTATCGTATGGCTTTTAGTGCCGGGAATGTCCGAGGACATGTTCGGCTCGCCTGAGTCTGTAGCTGCTTCCAGCGTACACCCTTAGGGTGAGCTACAAGTTACGTCCAATTTCAAGTAGTTCCAACTTCGCTACCAGATATCAATGATACCCTAGTGGTGAAATTGAAACTTTTGATAGAGCGTTCCGACGAAATCTAACCTAACAATTTAGCTTCACACAAGTTTAGTCTGTGGAAAGAAATTTTACATGCCATAAATCTATGACATGGGACCACCGGCTCTTGCTTCCCCTCCAAAGGAAGGCATTCTGAAGGATTTTAACGCTCTTAAAAAATCCTACGACTTCAGCCGGGTTTGAACCCGCGATCTTGGGCATAGAAGCTCAGCATGCTACCAACTACGCCACAGAAGCCCCTAAGAATAATGTTAATATTACATTTAAGTCTCGATTATCTGTACTTGTTGGAACCGAGAGTCATTGAGATAATCAAAATATCGGACAAACCGGAAACATACCACTTGCACGATATAGCGAGCATACTGTATCTAGGAAATAGTACATTATGCAACGAGCCTATAATGGCAATAATTAAGACACGAGTATGTTTATAAAGCGTATGCGAGTTTATAATTTCCATACGAGTGTCTTAATTACCATTATACTATAGGTGAGTTGCATACGACTGTTTATGTTCGACGATAATTATTATAACTATTTTATATTCGCCAGTTTTATGTACTGAACAGAGCGCATGAGACGCAGAGAATGCCTTGTTTTTGACCATGGCCTCCTCGATTACCCTACTATGACACTAGGTCAGGCAGTGCAATTTAAATTAGAAGGCCATGGAACTGTTTCTTGAGCACTTATTGGCGGGTGAAACTGTTTCCTAATGAAAAATAGTGTTATAATGAGCCTCATTATTGTACAGTTTTCTGACATATAATAGTCAGGGTCGAACATAAGGGTTATAATGTAACCGAAACCGGTACACTGTACTCATGAATTACAATTTATTGATTTAAGATATTAATTTCCTATTTCTTTAAATGTAAATATGTCTAAATGTAAGGTTAAGTTATTATAAAACAAGTTTCATTGCATATGGATGGTTAAATCGCAAGAAAAGTATATTTAAAAGTCTCAAATTCGCTTGGCCACCATGTTGGTTTTTGTAGTTACCAGGTATTTGAAAGTCTATAGGTGAACTTCTAGTTGTGCCTTTTATCACCGTACAAAATTTAGAAGTTATTAGAGGGACACACACACACAAACACTCACATACGCACTCACGGACAAAAGGTTATCTCATAAGCCTTTTTTAGCCTACTTTTCACATTTGCAAAAATGTGGAAAAAGTAGACTTATGAGATCAATACGGAAAAATGTGTGTCCGTCTGCCTGTCCGTCTGTCTGTCTGTCTGTCTGTCTGTCTGTGTGTGTGTGTGTGTGTGTGTGGGTGTCCTATCAACTCCTAAACGGCTGCAGCAATCGAACCCAAATTTGGTAAGAGTTAAGATCTTTACCTGAATATATCAACGTCATATTTGATAATGATGTCAGTGCTACCAACTGCTGAAAAACCGCAATTGAAATTTGAGCTCCATGTTGGATATCTTAGAAGGTATGCATGGGAGCTATTCCAAAATTTGTTCACATATAGATAATTATATTTCAGTTTACGTTCCAGGAGACCATACATGGCAGTGTTGCCAAAATGATTCTAAGCCTGCTGATAGGTCCAATGTTTAAATGCATATAACCTCTACACTATCAGTTGGATTTCAATCAAATTTCGTATGTAATATGTGTACAAAAACAGATATGACTATGCGCATTCTTAAGAGCAACCAGGGCTGCCAACTGTTAATAAATGGTGTCTCTATTTGTTTTTCGTAATATCAATATATCGGAAAGTATGCAAGCCAACAGCTCTAAACTTTGCTCACGTATAGTATCTGACATTCTAGATTAATTTGGAGTAACTTATATACATCAGTGCTGCCAACATGATTCAAAGCTTGCTAATAGGTCCAATTGAAAAATACATGTAACTTCTATACTAACAAATGGATTTCATCCAAACTTGGCACAATAGATCATAATATTTCAGATTATTTCTGACTACCACATGCACGACATTGTTGCCAACATGATTTTACGCGCGCTCATAAATCCAATGTCTCACTGCACGTAACGTCCATGATATCCATTGGACTTCAACAAAATGTTGTATTCTGTACCTTAAAAGATGGAACTAAGATTATCTGTGCAGTCACCAGGGCTGCCAACTGTAGTGCTCTATTAGGTTACATTATGGCAGGTATATTTTGAATTAATCAGAAATGTCATTATTAACAACTTAATTTCGTCATTATTCTAGATAGGTCCATATAGATTAATCATTGGCATGAATCTTAAATTTTAAGAAAAGTAGGCTCCTTGGTTCGTCACGGAACGTCTTGTTTTTCATAAAATGAAAGTAGGCTAATAATGAATTTGTTAGCGGAGATAAAAAAATATATGGAGGACTTCCTAATTACCCAAATTTCTGTGTGTCAATATGGGAAAAGGTTGAAGTGTTATAGTGTGTCTTTAAGTCTGACGGCTGAAATATATATGTGCTGTATATACTGTATGTTGTGAGGATTGGTTCATCTTAGTTAGAATTGAAGGCCTGGCATAGAGAGAGTGTGGTTGCCCCTGGCGCACGTGATGGCAGTAGGAGGAGGAGATACGAGACTGATGGACCAGCACGGCTTCTGCTACTGCAAGGAAGACGCTTGCCAAAATATCTTGCTCCTACATCGCCAGCAATCTTGTTCAAACGACAAATATTGAACCGTTACGTTACGTCCGCAGTTTGCTTTTAGTGGAGGTGAAACCGGGGAAGAGGAGAAGAAGGAACTGGAGAGAGAATGTTTTTATAGTTCTAATAAAGTAGATAAGAATTGGGCTGGACCACTTTTCCTTGTAATTAAACTCTCATAAACTCTGTTGAGCAAATCAAAGAACGCATCGTACGACGAACATGAAAGTAAACTATTCAAGAGAGATAATAAAATACAGTATATGTGCTTGAGTATGAGAAGGCCCCGTTTCTGGTAATGAGTTATCAATCTCAAATTATAATAGCCGCCATGTCAAACACTAAAAAAAGATTTAAAATTTATATTAATACATTTGCGTATTCCTTGTTGGTGCACTCTGTTTCTGTTTCTGCTCGAGTCTAAGCTGCGTGGACCTGAAAGGAATGTGCATCGCAGACTATGAGTAGTGGTGGTGACGAGTGATATGGTTTCTCGGTTCTTGCATAGTAACAGAAGCAAATACATTAGTCGGTGACTCAGTCTCTCATTCCCAACGCCACACTGGTTTCAGAAAAGACCCATGTTACCCTAATTATCCAAGTAAGTTTTTGGTACCGTAAATCTTGTAATGAACATACATAAAATGTGTACTGGAATTCTAGAATATAAATGAAGAAAGTGATACCAAGCAAGTTTGTCTAGAGCAATTCCCACACTGTTACAGAGAAAAGGAAGGCAGTTGTGAAGCAAATCTCTCCGTTGTGGTGGTTGCGAATAGAACTAAAGGGAAATGTAACTATCAAATCCCGCCGAGTATAACTTGGAGTGGGATGCTATAAAGTAAGCCAGGAAGTAATATACATAAAAACAGCCCAACACCCTTCTATTACGATCTCCATTTCACAATCCCAAGGAAAATGATACGGAGATATGAAGATCGTAAACCAACAGGAGACAATAGTCGTTTCAATGGCAGACAGAAAGCGGAATGAAACATAGACTTTCACAACACGCCATAAAGCTGTAAGTATATGACATATGATCACCAGTCACTGCAGGAAACTCAGTCTAAATTTAAATAAACTGGTGTCAATTCTCAGATACAATGGTAATACACTGACAAAATCAAGTCAACAACCCAGAAAGACTTGTCAAATTTGGACGCAATGCCATAATGGTGCCTAAGTATTTAATCAATTGAATTACAAAGAAGCTCGAACGTCGAGAACCGTCGCCAGAGTTTACGGACTGAGTGATGACGAATAGACCAATAAATGTATAAGGTGCGTTCAAAAAGTAACGAGCCAGAGGCTGTAATGCGCAAACCGGTGACGACATCGGCTAATCGTGGCGTGTGCATCGAGGTGTGGTTCCAACCAGAGCGTGGAAGATCACAGCCCGTCGCTAGAGGGCACTCGAGCGCGTCACGCGACGATACAAAGCGAGCAGCAGCATGCATCAATCGTCCAACCAAGACCAAGACTGTAGGTCATTTGACATGCTTCCTGGTGTGGTTGAAGACTGTGGGGCACACACCTTGCGCAAGTGCAGTCGTTCCTTCATGATGGTGTGCACACTTCTGACGCTCAATCCGACCACGGCAGCTATGGCGTTCACTCTCACTTGGCGGTCCTGGGTAATGAGTGCATCAACCAGGTGGACGTTGTCGTCGGTAATGCAGGGGGGGGGGGAGACCGGGCATCATCGGCTAACGACACCCGTCCATCCCTGAAGCGCTTGTGCCACGCCTTGACCCTGGCAAGGGACATGCAGTGTTCACCGTACACTTGTGACATTCGGCGATGAATGTCCGTTCCCCCTACTCCTTCACAGTCAGAAACCGAACAACACCTATTTGCTCTTCACTGTTTGCAAAGCCACTGGCAGCGTTGGACGATTGATGCATGCTGCTGCTCGCTTTGCATCGTCACGTGACGTACACGCGTGCCCTCTAGCGACGGGCTGTGACCTTCCACGCACTGGTCGGAACCACACCTCGTTACACACGTCACGATTAGCCGATGTCGTCACCGGTTTGCGCATTACAGCCTCCGGCTCGTTACTTTTTGACGCACCTTAGGTCATGTAATTGCTGCAGCAATCGACAGTCAGTCAACGAGCTCACTACGCATTGCCGATGTAACGTAATAGTCCGTATAACCAAGAGCTGACGGAGTTTGATGAAGGTCGTATTGCGGAATTGCATGACACCAGGATGTAATATTGTGGATCACAATGAATCAACGGCTTAATCAAAACATGGACCAAAAGTAGTCTATAGTCCCAATAATACATATAGAAGTTTTGTTTCACCTATTTTCTGCGTAAGTGCCTATTAATGTCGTTTGTGCCCGTCTCGTGGCGCAAATACCTATTACTTACTTACTCTCCTGTTCTTTGTCTCGTCAAGTAGCCTCCTAAACCTCGTCCTGTCTTGGGCATCTTCCTCTCGCGCTCCTAGTAGCTGGATGTCCTTGGTTACCTGGTCTCTCCATATCATTTTTGATCTGCCTATAGGTCTCCGTCCGTCTGGCTTTTCCTCACACACTTCTCGCAGTCTAGATCCCTCTTCTCTTCAATACACGTGACCAGCCCATTTCAGCCTTCTTGTCTTAGCTTCCGGGTTCTTTATACAACTTTTATCATTTCAGCCTCCTCCGTAGACTGGCAGGGACTAACTGGGGCACCCATCCACAAACATTAAGGTCAACAGCATTGGCCTTATGCTATTCATCAGGAGAATATGCCAGTCCTGTGTGGAACAAGTCAGCCCATGCAAAGCAGGTGGATGTAGCCTTAAATGAGAGCTGCAGGATTATTACAGGTTGCTTGAGGCCAACTCTCATCAGTAAAGTGCACTATCTTGCAGGGATTGCTCCACCTGACATCAGAAGGGAAGTGGCTGCAAACAACGAAAGAAGTAAATCATCTGCTATGACCTCACACCCACTCTTCGGATATCAACCTGCTGAGAGGAGATTAAAATCGAGAAAGAGCTTCCTAACAACTACTCAACCATACAGCAGCAACAGCTCGAGTTGCCGCGTGGAAGGACAGGACCAGCAGTATGTCTGAATGGATGGAACCGAAGGAATCTCTACCTCCGGGTCACACAGAGAACTGGCTAGTCTGGAAGTCCCTGAACAGACTGAGGGTGGAAGTTGCAAGATCCAGGGACAACTTTTATAAGTGGCATTTTCCGACCAAGAGAGTCCTGTGTGATTGTGGCGCAACCCAGACAACACAACACCTCTTCTCCTGTCCATTGTGCCCGTACAGCTGCACAATGAATGACTTGACTGAAGCTAATTCAAGTGCTATGGAAGTGGCTAAGTTCTGGGCAGAAACTGTTTGAAGTCGTCTGTTCAACACATACTTTGTACTTCTGACACGAATAAATAAATAAATCATTTCAAATGATCTTGTCGACTTCATCGTTATGCTTTGGTCTACCTTTATGCGTTACGGTTATGTCGTATATGACATTATGTTGTTCAGTGCATATGCACCGAGTCTGAGTTTACTCCTGGGGTTTGGCGTTATGCGACACGGAGACGGCGAGTGCGTGACGTCATGCAGCAGAGTGCACCTCCCGCTCTCCGTTCCCCGCACGGAAAGCCTAAGTTAAAGGGTAATAGAGTCTGTTGAGTCTGAGTTTATTCCTGGGGTCTGGCGTTATGCGATACGGAGACGGCGAGTGCGTGACGTTATGCAGCAGAGTGCACTCCCCCTCTCCGTATCCCGCGCAGGAAGCCTAAGTTAATGGGTAATGGAGTCTGTTGAAAGAGCCCTCCTGAGTCTCTCTAACATGTATAGCATTTGTAGCATGCGTCATTTGAAATGATATAAAGTCTAGTCTCTCACACTGACTGTATCTTTTAATTTTAATTTAGCGTATGATGCATACAAGACAGTAATTAATATACATACATTTACAAAATAAACAATTTTCAGCATTAGGACCCTTCATATATGGGCTGCCAGGTCTTGAATCCATTCAAGAGCTTGTGCAGTGCCTGCATGGAGCTCTACTAAGGTCCCCGAGTACAAGTATAGAGGACATTCCTGCACTTCGTATCCACATTCACAACGAGGCGAGTCTATCCAACCCCACTGATGTAAGGCTGCTCTAGTTCGAACAGTGTCATATCGAATTCTGTTGAGACGGGACCGGAGAGCTCGAGGGCGAAAAATCCAGGTAGTTTGATGGTAGGATCAAGTACTTCAGGCCAGGAGGTAGAGAGGTAGACCATTCAACTTTCCATGTATTTCGGGGGTCAAACGGAGCTGAATTAAGTTAGAACGCACCGTACTATAGGGCACATGGAAGCTCCTCCTGTGAGCTTTGGGTGTACCGATGAACACAATGTGACGTACAGTGGATAAATGGAGTAATCACATGGTTCGTCGTCTGTTGTGGAGTCATACGAGCAGGGCGTGCGTCATCTCAACTCCGTGCGATACTAATCTGATACTACTCTTTACGTACTAAGACCCCGCAGCCTGGCGATGACCTGAAGATTACGGTGTAGATTCTCGTCACATTCCATTGGCATTGCAGAGCATTCGTGGTTGTCACCCCTGAGATCCGAAGTTTGATTCCCAGCTCTGCCAATGAATGTATTTCTGGTCTAAGGGTGGAACGGGATACACTCAGATTCGTAAGACGAAATTGACTAGAAGTGGGTTTTATTCCCACCTCAGTCGCCCTTTTCTATGGTTCCTCACTCCTACTCCTAATGCCGCAACTTTCTCAAAACAAAAATACAAATACACACACTACATCAGAGACCACAATAACACAGGTTATCAGATAAATTATATCTATATAGCCCATCAAATGACGCAATAACACCATAAATTAGTTTTATAAATAACTAAAATGTTAAATAATATTCTTACGACTGGCTATGTGGCGCAGAGGTACGGTAGCCTACTCATGTACTAACCCCAAGATTTCGGTATTATAGAATCTTGACGCATTCCATTGGTATTTCAGGATGTCTAAACGTGAGACACCCGGGTCAGTAGATTTAGTGGCACATTAAAGAGTAGGAATATTTAAAATGGCCATTTCCATATTTTAGGAATCTAACATCATTATTTTCTACGAGTTAGCAAAAAATACCCATCGCAGTGATGGACGCTGATTTAATACCTTTACTATGCTGTCGTTTGTTGATCGCCATTTCCTCTGACGGACAGTGAGTCCAGAGATCGTAGGTTCGAATCCCTGCGCTGACAATGGGTATCCTGAGTATGGTTCTTCCCCAGGTTTTCGACACTCCTTTTTAGCCTAATGCCGCGATATTACCTTTCTTCCAATCCCGGGGCACCTACCTGATCCCTGGAGTAAAAGTGAGAAACCACTGAAAATCACTTCCAGAATGCCCGAGTTGGGAAACGAACCTATTTCTTCTCATTTTTACCTCACGAGAGTGTATCCTGTTCCATCCCTCAGGTAGAAATTCAATTTCTTGGCAGCGCCCGGAATCAAACTGGGACCTACTGGGCGACAGCGAAGATTGCTAGCCGCTACACCGGGAGGTTGTTTGTCTTTAGAGATAAAACACTTTTCGCTTAGCTTATCTGTAAGAAAACAAGTAGTTCCGTGAAGAACTATACAGCCTATTTTCATATATCCTACTTATGTTAATTGCCTCTATCAACATACAACATTTCAGTTTAATTGCTGTAACAGATTCGTAGATATTGAGAACCGTCCAAATATTTCAGATAGTCACCAGGTTGGATTTTTATTTTTGTACTATTACATTAAGATTATTGTGTACGTGTGGTATTCAAACTTCAATCGCATGATTAGAACACAAGAAGTAAAAATGAGATTTTAAAATTACGCACAGCAGCCATCTTGTGATTATGCAAACAATTGAAATAAATTAGATGCCAGTGGATCAACATTTGTATAAGCATTTAACGTGCAACGTTTCACGGCACTCGGATAGTTAATTCGCGAGAAACGTCCATTTAAATATTTATAATTCGCGTCGCCGCCATGTTGGATTTGTGCTCTCCAGGTTACTGAAAGTCCTATAGGTGAACGTATGTTCATAGTCTCTATGAACATAAAAAATCAGTTTGGTTGCTGTAAAAGATTCGTAGATATTGAGAACCGTCTAAATATATCAGATGGTCGCCATTTTGGATTGATATATGTATAGGCCATAGAGTTATGTACCATTCAAGGACAATTATTGCCTAGGTTCATTATTCAAACTTTCACTTCGATCGCATGATTACGACACAAGAAATAAAAACTTAATTTTAAAATTTCGCACAGCCGCCATCTTGAGGTTATGTAGACAATTGAATTAAATTAGATGGCAGTGCATTACAATCTGCGAAATCATTTACTGTACCACATTTCATTGCGCTCCGAGAGTTAAATCACGAGAAAAGTATATTAAAATATTTCAAATTCGCTTGGTCGCCATGTTCGTTTTGTACTTTACAGGTTTGTGAAATATACATAGGTAAACTTGTATCAGTACCTTTTATCACCGTACAAAATTGCAGGGTGATATCTGTAATAGTTTCGGAGATATAGAATGTCAGTGAAATATTTCGCACAGCCGCCATTTTGACGTTATGTAAACAATTGAACTAAATTATACTCCAGTGCATTACAATGTGTATAAACATTTGCTGTACCAAGTTTCATTACATTTGGATAGTTAAATCGCGAGAAAAGTCCATTTAAAAGTCTCAACTTCGCTTGACCGCCATGTTGGTTTTTTAGTCACAAGATTTTTGAAAGTCTCATAGGTGAACTTTCAGTAGTGCCCTTTATCACCGTACACAATTTCAGGGCGATATCGGTACTAGTTTCGGAGATATTGAATGCTAGTGAAATATTTCGCACAGCCGCCATGTTGGATTGGTGAGACGTAACAAAATTTGAAGGGCACGGTCGAGGTCGCCGGGAATAGTGCTATAAACTTACCGAGTTTCATTGAAATCGCTCCAGCCGTTTAGATTTTATTAGGGGGGACACACACACACCTCACACACACACACGCACACACACACACGGACAAAAGGTGATCCCATAAGCCTATTTTTTCAAAATTGAAAATAGGCTAAAAAGGTTCTCCCTTAACTGTTCTAATGATAGTAACTAGCATGGCTAACATCCAATTATCTGAAGCAAAGTATGTTGAACACGACAATTACCCGGGATCTGGTAACGACAGGAGGATCAGAGCTGTAAAATAAACAGTGTCTGAAGAAGCGATACAAGTCTAGACAAAACCTGCCTGTACGTGTTATGGTGCTAAGTAATCCGCATGACTGCAACAATGCTTGCAAATGCTCTTCAGATATCGCGACGTTAAGGCAAGTCTTTTATGTGGTGTGGTATTTTGTGAGAAAGTAATTTTCTTAAGTATTTCCAATCCAATGAGGAAAGAAAGTCGACATTAGGAACGATCTTCTTTACCCTGGTTGACGTTATCAGCCGCGGAGTGTTTTTCTTTAAGGATCAGCATGCATGAGATGAACCAAAAGTCCACTAAGGTTATTGTAGAAAAATACAGAGTCATTGAAAAGGGTTGCAGCAATTTAAACAAGTAGTTCCGTGAAGAACTATACAGCCTATTTTCATATATCCTATTTATGTCAATTGCCACTATCAACATACAGAATTTCAGTTTGATTGCTGCAATAGATTCGTAGATATTGAGAACCGACTAAATATTTCGGATGGTCGCCATGTTGGATTTTATATATGTAGGTCCTAGAGTTATGTGCTGGTACATGAAGATTAGTATGTACGTGTAGCATTCAAACTTCAATCGCATGATTAGGACACAAAAAGTAACAAGGAGATTTTAAAATTTCGCACAGCTGCCATCTTATGGTTATGGAGACAATTGGAATAAATTGGATGCCAGTGGATTGACATTCGTATAAGGATTTACTGTACCAAGTTTCACTGCACTCGGATGGTTAAATTGCGAGAAACGTCCATGTGAATATTTATAATTCGCGTCACCGCCATGTTGGATTTGTGATCACCAGGTTATTCAAAGTCCTATAGGTGAACTTAAGTTCATAGCACCTATGAACATTAAAAAATTCAGTTTGTTCGCTATAATAGATTCGTAGATATTCAGAGCCGTCTAAATATTTTGGATGGTCGCCATGATGGATTGTTAAATGTATAGGCCATAGAGTCATATACCATAAAAGAAGAATTATTGCGTAGGTTCATTATTCAAACTTTCACTTCGATCGCATCATTACGACACAAGAAATAAAAAATTTAATTTTAAAATTCGCACAGCCGCCATCTTGAGGTATTGTAAACAATTGAACAAAATTAGATACCAGTGCTTTACAATGTGTATAAACATTTCCTGTACCATATTTCATTGCGTTTGGAATAATAAACAGCGAGAAAGGTCTATTTAAAATTTTCAAATTCGCTTGGCCGCCATGTTCGTATTGTAGTTAACCGGTTTTTGAAAGTCTTATAGATGAAATTCCAGTAGTGCCCTTTATCTCCATACAAAATGTCAGGGTAATACCGATAATAGTTTCAGAGATATAGAATGCCGGTGAAATATTTTACACATCCACCATCTTGTGGTTATGTAAACAATTGAAACAAGTTAGATGTCGGTGCATTACAATGTGTATTAACATATACTGTACCAAGTTTTAATGCGTTTGGTTGGTTAAATCGCGAGAAACGTCTATTTAAAAGTCGCAAATACGCGTGGCCGCCATGTTCGTTTTGTAGCTACCAGTTTTTCAAAAGTCACATGGGTGAACTTATAGTAGTTCCCTTTATCACCGTAATAAATTCCAGGGTGATATCGGTAATAGTTTCGGAGATATTGAATGCTGGTGAAATAATTCGCACAGCCGCCATGTTGGATTTCTGAGACGTAACAAAATTTGAAGGACACGGTCAAGGTCACCCGGAATAGTGCTATGAACTTACCGAGTTTCATTGAAATCGATCCAGCCGTTTAGATTTTATTAGGGGGGACACAGACACACCTCACACACACACACACACACACGGACAAAAGGTGATCTCATAAGCCTATTTTTTCAAAATTGAAAATAGGCTAATAAATCATAGATCAGGAACTATTTGAGATATTAAAACGAGTACTTTTTTGGTTAAATTTACCAAATGCTTGTGAGGAATTCACCGTCGTGGTTTTCTTCTCATTTGATTGATAGTGCAGCATATTCTCTACAGAGAAGGCCACAAAGCCAGAAGTATATGGGTATTCAGTTCCGCGATCTCTAAGCACTCTAAGGCTATCGATAAAATTCGATATCTGCTATCGATTACATCAAATGACGTTGTGGTCGTAGATAAAGCAGTGCATGTTCGCGACTGAAATCTTTATCGGCAATCATCCAGCATTTAAGTATAAAATCCCGAAAACTAAAGTCACATCAGTTTTCTCGAGGGCCGAGGAATACAACAGTGAGGGGTTCTATGTATTTGACGCTGGAAGAATGATTCTAATGTGTAAATACTCCAATGTTCGTATTCAGTGTGAACGAAATGATACGTGCGATAAACATTGCAGGGATTCGGAAACGCATAAAAAGAGGAAGAAAGAAGAAAATGAACATAATTCTAAGCGGTAAATAACATTCGGCGATACTCTACACATCGCAAAGTTTAAATACCCCTTATGACATAATTTGTTAGATTTACCCCATACTGAAATGAAAATCCAAGCCTGCTTCCAGTCTCCGACCGGGTCAGAAATGGAATAAATGAAGCTTCCATCTTGCGGCGAGGATATGAACTGTGCCGGCTGCCGAGGCCTGACGCACTCCTCTGGGGCAATGATTAAATGAATGACAGATGAAATGAAATGATAGTGGAGAGTGTTGCTGGAATGAAATTTTGACAGGGAAAACCGGAGTACCCGGAGATCTCACATGGAGTGACCGGGATTTGAACCACGGACCCAGCGGTGAGAGGCCGGCAAGCTGCCGCCTAAGCCACGGAGGCTCTTTACCCCATACTATAAAGAAGATTTCAGATGAAACATCGATCATTATGCCAATTTATTTCGGGAAATACCCACCGAAATAGCGTCAGTTTCAACAGCGAAATTAACAGTTTTATTTCTCCAAATAATAAGGCCCTTACTTATAATAATGTCTCTACGTACGCTTCCTTGGTTGCTCTGCAAACATCCAGTCGATAGTCGATTCCGGCCCAAGCGCGCTGGATCATCTCAGGCGTGATTGTAGCAACAGCAGCGGTGATGCGTTGTATTAAATGTTGCACATCTCTGACCAGTTCACTGAATACGATGATTTTTACGTATCCCCATAAAAATAGTCTAGGGGTGCCAAGTCGGTGCTACTAGGAGTCCACTGAATAGGACCGGTCCTACCAATCCAACGATCAGGGAATCTTGCGTTCAGAGCGTTTCGAACATTTCCATGAGTGAGATTCCTACCATAACCACGTAGGAAAGTGCGCTGAACAGTTATAACAGATTTAAACTCCACTAACCCCAACACACACTGTGTTTCTGCTGAATTATCACCATTGCAATCACACTCTCTACTGAAACAGTGGCATGGCAGCTTCCTGTCACGCACTCATTCTCCACATCGGCTGAAGAGCACGGGCGGAGTACAGTAACATCTAAAACTAAAACTCGATGAGCTCCTGATTAGTTTTCAGGTCGAATTATCAATGTATCTCACTTACAACATGATATATGAGTTTTAGCCTACTTTTCACATTTTGCAAAAATGAGAAAAAGTAGACTTATGAGATCGATCCGGGAAAATGTCTGTCTGTTCTTGTGTCTGTGCTGCTGTCTGTCTGTCTGTCTGCCTGCCTGTCTATGTGTGTGCCCCCCCCCACCCCCGCCAACCTGTCAACTCCTAAACGGCTGCAGCAATCGAACCAAATTTGGTATGAGTAAAGATCTATACCGGGACATCACAATGTCATACTTGGAAATGATGTCGTTCTACCAACTGCTGAAAAATCACAATTGAAATTTGAGCTCCATGTTAGATATCTTGGAATGTATACATGGAAACGATTCCAAAATTGGCACACGTATAGATAATAATACTTAAGTTTAATTTTCAGGAGGTCATACATGACAGTGTTGCCAAAATGATTCTAAGCCTACTGATAGGTCCAATTTTTAAATGAATATAACTCCTACACTATCAATTGGATTTCAACCAACCTTCGTATGTAGTATGTGTACATAAACAGATATGACTGTGCGTATTCTTAAAAGCCATCAGGGCTGCCAACTGTCAATAAATGCTCTCTCTATTTTTCAACCAAATACCAATATATCAGAAAGTATGCCAGCCAACAGCTTTGCACACGTATAGTGCCTGACATTCTAGAATAATTTGGAGCAACTAATGTATGTCAGTGCTACCAACATGATTCTAAGTCTGTTGATAGGACCAATTTTTAAATACATGTAACTTCTATACTATCAATTGAAGTTCAACCAAATTTCGTATGTGCTATGTGTACCATAACAGATATGACTATGCGTATTCTTAAGAGCAATCAGGGCTGCCATCTGTTAATAAATGGTGTTTATATTTTTTACCCTAATATCAATATATCAGAAAGTATGCAAGCCAACAGCTCTAAATTTACGCACGTATAGTATCTGTCATTCGGATTAATTTGGAGTAACTAATATATGCCAGTGCTGCCAACTTGATTCTAAGCCTGCTGATAGGTTCAATTTTAAAATACCAGTAACTTCTGTGTTAGCAAATGGATTTCATCCAATATTGGCACAACAAGAGATCATAATATTTCAGATTATTTCTGACCAACACATGCGTGACATTGTTGCCAACATGATTTTACGCGCACTGATAGATCCAATGTCTCACTGCATGTAACGTCCATGCTATCCATTGGACTTCAACCAAATTTTGTATTCTGTAGCTTAAGAGATGGATCTAAGAATATATTCAGTCACCAGGATTGCCAACTTTACTGCTCTATTAGCCTACATTATGCCAGGTATATTTCGAACTGATTAGAAATGTCGATATTACCAACTTAATTTCGTCATTATTCAAGATAGGTCCATATAGATTAATCATTGGCATGAATCGTAATTTTAAGAAAAGTAGGCTCTTTAGTTCGTCACGGAACTTCTTGTCTGAAATTGCTGCAACCTTTCTCGATGACCCTGTATAACAAACGTCTACACCATGGCATAGTGACTAGCATACATGGTTGTTACATCGACAGATCCAGCAGACCATGACAATGCGAGGCCTCATGTAGCAACCAGAACCGCCAACAAGCTCCGGTCATTTAACTGGGAAAGTCTGAACCACCCACCATACAGTCCGGACCTCGCCTCTAGTTATCTCCACGTTTTTGGTCCGATGAAGAAGTTTCTTGCAGGACAGCGATTCACGTGCAACGATGACGCCAAGACTGCAGTCCGACGATGGTTCCACAGTCAGCCGGCTGAATTCTACCACAGGGACATGTCAAATTTAGTGCTGCGATGGGACAACTGTTTGAAAGAAATTTGGAAACTATGTGGTAAAAAGTGACAGTCATTCTGAAAGACTATATTTTGTATCATTTTAAATGCTACAAATGCTGAGAAATGCTAGAAAGGCTGGAAGCTTCTAGCTTCGCTCGAAGCCAAAGACTCTTGAAATGTTAGAAAATTATCTGCATAATACTTATCTTGCTTATCTTGTTTCAAATTACTCGCGAACGGCAAGTGCAAACCAAGGGCAAAGCAAGGTCAAGCGCGCGGGGACGTGCCCCTTCCATCCAGTCTATAAACACTTATAGTGGGCGATGTATTGAAGATAGAGATATGCTCTCACGGACATTTGTGAAGAACTTTTCATGCTGAAAAATTCTTATGCTCACAGTATATTGATATTTTTAACGGTTTGCCCAGCGTAAGCTTAAGAAGCGCACGGACGCCAAGTTTGTTTTCGACTTTTTCACTGAAATCGTTACTGCTTGGCTTCCTTTGATCATACATAAATTACTTTCTACAGAATCTTTCCTCGAGATATCCTTTACAGAATGGTGAAAACCGCATCAAAATCCATCCAGTGGTTCTCGAGATTACCCGTGACATCCAAGAATCGGGGATTTTTGTCTTATACTAACGAAGTAGAGACTGTCGGTGAACACGTGCACCAAGCAGTACTACGACGTCACACACCTCAGTGCATCTGTCCGTCCGTCACCGTAACGTAACGCCAGACCCCAGCGTAACGACAAAGTCGACAAGATCATTTAAAATGATAAAAAAAACACTTAACTTCGTGATCAAAATTAGTTAGATGTGCTTGCTCTATTATATTTCTGTGACAGTGTAGAGGAACATCGCTGTGAATATACGCCAGGCGTTGAGAGCAAACTGTTGCCACTATCGCCAAGTCGTAGACGTGATGCACTGTTAGCTTTTCGCCGCCATCTCGAGCTCACTGCAGTGTACTCAAAATACTTGAACATCCCCTTCCCCCACTCCTCTCATCCCACTACACGCCCGTATCATCCTTTCCCGAAGGCAGCAAAACTCTTCTCTTCCTCGTAGCTTGGGTCGTCTCCAATAAAGTTTTCGGTGTCTTCTGATGCAGCCATCCCTCGGGGTCAGCTCTTGTCAAGAATTGAATCATCTCCTTCGTTGAGAAATTTCTCTTCTTGGAGAGAGAGACAGAGAGAGAGTGAGAGAGCGTGAGAGAGGGGAGGGGGAAAGCAAGAGGGAGCTACTTCAGTGACTCACGCAGCAAACTCACTTTCTTAAACTATAGTCTGTCTACTTGTTAGAGTCGCATGTACTCAGCCTGAGATGTCTCATACCTACTAACAGGTAGTTGCCCCCCAACTCCACAGATGTGCTCACAGTTGTAGAATGTCCACAGCACGATTTGTATAATATATTATTTTTATTAATAATTATAATAATACGAATATTTATTATTTATTTATTCGTTAATTCCCCATAAGGAGAGCGTTACAACACAAACAATTTGCATGTTTCATTCTGGCCCTTTCTTCTTTTTTCCCAAAAACCTCTCATGTACACTATGCTTGCTCTTTCTCTCCTCCGTCCATTTTTTCCCGGTTGTCTCTCTTTGGGAGTTTGATCAAACTTCTGTTGTCTAAGTTTTTCTCTGTATGTGCTCCTGTCTGGGATGTCTTCTGTAGAGATGTTTAGTTTACTGAGGTCTTCCACGGTTTCCTTTACCCAATCGGTTTTTAGTGTGCTGTTCGTAACTATATTACAAATGTTCTTGGTCAGTCTGTCTTCGGCCATCATATGTATATGTCCATAAAATTTTGCCCTCCTTTTCCTTATGTTGTTTGTAATCGTCTGTCTGTTTGTACAGTTCTATTGTCGGTCTCTTCATCCAATTCTCAGAATTTTTCTCTCTTGTTTTTCTAATTCCTTGATTTTTGTTCGTCCCTAGATTGCTGTCGTTTCTGAAGCGTATAAGGCCTCTGGTAAGACCACTGTACAGTAGTGTCGTAATTTGGCATTGATGGAAATACTTTTTTTTATTGTAGTGGTTCCATGTAAGTCGGTATGCTTTCTGCAATTTAGCGAGCCTGTCTTCATTGGATGCCAAGTTCAGTATGTTTCCAGTGAAAATGAGAACCTTTGAACATTGATGAGAACATTAATTCCTCAACACAGGAATACATCAAAACTGTAGAAATAGATATAAGAAATACGTGTTTGTTCCCATTACCTATTTATCTGAACAAACATTCAAACTATATTTCCACTCGTCCTTTTATTCCTTGGTGAGTTGCATTTGTGTATACGAATTGCATTTTACGGTCGTATGACCTTCCTGATGCCAACCTCATGAGAACAGTTGATGAGATGTGGTTGGTTGGTTCCTCAGTTTAGGGGTTGCGACAACGCTGTCATGTAGCCCCGTGTACTTTGGGTGTGTGTAGAAACTGTTTGATAACCGGTGTTAATTGTGATGGCTGTATTAGAGCGTGCATCTGTTTTTAATTCAAGTAAGAACTGCAACTTGGAATTTTTAAAATCGTTCCTACTTTTGCTGCAAAACGCCACCGTCAACGACTACTGGTTCAGAACTTAGCTACTAGACGCCACCACAGTCGGCTCTTCGCAACGAACGTAGGAACCTAAGAGCGTTGTTTACATTCTTAACCTATAGAATTCAGCTTCACACAGGTGTAAATAGTGGAAGGTTCTTTAACATGCCATAAATCTATGACATGGGACCGCCGGCTTTACTTCCCCTCCGAAGGAAAATATACTGAGGGATTTTTAACGCTCTTAAAAATCCGACGACTTCGGCCGGGTTTGAACCCGCGATCTTGGGCATAGAAGCTCAGCATGCTACCAACTACGCCACCGAAGCCGCCTTGATGAAACGTGGAATGAATGAAACATTAAATTGGTCATGTTAATCGGAGGAAATGTGTATGTTATCGAAAAATTCATCATCCCCACATTTCCCTGGAGTTTTAAATGCGAACCAACAAAAATTATTTTTAGATTGGTTGACGGTAAGGTTCGTACGTACTCGTCGTTTGAATTTGGAGACAGCAGGGCGGCAAAGTATGGCACGTTAACGAAATCAGGTATCCGGCTAGCAAATAATGTTACTGTAGTATTGGGTTACTAGTGGGGACCCGGGGAACAAAATCTTCTCTTATTGCTACATCATGTAGAGTATTTCGGATGTCCAATACCAACATGAAGACCATAGTAGTAACAGCCCTTCAGAGTGCTATTGACGAATCGGTTCGTCACCAATTCTACCACGTGGCGGTGCTAATGACAAAACAGTTTCGTGCGTGTTTGAGGCGATGTCATTTGAAAGTAGACTTGTATGCTCTTTGGTTATAATCCATCCAACCATTTACTTTACATTTTTAATCACTATAGTGACGAGAATTTCGCTATTCATTTGTTCAAAATGATGCAAATGTTCGATATCTTTGCGCTGTAATGACTGACAACAGACCTTAAAGTTGTTCGAGTAGTGGCGAGATCGCAAATTATGTTAAATTAATTTCGGGCCTTGATGGTGAATGGGGCTAAAATGTGTCAAAATAACTCCGCATATGAGTGTTGATTCATCTGGAAACACATACCCGTCAAACGGTTAAGGATGAATCAGTATTTTGAAGAATCACTTATATTCGTGAATTATGTGTAGCATAATATTAATGCTGAACATCTATTCTAATTATTTAATTTACGAAATTACATGGAAAGCAGCATAATGATTTTTCTCTCTAAGCCATACTGTGGCCTATATAGGCCTACCCGCAGTAAGCGTTAGATTCTCATTCTCTTAGCAACTCGAATGTATTAATTCCATGATAAAACATTCATGGATAGCTTCTCAAGTTTTTTGGACCAACTATTATCACTAAGTATTTCACGTTTCAAATGAATTATCATTCACAACCATATAAATTACTATGTTTAATTAATATTGTTTGCGTTTTCTCTTCAAAACAGATAGCATAAAAAGCCTTTCATTCACACGTAAGAACAAGATCACAATTCAACCCAACCTCAATTATTTCTTCTGTCTTCACTCAATTTTAATATAAACAACAATATCATTTCAACATTATTCTTTCGTTTTAGATCATTGATATCTACGCCTTTTGACGATTGTTTTCCTTCATCATTAATGCAGAGAAAGTTGTTACAGATCTGAATTTAATTTTTTAGAGTATTTTTTTTATCATTTTGGATAGTTAACGTTTTGGAAATAATTTTAAACTCATAATCTCTATAAAATTATAAGTAATCCTGCAACTCCATTCGTATCATATAATATCTGATGATGAAGGTTATAGACTAATATTACTGAAACCGATACAGTGTACCCAAATATTACATTTTATTGAATTAATGCGTCTTTTCCTATTTCATTATTTATTTTAGTTGCGGTTTAGTTGATTTCTTATTTATATACAGGGTTATTCAAAATGATCGTCGGGGTTTCGTGAATTTTTTGCAGAAACATTGGACAACATACCATTATTATTGTTGCAGTAACCGTTACACTAACTTTCAAAGTTTTGTTCTACATAGATTTAGTACCAAGCATAACTACCAGATGGCAGTAACAGCACTATTTGACAAAATGGCGGTCAGCGGTAAGGAGAAGGCGTTTGGTACTCTCGAATTTCATCACCACCGTTCCGTTACCATAGTCCGGCGCCATTTTCCTGCGACGTACGGGAAAGACCCTCCATCCGACAACTCTATTCGCAGATGGTATACGCAATTCGTGAATACCGGTTGTTTGTGTAAAGGGAAAAGCCTTGGCCGTCCCCGCGTGTCAGAAGCAGACGTGAATCGGATCAGGGATGTTTATCTCTGTAGTCCTAAGTTATCGACTACAAGAGGCAGCAGGGAACTGTATGTTAGAGCATATTTAAATCAAGAACTTCCAAGACGATGGATTGGACGTGGAACGGAACATGATCAGATGCTCTTACCCTGGCCACCAAGGTCACCAGACTTAACACCGTGTGACTTCTTCCTGTGGGGGTATGTCAAAGATCATGTATTTGTTCCTCCTCTACCGGCGAATATTCTGCAATTGAAGCAGCGTATCCGAGCCGCCTTCGACACCATCACGACTGAAATTTTGGGACGTGTGTGGGAATAGATGGACTTTCGAGTTGATGTATGTAGAGTGACCAGAGGCGAACATATCGAGCATTTGTAATGCATATAAAAAAAAACTTTTTGAGTTACAGTACACAATAAAACACGATTCATCTTCCTACGTCAATTGCTCTGTGTGTTATGAATTTTTGTAACCCCGACAATCATTTTGAATATGAGATGGGCCCTACATTTCATATCTCAGTATTTTTTTGACCGTGTATTTTTTCTTCTTTCGCCTTATTATGATATTTTTAAGCTTTTTTATATAATCAGCCTCGTAAGTCGAAAAAGCATATAAAATAAAATAAACATACTCATAAATTACTGTGTTTCCTACGCACACCTACCATATCTCACTCTCTCACTGCATTGCCATTGCATTTTAATTCCTGTTTCTTTGTTTTCGACACATGTAGTGCATGTGCCTTCACGCTAATTACACGTGAGTCTTAAAAACGGGCGAGAATTGAAAGCTGGCGTGACGCGTGAACAAAGGGTGCCTACTTGCTGCTAATGAGGACACGTGGCGTGAGCTGAAATATGGTTTATTACCAGCGCCTAAGTACTGTTTGCAGCGTTTCATACACGACTCCTTGGATTGAAATTCCCTGGAGAACTGAAAGGCTTCTTTCTCTCCATCTCTTTATACAGAATATAACACCCATACATGTTCAGTTACACAAAAATGATTCTGCTCTCTGATATATTTATTATATAATCAGTGTATAATCACATGAACGGTACTTCTCCTTCCAGGCTGTCTACAAATACTTGTTGACCTACTGATTAGTTATCATTTGTTTCTTATGACTCCGGTGTGATTACCATCACTTTACATAGCGCATCTTTAATAAAATTTCCATGAACATTTTTGCTTTGAAAGAAAAAGAACTTAAGTAAATTTTGAAAACAGCTAAGTTAAAATGGAACACAATATAAGGAGGAATTTCTACTAAAAATGTCTACCTTCTTCAATTTTGCATAGATTTTCAACAATATTATTTAATAATACATTAATTGCTTTATTATAAAAAATGTTTGAAAGTTCCGGAAAAAGATTACAATTTATGATAATTAATATATTTTAGCGACAAACGGAATCTATGCTTTTCCAGTTTTTAGAAATTGCCAGCACCATATATTTTCTCTTCTTCTATTCCAAGCACTAGCAATAATTTTTCACTTCTTCCATGCACTTTAGCCCTACCAATATATGCCAGTTTTACTTTATTAAAAATTGATGCCAATGCCTATTGTCTAATACAAAGAAAACATACATAAGTATGGAGGGCATTTATCAACATTTGGTGTACTATTTACCGAAATAGTGTAGGCAGTGATACATCTGTATATGATAAGCTTGGTGTCCTTTGCGTTTGTGGCGAAAGGCTGAACTAGTGTTGCTAGTTTAGGAAGCAAAATGGCTGGGGCGGGATGGAGCGCTTAAGTGATTGTAATTTGAACTAGAGGAATAGGAGTGGTAACTCTTAAAATTCCATAGAGAAAGGGGGACAACGTGAGTTGAAAGGAGGTGTAGAAAATTAAATGAAAAGTGTGGTTGGAGGTTATTGCTAAGATATAAAAGAAAGATATTTTATGTAAGTTATTATTTGAAACATAAGAGTGAAGGAAGTTATAAATAGAGTTATTCTGTCATTAATACTACGTCATATTAGTTATATGACGACAGCTTCTAATATAGATGATCCAAAGAAGAAAACCAGAATAAGATAAAAGAATCGATAGATGCTATGAAGTTGGAAATTATATCCTGTTGCGACAGCATTATTGTTACAATTTATATTAACATCCCGTAATTCTACAAAATAGAGCCTCCGTGGCTTAGGCGGCAGCACGCCGACCTCTCACCGCTGGGTCCGTGGTTCAAATCCCGGTCACTCCATGTGAGATCTGTGCTGGACAAAACGGAGGCAGACAGGTTTTTCTCCGGGTACTCCGGTTTTCCCTGTCACAATTTCATTCCAGCAACACTCTCCACTATCATTTCAGTTCATCTGTCATTCATTTATTCATTGCCCCAGAGGAGTGCGACAGGCCTCGGCAGCCGGCACACGTCATATCCTCGCCGCTAGATGGGGGCTTCATTCATTCCATTCCTGACCCGGTCGGAGACTGGAAGCAGGCTGTGGATTTTCATTTCAATTCTGCAAAATAGTAAGTGGCATTCCGATGAATTATGTTTATGTTGCAGCGTATATTTATCTGCCTTGTTTACTATAACGTCCTGGTTGGTGTCGGAGACACTCCACACCTTGAGATGAATGAGTTCTTGTGTCTCTATTAAGATTATATTTATTCGTAATATTCAATCTATGAATTGGCATCCTCCGGGAAATTTATATCACATGGTAAGAATCCATAACATTGGTAGCCCTAGTGGCAGCAAAATTATGCCCAGTCATATCTCCTGAGACATACATTGCGCATACAAAATTTGGCACAAATATATTTGGAAGTAATGAGCTGCATACAGTTAAACGATGAACCTATACGCTAGCATAGAATTATTTTGTTAGCACTAAATTTGACGATACACTCTAAATATGTCTAACACATCTTGGACTTACATAAGGTGCGTTCAAAAAGTAACGAGCCGGAGGATACCTTTCCTGCACTCGTGTGGATGGCCTTGCCTTTTTTTGGGTGGTGGTGACCCTGGATGCTTCCACTGGAGGTTTTGTCGTTTGGATTCTGGTTCGAAGTGATGACACCATGACTCATCTCCAGCCACCACTCGTGCCAGGAACCCATTCCCTCCCCTCACATAGCGCTGCAGATGACCAAGACAGTGGGCCATTCGACATGCTTCCTGGTGTGGTTGACGACTGTGGGGCACCCATTGGGCACACACTTTGCGCAAGTGCAGTCGTTCCTTCATGATGGTGTGCACACTTCCGACGCTCAATCCAACCACGGCGGCTATGACGTTCACTGTCACTCGGCGGTCCTGGGTATTGGGTGCATCAACCAGCTGGACGTTGTCATCGGTAATGCAGGGGGCTGCCCCAGACCGGGCCTCATCGGCTAACGACACCCGTCCTCCCTGAAGCGCTTGTGCAACGCCTTGACCCTTGCAAGGGACATGCAGTGTTCGCCGTACACTTTTGACATTCGGCGATGAATGTCCGTTCCCCCTACTCCTTCCGCTGTCAGAAACCGAACAACACCTCTTTGCTCTTCGTTTGACGCCTCCATGTCACTGTTGGCAATGCGACTGGCAGCGTTGGACGATTGATGCATGCTGCTGCTCGCTTTTTATCGTCACGTGACGTGTACGCGTGCCCTTTAGCGACGGGCTGTGACCCTCCACGCTCTGGTCGGAACCACACCTCGTTACACACGCCAAGATTAGCCGATGTCGTCACCGGTTTGCGCATTCCAGCCTCCGGCTCGTTACTTTTTGAACGCACCTTATAGTTTGCTTATTTGAAGTGTGCTCCGTTCACACATTAAGAGATATTGAATCTGGAGTTCAAAAGATTTGAGATCATCATACACAGTTAGTGGCCGTCCTGACTCGTATATGTGTCCTAAAACATACAATGCACGTACAAAATAAGGATCAAATCTATTCGTTAATGTGGAAGCTTCGTTCAGTTAAACATTGAACTTATCAAGACGCGTCGAATCATATTGGCAACATTGTCATATTTGAATTACTTAAAATTCGTCTGGAATATTGTTCTTTAAGTTTGCAATATTTATGTATGTTGGCCTGCATACGTTCTAATCTATTGTGACTAGGGTCCACAATTATTGAGAGCATAATATATTATATCGACAGTGGTGACTATGAATATATTCTTAGTTCCATCTCTCAAAGTACACAATTCGCATACAAATATAGTTGAAGTCCAATAGATAGTATGGACATTACAAGCAGTTTAACGTTAAATCTATCAGCACGTGTAATATCATGTTGGCAACACTGTTGTATATCGGTTACTCCAAATAAATCCACGACTTCAGCTACTATACGTGAGCAAAATTTAGAACTGTTGGCATGCATACTTTCTGACGTAGGCCTATTGAGATTAGGATAAAAACATATAGAGAACATTTATCAACGGTTGGCAGCCCTGGTGACTCTAAAATTATGCAGTTATATCTGTTACACAAAGATCATAGGAAATTCGGTTGAAATCCAATGGAGAGTATGGAAATTACATCCATTTATAATGTAAGTGTCCATTTTCATATTTCTTCCAAATTCGAAAAGTAGGCAAAAATAATGTATTAATGTAAAAATCTTATTATATAATACGCTAAGACTAAGGTGTATGTTTCACAAAAAACAAGCTCCTAAACCAGAGGGAGTTAGAAGGTGCGGTTTGTACCAAAATCTTCCAAATCGTCTCAATAGTACAGGAAAAGTCAACGGAACTATTTGTTCTTAAGTGCTTTTAAACAAATAAACAAGACGATGGCAGAACTGTTTCACGCACAGCCCGCATAGCACTAGAGCCGGGTGGGTAGTGTGTACACATGGGGCGCACACAACCCATGATGCGAGAGTTCTCGCACGGGTCCGCTACTAAATATTTAAAAGAATTTAAAAGTGACAAAAAAAAAATTATATAGCTTAAATGTAAAATTATAATTATACAAACATTTTAAATTGAAGTAATAAAACCCCAATTTTGAGGAAACGGAGAGTGACTTTATAGAACTCAGAATCGTAGAAAATATGGCAAAACTATAACCAAGGACAAGAAACAACGGTTCCAAGTCAAAATCAAACCTAAGAGAAAGATCAGTATCTCCGAAGAAAGGAAAGCAAGATCACAATGCATGAGGCAATACTGGGCTACAAGAAAAGCACAGAACATTAAAAAGTGATTAATTTAATGTACCCGAAAGCTGGGTGAAACAAATAAAAGAAGGAAACCCAAATAAAAAAATTACGCCAATTACAAGCAGAATAATGAAAGCCTTACTAATTAAAATATACTGTCATTGTAAAAATTATAAGAATTCAAATTAATACTACTTAAAAATACAATTATTAGCCTACTTTTCACATTTTGCAAAAATGAGGAAAAAGTAGACTTATGAGATCGGGCAAATGTGTGTCTGTCTGTCTGTCTGTCTGTCTGTCAGTCTGTCTGTCTGTCTGTCTGTCTGTCTGTCCTTCTGTCTGTCTGTCTGGCTGTGTGTGTGTCCCCCCCCCCTATCAACTCCTAAACGGCTGGAGCAATCGAAACAAAATTTGGTAGGAGTAAAGATCTATACCTGAATATCTCACGGCGATATTTGAAAGTGACGTCAGTGCTACCAACTGCTGAAAAATCGCTATTGAAATTTGAGCTCCATGTTGGATATCTTGGAAGGTATGAATGGGAGCTATTTCAAAATTTGCACCCGTATAGATAATAATATTGCAGTTTAATTTCCAGGAGGCCATACATGGCAGTGTTGCCAAAATGATTCTAAGCCTGCTGATAGGTCCAATATTTAAATGCATATAACTTCTACACTATCAATTGGAATTCAACCAAATTTCGTATGTGCTATGTGTACATAAACAGATATGACTGGGCGTATTCTTAAGAGCCACCAGGGCTGCCAACTGTTAATAAATGCTCTCAATTTTTTAAATCCAAATACCCATATATCAGAAAGTATGCAACCCGACAGCTTTAAACTATGCACACGTATAGTACCTAACATTCTATATTAATTTGGAGTAACTTATATACGTCAGTGCTACCAACATGATTCTAAGCCTGCTGAGAGGTCCAACTTTAAATACATGTAACTTCTATACTATCATTTGGATTTCAACCAAATTTCGTGTATACTATGTGTACCATAACAGATATGACTATGCCGATTATTAAGTGTAACCAGGGCTGCCAACTGTTAGTAAATGCTGTCTCTAATGTTGTTACCCTAATATCAATATATCAGAAAGTATGCAAGCCAATAGCTCTAAACTTCGCTCACGTATAGTACCTGACATTCTAGATTAATTTGGAGTAACTAATATAGGCTTACGCCAGTGATGCCAACATGATTCTAAGCCTGCTGATAGGTCCAATTTTAAAATCCATGTAACTTCTATACTAACTAATGGATTTCATTAAAAATTGACACAACAATAGATCATATTATTTCAGATTATTTCTGACCAATATATGTATGTCATTGTTGCCAACATGATTTTACGCGCGCTGTTAGATCCAATGTTTAACTGTATGTAACGTCCATGCTATCCATTGGACTTAAACCAAATTTTGTATTCTGTACCTTAAGAGATGGAACTAAGAATATATTCAGTCACCAGGGCTGCCAACTGTAGTTCTCTATTAGGCTACATTATGCCAGGTATACAGTATTTCGAACTAATTAGAAATTTCGATATTACCAACTTAATTTCGTCATTATTCTAGATAGATCCATATAGATTAATCATTGGCATGGATCTTAAATTTTAAGAAAAGTAGGCTCTTTAGTTCGTCACGGAACTTCTTGTTACTTATAAAATCAAAATAGTTGCAATTCAAATAGCTACAATCAAACTGTTGTAATTAATATTAATTTACTGTAAATCAGAATAAATTTATAATTATAAAATTGGCCTAAATAGCCTACAAATAAAACAGTTTCTTTTGATTGGTTCTGTCCTAAACAGGGTTCGGCTAAGCTATATCGCCTCCTCCTAAAACTCTCCGAATTAACATAGAAATTTTGACCGGCATTATGTGAATTTATTTACGGTATTGCTTTCATTATACGGATCCATCTCTCTCTCTCACTTTCTTGGGGGTAGCTTAATCACCTCGTATCTTACGGCGTTCAACCCCGTTTATGCAACACAAGGCATCCCCGAGGGGAAGACCTTTCGGGTCAACCTATGACCTCAACGGGGATGGAACAGCCCTTAGGAAACATGACACTATCGCCCTATGAAGCCAATCAGCTAAGACCTTTCTTGGTAATTGCCAGTTATCAGCTAGTAGCCTAACCAATTGTCAGTTAAACTTGCCCTGGGTCCTCTTAACAAGACCTGATGAGGCTGACGAGATCGCCGTCTTCACTAGTAGTTTGCTATTACACCACCAAGGAGTATTCACTTCAACTCCACGACCAAGTTGGACTGCAAATAGAGTTTGCCGAGCTCATTATACTTAATGGTGATTAGTTTCTGCAAACCATCGTGTACTTTGGCTTAATTCGATTCCGACTTATGGCTATGATATTGCAGTTTGTACTTGAGTGGCTGGTACGGCTAGTTTCATTACATTACACAGAAAAGACATTTGCAAAAATGGACGGATTTGCGGTATATTCTTATAAAGGTTATATGACTGCACGGAACAGGATTTAAAATCTCGTCAACAAAGCAATGGAATAAACAATCCGGGGGTTATAAAAGGAACGACAATTAGGTTTTATAAAATTCATCTGTAAAATACAGGTCAATTTTCAAGGGAAACAAATAATGTGGAAATAGAATTAATTGATCATTGGTTAGCTGGTTCTTCAGTTTAGGGGCTGCGACAACGCGGTCAAGCAGCCCTGTGTTCTTTGGGTGTTTGTAGAACCTGTCTGATAACCGGTGTTAATTGTGATGGCAATATTAGTGTGTGTTATCTGGTTTTAACTCAAGTAAGGACTGCAGACAGTCAATGTTTCAAGTAGTTTCTACTTTTGCTACCAAACGCCACCGTCAACGACAACTAGTTCTGAACTTGGTGTCTAGATGCCACCGCGACGAACGTTGGAACCTAAGAGCGTTAGTCAAATCTAGCGTCACACAAATGTAATTAGTGGAAGGTTCTTTTACATGACATAAATCTATGACATGGGACCGCCAGCTTCACTTCCCCTCCGAAGGAAGGCATACTGATTGATTTTTAACGCTTTTAAAAATCCGACGACTTTGAACCCGCGATCTTGGGCATAGAAGCTCAGCATGCAACCAGCTACGCCACCGAAGCCGCCTTACTTCTCTAAAATTAAAAGAATTGTTGCCTGAATATTTTGAATAAAACCTTGTAACTACCTTCAGTTTATTTTTGTTGTTGTTTCAGTTGAGGGGTTTGGGCATCGTGCTCATTTAGCCCCGTGAACTTGGGAGAATATCATATGTGTCTGATAACCTGTGTTATTGCGGTGGCGTTATTAGTGTGTGGGCCGATAACGTAGATGTTAGGCCCATTAAAACGAGAATTACCATTATCATGTATTAGTCGGTGTATTTGTAATTCAGGTGAGGATTGGGAAGAAATTGGCCGTGGCCTTAAGTTAGGAACCATTCCCGCATTAGCCTGTAGTAGAAGTGGAAACCACGGAAAACCTCTTCAGGATGGTTGAGTAGGGGATCGAACCCACCAACTCTTCTCAGTTTTGTCTCACGAGTTTACCCCGTTCCAGCCCTCAGACCAGAATTGTGGACTGTTTTCGCAAAACTCGTTATTATTATGCAAGAAACATTTTTTTTCTTTTCCAGAAATCACTTTTTTGTTTGTTTTAGAGACAAATGAAAACTTCTTTTTCATTTACAAGCAGCAATGTTTATGTAAGGTTAATCATGATTAACGCCTTTACCTCCATATACATCAAATTTATGGTAGTTAACTGACAACATGACACAGAAAGATGGCTTTCTTTGCAAATCTTGCTGTATGTAAAAAAAATATGATAATCCCAAAATTAGTATTATTTTAAGTTTACACACAAATTTAAACAGATATTCCTTACAAAAAACAATGTTTATGCATATTTTGTGACAGTCCTTCCATATTATACACTCAATACTGATTTATTTATGTATTTATTTATTTATTTATTTATTTATCGTATGGCTTTTAGTACCGGGAGTGTCCGAGGACATGTTCGGCTCGCCTGAGTCTGTAGCTGCTTCCAGCGGACACCATTATTAGGGTGAGCCAAGACCTACTATAATCCTCAGACCTTAATGTAGAAAAAACCTGGCGGAGATGGTTGCCCTACCAATAGCTAAGATCATGTCATCGGGGTTGTCACAGTTCGTGTAAATTATTATTTTTACTCACCTATGAGCATAAAAGATATCACAAGAAGAGACTAGGTTCCGAGGAAATATGCGTCAATAATTTAGACTTGCCTGAATTAATTTATCTTTATAGTGCTGGCCTAGACTTATAGGTTCCTTCGTCTTCACCCAAGGGGCAGCTACAATAGTCACACTGTTTCTGTGGTTGAATAACAAGCTTTTTGACGAGTTATCACGATTTGTATTTAAGTTCAGTAATTATAGATTAATATTATTTGCATAAAATCAAACAGATTCTGAAGTAGGAGAGAAGAAAGTACCCGGTTAATGAAGTGCTGTCCCAGCACATGCAGAGTATTTGTGTACACAATCGGAATGAGAATAGTTGCCTGAAATGATCGAACCAACGCTATAGAGAACCAATTCAATTAAAACATCTTGTGGAATTGTCTAAAATCTCTGCTAAAACATCACACCGAATTAGTTGATTGAAATATGCAAAGAAGTCGTCGTGTGGATATCTGAACGTTATTGAGATTACCACACACAAAGGACACGATAATATGTTACCATGTAACCTATTAAACATTCGCTGTTACCGTTTGGAATAGTTGTACGCTGGAAATAGTAGATTTAGTAAAGTAATGCAGGTAGGAAAGTACCATCTCCTTCTGACGGAATTATCGCGGCACACCATCTCGCAATATAATTACATAATTGGCAAGGTACTCTCAACACTTTATTACACACATCATAATAAACAAGTAGTTCCTTGAAGAACTATGCAGCCTATTTTCATATATCCTACTTATGTTAACTGCCACTATGAACATACAAAATTTCAGTTTGATTGCTGTAATAGATTCCTAGATATTGAGAACCGACTGAATATTTCGGATGGTCGCCATGTTGGATTTTATATACACACATCAAAACAAGTTTTGCATCACCTCGGTTCCCAGATCTCCGGCATATAGACGTTGACTGTGTATATTGTATCCAAGATACAGTCCCTTTGACTGTTCATAGATGTCACTAAAACTGCTCAAAGATGTAAACAACCATGCATGAGCAGGGCCTATTAGACGGAGGGGGTACGACAGCCGATCAGTTCCAGTCATTCCACCAGGACGAAGGTACGCTGCTCATGTTGTCTGTAGTTCTACCATGCCTAGAAGGTCAATACCGCAGTTCGATCGCGTCCGCATTGTTACTTTGTGTCAAGAAGGGCTCTCAACAAGGGAAGTTTCCAGGCGTCTCAGAGTGAACCAAAGCGATGTTGTTCGGACATGGAGGAGGTACAGAGATACAGGAACTGTCGATGACAGGCCTCGCTCAGGCCGCCCAAGGGCTACTACTGTAGTGGATGACCGCTACTTACGGATTGCCGCTCGGAGGAACCCTGACAGCAATGCCACCATGTTGAATAATGCGTTTCGTTCAGCCACAGGACGTCGTGTTTCAACTCAAACTGTGCGCAATAGGCTGCATGATGCGCAACTTCACTCCCGACGTCCATGGCGAGGTCCAGCTTTGCAACCCCGACACCATGCAGCGCGGTACAGATGGGCCCAACAACATGCTGAATGGACTCCACGGAATTGGCATCACGTTCTCTTCACCGATGAGTGTCGCATATGCCTTCAACCAGACAATCGTCGGAGACGTGTTTGGAGGCACCCTGGTCAGGCTGAACGTCTTAGACACACTGTCCAGCGAGTGCAGCAAGGTGGTGGTTCCCTGATGTTTTGGGGTGGCATTATGTGGGGCCGACGTACGCCACTGGTGGTCATGGAAGGCTCCGAAACGGCTTTACGATACCTGAATGACATCCTCCGACCCATAGTGCAACCATATCGGCAGAATATTGGAGAGGCATTTGTCTTCATGGACGACAATTCTCGACCTCATCGTGCACATCTTGTGAATGCGTTCCTTCAAGATAACGACATCGCTCGACTACAGTGGCCAGCATGTTCGCCAGACATGAACCCTATCGAACATGCCTGGGATATGTTGAAAAGGGCTGTTTATGGACGTCTTGACCCACCAACCACTCTGAGAGATTTACGCCGAATTGTCGTTGAGGAGTGGGACAATTTGGACCAACAGTGTCTTGATGAACTTGTGGATAGTATGCCACGACGAATACAGGCATGCATCAATGCAAGAGGACGTGCTACTGGGTATTAGAGGTAGTGGTGTGTACTGCAATCTGGACCACAAATGCTGAAAGTCTAGCTGTATGATGGTACAACATGCAATGTGTGGGTCTCATGAGCAATAAAACGAGCTGAAATGTTGTTTGTGTTGATCTCTATTCCCTTTGTATTTAAAGGTTCCGGAACTCTTGGAACCGAGGTGATGCAAAACTTTTTTTGATGTGTGTATGTAGGTCCTTGAGTTATGTACTGTTACATGAAGATTATTGTGTACGTGTAGCATTCAAATTTCAATCGCCTGATTAGGACACAAGAAGTAACAAGGAGATTGTAAAATTTCGCACGGCTGCCATATTGTGGTTATGGAAACAATTGAAATAAACTAGATTCCTGTGGATTAACATTCGTATAAGGATTTACTGTACCAAGTTTCACTGCACTAGGATGGTTAAATTGCGAGAAACGTCCATGTGAATATTTATACTTCGCGTCGCCGCCATGTAGGATTTGTGATCACCAGGTTATTTAATGTCCTATAGGTGAACTTATGTTCATAGCCCCTATGATCATAAAGAAATTCAGTTTGATTGCTATAATAGATTCGTAGATATTCAGAGCCGTCTAAATATTTCGGATGGTCACCATGTAGGATTGTTAAATGTATAGGCCATAGAGTCATGTAACATAAAAGGAAAATTATTGCGTAGGTCCATTATTCAAACTTTCACTTCGATCGCATGATGACGACCCAAGAAATAAAAACGTAATTTTAAAATTCGCACAGCCGCCATTTTTAGGTTATGTAAACAATTCAACTAAATTGGATACCAGTGCATTACAATGTGTATAAACATTTCCTGTACCAGATTTCATTGTGTTCGGAACATTAAATCGCGAGAAAGGTCTATTTGAAATTTTTAATTCGCTTGGCCGCCATGTTCGTTTTGTAGTTAACTGGTTTTTGTAAGTCTTATAGATGAACTTTATCTCCCTTTATCTCCGTACAAAATTTCAGGGTGATACCGCTAACAGTTTCAGAGATATAGAATGCCGGTGAAATATTTCGCACATCCGCCATCTTGTGGTTATGTAAACAATTGAACTAAGTTTGATGTCGGTGCATTACAATGTGTATAAACATACACTGTACCAAGTTTTATTGCGTTTGGTTGGTTAAATCGCAAGAAACGTCTATTTAAAAGTCGCAAATTCGCGTGGCCGCCATGTTGGTTTTGTAGTTACCAGTTTTTCAATAGTCACATACGTGAACTTCTAGTAGTTCCCTTTATCATCGTAAAATATTCCAGAGTGATATCGGGAATAGTTTTGGAGATATTGAATGCTGGTGAAATATTTCGCACAGCCGCCATGTTGGATTGGTGAGACGTAACAAAATTTGAAGGGCACGGTCGAGGTCACCCGGAGTAGTGCTATGAACTTACCGACTTTCATTGAAATCGCTCCAGTCGTATCGAAGTTATTAGGGGACACACACACACACATACACACGCACACAGACACACGGACAAAAGGGGATCTCATAAGCCTATTTTTTTCAAAATTGAAAATAGCCTAAAATAACTTGCAAGCTGTAAGAATCACAAAAGTATGAATAATGACGGAACTCAATGAGTTCACAGTTTGGCACAGGGAGAACATCTTCCTTAACCAATAAAACAGAAGTTCACTGTAGTATTTGGCGTGTATACAAGGCAGTATAGAACATCTGCCAGACAGGTAATGATTTGCGGAGGCACACATTGCTAAGCGTTCAAGATAACGTCAACGATTTGATCTAGCCGTAGATGCTCATTGCGTTTTCCCCTTACGTACTTAAGTTCGACACTACTGACGTGTACTAAGCTATTATTATATTGTTACTAACTAGCAAATTATTGCGGTGTATATTCTTGAGACACTTCTATTTTGCTTTAGTCTATGGTACTTCAACATCTGCGGTAA
Organism: Meconema thalassinum; assembly: GCA_946902985.2. Taxonomy (NCBI): domain Eukaryota; kingdom Metazoa; phylum Arthropoda; class Insecta; order Orthoptera; family Tettigoniidae; genus Meconema; species Meconema thalassinum. The sequence goes on from OX336391.1 coordinate 649,290,115, forward strand.
ATGACACAATGCCATCGGTCGACTGAACAATCATCACACAATGGAACCAGTCCATAATAAGCGTATTATCACGTATTTACACACGATTGCAGTACATTAACGCGAACTGGGCTTTACAGACATACTGAAGACACTAACAATTACAGATGAGCAATAGTTTATCCCAACTTTCATCAAACGAAGCTTTTCAAAGCTAATATTGTATTCCAGCAACGAATGTAAACAAACAAAATCTCGGGCTTCCGCATACGCCATTTTCACACTTTCGATACCTGCATTAAGGTCTCAGTATTGTAGTCGGTCTTGGGAGAGCCACAAGTTCCGTTCAATTTCAAGTAGTTCCAACTTTCGCCACCAGATATCAATGATACCTAGTGGTGAACGTTGAAACTTTGATAGAGCGTTCCGACGTAAAATAATCTATCAATTTAGCTTTACACAAGTTTAGTCTGTGAAAGGATCTTTTACATGCCATAAATCTATGACAAGGGATCGCCGGCTTTACTTCCCCTCCGAAGGAAGGCATACTGACGGATTTTTAACGCTCATAAAAAATCCGACGACTTCGGTCGGGTTTGAACCCGCTATCTTGGGCACCTCAATACTGATGACAGTCTTCGACAACAACGTACCGAAATGTGCTTTCTTTTACAAAACTCAGTTTGTTTTTGCCACTGAAACTTTAACAATATTTGAATGTAGACATTAAATAAACAATTAAACGGCAGTATTATGTTGTTTAAAATTTCATTGCAGAGCCAGGATACGAACCGCGACCTCCGGGGCGACAGTCAAGAATGCTAGGCCCTATACCAGGAAGTGGATGCTGAGGTTATTTTTGTCCACCTCGTTGCGTAGTGGCTAGCATTCTTGTCTGTCGCCCCGGAGGTCCGGGTTAAATTCCCGGCCCTACCAAGGCATTTAATTCTGGTGTGAGGGCTGGAATGGAGTACACTCAGCCTTGTGAGGACAAACTGAGAAGAGGAGGGTTCGATTCCTACCACAGCATCCTGGAAGTAGTTTCCCGTGGTTTCCTACTTCTATAGATCTGTTTAAATTATTGGACTCAACACAATCATGATGATGATGATGAAGATGATATAATAATAATATAATATGGCCTCGGGTGCCTGGTGCAAGCATTGTTATTTAACGCCCAGAGGGCAGCTTGCATGTCGAAATTTGTTGTTCCTTGGAACGCTATGAAAGTCAAGGAGGATAAGCTCCTTGACTCTATAGCACTTTCTAATAGAAAATGGAGGAACTTTATGTTGGCAGAATATCCCGAAATTAATTTTGCCATTATGAGCACGGCCTACTGAATTCAAATTGGTTATTTAACATGCCAACAACGTATGACATGCGTGTCGTGATTTTTGACGCCTTTCAAAAGTCACTTACCACGGCCAGGAGCGAACCTGCAAGCATGGAGTTGGTAGTCCAACACGATACCCACTCACCCACCGTGGCAACTATGATGATGATGATAATTGTTGTTTTTAGTGGCCTAACTTCGAGGTTATCGGCCCAGGACTCAACACACAAATTCCTGCCATTTTTGGCCTATTTTCAATTTTGAAAAAATAGGCTTATGAGATCACCTTTTGTCCGTGTGTGTGTGCGTGTGCGTGTGTGTGTGTGTGTGTGTGAGGTGTGTTTGTGTCCCCCCCCCTAATAAAATCTAAACGGCTGGAGCGATTTCAATGAAACTCGGTAAGTTCATAGCACTATTCCCGGCTACCTTGACCGTGCCCTTCAAATTTTGTTACGTCTCACCAATCCAACATGGCGGCTGTACGAAATATTTAACTAGCATTACCGATATCGCCCTGAAATTGTGTACGGTGATAAAGGGCACTACTAGAAGTTCACCTATGAGACTTTCAAAAACTTGGTGACTACAAAACCAACATGGCGGCCAAGCGAATTTTTAGACATTTAAATATACTTTTCTCGCGATTTAACTATCTAAATGTACTGAAACTTGGTACAGCAAATGTTTATACACATTGTAATGCACTGGAGTCTAATTTAGTTCAATTGTTTACATAACCTCAAAATGGCTGCTGTGCGAAATATTTCACTGACATTCTATATCTCCGAAACTATTACAGATATCACCCTGCAATTTTGTACGGAGATAAAGGGTACTGATACAATTATACCTATGTATATTTCATAAATCTCTAAAGTACGAAACGAACATGGCGACCAAGCGAATTTAAAATATTTTAATAGACTTTTCTCGTGATTTAACTCTCTGAGCGCAGTGAAATGTGGTACAGTAAATTAGATTGCAGATTGTAATGCACTGACATCTAATTTAATTCAATTGCTTACATAACCTCAAGATGGCGGCTGTGCGAAATTTTAAAATTAAGTTTTAATTTCTTGTGTCGTATTCATGCGATCGAAGTGAAATTGTGAATAATGAACCTAGGCAATAATTGCCCTTGACTGGTACATAACTCTATGGCCTATACATATAACATTCCTAAATGGCGAGCTTCCGAAATATTTAGACGGTTCTCAATATCTATGAATCTTTTACAGCAATCAAACTGAATGTTTTTATATTCATAGAGACTATGAACATATGATCACCTATAGGACTTTCAGGAACCTGGTGAGCACCAATCCAACATGGCGGCGACGCGAAGTATAAATATTTAAATGGACGTTTCTCGCGAATTAACTATCCGAGTACCGTGAAACGTTGCACGTTAAATGCTTATACAAATGTTGACCCACTGGCATCTAATTTATTTCAATGGTTTGCATAATCACAAGATGGCTGCTGTGCGTAATTTTAAAATCTCGTTTTTACTTCTTGTTGTCTAATCATGCGATTGAAGTTTGAATACCACACGTACACAATAATCTCAATGTAATAGTACAAAAATAAAAATCCAACCTGGCGACCATCTGAAATATTTGGACGGTTCTCAATATCTACGAATCTGTTACAGCAATTAAACTGAAATTATGTATGTTGATAGAAGCAATTAACATGATCAGGATATATGAAAATAGGCTGTATAGTTCTTCACGGAACTACTTGTTTGAAATTAATTTCAACATGGCTGTTTATGAAAGGGAATTTCTGTGTCATATTGTTAGCATAATTTTCAATAACAGATTCCACTCCATTTATGCTTTATCCAAGAGGTTAGGAATTCTGTTTTGACCTTTGGCTCTTTTGATTTGGCGGGCCAGCCATTCGCCGCCCTGTGACTGCTGGAATTTTGCTACAGGCAACAATAAAAATGTGCCATTACGATCATTGTTGGTGATATTATTAGGGAGTTCCTGGGGAAGTACAGTATATGCAGGCAAGATATCTCTCACCGTTAATTTCTAAATGATATTATGGAATACATTTAGATCAGTCGTTTCTTTCCATCATTTAGCGCTGCGTAGTTTTATGTGACAGTTAATCTTGCGATAATGAGCCACGGGACCTCCATTTTACGTGGAATCCGAACAGTGGCGGGTCCAGGCATTGCGGGGTCCTGGGCGATATGATAAGTTGGGGCCCACAACAAAAGGAAATTTTAAAAATATAAAATCAAATGGAAAATAGTAATAACATAAAGAATAGTTACAATATGTTGAATACACTGCAGTAATTTTTTTAATAATATGAAAGAAACTTTTAAGTCCCCTTGAAGAAGATTATGCAAACTATGAAATATTAAAACATTACTTTGCGACTTTTTTCCCGGCTGAAGTCTTCTATTATTTCAGTGAAATCGAAACTTGCTAAACGGTCATGGGAGGTCTTAGCTGCACTGAAAAAGGAATATGAATTATAAATTTCTTTCAAAAGTATAATTAATTAATTAATTAATTAAATTTTTAAAAATCCATGGTGTCCCGTAGACCGCGGGGCCCTGGGCGGTCGCCCTGATTGCCCTCCCCTAGATCCACCCCTGAATACGAACCACAGGACAGTGCATTTCACTTTGAATATCTAGCTTGACTGCTGCATCACCAGCCCTCCCCCCCCTCTCTCCCCAAATCCTACCACAATTTCAAATACACACACTAGTACAGACATCACAGTGACTCAGGTTACCAGACAAATTCTACACACACCCATGTACACGGGGCTTATTATGAACACGATATGGCAAAGCCCTTAAAGAATCAACAACCGCTTATAATTTGTTGCCTGTTTCGTTATCTGCTGGTGTCAAAAACTACTGGAGCGAATATCTTGAAAAATCCTATTAAAATAGAAAGCACCCGTAAAATGAAACTAAGTGACAACTTTAAACAAGATGTTCAGTAAAGAACATATAGCCTACTTTCTCCTAAATGTATGAGTATAGTTATAACTCGTTATTATCAAAGAGTATAATAGAACTATTCTTTGTTGAAGACCTTAGAAACGATTTACCTCTACCAAACGCCACAACCTAGATAAAAACTGCTACCATCATTGAAGAAAGAAAGATAAGAAGTATATCAAGAATGTTATGGATCTGGAGACATAATCGACCAGACTGGCTGCGTGGCTCAGCGGTAACGTTCTCGCTTGCTGGGCCCTAGGTTGCAGGTTCGTATCCTGGCGCAGTCAGCTGGCATTTGAGGGTGCACAAATGCGAGGGAGCCGTGTCAGTACATTTACTGGCACGTTAAAGATCCCCTTCGGGCCAAAATTCCGGCACCCCGGTGTCTCTAAAAGCAGCAGTAGTTAAAAGGGATGTAAAACCAATAACATTATTATTATTATTATTATTATTATTACATATACGACCTGCCGTGGGCAACATCCAACTTTGAGTTGAGGCATGTCTTTACACGTCTGGTTGTGCATGGCTTTCACAACCCTAATTGAATTAACAAATCTTTCCATGACCCTACAGAGACGTGTGTATACAAACTATGTGGATATTTTCGATTGCTATTTGCCTCAAATAAAAGTAGTAATTAATAACCTGAACTAACACCTACTATGTGAAATCGTTTTGTTCTTTACTTCAAATAACATTTTCAAGTAACGCAAAATAGGCTGTTACAAACCCTTTAAAATAAAAAGTAAAAATGTATCGTAGTATCATCTTGTCATTCTTCAAATTCGATGCGCATAGAATGCCAATGGTGTAGTAATCAATGGAGCCCCTCGTAGACTAGTCGTACCATCTAGTGGTGAAATATCGAACAATATAATCCTAACCACGGCCGACTGAATGCGCAGCTCGTATTCAGTCGGCCGTGTCCTAACAGAGCGAGTGCATTCTAGCGGCCAGAAGAAGAAACTTTTCAATAAAATCTGGAAGTTAATCTAGTTACCTTTTTGGCAGCTAGATGTCTCGAGTAAATCTGCTGGCGAATTATGTTTTAATTAAATATATATTTTACACCATAATATGCACAGTATAACGCTTAATTTTAAAACATCTGAGTCATTACAAAACAATAAACATATAACATTTCAAGCAAAAAACCTAGCTCTGATCGGGTTTGAACCATAGGCATTTGAGCGATAGGCTGACGCTCTGCCACTGAGCTAATTGTGTCAACGAATATCGTTCTATATAAAATGACTTACATAGAACTTGTTAGCAAATAATGATTTATACTAAACGATTTCATCACTGGAGTATATATATTATTTATATATAAAGCATTTCATACAAAGTTTATTTATTTTGTACAGTACGCTATATTGCATGCAATACTCAAATTAGTGAAATATAAGTCAGGCACAAGATATCCGCTGCCATCTTGTCTTATTAGTGAATCAGCTCAGCTTTTTAAAATCACGTCTGCACTATAGTATTACAAAATAAACTTTTAATTTCGAACTTGCCTCTTCCTTTAGAACAGTTAAAACGATTCTCGGCTCGATAATCGGAACTGGTGGGTCCCATGATATGGATTATAAAGTTTGCATAATTCGCACGGCCGCCATCCTGAAATGGTATGGCGGACGACCTTGTAGTTTGGTCACAAGACGCATCCTATACGAAGGTATGTTGTTACCAAATTTGGTAGAGATCGGATGATTTGGTTAGTCGTTATTTGATTTTACGTTTTGAACGTTTGAGTGGCCGCCATTCAGTTTTAGTAAAGATGGCGGCGATATAAAACATGACACTGAGGTGTCCTTTGCTAGTGCTACCTTTGTACCAAATTTCGTTCAATTCGCATTCACCGTGTTCGAATTGATAGGGGGGGACAGACATTCAGAGTACACACACTCACACACACACAGACACACACACACACACAGACACACACACAGACTCACACACACACATACACACACACAGACAGACACACTTTTTTCGCCCTGTGATGATCTCATAAGTCTACTTTCATTTTTTGCAAAAATCGAAAGTAGGCTAAAAAATAAACAAATAAGGGGGTGAGGGGGTTAAGAGAAAACTTTGAATTCTGGTAATAAAGCAATTGCGCATTAATATCCATATATTGACTGGCTCAGACAGCATATCGTAGAACGCGCTTAACGGTTACAAAACCATTCTGCAATTCCGTAATAAGGCGAGAATCATATCTTTCTGATATCTAAAACATGCTTTGAAGAAATTGTAATCTTATCGTTTATCACAGTGCCGACCAGTCTTTGCACGTTCGGCATATAAGGTGTGTTCAAAAAGTAACGAGACGGAGGCATACAGAAACCAGTACCTGTATGTTAGAAGTATTGTCCCTGGCTGTTGGGCACTTGTCCCACTGTGACACGAGGCGGTGAATGGCTGTCTCATAAAATTCCCTGGGCTTCGATGTGAACCAGTTCCGCACGTATAGCTGGACGTCGGCGTCCGAGGTGGATCGTTGGCCCCGCAGAGCCCTTTTCAGGGGACCAAACATGGCGTAATCACAGGGAGAGAGGTCTGGACTGTATGGAGGGTGGCCGAGAACCTCCCATTTGAATTTCTGCAGGAGTGCCGCGACTGTGTTGGCCGTATGAGGTGGTGCATTGTCGTGGAGCGACCACGGCGGCTATGGCGTTCACTGTCACTCGGCGGTCCTGGGTAATGAGTGCATCAACCAGCTGGACATTGCCATCGGTAATGCAGGGGGGTGCCCCAGACCGGGCATCATCGGCTAACGACACCTGTCCTTCCCTGAAGCGCTTGTGTCACGCCTTGACCCTTGCAAGGGACATGGAGTGTTCGCCGTACACTTGTGACATTCGGCGATGAATGTCCGTTCCCTCTACTCCTTCCACTGTCAGAAACCGAACAACACCTCTTTGCTCTTCGGTTGACGCCTCCATGTCACTGTTTGCAATGCGACTGGCAGCGTTGGACGATTGAAGAATGCTGCTGCTCGCTTTGTATCGTCACGTGACGTGCACGCGTGCCCTCTAGCGATGGGCTGTAACCTTCCACGCTCTGGGCGGAAGCACACCTCGTTACACACGCCACGATTAGCCGATGAAGTCACCGGTTTGCGCATTCCAGCCTCTGGCTCGTTACTTTTTGAACACACCTTATACATGCTGCGCCACACGCCAGCAGTCGGTCTGCTGCTTCTCTTGGCTAGTCTGACTGCTCTGAGATTGAGTGCCATGACAGCTTTTCACTGCGTCTAACCGAGACAAGTTGGGATCACTAGCGCACCGGACTAAATTTAAACAAGCAAACAAACAAGCAAACACATAAACAAACAAACTTTTCGTCTGGTTGTCCGACACATCTCCATTGAGTTTCTCCATTGAGAATACGTGCTTAGAATTAAGACAGTCAGAAGTACTCATAAGGTATCATGGAACTAATTCATGACACTGCAATTTCGGTCGCATTATTGTTTTTTTCCGCATGTTTTCATTTTGATTCAGTTTCCTTTCATATTTACAACTACCAAACCGACCCGGCTTCGCCCGGGCACAGTTAAGAATGCATTACGTGATAAGCGCTTCTTTTCCAATGTCAATGAACAACGACCAATATCCGTTTTACGTCTCGGCATGATAGTTAAAATCACAGACTGGACTATTAATTATATTATCATGGAGATGCATGTGCAACAAATTCTTGTCAGACGTAATTTAAGAATGGCGATGTGCATGAAACACAAATCCCCCTTTCGTCCAATCTTAACTTGACTGTGAATTTTGCGGAACGCAATGTTCACAGGCGAAATGAAAAAAGCCGTGTTTCACTTCCAGTGAAACTCCAAACACAACCACTATTCTCTGAAGTCTTAACTCAACACGACTCGACAGTTTGCTGCTGGCTGTATCTGGGGCAATAAGCTCGTCCGCTAGCTAAGCTATAACTGGGGTGATAGACTCGCCCCTAGCTAGCTCGTAAACTGTCGCCTCAGTAACTGAATGGAGATTTTTGGAAGAAATGTAACCGTAAAAACACTTATAGTAAGAGATGTATTGAAGATAGACATATGCTCTCACGGACTTTTTTTTAGAGCTTTTCATGCTGAACAATTCTTACACGCATAGTATTTAGATATTTTTAACGGTTTGCCCAGCGTAAGCTTACAAAACGCTCGGATGTCAGGTTTTCTTTCGACTTTTCCACTGAAATCGTTTCTGCTCGGCTTCCTTTGATCATAAATAAATTATTTTCTACATAAATCATCCTCGAGATATCCTTTGCAGAATGGTGATAACCGCATCAAAATCCATCCAGTGGTTCTCGAGTTTACCCGTATCATCCCAGAATCGGGGACTTTGTTTTATACTAAATAGAGATGTGCTGAATACCGTTTACAGTAACGTTTGACAGATCATCTACAACACAACGAAGGCGGAAAGCGAGCGAAAGAGTCAAAAATATAGTCTTACCCCACCAACGCTGCAAGGCCGTTCACGCCAGAAGCACGCCGGCGTGCTAAATGGACACCTCTGATCTATCATTTACTACGCATTAGCAGTACAGTGACTCCATACGCACGCTACACTCTCCTGACAGAAGCAAGGAAAATATAGTAGATTAAAGCTTGTAGTTTTACGTGACCATTAATCTTGCAATCATAAGCCACGGGACCTCCTTTTTACGTGGAATCCGAAACACAGGACATGGCATTTACACTTTGAAAATCTCACATGCATTGACCGGGAATCGGTCTACCTTGACAATAGCTTGATCGCTGCGCCACAATGCACCAATATTATAGATTCTCATCACACTATGTTTATCGCTGTCACCTTCTTTTAACTTTTCTTGAAAAAGGATGCGCTAATATTTATTTATTGCTATGAGATACCATTGTTTGTATATTTTATCATTTCGCGGAACATCGAGATGGTGTGTTTACTTTGCTTCGGTGTCATGAACTCTTTTCACTTAATGAACCCGCAAGCAACGGGTAAATATAGCTTATCAGCCATTAATTTACTTAATTAAACAAACTCTTTTAAGAGTTATTGAAACGCTGTGATTTTACTGTACATAATAAATATTACCTCTCTCTTTCGCACCAAAGTACGTAGTAGAGCTATTGACAATTCTCTAAATTCTCTAGATTTTAACCCAGCCATGATATTGCACTTTATTCGGGGACGATTTGCACCAAGACGTATGGTGACAAAGCAATGAGCTTCAACTTCAATTAAACATACATACTTTTCTTAAATTAAAAATGTCTGTTACTTGCTACAATTATTTAATGTATTCCCATTCACATACATTTGTTTTTACTGGCTTTCCAGGTCAGTTTCGTAATTACCAATTCGGGTATCTAGAATGTATTGACTATTATAACAAAATCATCGGCACGTATCAATACAGAACATGCTAGAAGTAATCATGCCACCCTATTGAAGGCTTTACTGGTTTGTACTACTCAATCTTACAATTAAAGCACTAAAATATTAGAATACAAGCGAGGGAGCAAATTATCAGACTGATGAATTTCATTCATCAACACTATAACTACTGTATTAAACAGTTGATCTTTCGGTGACAGCTGTCCTTAGCATTTCATTCGATTCCAAGGGGATCAAAAGTTGATCCCCTAATTTATACGTCCTGTAACTTTAGATAATGTTGATCCTGACGGATTCATCATCAGGCTTTAATACTCTTTTCCCAACGAATTTAGAAGTATTTTGAAATATTCACACGAACATCTGCTTTAATGAATTGATGAATCACAGGCTAGGCTGTCACCAATTATGAAAATTCTTGAATGAATAGATAGAAAGGATGGTAGAGTGAATGCATGAATGTATGCAGAATTGGTAAAACACCCTTCTTAAGAGGACAATTTTACAGTATAAATTTATGGACACAAGTGTGGTAAACTGTGAAGATGTTTGAAAACTGGCATTGATTCTGATAATTTGCGAACCGCTGTGCATTGTTGAAACTTAACTTATGTCCAGCCAGCAGGTCTTTATCTGGGTATGTTCCATCAATTATTTACTCACCTGAAACATAGAGAAACACATATTAGCAAGAGACTTATAGAGGAGAGGATGGTCTATTATGTTGTACAGTAATCTAACACAGATAATCTGCTGTATGGGATTAGGTTATCAGCATCTTTACAACTAACAAGCCAATCCCTGGGTCAAAGATGTCAAAAAATAAAATAAGATGTTCAGTAAAGAACATATAGCATACTTTCTCCTAAATGTATGGGTATAGTAATAACTCTTTGTCCTGATCAATGTGCATAAGTAAAGTACAGAGTCTCACTTTTGAGAACAAAATAAATAATGAACAAAACTTACAGTACTGTACTGTATTGCGCCCATTCGTTTTCTGGTGACTAGTGATGGGAGTAAATTGCAATGAATTAATTAAAGTTCATTAGTTAGTTAGTTAATTAGTTGGGCTTATACCAGTTTTAGTAACTGGGATAACAGTTGTTATTAGAAGTTTCTAAAATCTCAGAGAGGCATCCGTTTAACCCTAGAATGGTAACGTGAGTTTTCTTTACGTTAGAAGTAATGATGAGTAAAATTTAAGCATATTTTGGTTAGTGTTAGTAAAATACATGTTATTGAATTATTTGCAATTTAATTACACTCAAGTGGTTCCTTAAATTCTAAAAAATAAAAAGAAATGAAGAAATTGAATTAATAATGGTTTTTTTCCTTTCAAATTACACATATTTCACTATTGATGGAAAGTTTCTCTGTCTTTATTTAACAATCCGGGCCGTTTTCTTTTGGTGCTCCCCGAAAATTGGCTTTTGGCACTCCAAACAATAGGTAGTAGTGTGCTTTCTCTTAGTGAACAACAGTACGCACAACATTTCCTCAATCCGTTTTGAGATCGAAATTCTTTGCCATCTGCAACTTCTTTCTTTTCACGAGCCACATCTTGAATCATGCTCCTAAGTTTCTTGCTGAGGGTCGGCGGATTTAACCTCTGGATCTGCCATTCATTTCTCAATTTGGTGTCCAAATTTAACATGAACTGCAATCTGGATAGTGGTTTACTTCCATCTTGGTTCTTCTTGAAGAAATTATGGACATTAATTACGTAGGCATTGACTGAGGCCATGATCATCATATTGAAGAAGAAGCATAGTGGCCATCGTTTAGTATTAAGGTACAGTTCATATTATGACTCATTTCATCATATGTATCTACACCTCCTTTGGTGTCACTGTAATGAATTAGCATCACTGGCTTTTCAGTGCTTTCATGAATAGCTGAATCATTGTGTGAAGATCAAAGTGACAAGTTTCTGGGAGTTTGGTTTGTAGGAAACAACTGTCAAGTCTTCATGGAACAAGAACATAAGATGTTGCAGGTTTCCTGTTTTGAAACTTGGGGCTAATAAACTCTCTTTTGCTTTTCTTTATAGTTATTATAACAGTCAGTTTGTCTCTTTCAAAAGTACTGAACAAGTGGTATGATGCAGAACCAGTTATCCATGGTCACATTGCGATAGGAACCTCTTATAGATGCCACCAAAGTCTTAACAAAGTAGTCAGCAGAAGGCCGGCCATCTGAGATAGTTCCTTTTCCCAAGTAAGGCATAGCATTCACAACATGCCTGGTTGAAAGCGTATTCTTTACTCATAAATATTAACGGGCATTGGTAATGATGCGTAATATTTACACAGTGACCTCTGCTTATGCCGGTCTGCTGCTGAGAGGGAAGCTTACACAGGTCTCACCATGCCACAGTCCTCACGATGACTAACCAGGGGTAGCATAGCTGTTAGCTCAGCAAGCAAATCCCCTCCACTCGGTGAATGGTTACGTTGTTATACGTCATATGCGTAAAATTTACTCACGTAAATAATTCTGTAGCCTACATTTATCTTCATTCTATTCTTGTTTATTCATGTATTCTAATTCTTCTTGTGAGCTTTCTTTTTATTTAAATTTCTAATAGTGTTTTGTAAGGAGATCCATTTTCTCTTTTATTTTTGTAAACAAAGTTTTAATATTATTTTAATTCAGTCCACGCTGACGATGGTGTCATTGAACACCGAAACATGTACGTAAAAGCAGTAATTAAACTACATTCCTTAGTGTTTGACAAGGCGGTTTTGAATAACATAGTAAATAATTCTGTGCTTTTGAAATTGTGGCTAGGTTTAAGAAGTGTCGTAGTTATTTTCCAGGAATTAAATTGGTAAAACAGAGAAAATCACTGAGAGAGGCCAAGTGTAGATCTAAACTTACTTGTATCTCATTGCCAGTGAGCTACCATGGCTGCTGTGTACTGGAGGGCTTGTTTCTAACTGCCTTGTTCATGTGAACGTACGCCTTTGTGTGGGCTCTCCACACCGGCAGCAGTAATGGCCACTTCCACACAAGCCCTCACTCTGTGTATACACGGCATAATTGAGATGTTGATGTTGCTTCATTTTAGTGGCTATGGGCACAGCGGACACCATCCGTGTGCGTGTGCACAAACCAGACATGCTATTGTCGTTTCAATTAGGGGTTTGGACATTATGGTCATTTCATCTCCATGTTCGTGGTTGTGAGGAGAATTTGTCTGAGAGCCTATAGTAAATATAGTAAATCATTCTTCATTCTTCTTTTATTTCCTCTTCTCACTATTATTATTAATAATAATAATAATAATAATAATAATAATAATAATAAGCAACACGGTACGAAAAAGACGTTTAACATTTTATGGACACCTCTTCAGGATGGACGATTATAGACTTACAAAAAGGTTATTCAATGTAATAAATTCTCAGAAATCAAGGATAGCCTGGCTGGATGAATCAAGAGAGGACCTGCAAGAGTTGAACATCGGAGAAAATATTCTGAGAAACCGCAAAGTCTTCAGGACCGCAGTAACAAAGCACAAATTTAGGGTGAAAACTAGTGGCAGGACTGGAACCAAGTGGACAGAAGAACGGAAGAAGCAGCACAGTGACTTCATGAAGAGATTTTGGGAAGATAGGAAGGCGAATATCATCAAGCCGAAAAACAAGTTCAAGCGCGCTCTATAATGGGCAAAACGCAAAAAGAAGAAGAATAATCATTTAAATATCTTGGGGAATGGATCAGCTGGAATGCTAGAGAAAAAGGCAATGGAATCTAGGAAAAATAAAGTTGAATTATTGGCCTCCCAATTTACGAAGGATACTTACAACAACAAGTCTCTCTCCTGGAATACCAATATAAGAAATTATAACACGGTAATTAAACCAGAAGCCGTATATGCAGCCGAAACATTGTCTCTCACCACCCAGGGACCTATTGAAAGGCTGGAGGTCAAGGAAAGAAAAATATTACGCAAAATCTTAGGCCCCAAATTTCATAACAACAAATTAATCCATGTAAGGAACGAAACTCTTTACCAAAAGACTGAAAAACTCTCGGACACAATAAGAAAACGGAGAATTGAGTTTTATGGGCACATCCTCCGAATGAATTCAAATACTGTAGACTAACAAAAATGGTCTTCGACTACTTTCGTAATTTAAAAAAAAACTCTTTGGTTTAAGGAACCTAAGAAAGACCTCGTGGAACTCCAAATTACAGACACCATTCTAATGGACAAAACAGCCAAAACCGTGACCAAGGATAAGAAGCAACGGTTCCAAGTTAAGATCAAACAAAAGCGTACGATCCACATCTCTGCCGAAGAAAGGGAAGCAAGATCTCAAAGGGTGAGGCAATACTGGGCCCAAAGGAAAGCTCAAAACAATAAAAAGTGATTGATTCCATGTACCCCAAAGTTGGGTGAAACAAATAAAGAATAATAATAATCATTATAATAATTTTCTTCTTCTCCCGTCGATTGGCGACTCGCCAATGTTTGCCTCCTTCTTCCTTTTAATTTTAACCTTGATGACAGGACAAACAGTTGTTCCGTAACTACTGACTAGCATACGTAATAGCTAATGAATCATTCTTCCTGGATAACATCAAATCGACCTTCAACCAACAGGACACAACTGCCATCATCTTCGTCCTCGAAGGGAGAAGATAAAAGGCACGGCAGAATCCAGCGGATATCCACTCCACGGAAGCACTACAGACAGACATGTTGTACCCCTAGGGTACGCCACCATCATCCCCTAACAATAACACCCCCGAAAAAAAAAATGCCACACACCTACTTCAAGAACCTACGAATACATTTACATAATTATACATCAATTAAATTATCATCTCCATGAACTCAGGTAGCCTCGTGTCCCAGCCCAACGACCCCAGGGAGGGCTATGACATGGGAGAAATGTGCGAATTCCGCAAACGCAGCGCGACGCTTCTATAAAAACTCCGGGAGGTCATGCCTCCGGATCAGTCTGTCTCAGTGTTACCTGCGTGCCGAATCGCTGCTGGAAGCCGAAGGGTAAGTGTCTTAAGCGATCACTACACACACATTCAACTACACTCCCATCCCCCTGTGCTTGGATTGTGATACTTACTTATTTTTATTAACTGCACTGCTAATTACCGGAATACTTCAAATTCGAAGTACTCATTAAACTCAAACATAAGAGAAGTCACTGTTCTTTTCATTTATTTAATTAGCTGATAAGATCCTACCCTCTTAGCTTCCCCGTTAGGTAGGATCTAGTATTAGCACTATTATTTAATTGCTTCGTGACGTCAGCAGAGCGTCACAGCACGGCGCTGACACTAGCAGGCTCGCTCCCCGCTCGCCTGCTTACGATTCACATCAGACCGCTTGGCACCGATATAGCGCACAGCGCATTAAGTAAACTACCCTTCCTCTCACACTCACACCCTGAACTACCCTGCCAAGCAGTACATTGGGGAGTTCGTACTGACGATCCTAAGCCACTAGCTAATCACCACCTCTTACACGTAGTTGCCAAGCTTTCCCCCTAAACACACTTATTTCATCCCTTAGATTAATACTTTGTAGAGGCTACCCTCTCAGGTACCTTACAGACACATGGAAAGGTCCAAACTTTGAGCTCAGTCATGTACTGTATAGGCCTATTCAAGATTCGCCGCCCACGGCTTTCACTGGAAGATCTGCACGACTGAAGGCTACCGCACACCGGATGACAACTGCAAATGCCACCTGTGTGGATTGCAATGTACGCAGTACCACCTGAAGAACTGCTCTAGAAGGACAATAAAATACACTCGCCAATTACGCCAAAAACATATAAATTCATGTAAACGCGTCTTAAGGGCACATTGTGCTTTCTAAATAATAAATTTATACATCTTGACGTAGAAGCCTCAGAGATATGTTGTGATATAATAAATAATAATAATAATAATTACAATACTGTAATAATAATAATCTCTCAGAGTTTCAGTGAGAATTTACCCTTCCTACATCAATATGTTTAATTCGCACCCTGGCTGGCTAGAAATACACGAGAACGTGACAGCGTGTCAGTAATTTGACTAACATGACCAAGAAGAGAGTTGTATCTAATCCTGGGAGGCAGCAGTGTTCCGACAACAAAGAGTAACGAAGCAAGGCGAGCGAGCGATGAGAGACACAGTAATACGAGATGGAAGAGCTGGGGGTTCCCCTGGGACGCGCAATGCGGGTCATGTGACTGTGTGACGTCACGGAACAGCGGACGGACATATTGGTTCGGACTGGCAAGGAGGAGAGGACGAGGGACAGCTACAATGAGCGAAAGCTTTAATTCATTTAAGTGAAAGGTGTTACGTTGTATTTGCGTTTTCAACAGAAACCACCTTCGCAAGCGATAGACGACATCGTGCATCAATACAATTCTCGTGACGGTCTTGCATACAAACATTTAATTTGAACACATGAACAGCTTACCACATTATTATTTCTGTATCAGAAAAAAAACGTAAGTTCAAAATAACTTATTCTTGCAACAGTCTCTTTCTGCAGTATTGCAAGGGGATGTAGTTTATAAGAAATGGGTTCTAAAACTCAGCAATTTTTCTAGGTTTATGCCGTGTTTTGTGCGGAGTTTCACCTAGTAACACCAAGCTGGCTCATCAGCGGGCTCTTGGCACTCCCCGCCCTAACCCCCGCAGGAGTAGCGAACTGTGCTCTACCTCCCTCCTTATGAAGCGCACGTGTGCCCTTAACTGCGAGAGCTAAAATCTCAAGCAGACTTTCACCTCCCAAATGAAGGCTTCCAAAAAGATGGTAGGGGAAGTCCGAGTAATTTGGACCACTTAACTTTAAACGTCAATAACTTCTTTGACCGTAATTAAACTTTCTCAAATTTTATGGACGATAATTAGTACAATGTAACAAATGATTCGGTGAAAATAAATGTTAATATTATCTCAGCATATAATTTAAATTTTATGTTGATATCAAAATGTAATGTCGTGTAATTCGGACCGATGGCGTGTAACTTGGAGCAGGGCGATGTGTAATTTGGACTGGTAAATATATACACTTGTAAGTTATTTAAGCTATTTATTAGGTAATAATAAACAGTAAAATGCAATACTGTGAATTCTGATTGTCACTTTTGGCATGTAGCCCCGGAGGTCCAGGTTCGATTCCTGGCCCTGCCAAGAAATTTTAGTTCTGGTCTGAGCTCTGGAACGGAGTACACTCAGCCTTGTGAGGCAAAATTGGGAAGAGGAGGGTTCGATTCCCACTTCAGCCATCCTGGAGGTGTTTTTCTGTGGTTTCCCCACGCATACTCCAGGAAAATGCTGGGATGGATCCTAACTAAAGGCCTCGGCCGCCTCATTACCTATCACAATAACAAAGGTTGCCACACAAATTCCACACAAACACACACCCGAATACACCGGGCTATATGGCCACGATGTTGCAGCCACTAAAATAAGCAACAACAACAACAACAACAACAACAACAACAACAACAACAACAACAACAACAACAAAGCCCTTTCAGATTATCAAGCAACTTCATTCAGAAACAGAAATAAAACTATGAAGAGAGTTGTTTTGCTTATTTTAAGGGCTTTGCAACATCATGGTCATGTGACCTCGTGTACTTGTGTGAGTGTGGAGTTAGTGGGATAACCTCTGTTATTATGAACCCTGTACTAGTATATGTATTTGTAAATTGGGAATAGGATTGGGAAGGAGGCGGCCGTGGCTCTAAGTTAGGACCCATCCCAGCATTTGCCTTGTGTAAAACTGGGAAACCATAGAAAACCACTTTTAGTATAGCTTAAGTGGGAATCGAACCCCGTTCCAGTTCTCCCACCAGAATTAAAATTTCTTGGCAGAGCCAGGAATTGAACCCGGAACTCCGGGGAGACAGCCAAGAATACTAGCTGCTACACCACGACATGGTCACTGTGAAGAGACGTAACGATTACATTTGTTTCAACGGACCAAATTACACACTCTCGAGCAGTCCAAATTACACGGCATGCATATATTTAATCAAAATTCAAATAATATGAACATTATTTAAAATTTGGCGAATGAAGGTACGTTACAACTTACCATGATGTTTAAGAAGTACTTGTGAAAGCGACACACACTCTTCGTTGAAACAATTGCTTCACAGCACACTTCCTTAAGCCGTATAATCTTACAAGGAATGTGGTGACAAACTTATTTTCCTAATTCCCCCTCAAGCTTGAGACCAAGATTAAAATAACACGCAGGACGAAAGGAACCCTCAACAGTCTGGCTGGCCTTGCCTGAGAAAGGGGGTGGCCAAACTTGCAAATACCAAAAGTAACATCAGTCCAAATTACACGCCGGTCCAAATTACACGGACTTCCCCTATGTGTTCTAATTTTGGACTTGCGTTATCCTGGCTTTCAGGCATAGTTTAAACGATCATTGTCAAGAGATTAATAAAATGATGATAGCAATAAAATAATATTATTATTAATAATAATAATAATAATAATAATAGTATTAGCTTCCCTTGTCTGCCTGTATTTCTCACTCAGAACAACAGATACAGAATTCTTCAGTTAAATCCTCAAGGAAAATTGGAAAGTCGAAGGGATGCTTTTAGTGCTTGGTGGAGAAGAGGAGTTGTTTTTCATTAGAGGGGCTTGAACAACGTGGCCATTTATCACCATGTACTTGGATGAATGTGGAATCTTGTCTAATAAGCTGTGTTATGGGTTTGGCTGAATTAGTGTGTGTATTTAATATTAAGGTGAAGATTTGAAAGGAAGTGGTATTGGCCTTAAGTTGGGAATCATCTCAGCATTTTCCTGGAATAGAAGTGGGAGAAACCACGGTAAACAACTTCTAGGATGACTGAGGTTCGAATCAAATCAACCTCTTCACAATTTAGCCTCACAAGTCTGAGTGGCCAGCGACAGAACAGGATTTCGAGGGAAGGTTGAGGTTGATAAATTCAAAGTGTTTCCGGAAATGCGTAGCTCAAGATCCAAGGTTATCTGGTCTGAATACAGAAGGAAAAGACTTAGCGACCGTATGAAGAAATTATATTCCAGAGCCAGGATTCGAACCTCCCCCGGGTGACCTCCAAGAATGCTAGACGCTACCACAAAAGGCGAACAGGTGAAGAAGAACACCATGACTTGAAAACATTCTGGATTGGATGGAAATGCCCTTTGAACAACTAATAAGTCAGGTAATAAATCGAAATGTATTTCACAGTGTTCATGAACGTCAAGGGATCCTGACACAACACGAGCTATAATAATAATAATAATAATAATAATAATAATAACACAATTATCGTGATCTCAATTTCCTAGAGGCGATCTGGGTACTGGAATTTGGCCCTGAAGGGAAGCTTATGCACTTTGGTTGGTTGGTTGGTTCCTCATTTGGGGGCTGCAACAACTCGGTCATGTAGCCCCGTGTACTTCGACTGTGTGTAGAATTTGTCTGATGACCGGTGTTAATTGTGATGGCTGTATTAGTGTGTGTTACCTGAGATTCAGGTAGAAGGACTGCATACGATTAATTTTTTCAAGTAGTTCCTTCTTTCGCTACCAAATGCTAACATCCACGACACCTAGCTGTGGACGTGGTTACTAAATGCCATTGCAGTCAGCACCTGGTGGTGAACGTTGGAAATAATATAGCGTTGTCAAACTAACCTACACATTTTAGCTTAGTTAGTAGAAGGTTCTTTCTTACGCCATAAATCTTTGACATGGGACCACGGGCTTTCTTTCTTCTCCTCCGAAGGAAGGCATACTGAGAGATTTTTAACGAGCTTAAAAATCCAACGACTTTGGCCGAGTTTGAACCCGCGATCTTGGGCATAGAAACTCAGCATGCTACCAAGTACTCCACCGAAGCCGCTTTTATGCACTTTGAAATGCCAAACTACTGTGTTGAGATATACATTTGCAATTTGGAACTCGTAGACGAGAGCGTCACCAAATACGCCTCGCAATTGACCAACAATTACTGATGTATGTGAAAATGATGACTCTACGTTATTAACTTTCCCTACATCTAGGGGCTGCCCTAATGGGGAATACTCATGAAATCGGTGGCATCAATTCAGGAGCTATGTAAATCTTAAATTTGGTATCGCTATTCACATTTACATTTACGATCCGTTCAAAGTAATGTTTTTTTTTGTTTTTTTGTTGACGCGCAAAAGAATTGTTTTCACTCCTTGTATGATCGGTCTGTTGCTGGTTTAGAGTTATAGGAACGCCAGCCAAAATAAGCGAGTCAAATCTCGGCTCGCTGTGCCAAATGTCAACATAATTATACACTACCCTAATATATGCAGCGTTAGACGAGGAGCGGGGACAACACTATCACGTGGCAACATTCAAAAACATTTAACCTCACCTGAGAAAAATGCTCACGGTTGTTAGCTCGCGTTTTAAATAGCACATGGTTTCGAATTTGAGCGTTAACGCAAAGCAGCTTTGAGGGGAGGATGGATGCTTTGTCAAAAGCTTCCATGACCTTGTGAAGATGCAGGTAGCCAGAAACTAAGACCTTCCCTCACAGTGAGCATTTTACTTCACGCGCGACCAGTCACGTTGGCAATAATTCATGTTGGCTATCGTTTCGCTATACACGGTATTACTATCCTATGTTGTTATATGGTTGTTGGAGTGTTATTCAAATCGAATTATATCAAAGTATGGTGCAATTATTGTGTGACTATGAATTCAAGTCATGACTTTTTAGTTTTGTTTGGTAAAACTCCACGTGATAAGTTCGAGGGCACAAAAAGTGATACTAACTGTGAAGTGAATGAACAAATATCCCAGAGTTATAGTGTTACGACGGAACAGTTCCATATTATTCCTCAGTAACAATAACAATGAGACGATTTTACCTGTATTTGAATTATGAAAATAAAGAAACACACGCTTGAAATAACTTAGTTATACGTTTTTAAATTTTGTGGAGCGCTTTCTTACTTTTTTAGAAATTTTCGTTTTATCTGCAAATACATGTTTGCATGGAGTCAGATGCTATGTATTATATAAATAAGTTATCGTGCGACCACTAGCGGGTTAACAGCTCGTAGCTGTGTTAAGTATAAAAAGGATCATCATGATTAGGATTTAGTCAGCTCCTCGATGCTGATAGCCAAGTTGCATCAGAATTGGGCAGGTCAATTAGGTGAATGTTCCTTGCAAGACGCAGTTCAACATAATATAAATTTACATCCTAAAAAATAGTTACGATATGAAGATCAAGGTACTCATTGCTCGAGTGATGTTGGTAGAGAGGAATATAAAATATCAACATAACGATAGGAAATTCAACTCCAAGTAACTGTGCGAGTGCTGTAGACGTATAAATATAGATTTAATAATCTAAGTGTATAGGATCTGATGATGATCGCTTGACGATCGAAACTGGTCATCCAAGTGCATTTATTAATCTCATGTATTTGTTTTCAAGATTAGGATACCACTCATCCCAATTGGGTAAAATCGTGTTGACCAACTGAAAAACATTAATTTCCAACTAAGTGGACATCAGTCGTTTTATGATTTAGGATCACAAAGAAAGGGAAATTGGATATTACAAAATAATCCAGTACAAAATTAGGCTACATATACAGGGTAGGTGGGGTGTATCTAAGCAGCTGCAGATTGAGTCACTGTTGTGTATGTGAGGCTTGCCCATTCTCCAAATCTGCATATTATGTTTCATCTACAATTTACATGGTTACAGCTTTACATTGCCATACACACATAAACTCTTGTACATTCTTCAATAAATGTGAAGATTGAACACAAGCGACAATGAAGGCACATATATACACACACACAAACACACTTTTGAACTTCATTAGAATTCGTATCAATTGGTATTCAACAGCTTCCCACATTATTATTTCTCTACCAGAGAAAAATACTAACGTAAGTCCAGAAGAACTTATTCTTAGAACAGTTTTCTTCTGTAGTATTGCAAGAGGATGTATTTTATAAGAAATGTGTTCTAATTTTGGACTTCCATTATCCTGACTTTCAGGCATAGTTTCTACCATCATTGTCACGAGAATTGTATTGGTTCACGAAGGTGGTTTATGTTGAAAACACAAATAACACGTAACACCATTCACTTAAATGAATTAAAGCTTTCGCTCATTGTAGCTGTCCTTCGTCCTCTCCTCCTTGTCAGTCCATTTTGATAATGAGTGCGTAAACTAGTACATCTCAAATGGTTAACACGCCAAGATTTTAACATTTCATAACCTTTCAGAATTGAAGAAGTAATAAACCAGCTTTGGCATGTCTAACCTCAACAGACGCCTTCCGAGTCCCATTCCAATCGCGCATAGTGTTAGATAATTGCTAACAAAAGCCTGCATGGTTTAGTAGTTGACAAACTGGTGTTCAAAAGCTATATAATTGTTACCATTAGATCGAATCGTAAACCCGAGCCTTGGTTTTGATTTCACTACTTCGTACCAAGCCTATTGCATTCATTACTAATTATAAACAACGGAGGAGCATATCTATTCACAAAAAGAGTTTGACTTTATAAATGTTGTTGTTTGAGTCTTCAGTCTTTTGACTAGTTTGATGCAGCCCTACAACCCTCCCTCTCCTGAGCTAATCGTTTTATCTCTACATAGCTACCACACCCTGCATCCGAGGAAATCTGTTTAACATACTCTAACCTTGGTCTACCCCTGCAGTTCTTGTCCTCGACTCTTCCTTCCATAACTAAACTTGCTATTCCTGGGTGTCTTAGCATGTGTCCTACTAACCTCTCTCTTCTCTTCATTAACAGTCGCCAAAAACATCTCTCCTCTCCCACTCGTTTAAATACCGCTTCGTTTGTAACCCTATCTACCCATCTGATCTTCATCATTCTCCTGTAACACCACATTTCAAACGCTTCAATTCTCCTCTTTTTTGCTGCACCAATAGTCCAATTTTCTCTTCCATACAGTGCCACGCTCCAGACAATGGCTTTCAAAAATGACTTCCTAATACCTAAATCTATATTCGATGTCAACAGATTCCTTTTTTGTAGAAATGCTTTCCTTGCCGGAGCCAACCAACTTTTTATATCCTCTTTGCTTCGTCCATCACTGGTTATTTTGCTTCCTAAGTAACAGAAGTCTCCTACTTCC
Organism: Meconema thalassinum; assembly: GCA_946902985.2. NCBI lineage: Eukaryota > Metazoa > Arthropoda > Insecta > Orthoptera > Tettigoniidae > Meconema > Meconema thalassinum. Next base: position 649,312,972 of record OX336391.1, read on the forward strand.
TTCAGCTTTTCACCTGCCAATTTGATGTCCGTAGAGGTTTCTAAAGTTTTTTCGGCTGCATTCCAATATTTTTGTTTTACATTTTTATTAATTTTCATCATGAATTCTTTCCTCAAGACGGAGTCAATACCATTCAAAAACTCATGCAAATCCTCTGGCGTGTCGGAAAGATGACGATGCCATCAGCAAATCTCTGAGTTGAAATTATTTCTCCTTGAATCTTCACTCCCACTTTAAATTTTTCTCCTATTTCCTTCATTGCTTGTTCAATGTAAAGATTGAAAAGTATGGGTGATACGTTACAGCCTTGCCTTATACCTTTCTGAATACCAGCTTCTCTCTCATGTCCTTCAGCTCGAAAGACTGCTGTCTGGTATCTGTATGGATTGTATATCACCCTCCTATCCCCGTACTTTATTCCAATCGTTTTCAAAATGTCACACAATTTAGTCCAATCAACGTTATCATAAGCTTATTCAAAGTCTACAAATGCCATGAACGTTCTCTTACCTTTCCTTATTCTACCTTCCAAAATCAGCCTAAGACTTAGTAGGCCTACAGCTTCCCTTGCTCCTACATTTCTCCTGAAACCAAACTGGTCTTCACCCAACTCCGTTTCTATCTGACTTTCCATCCTCTTGTAAATTATTCTAGACAGGATCTTCGAAGCATTTTATAAATATACTAGTATATTTCGTGCATTGTTGGAACGATTATTGAAGAAATTGTCTGATTTTAAATAGGGTAGTTCATCGGCTAGCGCAGAAATATCTAGCTTGTTTTAGGTAGATTTCATTAGAATGCTAACTATTGCAATGGGTACCATGTTTCGACTTCCGGAAAATTTCGACATATCTTCGCGTTTCACATCCCCCAGACCCCAAAACCACCGTCAGTTCAAAAGTTTATATATAATTTATGTATGTATACAGGGTGTATCATAATTATACCAACAAACAAAAAGTTCCGTAACGAACTAAAGAGCCTACTTTTCTTAAAATTTAAGATCTATGCCAATGATTAATCTATATGGATCTATCTAGAATAATGACGAAATTAAGTTGGTAATATCGAAATTTCTAATTAGTTCGAAATACTGTATACCTGGCATACTGTAGCCTAACAGAGAACTACAGTTGGCAGCCCTGGTGACTGAATATATTCTTAGTTCCATCTCTTAATGTACAGAATACAAAATTTGGTTGAAGCCAATGGATAGCATGGACGTTACATGCAGTTAAACACTGGATCTAACAGCGCGCGTAAAATCATGTTGGCAACAATGACATTCATGTATTGGTCAGATATAATCTGAAATAATATGATCTATTGTTGTGTCAATTTTGAATAAAATCCATTAGTTAGTATAGAAGTTACATGCATTTTAAAATTGGATCTATCAGCAGGCTTAGAATCATGTTGGCAGCACTGACGTATATTAGTTACTCCAAATTAATCTAGAATGCCAGGTACTATACGTGTGCAAAGTTTAGAGCTATTGGCTTGCATACTTTCTGATATATTGATATTAGGGTAACAAAAATATAGACTGTATTTACTAACAGTTGGCAGCCCTGGTTACTCTTAAGAATCGGCATATACATATCTGTTATGGTACACATAGCACACACGAAATTTGGTTGAAATCCAAATGATAGTATAGAAGTTACATGTATTTAAATTTGGACCTCTCAGCAGGCTTAGAATCATGTTGGTAGCACTGACGTATATAAGTTTCTCCCAATTAATATAGAATGTCAGGTACTATACGTGTGATAGTTTAAAGCTGTCGGCTGGCATACTTTCTGATATATTGGTATTTGGATAAAATAAATTGAGAGCATTTATTAACAGTTGGCAGCCCTGGTGGATCTTAATAATACGCTCAGTCATGTCTGTTTATGTACACACAGCACATACGAAATTTGGTTGAAACCCAATTGATAGTGTAGAAGTTATATGCATTTAAAATTTGGACCTATCAGAAAGCGTATATTCATTTTGGCAAAACTGCGATGTATGGCCTCCTGGAAATTAAACTGCAATATTATTATCTATACGTGTGCCAATTTTGAAATAGCTCCTATTCATACCTTCCAAGATATCCAACATGGAGCTCAAATTTCAATTGCGATTTTCAGCATTTGGTTGCACTGACATCATTTTCAAATATGGGCGTGAGATATTCAGGTATAGATCTTTACTCCTACCAAATTTTGTTTCGATTGCTGCAGCCGTTTAGGAGTTGATAGGGGGACACACACACACAGCCAGACAGACAGAAGGACAGACAGACAGAAGGACAGACAGACATTTGCCCGATCTCATAAGTCTACTTTTTCCTCATTTTTGCAAAATGTGAAAAGTAGGCTAAACAAGAAGTTCCGTTAAGAACTATACAGCCTACTTTTCATGCCAATGATTATTCTACAGAATATGAACCTATCTAGAATAATGACGAAATTAAGTTGGTAATATCGAAATATCTAATTAGTTCAAAATATACCTGGTATAATGTAGCCTAATAGAGCACTACAGTTGGCAGCCCTGGTGACTGAATATATTCTTAGTTCCATCTCTTAAGGTACAGAATACAAAATTTGGTTGAAGTCCAATGGATGTTACTTGCAGTTAGACTCTGGATCTATCAGCACGCGTAAAAGCATGTTGCCAACAATACCATGCGTGTGCTGGTCAGAAATAATCTGAAATATTATGATATCTTGTTGTGCCAATTTTGGATGAAATCCATTTGTTAGTATAGAAGTTACATGTATTTTAAAATTGGATATATCAGCAGGCATAGAATCATGTTGGCAGCACTTCCTTGTATTAATTACTCCAAATTAATCTAGAATGTCAGGTGCTATACGTGTGCAAAGTATAGAGCTGTTGGCTTGCATACTTTCTGATATATTGATATTACGGTAAAAAATATAGACAGCATTTATTAACAGTTGGCAGCCCTGATTGCACTGAAGAATACTTATAGTCATATCTGATATGTTACACATAGCACATGCGAAATTTGGATGAAATCCTACTGATAGTATAGAAGTTACATGTATTTAAAATTTGGCCCTATCAGCAGGCTTAGAATCATGTTGGTAGAACTGACGTATATAAGTTACTCCAAAATTAATCAAACATGTCGGGTACTATACGTGTGCATAGTTTAAAGCTGTCGGCTTGCACACATTCTGATATATTGGTATTTGGATAAAAAAAATAGAGAGAGCAATTATTAACAGTTGGCAGCCCTGGTGGCTCTTAAGAATACGCTCAGTCATATCTGTTTATGTACAGATATTACAAACAAAATTTGGTTGAAATCCAGGTGATAGTGTAGAAGTTATATGCATTTAAACATTGGACCTATCAGAAGGCTTAAAATTATTTTGGCAACACTGTCATGGTTGGCCTCCTGGAAATTAAACTGAAATAGTATTATCTACATGTGTGCCAATTTTGGAATAGCTCCTATGCATACCTTGCAGGATATCCAACATGGAGCTCAAATTTCTAGTGCGTTTTTTCAGCAGTTGGTAGCACTGACATCATTTTCAAATATGGACGTGAGCTATTCCGGTGCACATCTTTACTCATACTAAAATTGGTTTTGATTGCTGCAGCCGTTTAGGAGTTGATAGGGGGGGACACACACACAGCCAGACAGACAGACAGAAGGACAGACAGACAGACAGGCAGACAGACAGACAGACAGACAGACACACATTTGCCCCATCTCATAAGACTACTTTTTCCTCATTTTTGCAAAATTTGAAAAGTAGGCTAAAAATCAGGGACGCTCTGCGGGTTAGGTAAAAGACGATGCCGCATTCGGATTGGCGGAGATAATGTTTCCCTTCGAGAAAATGAGGTTACTTTGTTACTTCCGGGCGCGCGATTCAAATCTACGAACTTGCCATATTTGCTGACCCAGGGAGCAAGCTGCTGGCCACTGCTGTGCTTAAAGCAAGGGAAGGGAGTGTGATAGAAGTAGACAGAGATATGCTGGTGGGCATGCGGAAAGCCGAGGCGATCCATGAAACTTGCGCATGACAGCTAGCATATCTCTGTCTCCTTCTATCACACTCCCTTCCCTTGCCTGAAGCACAGCAGTGGCCAGCGGCTTGCTCCCTGGGTCAGCAAATACGGCGAGTTCGTAGATTTGAATCGCGCGCCCGAAAGCTACAAAATAACCCCATTTTCTCCAAGGGAAAATTTTTCTCCGCCAATCCAATTGAGGCATCGTCTTTTACATAACCCGCAGAGCGTCCCTGATTTTTTTGTCGGTATAATTAAGATAAACCGTGCATATCATACTAATATATAAAAATGAGATGGTGTGTGTCAGTCTTTCTATCTGTCTGTCTGTCTGTCTGTCTGTGAGTTACTCAATAACGCAAGAACCACTGGTCCGATTTAAATGAAATTTTGCATGGATGTAGCTGATTTACCAGGTTTACATATTGGATACTTTTAATTTCGATATTTTGCACTATTAGAAAATGGCGACCATTTTAGTGACGTCACTACACCCTTTGGTTTCAAAATTTCATATTTCCATATCAAATAAAAAGAGAACGCTAAGAAATAGCAAACTTTTGATGGAACATATGATCTTCAAAATTTAATTTGCTATCCAAAAGGTCCTTATCACTTTTCGTGTATCTCCAACGGTTAGCGAGTAAAACCTAAATTTGTGCAATAAAACACGGTCAACATCGAGCGGTGCAGTATATCTCTACATACATAAAAATTAAAGTTTTTATGTTTTTTTTCGCAATTTCTACGGAAATTAGAGTTATTTACGCGATTCAGACTGTTTTATTATGGATGCGCGCGAAAATAATGTTTTGGTCTGTCTGTCTGTTTGTTTGTCTGTGGACAAATTTGTTCCCTTATAACTCGAGAACGGCTGGGTGTATCAACGCAAAATTTGGTACAGATATCCATCAGAGGCACGACACTAATCATTGATGTAACCCTTCTCCGTACCTCTCATAAAAGAGGGCCTACCCCCTTAAAATACATGCAGAAATAGGAGTAGAAGGACGAGACAAAAATCATTTTCAGCCCCTCAATGTGAGAGACAAAACTCGGGAAATCCACATTTTAAGGCCCTAAAACCAACCGTTTTTGAGATATTCCCAGAAAACTAATTTCATTTAATAAACTAATGAACGAATTCAAGCCTGTAACCATGGCAACAGATTCTCAGAGGTCCATCTATTGCTGGAAGACGCAATGCAATTCCATTAATTACATTGGTGTGAAAGTTTGCAAACGGCTAGAAGGTTATCACGGAAAGAAATTAAGCTGTAAAATTCATCAATACGTATAATGCGCTTATGGGGGCAAGGGGTAAACTAGAATTTTTTCACGTGATTTACACCTGCGGGTATAGTACGGCAGGTCTATTATATTCCTATCCCTACATTATATTATATTATTATTGTTTGTATTATATTATGGCGTACAATGAGGAGACAAAGCCCCTCGGTGCCAGAAACAAAACTTGGGGGCCTCGAAAACTACATTATAAGGCTCTAAAACCAACAGTATCGGAAATATTCCCAGAAAACTAATTTAATTTAATTTAACAAACTAATGAAGGAATGCAAATCGGTAGCCATGATAGCATTATCTCAAGGGGTGGCATCCAACTTTCCATCTATTTCTGTAAGAAGCAATGTCACTCCATTTATACCTTGCCACGGTGGGTGAGTGGATAGCGTATCGGTCTACTAACCGCAAGATTGCAGGTTCACTCCTGGCTGTGGTAAGTGTTTTTTGAAAGGCGGCAAAAATACGACTCGCATGTCATACGATGTTGGCATGTCAAAGAACCCATTTGAATTCAGTAGGCCCTGTTCATAATGGCAAAATTAATCTCAGCAGGTTCCGCCAACACAAAGTTCCTCATTTTTCTACTAGAAAGTGCTATAGTGTTCAAGGAGCTTAGATATCTACCCTCCTTGACTTTCATAGTGATTCAAGGAACAAGGAAATTTCGACATGCAAGCTACCCTCTGGGTGTCAAATTACGAAGCTTGCACCCGGCATCCGAGGCCATACGATATTATTATTATTAGGCTACTCCATTTATTACATTTCTGTGAAAGTTTGCAAATGGCTATAAGGTTATCACGGAACCAACGTAGACTGTATAATTCGTCAATGCAATTAAGGGGGTCAAGGGGTAACCTAGAAATTTTTCATGCAATTTCATGTGCGACATATAGTACAGAAAGTCTATTATATCTCCAAACAGCAACATTATTTTCAAAAATTCCTGAATTGAATCAGCATTTTTTGCGGCTTTTAGGAGTTTGGGCCATTTGAGGCTAGAGAACCTGAATTTTCATGCACCACAAGCCTTTATAATTTATGAAAGAGGTCTTCCTGTGTAAGGGGACCTAACACAACGTAGATGGTATTTTTTATGTGAGGTGTATTGCGTTTCGTCAACAGGGCTTTCAAATCTATTTCACGTCAGGAAGTACACGTTAGGTGAATTTAGTTTGAGAGCACATTTTAACTTTTTTTTTGTCGACATACGGATTCATCGTAAGGATGATTTTGTTTGATACTGTATGGTAGATATACCCATATTTGGATATCTGGGTGATATGTTGTAGACAATAGAATTGTCTGTCTGTCTTTCTGTTTATCTTTATGTACGCCTATAAATCGTGTTCGGATGCTTGGTGCATCGTAAAATTAGGTATGGTAAACATGAGTCAATACACCAATCATTTATAAAACTCCTCACCGTACTTTTCATACAGTAGAAGGGTGGATATAGGGAAAAACTTCTCAAAATACATGCTAAAATAGGCGAAATATAAAACAATATCCTAGAAGGACGATCAAAGCATATGTTGCGCTTCTCATTGTGAGACACAAAATTCGCGAGTCTATAAGGGGTCTACGAAAATCACATTTTAAGGCCCTTAAATTAACAGTGTGTGTGATATTCCCAGAAAACTAACTTCGTTCTGATAAACTTATGAAGGAATGACAAACCGCTAACCATTGCAACAGTAGCTCAATTGATAATGTCTGGTGTTAATATATAACACCTTTCGAAGAACGGGTACTTCTGCTAGTATATATATAAATGAGATGGAGCGTGTCTTTCTGTCTGTCTGTCTGTCTGTCTGTGTGTTACTCAATAACACAAGAGCCACTGGTTCGATTTAAATGACATTTTGCATGGACGTAGCTGATTTACCACGCTTACATATAGGCTACTTTTGATTTCGATATTTTGCACTATTTAAAAATGGCAACTATTTTCATATTTCCATTTCAAATAAAAAGAGAACGCTAAGAAATAGCAAACTTTTGATGGCACTACGAGCTTTAAAATTTAATTTTCTATCCGAAAGGTCCTTATCAATTTTCGTGTATCTCCAACGGTTAGCGAGTGGAACCTGAATATGTCTTATAAAATACGTTGAACGCCGAGCGATGTTAGTCTATATTAGTCTCTACATGAACTGTTTTATTTATAGTGGTAGTTTGTGGGGTCCGAAAATAGACGTGATTTTGAGTCTTATTTTATACTCTTTGTGCCGGTTATTGTATGTGAGTATTTGGATCTTTACGCTGTTTCACAATGTTATAGGGCTTTGTACTTTGCACGGTATGCTTTCATCCTTTTTATCGATTTGTTTTTCGTTAAATGAATATTTCAGTTGGCCAATATTTATCTGCTTTTTGTCTTTTTTTTACCGTGATCAGAAACCCAAATTCACAGACGAATGTGTCGAAGACTATCGACTGTCACATTAGTTTACATAGTGTTCATATTAATCTTACTGCAGAACTGGGCAAATTTATTTCAATAAAGTAGGTATTTTGACTTTCGCGGCCAATAAAAAAACCGCAAGAAAGACGGCGTAAACCTAGAAAAGTTGGTGAGTTTTAATTGCTTGGCCCTGGAATTGAATATGCAATCATTTGGAAGCATTTATAGCAGGGCTGGATAACTTAACATAATGGCCTTGAATAACGAATTGTTTGGCGTTACGGTATACATCGCGTAACGTATAACAGAAAGTTTGTTGTAACGTTATTCATACGAAGAACGAATAAACGGATACTGTATATATACCGTTATTTTAAATATTTTATTATCATACCGGGAAAGCCTCCGTGGCTTAGGCGGCAGCACGCTGGCCTCTCACCGCTGGGTCCGTGGTTCAAATCCCGGTCACTCCATGTGAGATCTGTGCTGGACAAAACGGAGGCAGACAGGTTTTTCTCCGGGTACTCCGGTTTTCCCTGTCACACTTTCATTCCAGCAACACTCTCCACTATCATTTCATTTCATATGTCATTCATTTAATCATTGCCCCAGAGGAGTGCGTCAGGCCTCGGCAGCCGGCACAGTTCATATCCTCGCCGCTAGATGGGGGCTTCATTCATTCCATTCCTGACCCGGTCGGAGACTGGAAGCAGGCTGTGGATTTTCATTTTCATTATCATACCGGATAGCATTTTAGTTATCGCAGGAGACACAAGCCGAATAACGTTATTGGCGTTGTAACACAATCAAATGTACCCAATTCACTCAGATATTTTAGATAACGTTATTGACAAGACCGGATAGCATTGTGTTATGCTGCATGCCTCGCAGGTCGAATAACGTTATTCGTGCTCTAACACGTCGCGAACAACTACCACTCATTCCGAACTTCAAATAACGTTATTCACAAGACCGGATAGCATTGTGTTATGCTGCATGCCTCGCAGGTCGAATAACGTTATTAACGTCGTGTTCTGTTGTATGGGTCCCGGGTTGAATAACGTTTTTAGCCTCGTACTAGGATCCAAATTTCAATAACGGTATTCTCCTACTAGTGTACGAATAGAAAGTTAACTATAAATGAATTCGAATTCGTAGTGCTGCCAGGTGACAAACAAGTAGCTCCGAGACCGACTAAAAAGCTTAATTTTCCATAAAATTTAAGATTCAAGCCAACGATTAAGTTAATCTATTTACGATGGGCCTATCGAGAATAATGACGAACTTAGGTTAGTAATAATAAACATTTCTATTTCGATTGAAATATATCTGAAGTAATGTATTCCAATACAGCTCCACAGTTGGCAGCCTTGGTGACTCTGAATTTATTCTAAGTTCCATATCTTAAGGTAAAGAATGCTCATGCAAAATTTGGTAAAGTCCAATGGATAGTATGGACGTTGCATGCTGTGAAATATTGGATGTATCAGTGCGAGTAAAATCATATTGGCAACAACGTCAAGAAGGCGTTTTCAGAATTAATCTGAATTATTCCTATATTTTATAGTGCCAATTTTGGATAAAATCCATTTCTTAGTATACAAGTTACATGCATTTAAAAATTGGCCCTATAAACAGGCTTAGAATTATGTTGGCAGCACTGATGTGCATTAGTTGTTCCCAAATAATCTAAAATTTCAGGAACTATTCGTGCGCAAAATTTAGAGCTGTTGGCTTGCATACTTTCTGATATATTGGTATTAGGATAAAGAGAGTGAGCATTTATTAACAAATAATAATAATGTTATTGGTTTTACGTCCATTTCAACTACTCTGGCTCTTAGAGACTCCGGGGTGCCGTGTTTTTGCCCAGAAGGGGATCTTCAACGTGCCAGTAAATCTACTGACACGGCTCTCTCGCATTTGCGCACCCTCAAATGCCATCTGACTGCGCCAGGATACGAACCTGCAACCTTGGGCCCAGCAAGCGAGAACGATACCCCTTAGTCACGCAGCCAGCCGCATTTATTAACAGTTGGCAGCCCTAATGGCTCTCAAGCATAAGCATAGTCATATCTGTTATAGTACACAAAGCACGTACGAAATTTGGTTAAAATCCAATTGATAGTATAGATGTTAGATGTACTTAAACATTGGACTTATCAGCAGGCTTAGAATCATCTTGGCAACACTGTCATATATGGGCTCGTTAAAATGTATCTGGAATGTTATTATCCCTGTGTGTGCTAATTTTGGCAAATTTCGCATGCATAACGTCTGAGATATCCAACGTAGAGCTTAAAAGTGAATTGTGATTTTTAGCAGTTGGAAACTCTGAAATCATTTTCAATTATGTCCCTGAAATATTCAGATATATATTTCCTTAAACCGAATTTGGTTTCGATAACTGCACTCTTTTAGGGGTTGATAGGGGGAGACACACAAAGACAGACAGACAGACAGACATTTGCCTGGATCGATGCCATAAGTCTATCTCATCATCATTTAAAAAAAAAGTGAAAAGTAAGCTAAAAATAGCACGTAGAATATACGATAGCTAATGTATAACACCCTACCTTAGGTGCTTCGATACTGTGCTGACCAGTACCCTCTGCTTATGGACATTTCACATGTGTTGTACCGCAATCATTGGCCATCAGCGTTCAGATGTTACAGATCGTAACGTAAAAGCTTGTATACAAGCACAATTCCGGTATAGGCTTCAATAACGTTATTCGTACCTGCATTACGAGTTCTTATTGGCTCAGCTGCAAGAAATCAAAGATGGAGGAAAGTTGTTGATTGAGATTAATAGTTGCAGTTCATTGGCATTATTAATGCAAATCAGTCATTAAGTTCCGTTACGTTGAATACAGGAAAAGGCACTGACTGATTAAACGCATTTCTGACAGTATTTAAGATGTAACTGAAATCATTCGACATTTAGCCATATGGATGAAGCTGTGAACTTGCATAGAACGTGAAATGTGTACGAGTGCTAAGGCGTTAACTTGGTACCTAATGGGTCCTGGGTTCGAGACGCTCCATGGTCAGAATTATTATTCTTTTTGAATTATTTCGTTGTGTTAACACTACTGTGCGATGCAACTTTTCAACTTCGATTTACTCGCATGATCTAGGGGGGCGATGTTAATAATGGATATTGGTAGGGAAAAATCATTCTATTTTATCATTCGAATTTGTACTTTCCCAATCAAAACCATGAATATTTGTACTATTCTTGAAAATAATATAAATTTCACAGCACTGATTACTCCACAGTATAATAATAATAATAATATTAACAATAATATGAAGTAGTTCCGTGACGATCTAAAGGGCCTAATTTTCTTTATATTTCAGTCTCATGCCAATGATTAATCTACATAGACATATCTAGAATAATGACGAGATTAAGTTGGTAATACTAACTTTTCTATTTAGATTGGAATACATCTGAAGTAATGTATTCCAATACAGCTCTACAGTTGGCAGCCTTGGTGACTCTGAATATATACTTAATTCCATATTTTATGGTACGGAATGCACATACAAAATTTGGTTGAAGTCCAATGGATAGTATGAACGTTGCATGCTGTGAAATATTGGATGTATCAGTGCGAGTAAAATCATATTGGCAACAACGTCAAGAAGGCGTGCTCAGAATTAATCTGAATTATTCCTATATTTTATAGTGCCAATTTTGGATAGAATCCATTTCTTAGTATACAAGATACATGCATTTAAAAATTGGCCCTATAAACAGGCTTAGAATTATGTTGGCAGCACTGATGTGCATTATTGCTCCCAAATAATCTAAAATTTCCGGAACTATTCGTGCGCAAAATTTAGAGCTGTTGGCTTACATACTTTCTGATATATTGGTATTAGGATAAAGAGAGTGAGCATTTATTAACAAATAATAATATTGTTATTGGTTTTACGTCCCTTTTAACTACTCTGGCTTTTAGAGACTCCGGGGTGCCGTAATTTTGTCCAGAAGGGGATCTTCAACGTGCCAGTAAATCTACTGACATGGCTCTCTGGCATTTGCGCACCGTCAAATGCCAGCTGACTGCGCCAGGATACGAACGAGCAACCTTGGGCCCAGCAAGCGAGAACGTTTCCCCTGAGCCACGCAGCCAGCCGCATTTATTAACAATTGGCATCCCTAATGGCTCTCAAGCATAAGCATAGTCATATCTGTTATAGTACACAAAGCACGTACGAAATTTGGTTACAATCCAATTGATAGTATAGATGTTAGATGTACTTAAACATTGGACTTATCAGCAGGCTTAGAATCATCTTGGCAACACTGTCATATATGGGCTCGTTAAAATGTATCTGGAATGTTATTATCCCAGTGTGTGCTAATTTTGGCAAATTTCGCATGCATAACGTCTGAGATATCCAACGTAGAGCTTAAAAGTGAATTGTGATTTTTAACAGTTGGAAACTCTGAAATCATTTTCAATTATGTCCCTGAAATATTCAGATATATATTTCCTTAAACCGAATTTGGTTTCGATAACTGCACTCTTTTAGGGGTTGATAGGGGGAGACACACAAAGACAGACAGACAGACATTTGCCTGGATCGATGCCATAAGTCTATCTCATCATCATTTTAAAAAAAAGTGAAAAGTAAGCTAAAAATAGCACGTAGAATATACGATAGCTAATGTATAACACCCTACCTTAGGTGCTTCGATATTGTGCTGACCAGTACCCTCTGCTTATGGACATTTCACATGTGTTGTACCGCAATCATTGGCCATCAGCGTTCAGATGTTACAGATCGTAACGTAAAAGCTTGTATACAAGCACAATTCCGGTATAGGCTTCAATAACGTTATTCGTACCTGCATTACGAGTTCTTATTGGCTCAGCTGCAAGAAATCAAAGATGGAGGAAAGTTGTTGATTGAGATTAATAGTTGCAGTTCATTGGCATTATTAATGCAAATCAGTCATTTAGTTCCGTTACGTTGAATACAGGAAAAGGCACTGACTGATTAAACGCATTTCTGACAGTATTTAAGATGTAACTGAAATCATTCGACATTTAGCCATATGGATGAAGCTGTGAACTTGCATAGAACGTGAAATGTGTACGAGTGCTAAGGCGTTAACTTGGTACCTAATGGGTCCTGGGTTCGAGACGCTCCATGGTCAGAATTATTATTCTTTTTGAATTATTTCGTTGTGTTAACACTACTGTGCGATGCAACTTTTCAACTTCGATTTACTCGCATGATCTAGGGGGGCGATGTTAATAATGGATATTGGTAGGGAAAAATCATTCTATTTTATCATTCGAATTTGTACTTTCCCAATCAAAACCATGAATATTTGTACTATTCTTGAAAATAATATAAATTTCACAGCACTGATTACTCCACAGTATAATAATAATAACATTAACAATAATATGAAGTAGTTCCGTGACGATCTAAAGGGCCTAATTTTCTTTATATTTCAGTCTCATGCCAATGATTAATCTACATAGACATATCTAGAATAATGACGAGATTAAGTTGGTAATACTAACTTTTCTATTTAGATTGGAATACATCTGAAGTAATGTATTCCAATACAGCTCTACAGTTGGCAGCCTTGGTGACTCTGAATATATTCTTAGTTCCATATTTTAAGGTACAGAATGCACATACAAAATTTGGTTGAAGTCCAATGGATAGTATGAACGTTGCATGCTGTGAAATATTGGATGTATCAGTGCGAGTAAAATCATATTGGCAACAACGTCAAGAAGGCGTGCTCAGAATTAATCTGAATTATTCCTATATTTTATAGTGCCAATTTTGGATAAAATCCATTTCTTAGTATACAAGTTACATGCATTTAAAAATTGGCCCTATAAACAGGCATAGAATTATGTTGGCAGCACTGATGTGCATTAGTTGCTCCCAAATAATCTAAAATTTCCGGAACTATTCGTGCGCAAAATTTAGAGCTGTGGCTTACATACTTTCTGATATATTGGTATTAGGATAAAGAGAGTGAGCATTTATTAACAAATAATAATAATGTTATTGGTTTTACGTCCCTTTTAACTACTCTGGCTTTTAGAGACTCCGGGGTGCCGTAATTTTGTCCAGAAGGGGATCTTCAACGTGCCAGTAAATCTACTGACACGGCTCTCTCGCATTTGCGCACCCTCAAATGCCAGCTGACTGCGCCAGGATACGAACAAGCAACCTTGGGCCCAGCAAGCGAGAACGATACCCCTTAGTCACGCAGCCAGCCGCATTTATTAACAGTTGGCAGCCCTAATGGCTCTCAAGCATAAGCATAGTCATATCTGTTATAGTACACAAAGCACGTACGAAATTTGGTTACAATCCAATTGATAGTATAGATGTTAGATGTACTTAAACATTGGACTTATCAGCAGGCTTAGAATCATCTTGGCAACACTGTCATATATGGGCTCGTTAAAATGTATCTGGAATGTTATTATCCCTGTGTGTGCTAATTTTGGCAAATTTCGCATGCATAACGTCTGAGATATCCAACGTAGAGCTTAAAAGTGAATTGTGATTTTTAGCAGTTGGAAACTCTGAAATCATTTTCAATTATGTCCCTGAAATATTCAGATATATATTTCCTTAAACCGAATTTGGTTTCGATAACTGCACTCTTTTAGGGGTTGATAGGGGCAGACACACAAAGACAGACAGACAGACATTTGCCTGGATCGATGCCATAAGTCTATCTCATCATCATTTTAAAAAAAAGTGAAAAGTAAGCTAAAAATAGCACGTAGAATATACGATAGCTAATGTATAACACCCTACCTTAGGTGCTTCGATACTGTGCTGACCAGTACCCTCTGCTTATGGACATTTCACATGTGTTGTACCGCAATCATTGGCCATCAGCATACAGATGTTACAGATCGTAACGTAAAAGCTTGTATACAAGCACAATTCCGGTATAGGCTTCAATAACGTTATTCGTACCTGCATTACGAGTTCTTATTGGCTCAGCTGCAAGAAATCAAAGATGGAGGAAACTTGTGGATTGAGATTAATAGTTGCAGTTCATTGGCATTATTAATGCAAATCAGTCATTTAGTTCCGTTATGTTGAATACAGGAAAAGGCACTGACTGATTAAACGCATTTCTGTCAGTATTTAAGATTTAACTGAAATCATTCGACATTTAGCCATATGGATGAAGCTGTGAGTTTGCACAGTACGTGAAATGTTTGCGAGTGCTAAGGCGTTAACTTGGTACCTAATGGGTCCTGGGTTCGAGTCGCTCCATGGCCAGAATATTTATTCTTTTTGAATTATTTCGTTGTGTCAACACTACTGTGAGATGCAACTTCTCAACTTCGATTTACTCGCATGATCTAGGGGGGCGATGTTAATAATGGATATTGGTAGGGAAAAATCATTCTATTTTATCATTCGAATTTGTACTTTCCCAAACAAAACCATGAATATTTGTACTATTCGTGAAACTAATATAATTTTCACAGCACTGATTACTCCATAGTAAAATAATAATAATAATATTAACAATAATATGAAGTAGTTCCGTGACGATCTAAAGAGCCTGATTTTCTTTATATTTAAGATTCATGCCAATGATTAATCTACATAGACCTATCTAGAATAATGTCGAGATTAAGTTGGCAATACTAACTTTTCTATTTAGATTGGAATATATATGAAGTAATGTATTCCAATACAGCTCTACAGTTGGCAACCATGGTGACTCTGAATATATTCTTATTTCCATATCTTAAGGTACATAATGCACATACAAAATTTTGTTGAAGTCCAATGGATAGTATGAACGTTGCATGCTGTGAAATATTGGATGTATCAGTGCGAGTAAAATCATATTGGCAACAACGTCAAGAAGGCGTGCTCAGAATTAATCTGAATTATTCCTATATTTTATAGTGCCAATTTTGGATAGAATCCATTTCTTAGTATACAAGATACATGCATTTAAAAATTGGCCCTATAAACAGGCTTAGAATTATGTTGGCAGCACTGATGTGCATTAGTTGCTCCCAAATAATCTAAAATTTCCGGAACTATTCGTGCGCACAATTTAGAGCTGTTGGCTTACATACTTTCTGATATATTGGTATTAGGATAAAGAGAGTGAGCATTTATTAACAAATAATAATAATGTTATTGGTTTTACGTCCCTTTTAACTACTCTGGCTTTTAGAGACTCCGGGGTGCCGTAATTTTGTCCAGAAGGGGATCTTCAACGTGCCAGTAAATCTACTGACACGGCTCTCTGGCATTTGCGCACCTTCAAATGCCAGCTGTCTGCGTCAGGATACGAACGAGCAACCTTGGGCCCAGCAAGCGAGAACGTTACCCCTGAGCCACGCAGCCAGCCGCATTTATTAACAATTGGCAGCCCTAATGGCTCTCAAGCATAAGCATAGTCATATCTGTTATAGTACACAAAGCACGTACGAAATTTGGTTACAATCCAATTGATAGTATAGATGTTAGATGTACTTAAACATTGGACTTATCAGCAGGCTTAGAATCATCTTGGCAACACTGTCATATATGGGCTCCTTAAAATGTATCTGGAATGTTATTATCCCTGTGTGTGCTAATTTTGGCAAATTTCGCATGCATAACGTCTGAGATATCCAACGTAGAGCTTAAAAGTGAATTGTGATTTTTAGCAGTTGGTAACTCTGAAATCATTTTCAATTATGTCCCTGAGATATTCAGATATAGATATTTCCTTAAACCGAATTTGGCTTCGATAACTGCAATCTTTAAGGGGTTGATAGGGGGAGACACACAAAGACAGACAGACAGACATTTGCCTGGATCGATGTCATCAGTCTATCTCATCATCTTTTAAAAAAAAGTGAAAAGTAAGCTAAAAATACCCCGTAGAATATACGATAGCTAATGTATAACATCCTACCTTAGGTGCTTCGATACTGTGCTGACCAGTACCCTCTGCTTATGGACATTTCACATGTGTTGTACCGCAATCATTGGCCATCAGCGTACAGATGTTACAGATCGTAACGTAAAAGCTTGTATACAAGCACAATTCCGGTATAGGCTTCAATAACGTTATTCGTACCTGCATTACGAGTTCTTATTGGCTCAGCTGCAAGAAATCAAAGATGGAGGAAACTTGTGGATTGAGATTAATAGTTGCAGTTCATTGGCATTATTAATGCAAATCAGTCATTTAGTTCCGTTATGTTGAATACAGGAAAAGGCACTGACTGATTAAACGCATTTCTGTCAGTATTTAAGATTTAACTGAAATCATTCGACATTTAGCCATATGGATGAAGCTGTGAGTTTGCACAGTACGTGAAATGTTTGCGAGTGCTAAGGCGTTAACTTGGTACCTAATGGGTCCTGGGTTCGAGTCGCTCCATGGCCAGAATATTTATTCTTTTTGAATTATTTCGTTGTGTCAACACTACTGTGAGATGCAACTTCTCAACTTCGATTTACTCGCATGATCTAGGGGGGCGATGTTAATAATGGATATTGGTAGGGAAAAATCATTCTATTTTATCATTCGAATTTGTACTTTCCCAAACAAAACCATGAATATTTGTACTATTCGTGAAACTAATATAATTTTCACAGCACTGATTACTCCATAGTAAAATAATAATAATAATATTAACAATAATATGAAGTAGTTCCGTGACGATCTAAAGAGCCTGATTTTCTTTATATTTAAGATTCATGCCAATGATTAATCTACATAGACCTATCTAGAATAATGTCGAGATTAAGTTGGCAATACTAACTTTTCTATTTAGATTGGAATATATATGAAGTAATGTATTCCAATACAGCTCTACAGTTGGCAACCATGGTGACTCTGAATATATTCTTATTTCCATATCTTAAGGTACATAATGCACATACAAAATTTTGTTGAAGTCCAATGGATAGTATGAACGTTGCATGCTGTGAAATATTGGATGTATCAGTGCGAGTAAAATCATATTGGCAACAACGTCAAGAAGGCGTGCTCAGAATTAATCTGAATTATTCCTATATTTTATAGTGCCAATTTTGGATAGAATCCATTTCTTAGTATACAAGATACATGCATTTAAAAATTGGCCCTATAAACAGGCTTAGAATTATGTTGGCAGCACTGATGTGCATTAGTTGCTCCCAAATAATCTAAAATTTCCGGAACTATTCGTGCGCACAATTTAGAGCTGTTGGCTTACATACTTTCTGATATATTGGTATTAGGATAAAGAGAGTGAGCATTTATTAACAAATAATAATAATGTTATTGGTTTTACGTCCCTTTTAACTACTCTGGCTTTTAGAGACTCCGGGGTGCCGTAATTTTGTCCAGAAGGGGATCTTCAACGTGCCAGTAAATCTACTGACACGGCTCTCTGGCATTTGCGCACCTTCAAATGCCAGCTGTCTGCGTCAGGATACGAACGAGCAACCTTGGGCCCAGCAAGCGAGAACGTTACCCCTGAGCCACGCAGCCAGCCGCATTTATTAACAATTGGCAGCCCTAATGGCTCTCAAGCATAAGCATAGTCATATCTGTTATAGTACACAAAGCACGTACGAAATTTGGTTACAATCCAATTGATAGTATAGATGTTAGATGTACTTAAACATTGGACTTATCAGCAGGCTTAGAATCATCTTGGCAACACTGTCATATATGGGCTCCTTAAAATGTATCTGGAATGTTATTATCCCTGTGTGTGCTAATTTTGGCAAATTTCGCATGCATAACGTCTGAGATATCCAACGTAGAGCTTAAAAGTGAATTGTGATTTTTAGCAGTTGGTAACTCTGAAATCATTTTCAATTATGTCCCTGAGATATTCAGATATAGATATTTCCTTAAACCGAATTTGGCTTCGATAACTGCAATCTTTAAGGGGTTGATAGGGGGAGACACACAAAGACAGACAGACAGACATTTGCCTGGATCGATGTCATCAGTCTATCTCATCATCTTTTAAAAAAAAGTGAAAAGTAAGCTAAAAATACCCCGTAGAATATACGATAGCTAATGTATAACATCCTACCTTAGGTGCTTCGATACTGTGCTGACCAGTACCCTCTGCTTATGGACATTTCACATGTGTTGTACCGCAATCATTGGCCATCAGCGTACAGATGTTACAGATCGTAACGTAAAAGCTTGTATACAAGCACAATTCCGGTATAGGCTTCAATAACGTTATTCGTACCTGCATTACGAGTTCTTATTGGCTCAGCTGCAAGAAATCAAAGATGGAGGAAAGTTGTTGATTGAGATTAATAGTTGCAGTTCATTGGCATTATTAATGCAAATCAGTCATTTAGTTCCGTTACGTTGAATACAGGAAAAGGCACTGACTGATTAAACGCATTTCTGTCAGTATTTAAGATTTAACTGAAATCATTCGACATTTAGCCATATGGATGAAGCTGTGAATCTTCACAGTACGTGAAATGTGTACGAGTGCTAAGGCGTTAACTTGGTACCTAATGGGTCCTGGGTTCGAGACGCTCCATGGCCAGAATTTTTATTCTTTTTGAATTATTTCGTTGTGTCAACACTACTGTGTGATGCAACTTCTCAACTTCAATTTACTCGCATGATCTAGGGGGGCGATGTTAATAATGGATATTGGTAGGGAAAAATCATTCTATTTTATCATTCGAATTTGTACTTTCCCAATCAAAACCATGAATATTTGTACTATTCTTGAAACTAATATAAGTTTCACAGCACTGATTACTCCACAGTAAAATAATAATAATAATAATATTAACAATAATATGAAGTAGTTCCGTGACGATCTAAAGAGCCTAATTTTCTATATATGTAAGACTCATGCCAATGATTAATCTACATAGACCTATCTAGAATAATGACGAGATTAAGTTGGTATTACTAACTTTTCTATTTAGATTGGAATATATCTGAAGTAATGTATTCCAATACAGCTCTACAGTTGGCAACCATGGTGACTCGGAATATATTCTTAGTTCCATATCTTAAGGTACATAATGCACATACAAAATTTTGTTGAAGTCCAATGGATAGTATGAACGTTGCATGCTGTGAAATATTGGATGTATCAGTGCGAGTAAAATCATATTGGCAACAACGTCAAGAAGGCGTGCTCGGAATTAATCTGAATTATTCCTATATTTTATAGTGCCAATTTTGGATAAAATCCATTTTTTAGTATAGAAGTTACATGCATTTAAAAATTGGCCCTATAAACAGGCTTAGAATTATGTTGGCAGCACTGATGTGCATTAGTTGCTCCCAAATAATCTAAAATTTCCGGAACTATTCGTGCGCAAAATTTAGAGCTGTGGCTTGCATACTTTCTTATATATTGGTATTAGGTTAAAGAGAGTGAACATTTATTAACAAATAATAATAATGTTATTGGTTTTACGTCCCTTTTAACGACTCTGGCTTTTAGAGACTCCGGGGTGCCGTAATTTTGTCCAGAAAGGGATCTTCAACGTGCCAGTAAATCTACTGACACGGCTCTCTCGCATTTGCGCACCCTCAAATGCCAGCTGACTGCGCCAGGATACGAACGAGCAACCTTGGGCCCAGCAAGCGAGAACGTTTCCCCTGAGCCACGCAGCCAGCCGCATTTATTAACAATTGGCATCCCTAATGGCTCTCAAGCATAAGCATAGTCATATCTGTTATAGTACACAAAGCACGTACGAAATTTGGTTACAATCCAATTGATAGTATAGATGTTAGATGTACTTAAACATTGGACTTATCAGCAGGCTTAGAATCATCTTGGCAACACTGTCATATATGGGCTCCTTAAAATGTATCTGGAATGTTATTATCCCTGTGTGTGCTAATTTTGGAAAATTTCGCATGCATAACGTCTGAGATATCCAACGTAGAGCTTAAAAGTGAATTGTGATTTTTAGCAGTTGGTAGCTCTGAAATCATTTTCAATTATGTCCCTGAGATATTCAGATATATATTTCCTTAAACCGAATTTGGTTTCGATAACTGCAATCTTTTAGGGGTTTATAGGGGAGACACACAAAGACAGACAGACATTTGCCTGGATCGATGCCATAAGTCTATCTCATCATCATTAAAAAAAAAGCAGAAAGTGAAAAGTGTGCGAGTGCTATAGCTGTAACTTAGTGTCCAATGGATCTCGGGTTCGAGACGCCCTAGGGCCATTTTTTTCTTTTTGAATTATTATGTTGCATTCACACTACTTTCCTTGTGAGTTTCCAACTACGATTTATTTGCATGATCTACGGAGATTATGTTAATAATGGATATTGGTAGGGGAAATTATTCTATTCTATCATTCAAACTTGTAGTTACCCATTCAAAACCATGAATATTTGTACAATTCGTGAAAGTATAATAATATTTTCATACCACAATAATGGTCTATGTTTACTCCACAACATAAACAAATAGGCTACATTTGTTATGTCGGTAGGCCGGGTACTGCTGCGTGTCCCCCCGCACTGCACTCCGAGCCCATGGACTTGAGAAGCTCAGCCCGTTCAGTGCCGTTCTCATCTAATGCGGCGTCGTTCTGGCCCATAGCACTGGACTCACAAAGCACTGGACGGGTGGGCCGATCAAGTAGACTAACCTTCACCACGCGTGCACAACCAAATGGTCTCTTTACACTTCTATTCAGAATTTTTAACAACACTGGTGTCACTGAGTTAATGGTATAGTTCAAACTGGCTAACCTCTATCTGAAATATATCGATAGTTGTTGTTGATTGGTTCAGGGGCTTTGCGACATCATTGTCATGTAGCCCCGTGTATTTGTGTGTGTGTGCGTGTGTGTAATTTGTCTGATAACCTGTGTTATCGTGATGGCTCTATTAGTGTGCGCTTTGTAATTCAGATGAGGATTGGAAGGAAGCGGCCGTGGCCTTATGTTAGGTACCATCCCGGCATTTGCCTGGAGTAGAAGTTAAATAACAAATCGGAAATTAAGTACTGTATCCAGTTTAACCGAGTTTTTACAAATATTACTGTCGTCAAACGAATTTATATAACTATTTGATGTTATTAGACATTGCACAAAACGAAGTTTTAACTTATACATTACGTCGTTCTAAATACTGGTTTTATCTTAAAGGTGTGTCACTATTAGTAAATTGTGCCAATGGTAAGAACAATAATACTACTATTAATAACAAGTAGTTCCGTGACGAACTAAAGAGCCTACTTTTCTTTAAATTTAAGATTCATGCCAATCTATAGAGACCTATCTAAAATAATGACGACATCAAGTTTGTAATACCGTACTAACATTTCTAAGTATTGCATTTTGAAATACGGCTGAAACAGTGTATCCTAATAAAGTTACTTACTACAGTTCGCAGCCCTGGTGACTCTGAAAATATTCATAGTTCCATCTCTTAAGGTATAGAATGCACATACAAAATTTGGTTGAAGTCTAATGGATAATGGAAGTTACATGCTGTTTGATATTGGTTGATTAACGGCCACGTAAAACTAAAAGCTTAACTAAACACGTTAAACACCTTGTCCTTGCTTTATATGAGAAATGTGGCTAAAATTCGTCCATACATTTTTAGCCTACTTTTCACATTTTGCAATAATGAGGAAAAAGTAGACTTATGAGATTGATCCGGGCAAATGTGTGTCTGTCTGTCCTTCTGTCTGTCGGTCTGTCTGTCTGCCTGGCTGTGTGTGTGTCCTCCCCGATCAACTCCTAAACGGCTGCAGCAATCGAAACAAATTTTGGTAGGAGCAAAGATATATACCTGAATAACTCAATGCTGTATTTGAAAATGATGTCAGTGCTACCAACAACTGAAAAATCGGAAATGAAATTTGGGTTGAATTCCAATTGATAGTGTAGAAGTTATATGCATTTAAAAATTGGACCTATTAGCCAGCGTAGATTCATTTTGGCAACACTGCTATGCATGGCCTCCTGGAAATTAAACTCAAATATCATTATCTATATGTGTGCCAATTTTGGAATAGCTCCCATGCATACCTTCCAAACATTTGAGCTCAAATTCAATTGCGGTTTTTCAGCAGTTGGTAGTACTGACATGATTTTCAAATATGGGCTTGATATATTCAGGTATAGATCGTTACTCATACCAAATTGGGATTCGATTGCTGCAGCCGTTTAGGAGACACGTATAGACAGACAGACAGACAGACAGATGGACAGACAGATAGACCGACAGACATTTGCCCGGATCGATCTCATAAGTCTACTTTTAGCTAATTTTTGCAAAACGTGAAAAGTAGGTTAACAAGAAGTTCCGTGACTATAATAATAATAATATCGTATGGCCTCGGGTGCCGGGTGCAAGCTTTGTAATTTGACACCCAGAGGGTAGCTTGCATGTCGAATTTCGTTGTTCCTTGAATCACTTTGAAAGTCAAGGAGGTTAGACATCTAAGCTCCTTGAACACTATAGCGCTTTCTAGTAGAGAAATGAGGAACTTTGTGTTGGCGGAAACTCCCGAGATTAATTTTGCCATTATGAACACGGCCTACTGAATTCAAATGAGTTCTTTGACATGCCAACATCGTATGACATGCGTGTCGTATTTTTGCCACCTTTCAAAAATCACTTACCACGGCCAGGAGCGAACCTGAAATCTTGGGTTTAGTAGACCGACGCGCTATCCACTCACCCACCGTTTCAAGCTAGTTCCGAGACGAACTTTTTCTTAAAACTTAAAATTCATGCCAATGATTAATCTATATGGATCTATCTAGAATAATGACGAAATAAAGTTGTTAATATAGAAATTTGAAATTAGTTCGAAATACTTTATTCCTGGCATAATGTAGCCTAATAGAGCACTACAGTTAGCAGCCCTGGTGACTGAATATATTCCTAGTTCCATCTCTTAAGGTACAGAGTATACAATTTGGTTGAAGTCCAATGGATAGCACAGACGTACATGCAGTAAATATTGGATCTAACAGCGCGCGTAAAATCATGTTGGCAACAATGTCATGCATGTATTGGTCAGAAATAATCTGAAATAATACGATCTATTGTTCTGCCAAGTTTGAATTAAATCCATTAGTTAGTATTTAAGTTACATGCATTTTAAAATTATACCTATCGGCAGGCTTAGAATCGTGTTGGCAGCACTGACGTAAATTAGTTACCCCAAATTAATCTAGAATGCCAGGTACTATACGTGTGCAATGCTTAGAGCTATTGGCTTGCATACTTTCCGATATATTGATATTAGGGTAACAAAAATAGAGACAGCATTTATTAACAGTTGCCAGCCCTGGTTGCTCTTAAGAATACGCATAGTCATATCTATTATGGTACACATAGCACATACGAAATTTGGTTGAAATCCAAATGATAGTATAGAAGTTACATGTATTTAAATTTGGACCTCTCAGCAGGCTTAGAGTAATGTTGGTAGCACTGCAAATACATATAGAATGTCAGGTACTACACATGTGTATAGTTTAAAGCTGTCGGCTTGCATACTTCCTGATATATTGGTATTTGAATAAAAGAAATTGAGAGCATTTACGTGGACTGTTTTTTTAAGTAAGGGCAGTTTTTTAAGCCGTAGTTATTGCGCACGCCGCAACAACTGACATCCTTTGCGAACAAGCAGGCGTCAGTTGCAGCTATGTAGCTAACCTGTACGCTGAACTGTGCATCTTTACAATGTTCAAGATTATTGATTCGCCCGCCGCGTGTGAGGTACGATCTGAGATACGTCTTTTGAGTGCAAGAAATATGTCGGGTGCAGACATTCATCGTCAGTTTTGTGAGGTGAATGGTGATAATGCAATGACGGATGGTAAAGTGCGAAAATGGGTACGCGAGTTCAAAAGTGGCCGTGAAAATGTCTATGACGATGGACGCTCAGGTGTGTGATCATAGATCACATGGTGATTGCAATTGTCACGAAACTTCACGAGGACCGAATATTCATGATAACCCCTCTATCAATGGATTTTCCTTAAGTGTGAATTCGTGGTTGTCAGAGCAGGCGGCAAACTTTTATGCAGAGGGATTTGAAAACTTAGTTTTAAGGTATGACAAGTGCCTAAATAAACAAGGCAACTATGTAGGAAAATAGAGGAAGGTATGTAAAACCTAACAAGATATTCAGTAAAAAACATATAGCCTACTTTCTCCTAAATGCATGGGTATTGTTATAACTCTTTGTCCTTTTCAAGGAGTATAATTGAATGTTGGTTGTAGGAGCTTGTTGAAATACAACGTACAATACGGATATTAAACATGAATATGAGGTGCCCTTCGCTAGTGTTAACTCTGTAAAAAAAACATTCGGTTTCACCGAGTTTGAATTGATATGGGGAATCGATTTGCACACTTACATGGCCACTATCTGCAAACTATAAGGCTGATAACATTATAGTTCAGTCAAAAGATGCTTCCCACAAAAAGGTATGTTGTTGCAAAATGTGGTAGAGATCAAATGATTAGGTTGGTCGTAATTTGATTTAAGCTTTTAACATTTGGCTCGCTGCCATTCCGTTTCCGTCAATATGGCGGCGATATAGCACATGACAGTGAGGTGCCCTTTGCTAATGCTACCTCTGTACCAAATTTCGTTCAATTCGGTTTTACCGTGTTTGAATTGATAGGGGGATTCGATTTGCACACATACATGACCGCCATATGCCAACTATTGGACTGATGACCTTTGTAGCTTGGTCAAAGAACGCTTCTCACATAAAGGTATATTGTTGCAAAATTTGGTAGAGATCAAATGATTAGGTTGGTCGTAATTTGATTTAAGTTTTTACTTTTGGGTTACCACCATTACGTTTCCGTCAAGATGGCGGCGATTTAAAATATGATACTGAGGTGCTCTTTGCTTGTGCTACCTCTGTACCAAATTTCGTTTAATTCGGTTTCACCGTGTTTGAAAATTTAGGGGGAATCGAATTGCACACATACATGGCCGATATCCGCAAATTATTGGGCTGATGGCCATGTAGTTTGCTCAAAAGATTCTTCATACATAAAGATATAATGTTGAAAAGTTCCGTAGGGATCGGATGATTAGGTTGGGCGTAATTATTTAAGCTTTTGACATTTGGGTGGCGGCCATTACGTTTTCGTCAATAATGCGGCGATATAAAACATGACAGTGAGATGTCCTTTACTAGTGCTAGCTCTGTACCAAATTTAGTTCAATTCGGTTTCACCGTATTCGATTTGATAGGGGGAATCGATTTTCACACATACATGGCTGCCGTCCCTAAAACATTGGGTTAATGATCATGTAGTTTGGTCAAAATATGCGTCCTACATAAAGGTATGTTGTTGCAAAATTTGGTAGAGATCGGAAGATTAGGTTAGTCGTAATTTGATTTAAGCTTTGTAAATTTGGGTGGCCGCTATTATGTATCCGTCAAGATGGCGGCGATATAAAACATGACACTGAGGTGCCCTTTGCTAGTTCTACCTCTGTATCAAATTTCATTGAAATCGGTTTCACCGTTTTCGAATTGATAGGCGGGGGGGGGGGGGGGGCAGACATTCAGAGAACACACACACACTCACACACACACACACACAGACATATAATTTTTGGCCCTGTGTAGATCTCATAAGTCTACTTTCATTTCTTGCAAAAATCGAAAGTAGGCTAAAAGTAAATCTCGTTTCAAAATTAAATGTTCGGTTAATTTTACTAAAGAAACGGCCCTTACTTTAAAAAAATACAGTCAGGCTGAAAGACTAGACTTTATATCATTTCAAATGTCGCATGCTACAAATGCTACACATGTTAGAAAGGCTAATGAGGGACCCCAGGACTCTCTCAACAGTCTCCATTACCCATTAACTTAGGCTTCCCGCGCGGGCACCTCTTTAAAGGTCACCCTGTATTTGAATTGGATCTAACATACTGTACACCTCGTTAAGTGTCACGCTGTATTTTGCTCTGACATCCTGTACACCCCTTTAGGAGACACCCTGTATTCTTATCTGGCATCTTGTATATCTATTTAGAAGTCACCCTGCATTCTTGTGTGAAATCTTGTACTCCTCTTTAGGAGTCACCCTGTATTCTTGTCTGACATTTTGTACACCTCTTTAGGAGTCACCCTGTATTCTCGTCTGACATCTTGTGCACTTCTTTAGGAGTCACCCTGTATGCTTCCCTGCCATCTTGTACACCTCTTTATAAGTCACCCTGTATTCTTATCTGGCATCTTGTATATCTCTTTAGGAATCATCCTGTATTCTTATCTGGCATCTTGTACACCTCTTTAGGAGTCGCCCTGTATTCTTATATGACGTTTTGTATATCTCTTTAGGTGTCACCCAGTATTCTTGTGTGACATATTGTACACCTCTTTAGGAGTCACCCTGTATTCCTGTCTGACACCATGTGCACTTCTTTAGCAGTCAGCCTGTATTCTTATCTGACGTCTTGTATATCTCTTTAGGTGTCACCCTGTATTCTTATCTGACGTCTTGTATATCTCTTTGGGAGTCACCCTCTATTCTTATCTGGCATCTTGTACACCTTCTTTAGGAGTCACCCTGTATTCTTATCTGCATCGTGTACACCTCTTTAAGAGTCACCCTCTATTCTTATCTGGCATCTTGAACACCTCTTTAGGAGTCACCCTGTATTCTTATATGACGTCTTGTATATCTCTATAGGAGTCACCCTGTATTCTTATCTGACGTCTTGTATATCTCTTTAGGAGTCACCCTCTATTCTTATCTGGCATCTTTTACACCTTCTTTAGGAGTCACCCTGTATTCTTATCTGGTATCGTGTACACCTCTTTAGGAGTCACCCTCTATTCTTATCTGGCATCTTGTACACCTCTTTAGGAGTCACCCTGTATTCTTATATGACGTCTTGTATATCTCTTTAGGAGTCACCCTGTATTCTTATCTGACGTCTTGTATATCTCTTTGGGAGTCACCCTCTATTCTTATCTGGCATCTTGTACACCTCTTTAGGAGTCACCCCGTATTCTTATATGACGTCTTCTATATCTCTTTAGGAGTCACCCTGTATTCTTATCTGACGTCTTGTACACCTCTTTAGGAGCCACCCTGTATTCCTGTCTGACACCATGTACACCGCTTTAGGAGTCTCTCTTTATTCTTATCTGGGATCTTGTACACCTCTTTAGGAGTCACCCTGTATTCCTGTCTGACACCGTGTACACCTCTTTAGGAGTCACTCAGGATTCGTATCTGGCATCTTGTACACCTCCTTAGGAGTCACCCTGTATTCTTATCTGGCATCTTGTATATCTCTTTAGGAGTCACCCTGTATTCTTGTGTGACATCTTGTACACCTCTTTAGGATTCACCCTGTATTCCTGTCTGACACCGTGTACACCTCTTTAGGAGTCACTCAGTATTCGTATCTGGCATCTTGTACACCTCCTTAGGAGTCACCCTGTATTCTTATCGGACATCTTGTATATCTCTTTAGGAGCCACCCTGTATTCTTGTCTGACATCTTGTACACCTCGTTAAGGGTCACTCTGTATTCTTATACGATATCGTGTACATCTCTTTAGGAGTCACCCTGTATTCTGTCTGACATCTTGCACACCTCTTTAGGAGTCACCCTGTTTTCCTGTCTGACGTCACGTACTCGCCGTCTCCCAGGAGTAAACTCAGACTCGGTGCATATGCACTGAACAACATGATGACTTCTTACACGCCGTAACCGTAACCGTAACGCATAACGTTAGACCCAAGCATAACGACGAAATCGACAAGATCATTTGAATGATAAAAACAGCCCTCTTAAGAATACGCTCAGTCATATCTGTTTATGTACACATAGCACCTACTAAATTTGGTTGAATTCCAATTGACAGTGTGGAAGTTATATGCATTAAAAATTGGATATATCAGCAGGCTTATAATCATTTTGGCAACACTGCCATGTATGACCTCCTTGAAATTAAACTAAAATAGTATTATCTATACGTGTGCCAATTTTTAAATAGCTACTATTCATACTTTCCAAGATATCCAACATGGAGCTCAAATTTCAATTGCGATTTTCCAGCAGTTGGTAGCACTGACATCATTTTCTAATACGGCACTGAGTTACTCAATTACAGATCAACCAATATCAAACAGCATGTAACTTCCATTATCCATTAGACTTCAACCAAATTTTGTATGTGCATTCTATACCTTAAGAGATGGAACTATGAATATTTTCAGAGTCACCAGGGCTGCGAACTGTAGTAAGTTACTTTATTAGGATACACTGTTTCAGCCGTATTTCAAAATGCAATACTTAGAAATGTTAGTACGGTATTACAAACTTGATGTCGTCATTATTTTAGATAGGTCGCTATAGATTGGCATGAATCTTACATTTAAAGAAAAGTAGGCTCTTTAGTTCGTCACGGAACTACTTGTTATTAATAGTAGTATTATTGTTCTTACCATTGGCACAATTTACTAATAGTGACACACCTTTAAGATAAAACCAGTATTTAGAACGACGTAATGTATAAGTTAAAACTTCGTTTTTTGCAATGTCTAATAACTTCAAATAGTTATATAAATTCGATTGACGACAGTAATATTTGTAAAAACTCGGTTAAACTCGATACAGTACTTAATTTCCGATTTGTTATTTAACTTCTACTCCAGGCAAATGCCGGGATGGTACCTAACATAAGGCCACGGCCGCTTCCTTCCAATCCTCATCTGAATTACAAAGCGGACACTAATAGAGCCATCACGATAACACAGGTTATCAGACAAATTACACACACGCACACACACACAAATATACGGGGCTACATGACCATGATGCCGCAAATCCCCTAAACCAATCAACAACAACTATCGATGTATTTCAGATAGAGATTAGCCAGTTTGAACTATACCATTAACTCAGTGACACCAGTGTTGTTAAAAATTCTGAATAGAAGTGTAAAGATAGCATTTGGTTGTGCACGCGTGGTAAAGGTTAGTCTGCCTGATCGGCCCACCCGTCCAGTGCTTTGTGAGTCCAGTGCTATGGGCCAGAACGACGCCGCATTAGATGAGAACGGCACTGAACGGGCTGAGCTTCTCAAGTCAATGGGCTCGGAGTGCAGTGCGGGGGGACACGCAGCAGTACCCGGCCTACCGACATAACAAATGTAGCCTATTTGTTTATGTTGTGGAGTAAACTTAGACTATTATTGTGGTATGAAAATATTATTATACTTTCACGAATAGTACAAATATTCATGATTTTGAATGGGGAAGTACAAGTTTGAATGATAGAATAGAATAATTTTCCCTACCAATATCCATTATTAACATCATCTCCGTAGATCATGCGAATAAATCGTAGTTGGAAACTCACAAGAAAAGTAGTGTGAATGCAACAAAATAATTCAAGAAGAATAAAAAATTTGACCCTAGAGCGTCTCGAACCCGAGATCCATTGGACACTAAGTTACAGCTATAGCACTCGTACACTTTTCACTGAGTAGCCTAGCTCATAGTTACGTAACTTCATGCGTATAGCTAAATGTCGAATTATTTCAGTTAAATCGTAAATACTAACAGGAATGCGTTCAATCAGTCACTGCCCTTTATGCATTCAAACGCAACCCATCTTAATGACTGATTTGGATTAATAATGCCAATAAACTGCAAATATTACTCTAAATCCACAACTTTCCTCCATGTTTGATTTCTTGCAGCTGAGCCAATCGGGACACGGAATGCTGCTGCGAATAACGTTATTCGAGCCTATACCGGAATTGTGCCTGTATACAAGCTTTAACGTTACAATCTGTACCATTTGTACTCTGATGGCCAATGATTGCGGTACAACACATGTGATATATCCATAAGCAGAAGGTACTGATCAGCACAGTATCGAAGCACCTAAGGTTGGATGTTATACAGTAGCCATCGTATATTCTATGTACTATTTTAGCCTACTTTAAACATTTTGTAAAAATGAGGAAAAAGTAGAATTATGACATCGATCCAGGCAAATGTCTGTCTATCCCTCCTAGACGGCTGCAGTTATTGAAACCAAATTTGGTATAAGTAAAGATCTATATCTGAATATCTCACGGGCATATTTGAAAATTACTTCAGTGCTAGTAATTGCGCAGAAAAATCACAATTCACTTTTGAGCTCTATGTTGGATTTATCAGACGTTATGCATGCGAATCCTTCAAAAAAATAATTCAACATAGAGATAATAACATTCCAAATATATATTTTAAGAAGCGCATATATGACAGTGTTGCTAACATGATTTTATGTCTACGGATAAGTCCAATGTTTAAGTGTATCTAACTTCTATACTATCAATTGGATTTTAACCAAATTTCGTATGTGTTTTTGTGTACTATAACAGATATGACTATGCTTATACTTCAGAGCCAGCAGGGCTGCCAACAGCTAACGAATGCTCATTCTCTTTTTTATCCTAATACCAATATATCAGAAAGTATGCTCGCCAACAGCTCTGAATGTTACACACGTATGGTACCTAAAATTTCAGATTAACTTCGAGTAACTAATGTACGTCATTGCTGCCAACATAATTCAAAGCCTGCTGAAAATGCATGTATCTTCTTTACCAACAAATGGATGTTATCCTAAATTGGCACTTTAAAATATAGTATTATTTCAGATTAAGTCGCCTCCGTAGCGTAGTGGTCAGCACGGTTAGCTGTCACCCCAGAGGTCCTGGGTTCGATTCCCGGCTCTGCCACGAAATTTGAAAAGTGGTATGAGGAGTGGAACGGGGTCTACTCAGCCTCGGGTGTTCCAAATGAGTAGAGGCGCTTTGATTCCCACCTCAGCCATCCTCGAAGTGGTTTTCCGCGGTTTCCCACTTCGTCTTCAGGCTAGTGCCGGGATGGTACTGTCCCCGTTATCCGGATAGTAGGCTGTCAGATAACCGCCCCCTCAATCGGATTGCCAATAATCAATCGCACCGGCACAGCTACATCAATGAAAATGGCACTGACAGATACTATCGAGATTAGAGCACAATAGTTAACAAGAAATTATTGTGGAACACACCAAAATATACGGGGGTTCATACTTACCTTTACTTACCTCTTAAATTTATCTCGGGGACTGGGTTGTCAACTGGATCACTTAAAGTATGCCCACACAATAACCTCCACCATGATATTTAAAATGAACCAGAACGAAGACGAGAAACTTTAAACTGCACAATAATTTATTTCACATAAAGAATGAATTTAACAAAAATAAAACAACAAAATCCACGTGGCACTCAGAAGTCATCGACCACATAACCAT
Organism: Meconema thalassinum; assembly: GCA_946902985.2. Lineage (NCBI taxonomy): Eukaryota > Metazoa > Arthropoda > Insecta > Orthoptera > Tettigoniidae > Meconema > Meconema thalassinum. The sequence goes on from OX336391.1 coordinate 649,345,038, forward strand.
GTCCTCCTGTATGACTTGTATACTCTACATACAATGTTTCAGCTTTCTCAAGCTCAAAAATAACGTAATTATAATAATGCACTTGGAATGGAAACGGGATTTGGGACGAGACATATATCAATTGTTTTGCGTGTTTATACACATCACATTTTATTTATAGCCACAAGGCTATTATGGAAACATCCTTGGCCTCTATCATACAGTTGTCCGGGCCAGCTGCAATGCACCTGCATCGTCAAAGTGGACTCACCCGTCCGTTCAACCCTAGCATATGCCAGTTACATCAGAGCTTAGCTCTCCTTTCAAAACACGTTAAATGTCCACATCTCAACTCAAATATTATCACGCAAATCTTTTAAATGCTTCGTTCAAACACTAGTGGAATACTCCAATAATCCCAAATCATGTTTAATTGTTCAATCCACTTGTTTAATTAGCGTTGTTTAGAGTATAAAAACAAAACTCCAAATGTTAATAACAAAAGTTCATTAATTATTTATAACAATAATAAATTGTTTATAACAATGCCAAACGACAATTGAAAAACTTATACACGCCTCTATTAATCACTTTTCATTTCAAATTATTTAACAAAGATATTTACATAATTATTTACAATATTAATATTGTTTATATTATTTATACAAGAAATACATTAAACCACACGTTTATCCGGTTGATAATTACTCAAATCATGTTGATATAATCGACCAATGAAGGTTAGTTATATTTAACTGTCAAATTCAGGTTTAATAAGGTTTAATAATTATTATAATATTTGTGACGGTAACCTCCATTCAAAATCTTTATCTCAAATTATTTAACACTCTTGTTAATTTTAACAGTATCTTCATATGAATAACTTTCAAAGAACCAGGACAATACATTCAGCGGAAAAATACTTCGCTCAAAACGCACAAAATTGCACAACAATTGGCCCAGAATTCATCATATATCTCAATATATATGGCATCAAAATCTTCCAAACTACATACAAAAACTTCCACTTATAAATTCATCAACTTCATTTATTACTGTGGGAACCTCCTTTATTATTCAAGGGCATTATTCATCAGCGGCTATTACACGTCCACTGAACTAACGATTATACATCCATTGTTCCTCTTTAAAAATTCTTATATTCATCAATTGTATTAATGACTGTTATTATTTAACCTTGGTGGGTTTCATTCATGAATCGATATGAAGTAAAAATTTGCCAATCACAAATAAATTTAATAGCAAATACGATTCGACACTCCTCCCTGGTCTATCAAAATTGAGATTAATATCTTCAAAGTAACGCAGTATAAAAATACTATCTTCAATCAAAGTTCATCTAAACTGCATGAATAGTCGAATAGAATACAATTAGACTGTGGAATGCAAACATTATTGTTCCAATCTATAATTGAGAAAAACTCCTATCAAATGTTCATTACTATAATGTATTCAATAAATCGTAATCAAAGTTCATATTTCATAAAATTGTCTATAATGCAATGATAAATGTCTATGTTGCAATCATGTTCATAAAACGACTAGTATTTCAAAGATCGTCGATAACGTATTAGATTTTAACGCTCTAAAATCATTTAATTATTCTTCTTTCTTGAGGATGACAGAAAATTGGTCAAAGTAATTAACTGAATAGAATTATTTTAATAAAATGACACGCTGTCTGAATTCAAATCTGCCATAGAAAATCGTTAACTTTACAGTCAAATCGTGACTACAAAAATGTGCAAATTACTGAAAGAATCTAATTTATCAGTCTCAACTGATCCAAAATTATTTAAGTATGCCAATGACATAACAATGTCTCAATAAATCGTAGAAAAAAAGCATAAAACATCGAAGTGTACTGAGTACAAAAATATCAAGCAAGAAAATGGGGCACAATAAATAGGACAGAAAATATGAAAAAAAAACGGTTGCTCAGATATCGTTAAAATACTCAAATAATACAAGAAACGTTCACGACTACCTTATTTGTTGATTGAAGTTCTAGAGGAAAGTTTTCAAAGAAAACTGCTGTTGGTTCCATTTCACCAGCGTAAAGATGTGCTCCGACCTCGAACCTGGAATCAGCGTCCTCGGAGAATCGAACTGCTTCCTCCTCCGGAAATTGCACTGCTCCATGTATACGAAAGACATCCTTCTGGCAAAACTCTTCTTTGTGAGCCGGGTCCACCCTGGCCTCTCTTGAAAGTTCCCTGAAGTTCTGATCGCAATTCGCCATGAAGTTAATTGCAGTTATTTCCGCAGAAATATTCATAATCGTGGAGTATGATAATATTTCCACTGCCATTTGATATTATTCAGCGATGGATTCACGATGCATGAGTGTAGTTGGATGTTCACTACATGCTCGCTTTTGTAGAAAGACGATTAACGAAGTTCCATGCTGTTACTTCACTCCATCGATATATGTCCCAATTGCATTAAAGCCTTAGCCTTCCATCTCTACTTCTGTTATAATCATTGAAAGCACTGCCAGACTATAATGTTCCATAGTAGAATGTATCGTTGTATTACCAAACGTATAACCGACAGTAGTGGCTACGCGGGCTAAAGCGCTGCGTTAGGTCAAGGGGCCTAGCTCTCTGCTGACTCGGTAGACGCGTGGGTTCGAGCCCCACCGTCGGCTGTCCTTGAAATGGTTTTCCGTGGTTTCCCATTTTCAACACCAGGCAAATGCTGGGACAGTACCTTCTGACAGGCCACGGCCGCTTCCTTCCACATCCTTGCCCAGTTTCATTCATCTTCATCCATTCCATCTCTCATCCCGACGCGCAGGTCACCCACGGGCGTCGACTAGAAAGACCTGCACTCGGCCTCTCAGGAGGCTACACGACAAAAAAAAAAAAAAAAAAAAACCAAACGTATTCTCCAATATCACGGTTGCGATATACGTGTCAGCCGTAGTGTATAATGTAGAATTTTAAAAGTGCTTCTCAGGTAGCGAGAAAATCACTTTTGTCTGCAGTCTTAAAATGTCAATATCTTTCAAAGTATAACTGTGAAATTGTTCAAATGTTCTACACACCTCAATGTTGTACTGCCCAATTGAATTATAATAAAGGCAGAAGCCAACTCTTGATATCTTATCTGGTAGAAACGTTAATGTGAGCGTTTCAACTTCGCCTAGTTTCGAACAGCGTAAAATGGAACTGCTCCGTGTTCGTTCGATGCGCCGGGCTTTAACCACACGCTAAAGACAACTTGCTTCACTTATCCACTCGAAAATGACTATATCACATCAGAAATATATATATGCGGTATCTGATATCAGATATGACGATATGAGCGGCATGAGAGATATGAGAGCTCCTCTCTTCTGTGCACGACCTTTTATCAACTTCTTAAGGGGCGTATCCATCCCTTCCATAGCCTGTTGCTCCGTCATCGCTAGAAGTTTTAACTTTGGCTATACCTGACGGATTTTCAAATTTCAAAAACTCAAAATTAATTTCTTCAAAATTCCAAATCAATGCCATAACTGAAATTAGTTTTCCACAAATCTGCATGCCAAAAGTAATTAAATATCGTAGTTTCAGCAATCTCCGTCTTCCTTCCAAACTATCGTTCATTGGATCGAGTCTCTCCTCCAATAGCGTAACTTCTTCCTTAGCACAATACCTTGTTTCCTGCGACTGCGTCGTAAATCTCAGATCTTTCTCGAACAAAATCATGACGTCACCAAGAATCTCAGCTCCACCAGCCTACTTGCATGAAGTCTACGTCATCCGTGCCTACGTCATGAATATACACGTCACAACTATGACATCCATAACTTTATTCATTTATGCCAATACAGCCATCGTGGTCTCAATATAATTCAATTTACGGGGGCAGTACCTTCTTCAAGGCCACGGCCGCCTCCTTCCCTCTTCCTTGCCTATCCATCCTGACCATCCATTACCTTCCCTCATGAGGCCCCTGTTCGCTTTGCGGGTGAGGCCGCCTGGGCGAGGTGCCAATCACACCTCACCAGTTGTATCCACTCCGATTAGATGTTCCCAGCTCTAGGACACTGCCCGTAGGGGCGGTAGAGGTGAGTTCCCTCGCTGATTCCGTGGGTTCCACCAACCTGGAGGGTAAACGACTAAGAGAAGAGAAGAGATTATTTCAGATTAATTCTGATCACACGTGCATGACCTTGTTGCCAATATGATTTTATACGCACTGATAGATCCAATATTTCACAACATGCAACGTCCATACTATCCATTGGATTTCAACCAAATGTTGTATGTGCATTCTGTACCTTAGGAGATGGAACTAAGTATATATTCACAGTCACATAGGCTGCCAACTGTAGTGCTGTATTAGAAAACTTCAGGTATATTCCAATATAATTAGAAATGCTAGTATTAACAAATAAATTTCGTCATTATTCTAGATAGGTCTATATAGTTTAATCATTGGCATGAATCTTAAATATAAAGAAAAGTATGCTCTTTAGATCGTCACGAAACCATTTGTCCTTATTGTTAATATTATTATTTATTGTGGAGTAAACATAGACTATTATTGTGGTATGAAAATATTATTATACTTTCACGAATAGTACAAATATTCATGGTTTTGTATGGGGAAGTACATATTTGAATGATAGAATAGAATAATTTTCCCTACCAATATCCATTATTAACATCATCTCCGTAGATCATGCGAATAAATCGTAGTTGGAAACTCACAAGAAAAGTAGTGTGAATGCAACAAAATAATTCAAAAAGAATAAAAAATTTGGCCCTAGAGCGTCTCGAACCCGAGATCCCTTGGACACTAACTTACAGCTATAGCACTCGTACACTTTTCAGTTCGTAGTCTAGCTCATTGTTACGTAACTTCATGCGTATAGCTAAATGTCGAATTATTTCAGTTAAATCGTAAATACTGACAGGAATGCGTTCAATCAGTCAGTGCCTCTTTATGTATTCAACGCAACGCATCTTAATGACTGATTTGTATTAATAATGCCAATAAACTGCAAATATTACTCTAAATCCACAACTTTCCTCCATGTTTGATTTCTTGCAGCTGAGCCAATAGGGACACGGAATGCTGCTGCGAATAACGTTATTCGAGCCTATACCGGAATTGTGCCTGTATACAAGCTTTAACGTTACAATCTGTACCATTTGTACTCTGATGGCCAATGATTGCGGTACAACACATGTGATATGTCCATAAGCAGCGGGTACTGATCAGCACAGTATCGAAGCACCTAAGGTTGGATGTTATACAGTAGCCATCGTATATTCTACGTACTATTTTAGCCTACTTTAAACATTTTGTAAAAATGAGGAAAAAGTAGAATTATGACATCGATCCAGGCAAATGTCTGTCTGTCCCTCCTAGACGGCTGCAGTTATTGAAACCAAATTTGGTATAAGTAAAGATCTATATCTGATAATCTCACGGGCATATTTGAAAATTACTTCAGTGCTAGTAATTGCGCAGAAATATCACAATTCACTTTTGAGCTCTATGTTGGATTTATCAGACGTTATGCATGCGAACTCTTCCAAAATTAGTGAACATAGAGATAATAACATGCCAAATATATATTTTAAGAAGCGCATATATGACAGTGTTGCTAACATGATTTTATGTCTACGGATAAGTCCAATGTTTAAGTGTATCTAACTTCTATACTATCAATTGGATTTTAACCAAATTTCGTATGTGTTTTTGTGTACTATAACAGATATGACTATGCTTATACTTCAGAGCCAGCAGGGCTGCCAACTGCTAACAAATGCTCATTCTCTTTTTTTATCCTAATACCAATATATCAGAAAGTATGCTAGCCAACAGCTCTGAATGTTGCACACGTATGGTACCTAAAATTTCAGATTAACTTCGAGTAACTAATGTACGTCAGTGCTGCCAACATAATTCTAAGCCTGCTGAAAATGCATGTATCTTCTATACCAACAAATGGATGTTATCCTAAATTGGCACTTTAAAATATAGTATTATTTCAGATTAAGTCGCCTCCGTAGCGTAGCGGTCAGCACGGTTAGCTGTCACCCCAGAGGTCCTGGATTCGATTCCCGGCTCTGCCACGAAATTTGAAAAGTGGTATGAGGAATGGAACGGGGTCTACTCTGCCTCAGGTGTTCCAAATGAGTAGAGGCGGTTTGATTCCCACCTCAGCCATCCTCGAAGTGGTTTTCCGCGGTTTCCCACTTCGTCTTCAGGCTAATGCCGGGATGGTACCTTCTTCAAGGCCACGGCCGCCTCCTTCCCTCTTCCTTGCCTATCCATCCTGACCATCCATTACCTTCCCTCATGAGGCCCCTGTTCGCTTTGCAGGTGAGGCCGCCTGGGTGAGGTGCCAATCACACCTCACCAGTTGTATCCACTCCGATTAGAAGTTCCCAGCTCTAGGACACTGCCCGTAGAGGCGGTAGTGGTGAGTTCCCTCGCTGAGTCCGTGGGTTCCACCAACCTGGAGGGTAAACGACTAAGAGAAGAGAAGAGATTATTTCAGATTAATTCTGATCACAAGTGCATGACCTTGTTGCCAATATGATTTTATACGCACTGATAGATCCAATATTGCACAACATGCAACGTCCATACTATCCATTGGATTTCAACCAAATGTTTTATGTGCATTCTGTACCTTAGGAGATGGAACTAAGGATATATTCACAGTCACATAGGCTGCCAACTGTAGTGCTGTATTAGATTACTTCAGATATATTCCAATATAATTAGAAATGCTAGTATTAACAAATAAATTTCGTCATTATTCTAGATAGGTCTATATAGTTTAATCATTGGCATGAATCTTAAATATAAAGAAAAGTATGCTCTTTAGATCGTCACGAAACCATTTCTCCTTATTGTTAATATTATTATTTATTGTGGAGTAAACATAGACCATTATTGTGGTATGAAAATATTATTATACTTTCACGAATAGTACAAATATTCATGCTTTTGTATGGGGAAGTACAAATTTGAATGATAGAATAGAATAATTTTCCCTACCAATATCCATTATTAACATCATCTCCGTAGATCATGCGAATAAATCGTAGTTGGAAACTCACAAGAAAAGTAGTGTGAATGCAACAAAATAATTCAAAAAGAATCAAATAATTGGCCCTAGAGCGTCTCGAACCCGAGATCCCTTGGACACTAAGTCACAGCTATAGCACTCGTACACTTTTCACTTCGTAGCGTAGCTCACAGTTACGTAACTTCATGTGTATAGCTAAATGTCGAATTATTTCAACTGACAGGAATGCGTTCAATCAGTCAGTGCCTCTTTATGCATTCAACGCAACGCATCTTAATGACTGATTTGTATTAATAATGCCAATAAACTGCAAATATTACTCTAAATCCACAACTTTCCTCCATGTTTGATTTCTTGCAGCTGAGCCAATCGGGACACGGAATGCTGCTGCGAATAACGTTATTCGAGCCTATACCGGAATTGTGCCTGTATACAAGCTTTAACGTTACAATCTGTACCATTTGTACTCTGATGGCCAATGATTGCGGTACAACACATGTGATATGTCAATAAGCAGAGGGTACTGATCAGCACAGTATCGAAGCACCTAAGGTTGGATGTTATACAGTAGCCATCGTATATTCTACGTACTGTTTTAGCCTACTTTAAACATTTTGTAAAAATGAGGAAAAAGTAGAATTATGACATCAATCCAGGCAAATGTCTGTCTGTCCCTCCTAGACGGCTGCAGTTATTGAAACCAAATTTGGTATAAGTAAAGATCTATATCTGAAAATCTCACGGACATATTTGAAAATTACTTCAGTGCTAGTAATTGCGCAGAAAAATCACATTTTCACTTTTGAGCTCTATGTTGGATTTATCAGACGTTATGCATGCGAACTCTTCCAAAATTAGTGAACATAGAGATAATAACATGCCAAATATATATTTTAAGAAGCGCATATATGACAGTGTTGCTAACATGATTTTATGTCTACGGATAAGTCCAATGTTTAAGTGTATCTAACTTCTATACTATCAATTGGATTTTAACCAAATTTCGTATGTGTTTTTGTGTACTATAACAGATATGACTATGCTTATACTTCAGAGCCAGCAGGGCTGCCAACTGCTAACAAATGCTCATTCTCTTTTTTTATCCTAATACCAATATATCAGAAAGTATGCTAGCCAACAGCTCTGAATGTTGCACACGTATGGTACCTAAAATTTCAGATTAACTTCGAGTAACTAATGTACGTCAGTGCTGCCAACATAATTCTAAGCCTGCTGAAAATGCATGTATCTTCTATACCAACAAATGGATGTTATCCTAAATTGGCACTTTAAAATATAGTATTATTTCAGATTAAGTCGCCTCCGTAGCGTAGCGGTCAGCACGGTTAGCTGTCACCCCAGAGGTCCTGGGTTCGATTCCCGGCTCTGCCACGAAATTTGAAAAGTGGTATGAGGAATGGAACGGGGTCTACTCTGCCTCAGGTGTTCCAAATGAGTAGAGGCGGTTTGATTCCCACCTCAGCCATCCTCGAAGTGGTTTTCCGCGGTTTCCCACTTCGTCTTCAGGCTAATGCCGGGATGGTACCTTCTTCAAGGCCACGGCCGCCTCCTTCCCTCTTCCTTGCCTATCCATCCTGACCATCCATTACCTTCCCTCATGAGGCCCCTGTTCGCTTTGCAGGTGAGGCCGCCTGGGTGAGGTGCCAATCACACCTCACCAGTTGTATCCACTCCGATTAGAAGTTCCCAGCTCTAGGACACTGCCCGTAGAGGCGGTAGTGGTGAGTTCCCTCGCTGAGTCCGTGGGTTCCACCAACCTGGAGGGTAAACGACTAAGAGAAGAGAAGAGATTATTTCAGATTAATTCTGATCACACGTGCATGACCTTGTTGCCAATATGATTTTATACGCACTGATAGATCCAATATTTCACAACATGCAACGTCCATACTATCCATTGGATTTCAACCAAATGTTGTATGTGCATTCTGTACCTTAGGAGAAGGAACTAATGATATATTCACAGTCACATAGGCTGCCAACTGTAGTGCTGTATTAGAATACTTCAGGTATATTCCAATATAATTAGAAATGCTAGTATTAACAAATAAATTTCGTCATTATTCTAGATAGGTCTATATAGTTTAATCATTAGCATGAATCTTAAATATAAAGAAAAGTATGCTCTTTAGATCGTCACGAAACCATTTGTCCTTATTGTTAATATTATTATTTATTGTGGAGTAAACATAGACTATTATTGTGGTATGAAAATATTATTATACTTTCACGAATAGTACAAATATTCATGCTTTTGTATGGGGAAGTACAAATTTGAATGATAGAATAGAATAATTTTCCCTACCAATATCCATTATTAACATCATCTCCGTAGATCATGCGAATAAATCGTAGTTGGAAACTCACAAGAAAAGTAGTGTGAATGCAACAAAATAATTCAAAAAGAATAAAAAAAATGGCCCTAGATTGTCTCGAACCCGAGATCCCTTGGACATTAAGTCACAGCTATAGCACTCGTACACTTTTCACTTCGTAGCGTAGCTCACAGTTACGTAACTTCATGTGTATAGCTAAATGTCGAATTATTTCAACTGACAGGAATGCGTTCAATCAGTCAGTGCCTCTTTATGTATTCAACGCAACGCATCTTAATGACTGATTTGTATTAATAATGCCAATAAACTGCAAATATTACTCTAAATCCACAACTTTCCTCCATGTTTGATTTCTTGCAGTTGAGCCAATAGGGACACGGAATGCTGCTGCGAATAACGTTATTCGAGCCTATACCGGAATTGTGCTTGTATACAAGCTTTAACGTTACAATCTGTACCATTTGTACTCTGATGGCCAATGATTGCGGTACAACACATGTGATATGTCCATAAGCAGCGGGTACTGATCAGCACAGTATCGAAGCACCTAAGGTTGGATGTTATACAGTAGCCATCGTATATTCTACGTACTATTTTAGCCTACTTTAAACATTCTGTAAAAATGAGGAAAAAGTAGAATTATGACATCGATCCAGGCAAATGTCTGTCTGTCCCTCCTAGACGGCTGCAGTTATTGAAACCAAATTTGGTATAAGTAAAGATCTATATCTGATAATCTCACGGGCATATTTGAAAATTACTTCAGTGCTAGTAATTGCGCAGAAATATCACAATTCACTTTTGAGCTCTATGTTGGATTTATCAGACGTTATGCATGCGAACTCTTCCAAAATTAGTGAACATATAGATAATAACATTCCAAATATATATTTTAAGAAGCGCATATATGACAGTGTTGCGAACATGATTTTATGTCTACGGATAAGTCCAATGTTTAAGTGTATCTAACTTCTATACTATCAATTGGATTTTAACCAAATTTCGTATGTGTTTTTGTGTACTATAACAGATATGACTATGCTTATACTTCAGAGCCAGCAGGGCTGCCAACTTCTAACGAATGCTCATTCTCTTTTTTTATCCTAATACCAATATATCAGAAAGTATGCTAGCCAACATCTCTGAATGTTACACACGTATGGTACCTAAAATTTCAGATTAATTTCGAGGAACTAATGTACGTCAGTGCTGCCAACATAATTCTAAGCCTGCTGAAAATGCATGTAATATCTATACCAACAAATGGATGTTATCCAAAAATGGCACTATACATATATAGTATTATTTCAGATTAATTCTGAGCACACGTGCATGACCTTGTTGCCAATATGATTTTACATACAATGATAGATCCAATATTTCAGAACATGCAACGTCCATACTATCCATTGGACTTCAAGGAAGGAAGAAAGGAAGCTTGTAGTTTAACGTGACCGTTAATCTGTAGATCATGAGCCACGGGACCTCCTTTTTACGTGGAATCCGAACCACAGGACTTGGTATTTCACATGCATTGACCGGGAATCGAACCCGGACCGCCTTGGTGAGAGGCATACAGCTAGACCGCTGAGCCACCACGCCCCCCCCCCCCCATTGGACTTCAACCGAATGTTATATGTGCATTATGTACCTTAAGAGTTGGAACTTAGGATTTATTCAGAGTCACCTAGGCTACCAACTGTAGTGCTGTATTAGAATATTTCAGGTATATTCCAATCTAATTAGAAATGTTAGTAGGCCTATTACCTACTAAATTTCGTAATGGGAAAAGGCACCTACTTTATTATTACAATGTGATAAAATATTTCATATAACCCTTCTTTGTATAATGTGACTAATCCCACACAACGTCGCTCTTTCTACATCACATTTAGTAACAATAACGTTATGGCCCTCTGTTCGAGCTGTTTCCTTAATAACGTTCTTGACGGAATATACACAATTTCTTGTCGTAAAGATTGGATTTGATTAATAATAAACAAGAAATTGGAATAACATTAATTTGTAGAACTCAATTTTAGCCGTCTTTTTAACAACGTTATCGTCGGTAGCACTCACAATTTTGTTCCTTAAAGATTGGGTAAGACAAATAACGAAAACCGGCGAATAACGTTTTTATGAGGAACTTCCTTTACCCGCCTTTCGAATAACGTTATTGTCAGCAGTTCATTCCATTTCGTTCTTCGACATCAGGTTGAACTAATAACGAAATGATGCCAATAACGTTATTCAGTTATTCACTATGTGAGCCACCCTCCCAATAACGTTATTGGTAGGGACCGGAATAATAGCGTTCTTCAATTCGGTTACTGAATTTAACGTTATTGTGATAGCATATGATAAATACGGTATTCTTGTCGAAACGAAGTAATTCGTTCTGTAACGCATTTACCTAAATGCACTCATGGAGTTTTCCGGTACATTCCCTAATTACGTTACGTTATGGTTACGGTTAAGTTATCTAGCCCTGATTTATAGGGAGTTGACAGACTGTTTTAACCTTTAGCACTCACAGTAAAGTAGCTGAGGTGTTCTAATTAAGAATAGAGGTATCGCACAGTTTGCCACTCCTTTGGTAGTCCGCAAATAGACCACAAGAGCCCGCTGAAAAACCTTCTCGGAGTTACTAAGCGTAATCTCGCACAAGACACGGCATAAACTTAGAAAACATTTCTGTGATTATTATATTTTGTTATTATTACTTGGGATGATTGAAGTTTGTTCCGTTACTGTTACTCTTTATCATGAACGTAGTTTTCGCAATATTACTTATTGCGGATATGATAATTGCTATCAAGTTCGATGTATTTTTAGCATAATGCTTATATGTTTAAATATAGTATGAAGACATTAAACGATAGGTTCAATATTTAAGACAGGTTATTTGACTTTTACTACATAGAAGCTGATATTTATTTCCAATATTTAAACGCACTTTCTCACCTACAAAGCGGAGGCAACAGACTTTTCTCCGGTTACTCCGGTTTTCCCTGTCACAATTTCATTCCAGCAACAATCTCCACTATCATTTCATTTCATGCGTCATTCATTTAATCATTGCCCCAGGGGAGTGCGACAGGCTTCGGCAGCCGGCACAGTTCATATCCTCGCTGTTAGATGGGGATTTCATTCATTCCATTCTCTGACCCGGTCGGTCGACTGAAAGCTGGCTAAGGATTTTCACTTTCCTACCTCTGATTAATAATTTGGTGAGTGAAAATGCATGTAGTCTACACATGTAGTTGGTAACATGGAAATAACATAACTACATTAGGAATGTGTGATTATATATATTAATGGTTTAGGCCAGCAAGCACTAAAAGCCGTTCGAAGAACGGGTACTTCAGCTAGTATATATATATATATGTATATCAGTTTCTTGTGGACACGATAACTGCCGTAATTTTACACCAATCGCTTTGAATTTTTTCCATAATTTGTATCCCTTTAAAATCTCGGTCGAGTTTGTTAATGGGCACAATCGGTCGAAGGGGCTGAAAATGAGGGGCTTTTTTTCGAAAAAGGAAAATATCGCTATAACTCTCTTAATATTTGAAATATCGAATCCATTTAAATTTCATACTATGTGTCGGATAAGGCCCAAAAATTTATGTTTGAAGAGTTTTTTGATAGCACCAACTATTGACCAAAGGGGTGAGAAAAGTGTCTTTTTCGGGAAACATTAATCATATCTCTCTTAATAGGCACAATATCAAAACCGTACAAAATGGACAATATTCCCCTAATAATTACCTAAAACTTTGTCTGAAAGAATTTTTGATATGACCCACCATTACGCCAAGGGATGAGCAAAATTATTTCGGGATTAGAAGAAATTGCGAAGTCCTATCAGAGGTTGCCATGACAACACTACTGAATTGATGAGAGATGAGCCATCAGACGTTGCCATGACAACACTACTGAATTGATGAGGGATGAGCCATCAGACGTTGCCATGACAACACCATTGGCCGAGATCACATTCATTTTTCCATCCGACTCTGTGGGAAGCGGCTTCGGTGAGGTAACTGGTAGCATGCTGAACTTCTATGCCCAAGGTCGTTGGTTCAAAGCCAGCCGAAGTCGTCGGATTTTCTAAGAACGCTAAAAATCCCTCAGTATGCCTTTCTTGGAGGTGAAGTTCCAACGTTCGTTGCGAGTAGCTGGTTACGGTGTCATCTAGTAGCCAAGTTCACAGCTAGGTGTCGTTGACGGTAGTATTTGGTAGCAAAATTAGGAGTTACTACATGAAATTGACCATCTGCAGTCCGTACCTGAATTACAGACTAATTCAGCCATCACAATTAACACCGTTTATCAGACAGATTCTACACACACCTAAAGTACACGGGGCTACATGACCGCGTTGTCACTGCCCCAAAACTGAGGATCCAACCAAATTCTCTACGGGAGATACAATTTTGCGCGAAGAAGTAACAGACCGTTAGATATATTTTTATTTTTTTATTTTTATTATTTTTAGCGTATGGCTTACGGTATAGTGCCGGGAGTGTCCGAGGACTTGTTCGGCTCGCCAGTTTGTCGCTGCTTCTAAGCGGACACCCATGGGGTGATCTGCAAGTACCGTAACGTGTGGAGTGTTGTCTGGGGTGGAAAGTTTGAAAGTAAGGACGAGGAGTTGGAAGGTAGCGACTGTGGCCCATAGTTAGGGACCAACCCCGGCATTTACCTGGAGGGACGATGGGAAACCACAGAAGACCATCTTCGAGGTTGCCGGCGGGGGGATTCAATCTTCCTCGCCTCCCAGATGTGACTGACTGCCAGCAGCCACGCCGTAACGACCACAGCTAACTCACCCGGTAGACCGTTAGATAGTTACACATCAGTGTCAAAACCTTGCATAAAGGACAGTGTGACCACACGTATAACAAGAAGTTCCGTGACAAACTAATGAGCCTACTTTTCTTGAAATGTAAGATTCATTCCAATGATTAATCTATATGGACCAAATTAGAATAATGACGAAATTGAGTTGGTAATAACGAAATTTCTTATTAGTTCGAAATATAACTATCATAATGTAGCCTACTAGAGCACTACAGTTGGCAGTCCTGGAGACTGAATATATTCTTAGTTCCGTCACTTAAGGCCTACAGAATACAAAATTTGGCTGAAGTCCAATGGATAGCATGGACGTTACATGCAGTTAAACATTGGATTTAACAGCGCGCGTAAAATCATGTAGGCAACAATGTCATGCATGTATTGGTCAGAAATAATCTGAACTATTATGATCTATTGTTGTGCCAATTTTGGATGAAATACATTTAATTGTATAGAAGTTACATGTATTTTAAAATTGGACCAATCAGCTGGCTTAGAATCATGTTGGAACCACTGACGTATATTAATTACTCCAAATTAATCTAGAATGTAAGGTACCATACGTGTGCAAAGTTTAGTGCTGTTGGCTTGAATACTTTCTGATATACTGATATTAGGGTAAAAAAATAGAGACAGCATTTATTAAGAGTTGGCAGCCCTGGCTGTTCTTAAGATTACGCATAGTCATATCTGTTATAGCACACATAGCACATATGAAATTTGGTTGAAATCCAATTGATAGTATAGAAGTTACATGTACTTACAATTGGTCCTATCAGCAGGCTTCGAATCATGTTGGTAGTACTGAGGTCCAGTAGTTACTCCAAATTAATCTAGAATGTCGGGTACTATACGTGTGCATAGTTTAAAGCTGTCGGCTTGCATACTTTCTGATATATGGGTATTTGGATAAAGTACATTGAGAGCATTTATTAACAGTTGGCAGCTCTGGTGGCTCTTAAGAATACGCTCAGTCATATCTGTTTATGTTCACATAGCACATTCGAAAATTGGTTGAAATCCAACTGATAGTGTAGAAGTTATATGCATTCATAATTTGGACCTATCAGCAGGCTTATAATCATTTTGGCAACACTGCCATGTATGGCCTCCTGGAAATTAAACTGCAATATTATTATCTATACATGTGCCAATTTTGAAATAGCTCCCATTCATACCTTCCAAGATATCCAACATGGAGCTCAAATTTCAATTGCGATTTTTCAGCAGTTGGTAGCACTGACATAATTTTCAAATATGGCCGTGAGATATTCACGTATAGATCTTTACTCCTACCAAATTTTGTTTCGATTGCTTCAGCCGTTTAGGAGTTGATAGAGGGGGACACACACAGCCAGGTAGACAGACAGAAGGACAGACAGACAGACACACATTTTCCCGATCTCATAAGTCTACTTTTTCCTCATTTTTGCAAAATGTGAAAAGTAGGCTAAAAATGGACCACAAATGACGGGAAGGTTACCGTCCCCATAAGACAATAAAATGTTTAAAATATGCATAAAATTACGAAAAACGAAGTTAATTAAGCTCCAATTATAAAATACTTTCTCGCAAAAATGAGGTCTGATCCTTTTACGAAAACCTGCATATTCTGCCTATTTTCGCCTGTCCCCAACTTTGCCCGGAGAAATCTACCTCCGTCATCCGGCGTGCCGAGAGGAATTTTTAATAAGTTATATATGCCGTGCGTCTATACTTCTATACTGTACCTCATTTTATAACGTGGTAATAATGTCTTACGGGAAGTAAAATCGAGGCATCTGACAATGTACTCTAGTGTAGTTATTGCAAATTATTTATGATAGGCACGTTAATTTCTAGAAATGATCATTTTTTCTGAACCCGTCATTGAGAAAATTAAACAAACCACTACGTTGCAATAAATACTCTGGTGTTCAATTCTTAGTGACGCATTTATGTGCGGCTTATTGTAATTAGCATCTCATAATGCGCCTCCTAACGCATGTTTTAGAATGTTAACGGTGTGATGATGAGAGTTTTATTATTTCCCTGTTAACAATATTATATTCACGTAGACGTCACAGACCCCTTCTCCATGGGCCATGGAAACCAACCAAAGGAGCTTTTGATCCGATAAAGCTAGAGTAAATTTTTGAATAACGAACGTGTTACAATATAATAAATATAGTTGCTGCCCACATATTATGTGAACAAGCTCTCTCCACAGATAACAAAATAAAATTATGTTTGGTTCAAAGGAGAGGCTATTGTATACTCGTTTATTAACAATCCTTTTTTTTACTGCAAGAAACATAACCAATAAAAAAAGAGAATCGAAAATCAAACATACACAAGGACATCCACAGCCTTCTCAATCTGTATCTGACGGTGCTGTCCTCTTGAGGGTAACGCGAGTAACTGTTCCAAACACGTATAATTAGGATATCTAAAAAAACAGTATAGTATGTTGAAAATTTCCCAGAAATGGCGAAGTTTTTTAACTAGAAAATATTTTAGCGAGAAATTGGAATCAGTGATTTTCTTCCGGTCTTTAGAACATGCCAGTACCATAGGATTCCTTTTCTTCTATTTGAAGCACTAGGATCCGATTTAAAGTTGTTCCATGTCTCTTTGTCCCTACTTCTAACGCAGCCTCGCGATTTGTTTTGTTTAACAGAAATGAAAATAAAAATGTACTTTGGTGTGTTTTCTAATAAATCGCACGATTGTGGGCAAGTATAAGGAAAGAAGTCTCAGGAATGAGATATGAAAACAATATGTGTTCCGCTAGAAAGCAGATTAAGTTTCATATTTATTTATTTATTTATCGTTTGGCAATATAATCAACACAAGATTTCAGAGTACAAAGAAAATCACTTTAAAATCTACTGTACATTATTTTTACTACTTACACTATTTACAGTCTCAGGTCTAATGAGTCTATCCATTGGACCACGTCAGGTGTCGCCAACAGGAAGTCGATCCAGTCCCCTTACATATGCCCTCAGAGGACAGCCAGTTGTAATGTGTTGGATGGTTTGATTAGGAGCACCACAATCACACTGAGGAGACAACATTTTTCCCCATTTGAACCAAGTTCCATTGCATACTCCGTGGTTTGTCCGAATCCTATTGAGAGTTGCCCAAGCCCTCCTAGGCAGATCGGAACCTGGAGTGGATGTTCTTGTAGGGACCAGGAAGGAGCTCGACTCAGGACAAGCTTTTAGTGTCCATTCACTAATCCACTGCATGCTGGAATCAAAATGGTTTCTTACAAGCCTCTGGGCATGACAAATGGGTGGCTTCCTGGATTTGAGCCTGTTCATTTGAAGAGAGGGGATGTCTTCATGAATAGGTAGTGTAGGGTGATCCATAATCTTCTAGTACTCCCGTAGTAAGGCAACTTCACTACGAAGGTGGGGTGGAAGAATATTGCTGAGGGCTGGAAGCCTATATGCTGGCGTAGTTCTTATACAACCAGTGATTAGTCTCATGGTATTGTTCAACTGGGTGTCAACGAGTTTGACATGTGGGCTATTGAGCCAAACTGGGGCGCAGTATTCAGCCACAGAGAAGGCTAGACCTAAGGCAGAGCATCTTGTAGTAGTGGCAGAAGCTGCCCAAGATGTTCCACATAGCTTTAGCAATATATTGTTGCGGCTTCTAATTTTAGCTGCTGTGCTCTGGAGGTGTTGCTAGTAAGAGAGTGTTCGGTCCAGTATTACTCCTAAGTACTTTGGGAACTTGTTATATTTCAAAATCTTCCCCTCAAATTTTACATTGAGTTGGGTATTAGCCAATATGTTGCTCAGGTGGAAACAAGATACCTCAGTTTTTGTAGCACTGGGTTGGAGCCTCCATTTGTGGAAATATCTTCCAAGTTTAGCCAAATCATCTTCAAGTACATTATCCAAATCTTCCATATTGTGGTGTCTAGTGGCCAATGCTATGTCATCAGCATAACAAAACTTTTTTGAGTTTGTTTCTGGTAGATCCGATAAGTACAGATTGAAGAGGAGAGGAGCCAGTACTGAACCCTGTGGGAGGCCATTATTTAGCTTCTTTCGTTTGCTGATTGTTGATCCCAAAACAACCTGGAAATGTCTGTTGTTAATCATATTTTCAATAAGCTGTAAGGTCCACAGATTTATATGGAGCAAAAGCAAAATTTTAAAATTTTGGAGATTTTGAGCATTCACGAGTCCCTTAAGTCATCATCATCATCATCATTTATTGTACCTAGCAGGCCACTTGGGCCCATGACCGAAAGAAAAGAAACATTGCACAACACTATCCTACCCAATCACTCAGGAAGGATCATTATCCCAATCACAAACCCAAGTATTAGTTACAAATGCCATTCCATTTACTTCTATCCAATGCATCATCCAGTAGGCTACTGCTGTTGGTTCCACCTGCTGCAACGTTCTCATCACCCTATCCTTCCATCTCGTCTTCGGCCGACCTCTTCGGTGTCTGCCAATCAGTTGAGCATTAAACACTCTGTTGGGGATAGATTTCACAGCTCTTACGATTTGTAAGATATACAGGGTCATCGAGAAATAATGCCAACATTTAAAAAAATGATAGCACCGAAACCGTTTATGTTCAACGTGTAATTCTTTCACTGAACGCCAGCTGGTTAAAGTAAGTTTTGTTTTGGAGGGGACGTGATCTTGCTATGCGCACACTAGATGCGCAGTAGCCAAGGTCGTCCGGGGTCGCGCGCGCCAATGAAGTCCTGACCTCACCCCTTTGGATTTTTTTCCGGGGGTACATTAAAAACATTGTGTATGCAGAAAAAATCGGGATTTTGAGCACCTGCGGAAGCGAATTTCTGCCGCCATCTTGACAGTTAATCCTGAAATGATTGCACGTACCAATCCAGCCATTGGGAAAGCGTGCATTCACTGCTGATGTTGGTGGTCGGCCTGGCCTAGATTTTTTATCTACAGTCCCTGTTTCCTTAAACTGATTAAACCATCGAATGACAGCTTTGTAATCAGGTGCAGCTCGTCGGGCGATGCAGTCAGTGGCGCGCGCGCCCCCGGCCGACCTTGGCTACTGCGCAACTAGTGTGCGCATAGCAAGGTCACGTCCCCTCCAAAACAATACTTACTTTAACCAGCTGGCGTTCAGTGAAAGAATTACACGTTTATCATATAGGGTTTCGGTGCTATCATGTTTTGAAATGTTCGCATTATTTTTCGATGACCCTGTATATACATATATATATAATTGGTTTATTAAATCAATTTTAAGAAAAGAGGGCTCCTTCATTTGTCGCAAAGCTACGTGTAAAAAAAAATCTTCTCTCATGTTCTCTGCCTAATGAATACAAGAGCATGTTTCTTTATCTGTTATTTTAAATACTTTAATGAACTCATTAGCAGGAGATATGTTGTCTTAATCTCGCACGTCAAATCACTTGAGGAGGGAGAAGACGCGTAAACTTTTTCCTCGAGAGGTGTCAAGTCTTGCGCACCCTCGCTTATCTTAGTCCTAATGAAGACTGATGATCACCCCCAGTGACACTCAGGCCTTAGGTCGTATTGTTTACCAATCATCTGTACAACGGGAGGGCAAGGAGGGTGATCCCTCACCCACAACATGTCGATATTTAGCTCGGCAAAGTTGTAATATATATGCACCGCTCATGTCAAGGAACTCACTTGGCTCTACTCTGACTGACTGCGGAATGTAAAACAGCTAGGGAGGGTCACGTGACTCCGTTTCATTCTGTTCAAAAACGTTAGGTGATACCCTCTGTTACAGGCCTCCATGAGGTACAGCAGGATCAGAGAGCAAGGAAAGAAAGAAAGAAAGAAAGAAAGAAAGAAAGACTGAGTGAACAGAAAGAAACAAGGTGTTCAGTAAAGAACTAAGTTACGGTTTGGCTATAATACTTGCATGAATCATATATCCGCCATCTTGAAAGTATTTGGCGGATAACCTTGTAGTTTAGGCAAAGGACGCTTCTCACATTAAGGTATATTGTTGAAACATTTGGTAGAGTTCGGATGTTTAGGTTAGTCGTAATTTGATTTAAGCTTAGAACATTTGGGAGGGCGCCATTTCTTTTTCGTTATGATGGCGACGATATACAACATGTTACTGAGTTGTCCCATGCCAATGGTGATTCGATTTGGTTTCGTCGTGTTTGAATTGATAGAGGGGATCGATTTGCACACATACACGACCGCCATCTGCAAACTATCGGGCTGATGACCTTGTAGTTTGGTCAAAAGGCACTTCCCACATGAAGGTATGTTGTTGCAATATTTGTAGAGATCGGATGATTACCTTATTCGTAATTTGATTTAAGCTTTGAACATTTGGGTGGCCACCATTACGTTTCCGTCAAGATTGACGCGATATAAATCATGACACTGAGGTGTCCTTTGCTAGTGCTACCTTTGTACCAAATTTCGTTCAATTCGGTTTCACCGTGTTTGAATTGATACGGGGGGGGGACAGACACGCGGAGTACACACACATACACACATGCACACTCTTTTACATGCCATCAGTCCGCCGGCTTTACTTCCCCTCCGAAGGAAGGCATACTGAGGGATTTTTAACGCTCTCAAAAAATCCGACGACTTTGGCCGGGTTTGAACCCGCGACCTTGGGCATAGAACCTAAGCATGCTACCAACTACGCCACCGAAGGCGCGTGTGATATCTTGTGTTCATACGAAACTAGCTTTCTGTACGCGTTGAATTTCTCATCAGCCATCACTTCTGCTACAGCTTGTCAAGGGAACTGAGGTTCGCATCCCCGCTTTGACAGCTGAATTTGTGAGTGGTTTTCTCCAGTTGTTCTTTTTTTCACAATTTCAAGGCAATTACCAGATTAGTGTCTTATTTCAAGTCCCAGGGAACCTAACCCCTTCTAAGCCCTAGTAATTACAGTTATACATAGGCCTACTACTGCAGTCACCAGAGAAACACAGGTTAACTGATTTAAGGGGGTTCATACACCAGCAGGTGTGGCAGATTTTGCACACAGTTAACAATTAAATCATAGCTTTACTAAAATGTAACAGAATTATTAGACCTTGCAAACTTATAGGGCTTTTATTTATTATATGAAGGCGAACAGTAGCCTATATGAAGTATTGCATGCTTTATTGATAGGACAACATTTGTGATTGTTCAAACGTCATGAATACGGTTCGGATGTTAAGGAAAAGTCATATTTTTCCCCGAGCTCATTTTACCCGAAATCTGAAAAATAAGTTTGAATGACGGGTCCCCGACCACGTTTAAAGCAAATTGATGTCGCCTATAAATGCATTTTTATTGTTTTTGTCATATTTGGTTATAATTCCAGCATTGTTGTTTAAATTGAGACGTTGTTAACAAGGTACGTGTTATCTGTGTCGAGTTTCAAACACAGGATTTCCGAATAGTGAAGTAGATATATTTTTCTTTCTTTTCCCGGAACAGGTAGATAGCAGGTTTAGAAGACCTGATTCCAAGAAGACGCTCCTCTACGGACGTCATTTAGCATTTACTGTATGTTAGTGATAACCTATCTCAAAATTTCATGTCATATTTCATAGTTTTTAGGTCATATTTTATAGATTTTAGGTAATATTTAGCTTGTTTTTAGGGCATATTTGCTTGCATATTTTGTACTTCCTTAGGTCTTAAACTCCCGAACCCTGGTCATGATCACAAAAAACACGATTTAACAAGAAATACCACTCTGAATGGAAGAATTAATATTTCATATAAAGAAAACACATGAATACCGAGGATGAACCACCGTTAATGTTATATTGTCAACAGTATGATTTGTAGAAAATATTTAACTTGTCTTTCAAAAATAGTTTTTTGTTAAATTTTCACCAAGTAGGCTATAGGCCTATCTTAATTATTATTATTATAATTTCATGAATGAGGTTCATCTTCCGTATTCATGTGTTTTCTTTGCAGGTAAAGATAATTCCATTCAGACTGATATTTCTTGCTAAATCATGTTTTTTTTGTGATTCGAGAAGTTGAAAAAAATACAAATATTTCCTTACCAATAAATCACGCAGTTGTGGGGTTTGAAGCCATTGCAACCATACTCTGTCGGAAACAAGACACAACTTAGCGATACAGCCAAGCCAGATAAAAAGGGGGGTGGGGGGGTGGGAAATATTTGTTTATAGGTAAATGTTATCTGGATCGGGAGTACGATGTACTTTTTTCTTTAATAAACCAAGGACGGCATTCTCGGCAGTATTAAAGGTGCCGGGACGTCCTCAACGACCGGGTGCGATTAGTTTGGCTAATAGTCTATGTGTGGCGGGGAATGTTCCACGGTCTTTAATAGTTGAAGACCTTCCTGAATTCTGTAACATACATCTAATCTAGACTTGGCAACGCGTCACAAGTACACATGCATTGACTACAGACAACACATAGGAACACGGGGAGGGGGAGGGGGGGGGGGGGAGCGAGCTCAGTGAGACAACATTCCAATTCAGTCGACCGTCACTGCTCCAAGAGGAAAGTTGATACTACTCGCAGCTACAGAACGGAAGACATCCAACCAGATAGTTAGTAGCCTGTACTACAGACACTGCAAACATAGTTGACTTTTACAACCATATAGTCACTCCAAACGGACAAATTCCGGATTTCTATCACCATTTTAGCATTCCACCTAACATCATATATACTACAACTAGCATACACTGACAAGTTGCATTACCAATACTGCAACTAAATAATTGTACATAATGTATATATTTTCACCTGTATTTTCAAACATAGATTTTACAGCCTAAGTGTAATGTATTTGATGATGAACGCTTTACGATCGAAACTGGTCATCCTGGTGAATTTATTAATAATTTGTAATTTTTTTCAGGATTAGGGCATAAGCCAGCTCATTTCGGTACATTCGTGTTGATCGACTGAAAAGCACTATTTTTTTTAAATCACGCAGTACTCTATATAGCCTACTGTTCACCTTAATATATTAATTAAAGCCTTATGTATTAACTATAACTTTGTAAGATTTCATAATATTCTATGTTACCTTTTAGTGAAGCTATGATGTATTTGTTAACTGCGTGCAAAAACTGCCACTCGCAGTGTATGAGTCCCCTTAATTGAACACACGCACAAAAACACGGGCTGATGAGTAAAGTAATTCAAGTCCCTGGAACTTATTAACAAATATAACAACGAAAATAGTTTAACACCTGTTTCTAGGAGTGAACGGACCACGAAGGGGTGGGGGTGTAGGGATGAAGTTGAATCTTGATCTTGTTCCAACACGAAACACATATACCCCGGAGAATCCAGCAATCTTACACAGTTAAATACCAAACGTACAAGTACATAAAATTAAATACGGGTGACATTTTATCTTATCATAAATAAAAGTTAAAGAGTTCATCCACGAGAACTAAGCATTATCTCGCCTTGCCCCCCTCCCCCTCCTCAGTACCAATCTTCTCATGTCTCCCTTTAAGATTCCTATCTGGCGAGTTAGCAGAACTCATTTACATACCAACAAACCTACAGCGTAAAATCTCTTTCCTTTTTATTCTTTCATAAAAAAGAAAACTAATCCTTATGCAGAATACAACACTCCTGTTTTCTCTTTTACTCTTGGCGATCGGGATGGAAATGAAAGAACGAAATGGAGAGAGAGAGGAGTTGCTCAATTTTGATTTGTTTTGCATATTGTTTGTTTGCCTGATTCCTTTTCTCTCCTATAATTTAAAAGCAAACTCCGTCTAGATTTCCTCGCCAGGAGAAAAGAATGGTAATAATCGTATTTATAATACAAAAGAATATTTGAATATTTATGTTCTGTCATATTTAAATATTATTCGCTCTTTTCCTCTTTCCTGTCCTATCATATTCAATTGACTTGCGTTCTATTTATAAGAGTATTTAACTGATGGGACATCACGATTACCACTCAATAAACCTGTCCTCTGGTCACAGTTTGTTCCGACAAACTTAATTTTGAAGAGGTGGAGACGATTATATCATTAAGGACAATTACAGAATTGAATTAAAATTAACGTATATGAAATAACATCTCGTGGATTTCTACTCATTATATAATTGGGCAACTCTCAATAGGTTTCGGACAAACCACGGAGTATGCAATGGATCTTTGTTCAAATGGGGAAAATTTTTATCTCCTCAGTGTGATTTTGGTGCTCCTAATCAAACCATCCAACACATTACAACTGACTGTCCTCTGAGGGCATATGGAGGGGACTGGATTGACTTCCTGTTGGCGACACCTGACGTGGTCCAATGGATTGACTCATTAGACCTGAGACTGTAAATAGTGTAAATAGTAAAAATAATGTACAGTAGATTTTAAAGTGATTTTCTTTGTACTCTGAAATCTTGTATTGATTATATTGCCAAACGATAAATAAATAAATATAATTGAAAACGTTTTCAACTATTGTTATCTCCTTACTTCTCAGCGTCTCGCCTAGTATTCGTTGCACCAAAACACCAGCCATTTGGATTCGATCGAACAGAAAATAAAACACACACACACAACAGTAACACCAATGACGGTTAGTGCTTCAGAACGTATGTTGCCGGCGGAACTGACCACGTGCTCCGCTCCGGGCGAGCATGCAGCACAGGACGTGGCTCTTCTTTCCAGCGTGCTAACCTCGAATGTTTTAAATTACCAAGACGTAGTATAAAGGATTCGTGTATGCAATAGCAAAGGTAATCAATTGGCAGATAATTGTATGAAGCTACTACGACGAAAAATACGGATTTATGTTCAGAGTTCCTTCATGACAAAAGGTGAGGTAAAAACAGTGAGGGGGGGGGGTTCCCGTTATAAGTAAAAGCCCGTATGATCCAAAGTCTTTTCTCAACGCTGGATGCTTTATAGAGTGAACTGTGGTTCCTGTTAGGCAGTGTCTTCAATTTACGCCAACAGATACCAAAAAGCATGCTAATACTATGTTTTTGGATTCTCTTTTTTTTTAGAGAAAACCGAGTGAGAACTGCGTCCCAAGGCTATACTACTGAACAAATATTGAAAGGTTAAAATAATGTAGGTATAGTAGCTCTATCAGTTTATATGATTAAATGTGTTTGCTGTATTATCGCATTATATGTTATCACTTGGCCAATACTTGCAACATTTAATCATAGAGACTGCATAGGTCAAATTTAGGTAGTTTTAGTCATATTTAGCTAGTTATTTGAGATATATCGAGCTAATGTTCGGGACAGATATAGCAATTTATGGGTCATATTAGCTAGTATTTTGGGACGCATTTAGGTAGCAGGTGGGCATATCAGCTAGTGTTTGGGATACATTTAGCTAGTTTTTTGAGATATTTAGCTGGTTATATTTACATAGTTCTGGTGACATACTGTATTTACGTAGATAGTTTTTGGATATATTTAGCTACTTTTTGGGACATATTAAGCTATTTCTTGGGAGTTATTAAGCTATTTCTTGGGACATACCGGTACGTCGATAGTTTATGGACATATTTAGTTTATTTTGTTTTTTTACCTATTTTTTGTGACATACCTTGTTAGATTTTGGGCGATAATTAGCTAGATGCGGGACGTATTTGCTTGCGTGGTTTTTTATACTCTTGACCATCTTCTCTTTATTGTACAATGTTGAAGTACATTTATTGACGAAATTTATGCTTTTCTATCGGTCAACACGTTTGTACCAAATTATATGAGGTGTTATGCCTTAACCCTGAAAACAAAACTACCTCAGATTAATAAATTACTTTTCAAAATAAATCCCATGTGATTTTCTGTGAGGTTTGGGTATAACATTCAATACAATTAGGTACAATTGTATTGATCGACGAAAGAGCAAACATTTCGTTTAACACTTAAAATGGCTTCCCAAACAATGAATGAATTGGCAAGTTGTATAAAGTAGCAAGCAGAACCGTGTGAGAAGTCTCGCATAATGGGTTGTGTGCGCCCCATGTGTATAGACTACCCGCCCGGCCCTAGTGCTATGCGGGCTGTATGCGTCACCATTCCAGCAGGGGCTATCGTCTTGTGTATTTGTTTAAAAGCACTTGATAAACAAATGAATATATTTCCATTGACGATTCAAGAAATGCAGGATTTTTCCTGTACTATTGAGACGATTTGGAAGATATTGGTACAAACTACAAACCTCACCTTCTAACTCCCTCTGGTTTAGGAGCTTGAGTTTTGTGAAACATACACCTTAGCGTATTATATATATATAGATGATTGACTAAGAATAGCTTCTGTTTTCGGATTCTCTCTCTACAGCATTTGCAGTGTTTAACTGGAAAATTAACAGTGCTTTCAAAGTCCTTAACATCCATTACATCACCAACGCGGCCACCATTTGATATTAATAACTTCGTTCCATGTCCTGTATGATTGAAGCTCAACGAAAAGACGTCGGAAATTTGGACGAGCATGTCTGGAGTTGGCTGATAGCAGACTCCCTAAGGAGAAAGAGAAAGAGATGGAACCTTCCAAAATGCATAAGGTAACAAACACACTGCACAAAGCCATCCCATCCGTATCTACAACCCTTCATTATATGGGCGTCTGAAGCCAAAACTGTTTGGCTCAAAGTCAAAATTGTGTGCAGTCTCAAGCAACCTCGCCTCGCCGTTATCTTTAAGTCTACTAGTACACTCCCCGTAAGAAATCACGGTCCTTATCGCAGTAACAGGGGGCAGAAAACAACAATAAAATCCTTCTCCCTTGGCCAAACCAAGAATAAAAACAGAACGAAAGTAATAAAAATAGAAAAAGAAGAAGAGACACTGTTGTTTCTCCCTCAAATGAGAAGGCAAGAACGAAGGCGAGGAAAACAGAAGTGAGAATATGAAATAAAGGAAGCATATAAGCTGGGACGGAAATGTAGTAAAAGGTAGTCCATAGAGGAGGATATTTATATTCGTGAATAAGGAGTGTGACTGGCTTGCAGCTTGGCGTTCTGTAACAATCAAAAACTGCCGGCAGACAAGAGAAGTGGAGCTGAGTTGGCTCGAGTTTTGTCTGGTTCTTATTCAATTAGAGTGTGAAGATCGTAATATTTAAGGATATCTATACATTGACAGGCAATTATTCAAATCTCTGGAATTATTTAAAAGGAGTTTCTTGAGTTTTGACTCATATACAGATATGTGTACTTCCTTGGTGTTTTGTGATGCGATTTGTTTATATTTTCAAAATTTTGTTGCCTTAATTTCCAAGAAGCCGGTTCCATGGCGTTGGTGTAGCGTGCCTGCCTCTCACTCGGAGGCTCCGGGTTCGATTCCCGGCTCCATCAGGGATTTTAGAAACTGGCGTGAGGGCTGGAACGGGGTGCACTCAGCCTCGTGAGGACAATTCAGTGGCTGCCTGACAGTGAGTAGGCGCCCCGGTCACGAAAACCAAGATTTACGACTGAGGGGACCCGATGCGCTGACTACGAATCACGCCAATGTCTGCAGGCCAAATGGCTGAGCAGCGGTCGCTTGGTAGGCCTAGGCCCTTCATACGCTGTAGTGCCAGGGGGTTATTTTCCAAGAAACTCAATATGCTCAAAAGTAAAGCAGAAAACAGAAATTTTTCACACCTCATAAAAAGAGCGATTTGTTGTAGTTCCTCCATTCATTTGAGGGGCTTTGACATCGTGGTCATTTCAGCCCCGTGTATTTTGTGTGTACATTTTGGTGTCTGTATTAGAGTGTGTGCATTTCTAATTCGAGGGAGGCATGGGAAAAAGGCGGCCATGACCTTAAGGTAGGAACCATTTCAGCAATTTCCTCTCATGGGGTTGGCGCCAGGAAGGACATCCGGCCGTATAAAACCACCCACCACATAGCCTACACTTCCATCTCATCTCATCCCAGACCTCGTTGAAAACGGGAATAATAAGGGGTAGACATGCATTTTTATTATATTTTATTTAACGGTGCTCGGGTATTCGGTATGATATGAGGGTTGTGCTCAGTCTCAAAAAGGTTGACAACTCTACTTGCGGCACGGACTGTGGCTTATCCTGTAATAAGTTATATTATAATGTTTCCCGTGAAAGGGTCTTTAGTTCCTGAAAAATGATCATCAGTTTACGGACTCATTTGGATTTGCACAGGACTTGCTGAACCACTTCCTGAGGAGAGAGGAAGATTTCCCTGGAGAAATCATCACTATGGTCGAAACCTGGACTTGCGGGAGGGAACCTCGTTAGAAGCGACAATCCACAGAACGAATTTTGTTCGCCAAATAAAGCTTGGTTATGGTGTGAAGGTGATTTTAACTGTGACTTACGTTATCTATGGGATCACGTTGCACTATACCGTATCTTACAGGCAGTCGAAGACACCTCCTACAGTGATTCACTTGACCACCATAGGCAATTTAGTTCTTAATGGAACTACTCGTTTCAATTATTTTTTAATATAAATGCATACTTCTAGATCTTTTCGGTGAACGAATTTTATAAATATAGTTATTAGTTTAAGAGTTATTATATT
Organism: Meconema thalassinum; assembly: GCA_946902985.2. NCBI lineage: Eukaryota > Metazoa > Arthropoda > Insecta > Orthoptera > Tettigoniidae > Meconema > Meconema thalassinum. The sequence continues at coordinate 649,373,773 of OX336391.1, forward strand.
AAAAGGTAGGCATTGCACAGGCTATTTAATGAGACAGATCACTTTGTTGTTCATGTTCTCAAAGCTATATTCTATAAATCAGTTTATCGTGTAACTTCTAAAGCATAAGGCAATTACAATTAGGCTACTTTAGATTTCTGCAAAGAATGAAAGTAGACTTATGAGATCTACACGGGTCAAAAGTCGTCAATCTGTCTGTGTGTGTGTGTGTGCGAGACTCTGAATATATGTCCCTCCCCTATCAATTCAAACATGACGAAACAAGTTGAACCAATTTTGATACAGAGGTAGCACCATCTTGACGGAAACGTAATGGCGGCCACCCAAATGTTCAAAGCTTAAATCAAATTACGACTAACCTAATCATCTCATCTCTACCAAATTTTGCACCAATATACCTTTATGTGAGAAGCGTCTTTTGCCCAAACTACAAAATCATCATCTAAATAGCTTTATGATGGCGGCCGTGTATATGTGCAAATCGATGCCCCTGATCAATTCAAACACGACGATACTAAATCAAACCAACATTGGTACAGAGGTAGCACTAGCAAAGGACAACTCAGTGCCATGTTGTATATCGCCGCCATCATAACAAACAAGAGATGGTGCCCACCCAAATGTTCTGAGCTTAAATCAAATTACGACTAACCTAGTCAACCGATCTCAACTAATTTTTCTACAATATACCTTGATGTTTATACTTATATACATTTATCACATGATAAACAATTAGTTCCATTGAGAACTATATCACATAAAAACTAAATTTTAAAATGTCGCACAGCTGCCATCTTGGGGTTATAAATACAATCGCCACTAGATAGCAGTTTGTATAAACATTATCCGTGCTAAGTTTCACTCCGTTTGGATGATTGAATCAAGAGTAAATTGTATTTAAATGTTTTTACTTCGCTTGGCCGCCATGTATGTATTGTGCTCACCAGGTTATTTCAATCGGTGAACTTATATTAATAGCCTTTATAAACATTCAAAATTTCAATTTGATTGCTGTAATAGATAAGTAGATATTGAGAACCGTCTAAATATTGCGGATGATCGCCATGTTCGATTGTTATATATATATACCATGGAGTTATGTATCATTAGGTGAAGATTAGTACGTAGGTTCATTATTCAGACTTTTTTATCGATCGTATGTTAAGACACAACAAATTAAAACATAATTTTAAAATTTCGCACAGCCGCCATCTTGAGGTTATGGCAACAAGTGAATTAAATTAGATGTCAGTGCATTAAAATGTGCATATAGATTTACAGTACCAAGTTACACTGTGATTGGGTGGTTAAGTGTGTGAAAAATCCATTAAAATATTTCATATTCGCTTGGTCGCCATGTTCGATTTGTACTTAACAGGTTTTTGAAAGTAACATAGGTGAACTTATAGCAGTACCCGTCATCACTATACAAAATTTCAGGGTGATTTATGTTTCAGCTGCGGAGGTATAGAACACCAATGAAATATTTCGCGTGGCCGCCATGTTGAATGGTGTAATGTATCAAACTTTGAAAGTCATGGTCGAGGTCTGACAAAATAGTAGCCTATTTACTTACCGAGTTTCATTGAAATCGCTTCGGCCGTTCAGGTTTCATTAGGAAGTGGACATACACACGCGTACGCACGCGGACAAAAGGTGGTCTCATAAGCCTATATTTTTAGCCTACTTTTCACATTTTGCAAAAATGAGGAAAAAGTAGACTTATGAGATCGATCCGGGAAAATGTGTGTCTGTCTGTCTGTCTGTCTGTCCTTCTGTCTGTCTGTCTGTCTGTCTGTCTCGCTGTGTGTGTGTCCCCCCCTATCAACTCCTAAACGGCTGCAGCAATCAAAACCAAATTTAGTATGAGTAAAGATGTGCACCGGAATATCTCACGTCCATATTTGAAAATGATGTCAGTGCTACCAACTGCTGAAAAAACGCACTAGAAATTTGAGCTCCATGTTGGATATCTTGCAAGGTATGCATGGGAGCTATTCCAAAATTGGCACACATGTAGATAAGACTATTTCAGTTTAATTTCCAGGAGGCCAACCATGAAAGTGTTGCCAAACTAATTTTAAGCCTTCTGATAGGTCCAATGTTTAAACGCATATAACTTCTACACTATCAAATGGATTTCAACCAAATTTTGTATGTAATATCTGTACATAAACAGATATGACTGAGCATATTCTTAAGGCCACCAGGGCTGCCAACTGTTAATAATTTCTCTCTCTATTTTTTTCATCCAAATACCTATATATCAGAAAGTATGCAAGCCAACAGCTTTAAACTACGCACACGTATATTCTGACATTTTAGATTAATTTGGAGTAACTTATATACGTCAGTTCTACCAACATGATTATACACCTGCTGATAGTACCAATTTTTAAATACATGTAACTTCTATACTATCAGTTGGATTTCAACCAAATTTCGTATGTGTTATGTGTGCCATAACAGATATTACTATTAGTATCGTTAAGAGCAATCAGGGCTGCCAACTGTTAATAAATGCTGTCTATATTTTTTTACCCTAATATCAATATATCAGAAAGTATGCAAGCCAACAGCTCTATACTTTGCACACGTATAGCACCTGACATTCTAGATTAATTTGGAGTAATTAATACAAGGCAGTGCTGCCAACATGATTCTATGCCTGCTGATATGTCCAATTTTAAAATACATGTAACTTCTATACTAACAAATGTATTTCATCCAAAATTGGCACTACAAGATATCATAATATTTCAGATTATTTCTGACCAGCACACGCATGACATTGTTGGCAACATGCTTTTACGCGTGCTGATAGATCCAATGTCTAACTGCATGTAACGTCCATTGGACTTCAACCAAATTTTGTATTCTGCACCTTAAGAGATGGAACTAAGAATATATTCAGTCACCAGGGCTGCCAACTGTAGTGCTCTATTAGGCTACATTATACCAGGTATATTTTGAACTAATTAAATATTTCGATATTACCAACTTAATTTCATCATTATTCTAGATAGGTTCATATTCTGTAGAATAATCATTGCCATGAAAAGTAGGCTGTATAGTTCTTCACGGAACTTCTTGTTTATAAACAAAAAAGTTTATTTTTATAACAGAGTTCTGAAAGAGGTCTTATTTTAGCTGTTACTTTACATGATAATGATGATAATTGTTGTTTTATGGGGCCTAACACCTAGGTTATCGGTCCTTAAAGGCTTGGGTGATAGTAAAAGATTGAGATGAGAATGAAAACTATAACTATAGACCGTCATACGAGAAGAAACAAGATGTTCACTAAAGAACATATAGCCTACTTTCTCCTAAATGCAAGGGTATTGTTATAACCCTTTGTCCTTTTCAAGGAGTATAATTGAATGTTGGTTGTAGTAGCTTGTTGAAATACAACGTGCTATAGGGATATTAAACATGAATATGAGTTGCCCTTTGCTAGTGCTACCTCTGTAAAAAAAATCATTCAATTCGGTTTCAACGTGTTGAATTGATATGGGGAATGGATATGCACTCATACACGGCCGCTATTTGCAAACTATTGGGTTGATGACCTTCTAGTCAGTCATAAGATGCTTTCCACAAAAAGACATGTTGTTGCGAAATCTGGTAGAAATCAAATTATTAGGATGGTCGTAATTTGATTTAAGCTTTTAACATTTGGATGGCCGTCATTCCTTTTCCGTCAAGATGGCGGCGATAAAAAACATGACACTGAGGTGCCCTTTGATAGTGCTACCTCTGTACCAAATTTCGTTCAATTCGGTTTCACCGTGTTTGAATTGATAGGGGGAATCGATTTGCACACATACTTGGCCACCATATGCAAACTATTGGGCTGATGATCTTGCAGTTTGGTCAGAATATGCTTCCCATATAAAGATATGTTGTTGCAAAATTTGGTAGAGACTAGATTATTAGGTTGGTCGTAATTACATTTAAGCTTTTAACATTTGGGTGGCCGCGATTACGTTTCCGTCAAGACGGCGGTGATATAAAACATGACACTGAGGTGCCCTTTGCTAGTGCAACTTCTGTACCAAATTTCGTTCCATTCGGTTTCGCCGTGTTCGAATTGATAGGGGGAATAGATTTTCACACAAAGATGGCCGCCATCCGCAAAATATTAGGCTAATGACCTATTAGTTTGGTCAAAGGATGCTCCCTCCATAAAGGTATGTTGTTGCAAAATTTGGTAGAGATCGGATGATTAGGTTAATCCTAATTTGATTTAAGCTTTGAAAATTTGTGTGGCCGCCATTACGTTTCCGTCAAGATGGCGGCGATATAAAACATGACACTGAGGTGCCCTTTGCTAGTGCTACATCTGTACCAAATTTCGTTCCATTCGGTTTCCCCGTGTTCGAATTAATAGGGGGAATCGATTTTGACACAAAGATGGCCGCCATCCGCAAACTATTAGGCTAATGACCTATTAGATTGGTCAAAGGATGCTCCCTCCATAAAGATATGTTGTTGCAAAATTTGGTAGAGATCGGATGATTATGTTAGTCGTAATTTGATTTAAGCTTTGAAGATTTGTGTGGCCGCCATTACGTTTCCGTCAAAATGGCGGCGATTTAAAACATGACACTGAGGTGCCCTTTGCTAGTACTACCTCTGTACCAAATTTCGTTCCATTCGGTTTCACCGTGTTCGAATTAATAGGGGGAATCTATTTTCACACAAATATGGCCGCCATCCGCAAACTATTAGGCTGATGACCAATTAGTTTGGTCAAAGGATGCTCCCTCCATAAAGGTATGTTGTTGCAAAATTTGGTAGAGATCGGATGATTAGGTTAGTCGTAATTTGATTTAAGCTTTGAACCTTTGGGTGGCCGCCATTACGTTTCCGTCAAGATGGCGGCGATATAAAACATGACACTGAGGTTTCCTTTGCTAGTGCTACCTTAGTACCAAATTTCGTTCAATTCGGGTTCACCGTATTCGAATTGATAGGGGGGGACAGACATTTAGAGTACACACACTCACTCACACACAGACACACACACAGACACACAATTTTTCGCCCTGTGTTGATCTCATAAGTCTACATTCATTTTTTGCAAAAATCGAAAGTAGGCTAAAAATGGTAAACAAATAAAGGACAGGAAGGAAAGAAATGCCCTCAACCCTTGAAGAATGAGGATTGAGGGACTTGGAAGGGAGGAGAGCCACGGAAAGCAGATAGGAAAGGGAAAAGGAGAAACCCGCCCCAAAGTCAGTGAAAAAAGGGGAAGAAATGGACCCAGCTGAGAAATCCCTCGAGTTCGCCAATTCCCAAACTCGCCAGCCGTGGGCCCCTGAGGGTGTAGCAATATCTAGGGTGCACCAGAATTGGTGGAGCTACATATAACCTGCCTCCTTGAGGGCCTTGAGCAGAAGACAGGAGATAACATGAAAAGAAAAAGAAGGTTGACCCCTCGCAGAAGGAGGGTTTCAGGAAAGATGAGGCAAGGGCCAATTAAGGCGGGAAAGTGAAAGACTCCCTAGGGCTCGGATACCCTAATACCGTCAGGGTCGGAAGAGGACAACAGTTGACCAAGAGAGGTCGACAGGAAAGATGACGGAGAGGAGCCCGGCACAAGTAAGTGACAGAAATGCTGGACTCAGCTGGGATCCCATGATCACCAGCCCACGTCCCGCTATATTTGAGCCCCTGACGGGGGATGTTAATTTACAAAGCAACCTTCAACAAACAGAGCAAAATCGGTTTATATTGATTCACTTATCCGGGAAATGGTGAAACCCGGCAACTTAAGAGTCACCATTTTCAATTTTAAACTGTGCTGATGACAGTTTAAAAAGCTGCACACGTACACTATACATGAGGTACCGGTAGTTTACTAGCAGACAGCTTCATTGCTTTGTATTCGTATACGGTAGAATCGGAGATTCAAATTTTTAACTTATGGAGGTATTAAACTGTACCAACCCCTGGAAGAAAACTACTCGGAGGGTCGTATGTGGCCTAGGATCGCGTGTTGTAAACCCATGCTGTACATATAGGTAGGTCAGGGAAGAGATTACATCCGTTTCATACCATGAGTAAGTAGAAACCGTTAACCTCACAAGCACGAGATACAGTATGCCATTAAACGTGAAACTACTCCCATGAACATCTCGCACAAGCAGGTGAGTTAAGTACATTTGAATGTTAATTATCTAGGCACAGATTTATGTTGGCAACTTTAAAGAATATAAATGTTATGAGGAGGTTATGGTTACTTTCTTTGAAATCTCTCCAAGCAGGAGAGTAACGGCGATCGTGAAAGTCTTAACGACCCCTAAGAAGAGCGAGCGGAGAGAAATAAGATCCTCATTTCGTTGGTATGGTCTTCCTTCTTTTGGACCTTCCACAAATATATTTCATGTATACTTGGTAGTAGATGGTGTGTATTCAGGTCATTGCTTGCTTTCGAGCGCTGTTTGATAAGCCGGGAGAGCCACACGAGGTGCAATAACCACAACAGCCCTTAGCAGTAAATCTTATTGTTACAGTAAGATATCCCTGTGCTACACTGATGGCTTCTCGTAATCTCTGCAATACCATTGTTCGTCTTGAACCATCCTTTCAATTGAGACATGAGATACTGTAAGTGGTAGTTTATAAAAACACAACATATCTTGGGGAATGTGTTAGAAAAAGTAGAAATTTCACCACGTTTATGTTAGTCATGTATACATCCTTTGCACGCGTATTCTAGTCTACACTGGGTGTGACAATGGCTTAATCCTTCCAGTATCATTGAAATATCTTCTACTATTCCTTGTGTGATTACTTTTGCCAGTGCAATATTTAAGACATGCTTATATTTTTAGCCTACTTTTCACATTTTCTTAAAATTAGGAAAAAGTAGACTTAGGAGATTGATCCGGGCAAATGTGTGTCCGTCCGTCTGTTTGTCCTTCTCCCTGTCTATCTCTGTGTGTGTGCGTGTCCCCTATCAACTCCTGAACGGCTGCAGATATCGAAACCAAATTTGGTATGAGTAAAGAGCTATGGCAGAATATCTCACGGCCATATTTGAAAATGACGTCAGTATTACCAACTTCTGAAAAATCCCAATTGAAAATTCAGGTCTATGTTGGATATCTCAGAAGATATGTATGAGAATAGTTCCAAAATTGACACACATGTAGACAATATTACATCAGACTAATTTACAGGAGCCCATATATGAGTATGTTGCCAACATGATTCTATGCATGCTGATAAGTCCAATCTCTAAATGCATGTAACATCTATACTATCAATTGGATTTCAACCAAATTTGGTATGTGATTTGCGCACCAAAGCAGATATGAATATGATTTTTTTAGTGTCAACAGGGCAGCCAACTGTTGATAAATGCACTCTATACCATTTTTATCCTAATCTCAATATATCAGAAAGTATGCTGGCAAACAGTTCTAAACTTAGCATACAAATAGTGCCTGTAAATGTAGGTTAATTTTCAGTAAACGATATACGACACTGCTGCCAACATGATTCTAATTGTGCTGATAGTTTTAATGTTGAATCTCATGAAACTTCCATACTAATATACGAAATTCTTTAAAAATTGGCACATATATAGATCATAATATTTCAATTCAACTTTGAGCATCCCATTTATGGCAGTGTAGCCAACCTGATTTTATGCTTGCTGAAAAATTCAATATTTAAATACATGTAACGTGTATACTATCTATTGGACCTCAACCAAGTTTTGCATGTGCAATGTGTACCTTAAGATATTGGACCTAAGAATATATTTAGAGTCGCCAAGTCTGCCAGCCGTTCATATATGTTTTCTATAATTTAAAGAAAATTAGGCTCCTTAGTTCGCCACGGAACTACTCGTTTACTTTTGAACTGTTAAGAAAGACATCTAAGATGAGGAAAAATAGTACAAAATGAGAACTATTTCAGGGAAACCATGGAATTTGCATCGTGAAAAGCAGGCATATCTTGTAATACTACACTTGTATCTTAATTGTCAATGCTCTCTTCACCATCAGTTCCACTGTCACTTGATAAACCCTCAATCACGTCAACACTGTCTTTATTGTATTCATTGTCAGATTCACCCAAATACCTTCAAATCGTAGCCACAAGCTATCACCTCCCTCTCAATTTCACTGTTTATATCGTACATCAGCTGATACTGCCAAACTCAAATATTTATTTTACCAATCCTGAATAAACAATTTACTCACCTAGTGTTTTCTGGTTCCAAGTGAGCTCGTTCCTACCACCTACCGTATTTAAATGTAAACTTATGATAGCCCGTGGAATATTCAGTATGTGCGAGAATATCATTGCGGAATATATCGTAAATGACATGCAAGGAAAATCGCGGAATACTCCGAAAAATACACGGTAAGGGTTAATTTACACTATTAAATGAGGAAATTTTGTAGTCAAATTTCTGTTATTTCTGTCTCGTCAAAGGTTGTTAATTTTACACTAAACAAAGATCTAACTTCTGTAGGCCACCTGCTAACAATGAATATGAAATATTATTGTCCAATTTAGTACAGTGTATTCTAAAACAAGGCCACAGAAAATAATCCCGCAAGTTAAGATTTAAGATATTCTGGTACACTTTTCTCAGGAACAACTTAAATTACAGAACTGATCTTTTGTAATGTGTTCCTACCAATGAGGTTTTATAGAATGAACCGAAATATATTTAAAATATTCTTTATCTCTTCAATATTTATAAACGAAAACTCATACATTTTAAGAGACAAATATATTTTTTTAGTTGATTAATTTTTAAACGGATCAAAATAATTATTCTATAAAATAAAATCCATTCATTTTGTCAAGCCACATGTCCCTTACATTTCATGAAAAAATTAAGTATCCTCGACAAAAACGTTTCAAGAAAAGTACACCAAACTTGAGAAATGTATATACTAGAATACTGCAGTCACCAAGTGGAGGCAACGGGCCTCATTTTACAATATTCCCCTTAAACGAAACGGGAGATTATATCAATGTATAAGTTGGAATTTGGGCATCCTTTCTCTCATAAATCTCCAGAGTATTAAGTTCCCTATACAAGACTAAACTGTGGACAGATTTCTTCTGCGGCATAATATATAGCGTTTCGCGTAATGTGTGTGATGTAGAACAGCTCTCTTGCCAAGTGGGAGCAAGTGCCAGATCTCCAGACCACACTTCCTCTTCACCACTTGTACGCGCATTTAAAATACAATTTAAAGCACATAGATTCTTCGTATCGGGAATTCATTATAAGCTATAATATAGTCTTAATATATTGAGAGATAGCCTGGAGCAACTGCGTCAAGTGTAACATGGCTAATGTATTCCTGATGAGAACAAATGATAGTGATTCCAGTTGTGAAATATTCAGCTCTAATAGAGGAACTTCACCAGTTGTAGAGAACTATAGTACAAACATTTATCATTCATACTAATACATAACAAGAAGTTCCGTGACGATCTAAGGAGCCTACTTTTCTTAAAATTTACGATTCATGCCAATGATTAATCTAAATGGATCTATCTACTGTAGAATAATGACGAAATTAACATAGGAATATCGAAATTTCGAATTAGTTCGAAATACATTATACCTGGCATAATGTAGCCTAATAGAGCACTACAGTTGGCAGCCCTGGTGACTGAATATATTCTTATTTCAATCTCTTAAGGTATAAAATACAAAATTAGGTTGAAGTTCAGTGGATAGCATGGACGTTACATGCAGTTAGACATTGCACCTAAAATCATGTTGGCAACAATGTCATGCATGTGTTGGCCAGAAATGATCTGAAATAATATGTTCTATTCTTGTGCCAATTTTGAATGAAATCCATTCGTTAGTGTAGAAGCTACATGCATTTTAAAATTGGACCTATCAGCAGGCAGCACTCATGTTGGCAGCACTCACGTATATTATTTACTACAAATTAATCTAGAATGCCAGGTACTAAACGTGTGCAAAGTTTAGAGCTATTGGCTTGCATACTTTCTGATATATTGATATTAGGGTAACAAAAATAGAGACAGCATTTGTTAACAGTTGGCAGCCTTGGTGGCTCTTACGAAGACGCATAGTCATATCTGTAATGATACACATAGCACATACAAAATTTGGTTGAAATCCAAATGATAGTATAGAAGTTAGATGTATTTAAAATAGGGCCTATCACCAGGCTTAGAATCATGTTGGTAGCACTGACGTTTATTAGTTACTCAAAATAAATATAGAATGTCAGGTAGTATACGTGTGCATAATTTAAAGCAGTCGGCTTGCATACTTTCTGATATATTGGTATTTTGATAAAAGAAATTGAGAGCATTCATTAACAGTTGGCAGCTCTGGTGGCACTTAAGAATATGCTCAGTCATATCTGCTTATGTACACATAGTACACACGAAGTTTGGTTGAATTCCAATTGATAGTGTAGAAGTTATATTCATTTAAAAATTGGACTTATCAGCAGACTTAGGTTCATGTTGGTAACACTGTCATATATGGCCTCCTGGAAAATAAACTGAAATATTATTATCTATACGTGTGCCAATTTTGAAATAGCTCCCATGTATATATTCCAAGATATCCAGCATGGAGCACAAATTTCAATTGCGATTTTTCAACAGTTGGTAGCACTGACATACTTTTCAAATACGGCATTGAGATATTCAGGTATAGATCTTTACAAATTTTGTTTCGATAGCTGCAGCCGTTTAGGAGTTGATAGGGGGAGAGACACTCACACAGGCAGACAGACAGACAGACAGACAGACAGAACGACAGACAGACAGATACACATTTGTCCAGATCGATCTCATACGTCTACTTTTTCCTCATTTTTGCAAAATGTGAAAAGTAGGCTAAAAATCTACTGGTGTATGTCGGCTTTTCGCCCTGTCACTCTTTCACGCAAGAACTACTAAACTGCTCAATTGACTGGCACGTTTAGGGTCCCCTTCTGGAGATAATTCTGGCACCCCAGCGTTTCTAAAAGCAATAGTAGTTTAAAGGGACGTAAAACCAATAAACGTATTATTATTATTATTACACACTAGAATTGCCATCACAATGGCACAGATTCCACACATATCCAAGTACACGGGGCTGCATATCACACAGTGTTACAAAACCCCTAAATGATTCAGCAACAATAAATTTCAAAACTGACCATCTCGTGGTGTAGTGGATAGCATCGCCCCGGTGGTCCAGGTCGATTCCCGGCTCTGTCAAGAAATTTTAATTCCAGTGTGAGGACTTCGACGGGGTACACACAGCCTCATAAGGCAAAACTGAGAAGAGGAGGGTTTGATTTCTACGTCAGTCATCCCAGAGGTGGTTTTCCATGGTTTCCCCCACTCTTACTCCAAGAAAATACTGGGATAGTTCCTAACATACTTTAAGGCCATGGCCACCTCCTTACCCAATGTGTCCCCGATTTACCAACACACACACTAATACAGGTTATCAAACAAATTCAAGAAACACCGAAAATACACGGGGCTAGGCTATATGCCCACGATGTCGCAGCTCCTAAAATAAGCAGCAGCAACAACAACAACTACATCACAAATACCAAAACTAGGTTTGATGAATTTTAAAATATTCATACAGTTTGGACCATCTTATTTATGCTGTTGTTGTTGTTTAATTGTAGGTTATGTTTGCAATGTTAGGATGTTCTGGAATAAAATGAAATCTTAATTTAAACTTACAAAACCTCTTATAGGCCTACAGTAACAAGACCAAATATCAAAACTACGTTTAATACATTTTATAAAATTTACTCATTTTAGACCGTCTAATTTATAAATGCATGTTGATGTTGTTTAATTATAGGTTATATTTGCAATGTTTCGAAGTTCTAGCATAGAATGTAATCTTTATTCAAACTTACAAAACCCATTATAACAAGAAGTTCCGTGAAGAACTATACAGCCTACTTTTCATGCCAATGATTATTCTACAGAATATGAACCTATCTAGAATAATGACGAAATTAAGTTGCTAATATTGAAATTTCCAATTAGTTCGAAATACTGTATACCTGGCATAATGTATCCTAATAGAGCACTACAGTTGGCAGCCCTGATGACTGAATATATTCTTAGTTCCATCTCTTAAGGTACAAAATACAAAATTTGGTTGAAGTCCAATGAATAGCATGGACGTTACATGCAGTTAAACATTGGATCCAACAGCGCGCGTAAAATCATGTTGGCAACAATGTCATGCATGTATTGGTCAGAAATAATCTGAAATAATATGATCTATTGTTGTGCCAATTTTGAATGAAATCCATTAGTTAGTATAGAAGTTACATGCATTTTAAAATTGGGCCTATCAGCAGGCTTAGAATCATGTTGGCAGCACTGACGTATATTAGTTACTCCAAATTCGTCTAGAATGCCAGGTACTATACGTGTGCAAAGTTTAGAGCGATTGACTTGCATACTTTCTGATATATTGATATTAGGGTAACAAAAATAGGGACAGCACATATTAACAGTTGGCAGCCCTGGTTGCTCCTTAGAATACGCATAGTCATATCTGTTATGGTACACATAGCACATACGAAATTTGGTTGAAATCCAAATGATAGTATGGAAGTTACATGTATTTAAAGTTGGACCTGTCAGCAGGCTTAGAATCATGTTGGTAGCACTGACGTATATAAGTTACTCCAAATTAATATAGAATGTCAGGGACTATACGTGTGCATAGTTTAAAGCTGTCGGCTTGCATACTTTATGATATATTGGTATTTGGATAAAATAAATTAGGAGCATTTATTAACAGTTGGCAGCCCTGGTAGGTCTGAAGAATACGCTCAGTCATATCTGGGTATGTACACATACAACATACGAAATTTGGTTGAATTCCAATTGATAGCATAGAAGTTATATGCATTTAAAAATTGGACCTATCAGGAGGCTTATAATCATTTTGGCAACACTGCCATGTTTAGCCTCCTGGAAATTAAACTGAAATATTATGATCTGTACGTGTGCCAATTTTGAAATAGCTCCCATTCATACTTTCCAAGATATCCAACATAGAGCTCAAATTTCAATTGCGATTTTTTAGCAGTTGGTAGCACTGACATCATTTTCAAATATGGCCGTGAGATATTCAGGTATAGATATTTACTCCTACCAAATTTTGTTTCGATTGCTGCAGCCGTTTAGGAGTTGATAGGGGGGGGACACACACACAGCCAGACAGACAGAAGGACAGACAGACAGACAGACAGACAGACAGACACACATTTGCCGATCTCATAAGTCTACTTTTTCCTCATTTTTGCAAAATGTGAAAAGTAGGCTAAAAATTGGAGGAATATGTTACCCACGTGTGCGAAATCGACAACTGCATACTGTCATTTCCTTGTGCCATTGTTGGTTGGCATGTAGGCTTCAATACACCATTGGATATCGATTAGAATGGATAATTCAAAGCTATTGATCGTCTGTGGATTAAATAATGCAGCTTGCGTATATTAATGCGATTACTGAGGTCTAATGAGAGAGAGAGAGTGAGAGAGATGGTAATACAGTAATATTCTGATAGTAATGGCCGGGCATAAGGTTAGATCACGGTTTGAACAACTTCAATCTCGTCCATGGAATACAATATCATCATCAGTTATATCAGCGAGAAATGTAGTTATCTCTAATGTATTCCATGACCCAGTGGTGAGACTCATTTAAAAGAGAGCCTGCTGCATTAGGCAGTTGCACCTGTGTGCTACCTCAATAGCTGCAATCCAGGATGAATCCAACAGCTAAAAGTGATGTTTCGACATACAGTACGGTGTAACTTAAGTAATTAGAAAGTTCCCAATTCAAATTATAAATTAGTTTGACCCCTTAATTATTATAAATACTTGTATATATAAATTATGAATTCTATATCCACACGGACATATAGAACCCACGTAGACAACTCCAATAGAGCCCTTATAATATTTTTTCTTTAGGGGAAGAAAAGCATTTACGCACATAGAGTCGGGCTCCTGAGTAGCAAACTACCGACTAAAAATCCCCCGTTACTTCTGAACACTAACCTGGAACCGTTTATCACATTACTTCAGGCTAGAGTCATTTTATATTTGCCCGTAGGGCACTCCTCCTTAGTGAATTATCTTCAGTGGTGATCCAGATCCGTCTTCTTTGTTCGGAGGATATCTTCAACAAAACTTGCTACAAGTTTCCAATGTTCTTCGTTTTGTAGCATTACCGCAACAATATTGTCCGGAGATATCTCTACATCAATGTGATCTTGAAGAGACTGCCTACTTTGGACCCACCGTCCACAAGAGAAGAAGGTGTGATTAGCATTATCTACCTCAATAACACAGTAGATACAATCTGATGAATCCACCTTCCCCATCTTCTTAAGATAAGAATAGATGTATCCATGGCCAGTCAAGAACTGAGGGAGATAATAACCAACCTCACCATGTTTCCTCTCTGTCCAAACCTGCACCTGGGGTATCATTCTCTTAGTCCACTGGCTTCAGTCTCCTTGCTCCCATTTGATCTGCCAATTATGAAAGGTTTGTATTATTGCTGTTCGTCTTGCATTTTGTAAATCTACTTCAGATTTCCTCCAGTAAATGTACTTCGTTCTTTTGCAAGAAAAAATGGAATTATCCCAGCAATAACAAGAACTGCTTCTACAGAGACCGTGCGATAAGCAGATGACACGCGCAAAGCACCTCGCCTCTGCACTTGCGCTAGTGACTTCCTATAAATTTCCTTATCCAGGGCATCCGCCCATATTTCCTCTCCGTACAGCAGAACTGAATGGATGGCTGTCATATTTAATCTCCTCTTACTAGATTTTGGCCCACCATAATAATAATAATAATAATAATAATAATAATAATAATAATGAAAATCCACAGCCTGCTTCCAGTCTCCGACCGGGTCAGGAATGGAATGAATGAAGCCCCCATCTAGCGGCGAGGATATGAAATGCGCCGGCTGCCGAGGCCTGACGCACTCCTCTGGGGCAATGATTAAATGAATGACAGATGAAATGAAATGATAGTGGAGAGTGTTGCTGGAATGAAATCTTGACAGGGAAAACCGGAGTACCCGGAGAAAAACCTGTCTGCCTCCGTTTTGTCCAGCACAGATCTCACATGGAGTGACCGGGATTTGAACCACGGATCCAGCGGTGAGAGGCCGGCGTGCTGCCGCCTAAGCCACGGAGGCTTCCAATAATAATAATAATAATAATAATAATAATAATAATAATATTAAAGTAACAAAGTAAGTAAGTGTGTAGTTTTATGAGGGCACTAATCTCGCGATCATGAGCCATGGGACTTCCTCCTTACGTGGAATTTGAAACACAGGACATACAAAAATTTCCTTATCAAAAGTTGTTATCAAAATAATTAACTTACTTAACAATTTTAGATAAGGAAAATTTTGTATATAAGTCTTGCTTCTTTTCATATTTTATAATATAACGCTGAAGAAGGTCACAATGTGGCCGAAACTGGTACTGGGATTAAAGTACAACTATTTATTGACTCAAGGTTTCAACTTACTGAATATTTAAATTTCGTCAATTAGGACTGGCTTTTCACTATTATTATTATTATTATTATTATTATTATTATTATTATTATTATTATTATTATTATTCTTTAATCGTATCGGCCAACTAAGGACCACGTTATTTCAACTGGCTTCTCTGGGCTTTGATCTTTGGCCAGTGTTCCTTCATACGTTGCCGGTGTTGCTCTTTTCTTTTTTCCGTCCACATTTTTCCCGTCTTCAACTGCGGTTTTTCTTGAAAACCCTGGTGGTCGTGTAGTTTCTTCCTGAAGGCATTTCGTTCTTGAATATCCCCACAGGTAATTTCCATCTCTTGCAGGTCACTTTCCACCTCTTCGAACCAGGCTGGCTTGGTCTTCTTATTTTTAAAATAGTTAAAGATCCGGTTCGTCAATCGTGTGGGTTTCATTCTAAGCAAGTGGCCATAAAATGCAATCCTCCTTTTCGTCATTACATCAGAGATCTTCTGGACATGAATATACAGCTCATGGTTATGCCGTCGTCTATATTCACCGTTGTCTTTAATCGGGCCAAGAATTTTCCACAAGATCTTTCTTTCCTTGATCTCCAATTTTTCTACCAGGCCTTTCTTGTTCATGGTGAGGCATTCCGCTGCGTACAGAGCCTCTGGTCGTATGACGGTGCAATAATGCCTAAGTTTTGCGTTCAGGGATATTGACTTTTTGTTGTAAACGTCCTTGGTGAGTTGGCACGCCATTTCCATTTTGTTCATGTATTATTATTATTATTATTATTAATATTATTATGTTAATTGTTGATTACATCCTTTTAAAGAATTTATTTTAATCGCACTACCGGTATATTAAATAAAATCCACCATTAAACTGAGTATTCTTGGCCAGGTTTCTCTGTTACCCCATTATGGCAGTGGTTTCTCATTTTCTTAATGCATTTTCGCTTCCGATAGGTGGTCGCCAAACTTTTCATTGACTTTATGGTCTGGAACTCACTGCCTGGCATCTTGCAAAGTTATTCCCAATCTCCACTTCCCGCTGCTGCTGCTTATTCCAACTGCGACTAACGCTTCTTTCATTCGATTCCACAGCTTTTCACAGGAGTTCGACTTAAGCTCGAACACGCGAAATATATTTGTGAATTGGCAGTTGAGTTGAATTTTTATATCGGTACTGTGTTTATTTATATTCACAAAAGAGAAGAGAATTGGCACACGTTTCTGTACATCTGTCTTCTGTATTCATCTGTGTTGAAGGAGTAAGCCCATTCCTTTGATAATTCCTCTTTTGTTGATGGTTGCTGCCATTGGTTGATATAATAACTTGGGGCGGCTTCGGTGGCGTATTTGGTATCATGCTGAAATGCTGTGCCCAAGATCGCGGGTTCAAACCCGGCCGAAGTCGTCGGGACTTTTTAAGAACGTTAAAAATCCCTCATTATGCCTTTCTTCGGAGGAAAAGTAAAGCCGGCGGTCCCATGTCATATATTTATGGCATGTAACAGATCCTTCCACTAACTAAACTTGTGTGAAACTAAATTTCTAGGTTAGATTTCATTGGAACGCTCTATCACAGTTCCAACGTTCATCACTAGGAGTCAGTGATATCTGGTAACGAAAGTTGAAACTACTTGAGATTGAATGGAATTTGTAGCTCACCCCATGGGTGTCCGCATTGAAGAAGATACAGCCTCTGGCTAGACGAACATATCCTCGGACACTCCCGGCACTAAAAGCCATACGATAATTAAATAAAATTAAGAACTTTGAACATTTTTGTCATAAGTTCCTGTCATATTTAACTACTGCTGTGTTATGTTCGCTAAGGTGCCAGGATTTGAAGTAGAGTCGATAATAAGAGATGTTCGTTTATCGATTAATTGAATAATTTGAAATTAATCTGAAACGATTAATCGACTAAACGAACGAAGAATCGATTGATTAGTAGCTTATACACAACAAAGGAGAATAAGTTTAAATGAGAGATCATTGCTTAAGTTGATTTACGCTTATATTCGGAATGATGAATAAGAATCTAGTTACTCTTTGCCTAAATATACTAAGAGTCCTTCCTTGCTTATGTTAGCAATAACCAAATAAGAGTTAGTGACAGTCGAAGGACAAAATTCAATCAAATTGGGAATGGTAAAAAAAAAAGAACGAATGTTTTCAGAATAAAAATGAATTCGTTTTCAATGTTTACAATTGTTGACAGGAGCATTTTTGTGTTACTTTGTTTTAGCCTTGTTTTCACAAAGAAGGTACATTGTTTAAAAATATATGATTAATTGAATGTCTGTTTTGTTTCTGTGAGGGCGTATTTAAATGAGCAAAGTTCATCAATTATTCGGCAAAAGAAATAATAATTATTTCGACCAACCTATAAACCGATAAAAGCACATGAGATCAGTCGTTATTTGTAAAAATAATCGATTTATCTCCTTCAGTGAATCGATTATTCGATAACAGAAATGATCGATTAAAAGTACCAGCCTTTATTTTAAGTAGTAACTAGCAACGAAGAATGTCTCGATGGACTAAGTCTCCCATCCTGAGATGAGTTATGAGGACATTCATTTCATTTCATTAGAATTCTATATTTAGCCTATTTTCATTTTATGAAAAAAAAAAAAGATGTTCAGTAAAGGAACATATAGCCTACTTTCTCCAAAATGCATGGGTATTGTTATAACTCTTTGCCTTTTTAAAGGAGTATAATTGAATGCTGGTTGTAGTAGCTTGTTGAAATACAACGTGTTATACGGATATTATACATGAATATGAGGTGCCCTTTGCTAGTGATACCTCTGTACAACATTTCATTCAATTCGGTTTCACCGTGTTTGAATTGATATGGTGAATCGATTTGCACACATACATGGCCGCTATCTGCAAACTATTGGGCTGATGACCTTGTAGTTCAGTCAAAATATGCTTCCCACAAAAAGGTATATTCTTGCAAAATTTAGTAGCGATCAGATGATTAGGTTGGTCGTGATTTGATTTAAGCTTTTAACATTTGGGTGGCCACCATTCCGTTTTCGTCTAGATGGCGGCGATATAAAACATGACACTGAGGTGCCCTTTGCTAGTGCTACCTCTGTACCAAATTTTGTTCAATTCGGTTTCACCGTGTTTGAATAGATAGGGGGAATCGATTTGCACACATACATGGCCGCCATCCGCAAATTATTGGGCTGATGACCTTGTAGTTTGGTCAAGAGATTCTTCGTACATAAAAGGTATAATGCTGCTAAATTTGGTAGGGATCACCGTGTTCGAATTGATAGGGCGGGACAGACATTCAGAGTACACACGCTCACACACACACACACACACACACACACACACACAGACACACACATACAGACAGACACACAATTTTTGATCTCATAAGCCTACTTTCATTTTTTTGTAAAAATTGAAAGTAGGCTAGAAATAGGGGATCACCTTTTGTATGTGTTTGTGTCTGTGTGTCCCCCCGCCCCCTCCCTAATAACGTAACTCGGTAAGGTCACAGTACTATTTTGGCCGACCCCAACCGTGTCCTTCAAATTTTATTACGTCTCACCAATCCAACACGGCGGCTGAGCGAAATATTTCACCTCTGGAATTATTACTGATATCACTCTGAAATTTTTACGGTGATAAAGGGCGCTACTACAAGTTCACCTATGAGACGTTCAAAAACCTGCTAACTACAAGACCAACCTGGCCAAGCGAAGTTGAGATGTAAAGAAACTTTTATCGCTATTTAACCATCCATACCCAAACTTGGTACAGCAAATGTTTATACACATTGTAGTGCACTAGCAACTAATTTAGTTCAATTGTTTACATAACGCAAGGATGGCGGCTGTGCAAATTTTTAAAATTAAGTTTTCATTTCTTGAGTCATAATCATGCGATCGAAGTGAAAGTTTGAATATTGAACCTACGCAATAATTGTCCTTTAATGGTACATAACTCTAGGGCCTATACATATAACAATCCTACATGGCAAACATCCAAAATATTTAGTCGGTTCTCAATATCTACTTATCTTATACAGCAATCAAACTGAATGTCTTTGTGTTCATAGAGGCTATGAACATAAGTTCACCTGTAGGAGCACAAATCCAACATGGCGGCGACGCGAAGTATAAATATCTCACTCGACGTTTCTCGCGATTTAACCGTCTGAGTGCAGTGAAACTTGGCATGTTGAATGCTTGTACAAATGTCAATCCACTGGCATTTAATTTATACCAATTGTTTTCATAACCACAAGATGGCAACTGTGCGAAATTTCAAAATCTCATTTTTAGCCTATTTTTATTTATGAACAAATAGGCTTATGCGATCACCTTTTGTCCGTGTGTCTGTCTGTGTGTGCGTGTGTGTGATGGTGTGTGTGAGATGGTGTGTGTCCCCCCTAATAACTTCTAAACGGCTAGAGCGATTTCAATGAAACTGGGTAAGTTCATAGCACTATTCCGGGCGACCCCGACCGTGCCCTTCAAATTTTGTTACGTCTCATCAATCCAACATGGCGGCTGTGCGAAATATTTCACCAGCGTTCAATATCTCCGAAACTTTTACCGATATCACCCTGGAATATTTTACGGTGATAAAGGAAACTACTAGAAGTTCATATATGTGACATTTGAAAACCTGATCACTGCAATAACAACATGGTAGTCAAGCGAATTTGCGACTTTTAAATAGACTTTTCTGGCGATTTAACCAACCAAACGCAATAAAACTTGGTACAGTATATGTTTATATACAGTGTAATGCACCGACATATAATTTCGTTCAATTGTTTACATAACCTCAAGATGGCGGACGTGCAAATTATTTCAACGGCATTCTATATCTCTGAAACTAATAGCGGTATCACCCTGAAATTTTTTACGCAGATAAAGGGCACTACTGGAAGTTCATCTACAAGACATTCAGAAACCGGTTAACTACAAAACGAATATGGCGGTCAAGCGAAGTTGAAAATTTTAAATAGACCTTTCTCTGGATTTAATGATCCAAACGCTAAGAAATCTGGTACAGGAAATGTTTAAAGACATTGTAATGCACTGGTATCTAATTTAGTACAATTGTTTACATAACCTCAAGATGCCGGCTGTGCGAATTTTAAAATTAAGTTTTTATTTCTTGTGTCGTAATCATGCGATCGAAGTGAAAGTTTGAATAATGAACCTACGCAATAATTTTCCTTTAATGGTACATGCCCCTATGGCCTATACATATAACAATCCAAAATGGCAAGCATCCGAAATATTTTGACGGTTCTCAATATCTACGAATCTTTTACAGCAATCAAACTGAATTTTATATTTCATAGAGGCTATGAACATAAGTTCACCTATAGAACTTTCTTTAACCTGGTGAGCACAAATCCAACATAGCGGCGACGCGAAATATTAATATTTAAATTGACGTTTCTCGCGATATAACCATCCGAGTGTAGTGAAACTTTGCACGTTAAATGCTTATATAAATGTTAATCCACTGGCATCTAATTTTTTTCAATTGTTTCCATAACCACAAGATGGCATCTGTGCGAAATTTTAACGTCTCGTTTTTACTTCTTGTGTCCTAATCATGCGATTGAAGTTAGAATACTACACGTACACAATACTCTTCATGTAACAGTACATAACTCTAAGACCTACATTATATAAAAATCCAACATGGCGACCATCCGCAATATATAGTCGGTTCTCAATATCTAAGAATCTATTACAGCAATCAAACTGAAATTTTGTAGGTTGATAGAGGAAAATAACATAAGTAGGGTATATGAAAATAGGCTGTATAGTTCTTCACGGAGCTACTTGTTACTTCATGTGTCCTTATCATGCGATTGAAGTTTGAAACGGCTGAAAGTCAGCCATCTTATCCGTGGTTTCCCCACGTATGCACCATGTAAATTGCTGGAATGATACTTAATAAATGCTACGGAAAACTTTCATCCAAATCCTATCCCCAATTACAAGTACATAGTAGTTCAGCCATCACAATAACACAGGTCATCAGGCAAGTTCCGCGCACACACACAAACACACACACACAAGTACACGGATGTACATGGCCACGATGTCGCAATGCCCATAAATGAATCATCATCTACAACAACAACAACAACAACAACAACAACAACAGGTTCCCATCACACAAGATGAAGAAAGTTTACATTATTATTAGTCCACTATTAATGTCGCCTCCGTGGTGTAGTGGTCAGCGTGCTTAGCTGCCACCCCGGAGGTCCAAGGTTCGATTCCCAGCTCTGCCACAAAATTTGAAAAGTGGTATGAGTACTGGAACGGGGTCTGGTGGGTTGGTGGTTGGTCCTTAAGTTTAGGGGCTGAGACAACGTGGTCATGTAGCCCCGTGTAGTTTAGGTGTGTGTAGAATCTGTCTGATAACCCGTGTTAATTGTGATGACTGTATTAGTGTGTGTTATCTGTTTTTTTAATTCAAGTAAGGACTGCAGACTTTTGAATTTTTCAATTAGTTCCTACTTTTGACGCCAAACGCCACCGTCAACGACTACTAGTTCAGAACTTAGCTACCAGACGCCACCGCAGTCGGCTCTTGGCAACGAACGTAGAAACCTAAGAGCGTTGTTTGCATTCTTAACCTATACAATTAGTGGAAGGTTCTTTAACATGCCATACATCTATGACATGGGACCGTCGCTTTACTTCCTCTCCGAAGGAAGGCATACTGAGGGATTTTTAACGCTCTTAAAAATCCGACGATTCGGCCGGATTTGAACCCGCAATCTTGGGCATAGAAGCTCAGCATGCTACCAACTACGCCACCGAAGCCGCTTGGAACGGGGTCTACTCAGCCTCGGATGGTGGAATGAGTAAAGGGAGATCGATTCCCACCTCAGCCATCCTAGAAGTGGTTTTCCGTGGTTTCCCCACTTCACCTTCGGGAAAATGCTGGGATGGTGCCTACCGTCAGGTAACGGCCGCCTCCTTCCCTTTTCCTAGTCTATCCCTCCCATCCTTTACATCGCTCATGAGGCCCCCTGCTCGCTTTGCAGGTGAGGCAGCCTGGGCGAAGCGCTAGTCCTGCCTCCCCAGTTGTATCCCCAACCTGATATCAAGCTCCAGGACACTGACCATAGAGGCGGTAAATGTGGGATCCCTCTCTGATTCCGTGGGAAAAGCAACCTGGAGGGCAAACTGACAGTGAAAAAAACCTATAACTCGCTCGACATACTTGGTACAAATTATACCTTGGTATCAATTGTTCCTGTAAACTAAAACGTATCTAGGAAGGAACATTGTAGTTTTACGAGACCGTTAATCTTGAGATTATGAGCCATGGGATCTCCTTTTTACGTGGAATCCGAACCACAGGATATATCATTTCACTTTGAAAATCTCACATGCATTGAACGTTATCTAGGGTATGGGGCAGATGTCCTCGTTGTTTTGCCCTTTAAAACAATAAATACTAACTAACATCTCTAGGGTAATTGATTCTCAGCTTGATCCCGTCAGTAAATAAGGTAAGTGCTAATAGGAGTTAAATATGCATCTCTGCGTGAGGCAATTTCCCAATGCCTTCCTGTGCAAGAATAGTCGACTTCCTTCCCCGGAGGGACTTCGTTGGGAGAATGACAAATTACACGTGGTCACGTAACTCGAACCTGGCCCTTTCACTTTGCGTGCAACCTCCAAAACACCTTAATATCTCTTACTCGTGCATATTTATACCTTATCCTCAAACTACCCCATTTAAAACAATTGTGCAACACACTCAAGACCGCAAAGTTTCCAACGAAGCCAACGTCTTGAAGTAATCTATTGTATAGCTCAGGAAGCAGACGATATATTTAAGCACGGGATAGTATTATCTCTGTTCTGACTAAATTTGACAAAGGTGGCCTATGTTCTAACGCTATAAATCATTTTATCGTGCATTACAACAATGCATGTTTAATGTCACACATCGGGAGACACAATATAGTACGCTCATAAATTAGAATGAAAATCAAGTCAACTTGGTGACGCATAGCAAAATGATGCAAGTAGAAGTAGCTTTAACTTGTGGCTGCACATTAAAGCGGGGGTTTGGAGGTCGATCCTTACTTGGAATGGTATGAAATGATCGTGTGGCCTCCGAAGAGGCCGAGTGCAGGTCTTTCTGGTTGACGCCCGTGGGCGACCTGCGCGTCGTAATGAGGATGAAGTGATGATGAGGACGTCACATACACCCAGTCCCCGAGCCACGGGAATTAACCCCAGGAGATTAAAATCCCTGATGGCTCGGCCGGGAATCGAACCCGGGGCACTTTGGGCCAAAGCCTAGCGCGCTAACCATTTAGCCACAGAGCCGGACACTTGGAATGGTGATTCAATTCTACATGTGCTTGTTCTTTTTAACATAGATATGTGACTTTCAAAATACAACGCCTGTCAATACGAATATATTCATAGTCACCAAGGCTGCCACGGTAGTAAGTTACTCTATTAGGCTACACAATTTCAGGTGTGATGATGATGAAGATAAATGTTGTTTCAAGGGGCCTAACATCGGCCCCTAATGGTTTGGGTGATCGTGAAGATGGTAATAAAATGTTAACTATAACTAAAATTAACTACTAACTTATATACTAGAAGAAGAAATGGAAAACAAAAGGAGAATAAGGCAAATAAAGGACAGGACGAAAAGAAATGCCCTCAACCCTCGAAGAATGCGGATAGAGGGACTTGGAAGTAAGGAGAGCCATAAAAGGCAGATTGGAAAGTGAAAGAGAAGAGAGTCCTCCCCACAGATAATGGATAAAAGGGAGAAAACTGGACCCATATCAGGAATACCTCGAGGTTGTTAACTCCCGAACTCACCAGCCGTGAGCCCCTGAGGGTGTAGCACTATCTAGGGTGCATCAGAAGTGGTGGGGCTGCATGCACCCTACCTCCTTGAGAGCCTTGAACATAAGGCAGGCTGACCCTTCACAGAAGGAGGGTATCAGGAAAGATGAGACAAGGGCCAATTAAGGCGGGAATGTGAAAGACTCCCTAGGCCTCGGATACCATTATACCATCGGGGTCGAAAAAGAACAAAAGTTGACCAAGGGTGGTCGGCAGGAAAAAAGACGGAGAGGAGTCCGGCATAAGTAAGTGGAAGCAATGCCGGACTCGGCTGGGGTTCCGTGGTCGCCAACCGACGTCCCACTAGATGTGAGCCCCTGGGGGAAATATTTCAGGTGTATTTCAAACTGCAGTACTTAGAAATGTTAGTATTACCAACTTAATTTCGTCATTTTTCTAGATAGGTCTATATAGATTTGCATGAATCGTAATTTTTTGTTAGTACGCTCCTTAGTAGGTCACGGAATTACTTGTTTCATGTCTGATTTGCCTTTCAGCATCCAGTCTATAATGCAAGCCTCTGTTTCCTCCACGATCCCAAATTAGCAGTTAGCGCGGCCTCCTCTGCTTCAACACCTCTTACTTTGAAATCGTTCATCACTGAATCTGACCATCAACTCCTAAGTCTACCTCTACTTTTCTTTCCCTCTACAGACGAACTCATGCAATCTCTTCTCCCTCATTCTCATGACATGATCCCACCATCTGTGTCGGCTAAGACGAACAGCTTCATCTACTGTCGACCAAAGTATTATGTGTACCCGAGTTTGAAGGTAGTTTTTGAAGTAACCAATAGACGTACATAAAATCCAATAACATCATCATTTTCGTCGTTCTATTGTACGTTAGCTCATGTAGATTTGGAATTTTTAATTTATATTTTAATATTTTTTGTCGCAGTTGGAACACAAAAAGTGCACGTTTTTAAGCGTGTTTCAACCATTCGTCACATTTAGGAATTATGATCTCAAAAACCCCTCATCAGATCAAATCCAAATTTTAACACAATATACATTGGAATGTTGTATAATTGGTTTATTAATTTCAAAATTTTGCGTGTCCAAGAAAAAAAGTTGTTATCATTTTTGTAAGGTAACATTTTCTCGGCTCGGGGTGGTTGGAAAATGTAGTTCTTGATCGCGATGCAATCCTTATACATCAAAACGTTATGCTGTATGACTGTGAAATACGTAAATTAACTCACTTATTTTATATCGGTTTGTATTTGTAGGCGGAAATAACACATCGTTCACCAGCTACCCGCCCCAGGAAAAGCTGTACAGCGTTGCTGTGATGGAGCCCATCACTTCCGGGTGAGGCACGCCATGATGCGTGATGGGCTCCATTTCGGCAACGCTGTACAGCTATTCTCGGAGCGGGTAGCTGGTGAACGATGTCTTATTTCCGCCTACAAATACAAACCGATATCAAATAAGTGAGTTAATGTACGTATTTCGCAGTCATACAGCATAACCTTTTTGATGTATAAGGATTACATCGCGGCCAAGAACTACATTTTCCAACCACCCAGAGCCGAGAAAAAGTTACCTTACATAAATGATAACAACTTTTTTTCTTGGACACGCAAAATTTTGAAATTAATAATCCAGTTATACAACATTCCAATGTAGCCTATATTGTGTAAAAATTTGGATTTGATCTGATGACGGGTTTTTGAGATAATAATTCTTAAATGTGACGCATGGTTGAAACACGCTTAAAAACGTGCACTTTTTGTGCTCCAACTGCGACAAAAAATATTAAAATATAAATTAAAAATTCCAAATCTACATGAGCTAACGTACAATAGAACGAAGAAAATGATGATGTTATTGGATTTTATGTAGGTCTATTGGTTACTTCAGAAACAACCTTCAAACTCGAGTGCACATAATACTTTGGTCGACAGTAGTGTGTTCATTTCTAACTTAGCATTTATCTCTTCATTACGAGTATTACCCTTTCATGAATTGATTGGCGGCGGTAGAGAGGGGAACTATTCTTTGTTTACTTGTGTCACACGTGAGCCAGCTTCGTTGACAGGTACAGTTGTGCGAGTATACTCTGATTTACAAAAGATGAACGGTGAAAGCTGTCACCCGCTTGAAGGGTGAGGTGAGGAGTGGAGATGAGAGGGGTAATGGTCTCCATGGCAACAGCGAGCAGTGTTGCAATGTATGCAGATACAGCAGTGAGCACATGGTTTGGCTCAGTGTTCTACTGTGCCTTCACTCGTCATGGTCATTAGACCGCCAGGCAGGGGGACTAACTTCCACAATATTGCTATTTTCCATGCTCCTTGAACCTGAGAGGAATGTAGATCGTGGACTATGAGGAGTGATGGTGACGAGTGATGAGGGTTCCCGGTCCGTGCGTAGTAACGGTACCAAATACATTGGTCGGTGACTCACTCACTCATTCACAACACCACAGTGGTTTGAACAACGGCCCTATGTTAGCAGTATTGGAATAGACAGGAATACCAGATAACACAGCGAACTGTTGGCAGTCCCTTCCCTTCTCGCCTACCCCTTCCTAGCCCCTTCCCCTTACCCCACAAGTTCAAAGAGCTTGGACTCGAGCAGTATTTATGTCTTCCTGCATGCTTCTTGGAATGTTATGAGTCATGATCTGTCTCAGTGGCAACGCAGCATTTCCCCACATACTAGCTCTGACAGCTGTCACCATTCATTATTGGTGAATCAGAGTATAGGATATGACTCAGCTCCTGTAGCCTCAGCCATTGTTTAACTGTCCGTGGTGACATAAGCTCCTGTGACGCTTATCTGACGCAATGCTGCTCCACTTGTGTGCAGACTGCACTCTCTCATAGTTGTGTCCTCCGCCTCGCTCTGCGGGGCTCAACAAACGCTGGCACAGCCACACTCAGCGGAAATCAATTCCTGACATTTCTGCCATCTATTTGTGTCAGCAGTCCATCGTCCTGCCTCAGTTACCTCTAGCTCTGGTATCAGATACCCTGAATCTACCCAGCTAGCATTTCCATAAAGTAAGGTCGATCTAGAGAATATACAGAGTGATGTAGGGAGAGTTTCGTGGCTGCACTAACTTCTTTTTAGTAGTCTACAGCCAATATAACAACACAAGTTATCATACAAATTACACACACAAGTACACGTGGCTACATGACCCCGATATCGCAAAGGTTCTCATTTAACAAAAATACTAACGTACGTAACATTTACGTGTATGAATATTTTAACAGCTTAGAATTCCCTCTATATCTGTCCCCACCTCACTATCTTCCAGCAGTGCTTCTACTGGTCTATGCTGGTGATGTCAATGCTTTTGTTATTAATGCCAATCAGTTCTAGAGACATAATCATGGAACAAAGGATTGCTTGGATGCTATCCTTGAATTTAGCGACATATTGGTTTCTCCATGGCAATAACAAAGAGGTGGGGAATTTGATCTAGATATGTCACATCACTTCAGAGGGTTTATAAAAACAACCTCATAAGAACTAGAGACAGTATAAGAGCCTTGATAGATTACGTACTGCTAATTTCATCAAAGTAAACGACTTCTATATTTGTTGTATTTGAGATGGAACTTAGCGTATTAAACTTCAAAGACCACAGAGGATTCAGTGTATATACAGTAAATAGTGTTACATACGAAATACGAGGCACGTCCAGAAAGTAAGTTCCGTTTGGTAATAAAATTGAATTGTGTACAGATACAGAAAAATTATTTATTGCACAACATTCTACACCTCTTAAACTACTTTTGCACATAACTGCCGAACTTTTGCAGGCATTTGTCATAGCGTGGCACAAGTTTTTGGATACCTTCTTCATAGAAGTTTGCCGCCGACCGTAAACGAGAGTGAAGTCTCCCCTGTAAGATATCCTACCGTTTGGCCACCACTGTTAGGCAAATTGCGTATGTGGTCAGGAGAACTCCTAAACATACGCAGTTCTCCTGGTTAGCACGCAATTTTCCTAACAGTGGTGGCCAAACGGTAGGCTATCTTACAGGGGAGTCTTCACTCTCGTTTACGGTCGGCGGCAAACTTCTATGAAGAAGGTATCCAAAAACTTGTGCCACGCTATGACAAATGCCTGCAAAAGTTCGGCAGTTATGTGGAAAAGTAGTTTAATAGGAATAGAAGGTTGTGCAATAAATAATATTTCTGTATCTGTACACAATTTAATTTAATTACCAAACGGAACTTACTTTCTGGACGTGCCTCGTATATATTAATTTCAACCATTTAACAAATTGGTTCCTTAGCACAAAGATCGTAATGTCCGTAAATTTAAAGAATTATTAGTATTAAGCATCTATTGAATAATGTCAGTGATGTAGGCTTTCAACAGCAATAATAATTTGTGAATCATCACTACCTACATTATTCTGCTAAGGTCCCATTCCAGTTTTGTACCGAAAATAAGGTCCCATTTAACACCAACCTACACATACAGGTTCAGCATAACCCAATGCGTAAGCGAAATGCACTCACTTACTCTTTAAATGCCTCACAATTAAATAAATACCATGTATATTTACAATGAAATAATGAAAGAATGCAACACGGTAACCATGATAACAGAATCTCTCAGGTCCATCTATTTCTGTAAGACGCAATGCAATTCCAATTATTACATTACTGTGAAAGTTTCCAGACGGTTATAAGATTATCACTGAACCAAAATAAGCTGTACAATTCATCAATACATACAGTATAATGCGTTTGAGGGGGTCAAGAGGCACTCTAGATTTTTTCACACAATTTTCACGTGTGAGTGTGGTACGAAAGGAGTTTTTCACCCGACTATAAAGGGTCTCCGAAAACCACATTTAAAGGCCCTTAAATTAACAGTGTCTGTGATATTCCCAGAAAACTATCTTCGCTCTGAAATACCTATGAAGGAATGACAACCCCTAACCACTGCACCAGTAGCTGAATTGATAAAGTCTGATTATTCATACCAAGGATAAATCAGTCATAGCATTCATGATTGTGTTTTTGCTAAGTGTACTCTTTACAACTAGAATATTCGCGGGCGAAGCCGCGACGGGTAATGCTAATATATATCATTTCAGTAGTACAGATCCCTCCTGCGGCGCTCACAAGCGACCGAATGTGAAAATGAGCATTCAAATGGAAGAGAATAAACATTAGCAGTGACGAATTGCACTCTAATTCCATAAATATCAATAATTTATTTAAAAAATGAATTTTAAAAATATGTACGAAGTGTGCGATTTGCAGATACTGTTGATGTATGAAAATACGCTCCATAATTGCTGTCCACTTCACATTTTGGCCGCTGTGACGCCCGTTTCATGTTATTTTAACATTATGAGGTCTTTCCTTTATCATTTTGCATGGATTTCAGAAACAGTAAATCAAAGGAATGAGTACTCAGATCGTATAATTTCATAAATATCGAATAACAGGTGAGTGTTACAGCACAGTCGGCACACAAATGACATTATCAGTGACAAATTGCATTCTAATTTCTTAAATATCAATTTTTGTAAGAAGTGTTCGATTTGCAAAACTATTGGGCAAAGTGTGGTTTATGAATATGTGAGATTTCTTGCACGGGTCTGCTAGTCTTTAATAATTGTTGTTATAACGGAACAAGTTAGAACTGAACCTTCCGATGCGCATGTGCGTCCTGTTGCATTACGTCATCCCCCCGCCTGGATTCTTTGTCAACCAGTGAGCACATACTTCGTCACGCGCGGGTTAGATGTTGCCAAGTAGTCATTATTCCCAGAACCTTGGCAGGGTACAGATGCTGTCAAGGCAAGCGAAGCAAGACTGACCGGCTCTGTTCTTTGACAAGCACGGCAACAAGCTTGCTGTCAGGTGTATGTGAAGTGGGCGCGCTCTCAGTTCATTACCACCAATACCAAAGCTATGTCACTGAGAATGCTCCTATTCGATACTTTATGCTTGAATATTATAACAACGACGAACAGCGAGCAGCCCCAAACAGCTGTTGCACCAAAGAGGGGAAATCGCATTTGCGCCTAGTGATCCCACCACTTCCCCTACTAGACGAGACTCCACCATGACAGGCCAGGTCTAACTTGCTACGCTATAGTAACAAACATCATATTTCGAGCTGTCCCACTGTACTTACCGGTGACTGATATTATGCTCTATCTCACTCGTTGATAAATTGTTAACCCATGAGATAACTCACGAATCACTGGCAATGCCACGCACACGTGCTCCTTCAATCCCCCCTCCCAACCCCCTATTACCCCCTCCCACGTACGGCCGCGACATTGGCCGTCAAATGCAGGGAGCAGACGTATCTCTCCCTCTCTCTCTAGCAGAGCACAGGCTGCTTTGAATCAACTCAGCCACCATCCAACCGCAGCGCTACATCACAAGACGTGAGTGCACGGAGGCTCGAAATAATTTTGCTCTATCCACAGATTGCCTCCGCCTTCTTAATTTACCTTCATAAAACAAGGTTGCGCAAAAAGAATTCAAATGAGTCATATCAGAAAATTGAATTATTTTACTTGAGTTGAGCGCTGGAGTTGGTTGGGAATGCACAAGCCGACTTTTGTCAACAGACCTAATTGAATGTGGATGAAAATTCAATTGAACTGGCTTTTCAAAAAGAAACGAGCATACTGTATCAGCAGGGAGAGATATTTCCATCTCGCTACAGCCTGTTTTGCATTCAAAATATGAAGGGCAATGCCGTTGTAATTGGCTTACACCTTCGCAAGGAAATGTGTATGTAGAAGTTGTGGTTGGTGAAAATTGAAACTAGTAATGGCATGATATGATAATGGAACACTTGTATATTTCAATAACATATAACACGTAAAATAAAAATTATACAAAAACCATGGTTCCAAAGATTTCGTGCCTGATTCACATAAATGTAAACTCTCTATTAGCGTGAACGTGTTTCTTTGTACAGTAGCCTATATTTTGAAATTTGATGTTTTTCAATTCGTCAACTCGATTCTACCCGATTGTGATGGGTTATTCCCTAACAATGAAAAGAATTTCAATTGGGTACAATCATGTTGACCGACTAAAAACATCAAATTTCGATTAGGCTACTAAGGAAACACTAACAAGTAGTTCCGTGAAGAAATAAATAGCCTACTTTCATTTATCCCACCTATGTTAATTTTCCTCTACCAACATTAATTTCAGTTTGACTGCTGTAATAGATTCGTAGATATTGAGGACTGTCTAAATATTTCGGATGGTCACCTTGTTGGATGTTTAGCCTACTATTCACATTTTGCAAAAATGAGGAAAAAGTAGACTTATGAGATCGATCCGGGAAAATGTGTGTCTGTCTGTCTGTCCTTCTGTCTGTCTGTCTGTCTGTCTGTCTGTCTGTGCGTGTGTGTGTGTGTGTGTCCATATCAACTCCTAAACGGCTGCAGAAATCGAAACCAAATTTAGTATGAGTAAAGATGTATACTGGAATATCTCACGTCCATATATTTGAAAATGATGTCAGTGCTACCAACTGCTGGAAAAAAATCACTACAACATTGAGCTCCGTGTTGGATATCTTGGAAGGAATGCATGGGAGCTATTCCAAAATTGGCACACATGTAGATAACATTATTTCAGTTTAATTTCCAGGGGGCCATACATGACAGTGTTGCCAAAATAAGTTTAAACCTTCTGATAGGTCCAATTTTTGAATGCCTATAACTTCAACACTATCAATTGGATTTCAACCAAATGTTGTATGTAATATGTGTGCATGAACAGATATGTCTGAGCGTATTATTAAGAGCCACCAGGGCTACCAACTGTTAATAATTGCTCTCTCTATTCTTTTATCCAAATACCAATATATCAGTAAGTATGCAAGCCGACAGATTTAAACTATGCACGCGTATAGTACCTGACATTTTAGATTAATTTTGGAGTAACTTACATACTTCATTTCTACCAACATGATTCTAAGCCTGCTGATAGGACCAATTTTTAAATACATAAAACTTCTATACTATCAGTTGGATTTGAACCAAATTTCGTATGTGATATGTGTAACAACAGTATGCAAGCCAACAGCCCTATACTTTGCACACGTATAGCACCTGACACTCTAGATTAATTTGGAATAATTAGTATAAGTCAGTGCTGCCAACATGATTATATACCTGCTGATTGGTCCTATTTTAAAATATATGTAACTTCTATACTAACAAATGGATTTCGTCCAATATTGGCACAACAATATATCATAATATTTCAGATTAGGCTATTTCTGACCAGCACACGCATGACATTGTTGCCAACATGCTTTTACGCGTGCGGATAGATCCAATGTCTAACTGCATGTAACGTCCATTGGACTTCAACCAAATGTTGTATTCTGTACCGTAAGAGATGGAACTAAGAATATATTCAGTCACCAGGGCTGCCAACTTCTAATGCTCTCTTAGGCTACATTATATCAGGTATATTTCGAACTAATTAGACATTTCAATATTACCAACTTAATTTCGTCATTATTCTTGATAGGTTCATATACTGTAGATTAATCATTGGCATGAAACCTAATTTTAAGAAAAGTAGGCTCTTTAGTTCGTCACGGAACTTCTTGTTATATACTGGATGTACGCCTTAGAGTTATGTACTATTACATGAAGATCATTGTGTTGGTGTATTAATCAAATTTCAATCATATGATTACGACACAAGAAATAAAAAGGAGATTATAAAATTTTACACAGCCGCCATCTTGTGGTTATGAAAACAATTGAAATAAATTTGATGCCAGTGGATTAAAATTTGTATATGCATTTACCGTACAAAGTTTCACTGCGCTCGGACGGTTAAGTCTTGAGAAACGTCTATTTAAGTATTTAAAATTCGCGCCACCACCATGTTGGATTAGTGCTCACCAGGTTTTTGTAATTCCCACAGGTGAACTTATGATAATAGCCTGTATCAAAATATAACATTTCAGTTTGATTGCTGTCATAGAATAATAGATATTGAGAACCGTCTAAATATTTTGGATGGCCACCATGTTGGATTTCTTATATGTAGGCCATAGAGTTATGTACTATTAGATGACTATTATTACGTAGGATCATTACTCAAACGTTGACTTTGATTGCATGGTTAGGACACAAGAAATTAAAACAATTTTAAAATATCGCACGGCGGCCATCATGAGGTTATGTGAACAATTGAACAAAATTAAATGTCAGCACATTTCAATGTGTTTAAAAATTTTTTGAACCAAGTTTCACTCCGCTCGGAAGGTTAAATCGCGAGAAACGTTTATTTAAATTTTTCAATTTCGCATGGCCACCATGTTCGTTTTATACATAACAGATTTTTGAAAGACACACAGGTGAACTTTGAGTAGTGCCCTTTATCACCGTACAAAATTTCAGGGTGATATCAATAGTAGTTTCGGAGATATAGAATGCCGCCATGTTGGATTGGTGAGACGTAATACAATTTGAAGCGCACGGTCGGTGTCGGCCGGAACAGCAGGCCTACTATAACCTTACCGAGTTTCATTAAAATCTGTCAGCCGTTTAGATTTTATTAGGGGGCATACACACACGGACAAAAGGTGATCTCATAAGCCTATTTTTTTCATAAATGAAAATAGGCTAAAATTGTCTCCAAACACCATAATAACAAAATGTTCATCTGAAAGTTTTTTCAATACCATTTTCCAGAATTTTGATTCGAGTGGATGGTGTAAGGTGCTCCGTTATATAAAGAAACATAGCCTATTTGACACTCAATTTATACGTTGTGTTGACTGTTTCCATTAGGGGCTTTGCATTATTGTGGTGGCCCCGTGCACTTGTGTGTGTTTAAAATATGTCTGATAACACATGTCACTGTAATATTTGTACAGTACTAATGTGTGTATTTGTAATCAAGGTAGGTTTTGGGCAGGTAGCGGCCGTGACTATTCGTTAGGCTCGATCTTGGTTTTTGCGTGGAGTAGATGCGAGAAACCACAGAAAGCTACTTCCAGGATGGGTGAAGTAGGAATGGAACCCGCCTCTTGTCAGTTTTGCCTTACAAGGCTGAGTGTACCCCGTTCCAGCACTCGTACCAGAATTAAATTTCTTGGCAGACCCCCCCTTGCGGCGACAGCTAAGAATGTTAGCCGCTATTCAACGAGGAGGCAAATTTTAAAGTATAATATAGGTAAACATGTGGTGTGTCACCAACTGACCACGTTATGAGACTGGCTGACATCTCTGAAATGACACATTTCGTATTAAACTAGTTTACTGATTAGGCCTATAAGTCAGTAATCACATTATTTAACTCGAATACCATTTTACAGGCATCAGATTATTGCAAAATACATGATAAGAACACTCTACATTCAGTAGTACAAATCAAAGTCCCCGTTTCTTGGATGCAACGGATAATCTCGAGAACCACTCGATGGATTTTGATGCAGTTTTCACCATTCAGTAAAGGATTTCTTTAGGAAAGTCTCTGTAGAAAATCATTCATTTATGACAAAAGGAAGCTAAGCACCAATGATTTCAGTGAATCGAGACAAAGGAAAAGCTGCCTTCCGTGCGTCTTTTAAACCTACGCTGGGTAAACCATTAAAGATTCCGAGCGAAGCTGGGGCGGGTTGCTAGTAATAATATAAAATCCGTTTTCTCACTTTATAACAATATAACCGCAAACATCATGGGACGGACCACATGCAATAATACTTTTATTACCATCACGTAATGTTGCTGACTAGTGGCGAACCGACATTGACAGTCAGACCAGCGTAATGCTGCGTTTATTTGTACTTTGTGAGTTGTGCCATAACCTTCTTTACTATCTATGCATGTGGATGGAACACATAATGGTTTTTCGATGCTTCCTTCTGTAATAAGAGATTTGAAACTACAGTATATTCAGAGTGTTTCTTAATTCCGTTTACAGACATTGAGGGTTTGTAGTGGAGAGCAAGACGGTTAAGTTTAGCATAGGAACTTGTGTCCGGAAACGTACGGGCTTCCCACTACCCGCAAAATGAAAACCCTCCACAGCACTCGTTCAAATCTCCAACTGACTAGAGTACGTGCGTCACTGAACTATCACCTGATGTCCCATATCCCCTACAAGTTTAACCCCATACCTTCTTCCACGAGATCTCACGGGTGCCGCGTACTTTGTATTCTTTGAAGACGTACTGCATGAGTTCTTAGACGATGTGTCACTGCATGTGTGTCAAAACATGATTGTGGTTTTATCACGATGGCGCACCACCTCATTTTTAGCCTACTTTCAATTTAAAAAAAATGAAAGTAGACTTATGAGATCTACACAGGGCGAAAAATTGTGTGTCTGTCTGTGTGTCTGTGTGTGAGTGTGAGTGAGTGTGTGTGTGTGTGTGAGTGTGTGTACTCTGAATGTCTGTCCCACCCTATCAATTCGAACACGGGGAAACCGAATTGAACGAAATTTGGTACAGAGGTAGCACTAGCAAAGGGCACCTCAGTGTCATGTTTTATATCGCAACCATCTTGACGGAAACGTAATGGCGGCCACCCAAATGTTCAAAGCTGAAATGAAATTACGACTAACCTAATCATCCAATCTCTACCAAATGTTGCGTCTTTTGACTAAACTTCAAGGCCATTAGTCCAATAGTTTGCAGATGGTGGCCATGTATGTGTGTAAATCGATTCCCCCTATCAATTCAAACATGGTGAAACCGAATTGAACGAAATGTTTTACAGAGGTAGCACTAGCAAAGGGCATCTCATATTCATGTATAATATCCGTATAGCACGTTGTATTTCAACAAGCTACTACAACCAACATTCATTTATACTCCTTGAAAAGGACAAAGAGTTATAACAACACCCATGCATTTTAGGAGAAAGTAGGCTATATGTTCTTTACTGAAAATCTTGTTCGCTTGTGGTCCGAGATCATCTGCACCACAGATTTGGGCAACAGTGGATAGGTCGTGGTGGCCTAATTGCTTGGTCTGCACGTTCACCCGACTTGCCACCGTTAGGCCATTACCTGTGGTGTCACATGAAGACCTTAATACTGACAAAAGAGAACTCAGATTGAAACAACTCACAAAATGTAGAATGGAAATACTTACAAAAGGTAATTTAGAAGGAATGATACACACAAAAGGAATTTAGATTGAAAAATACGCACAGAATATAGTTTAGGTTCAAATGCTTTACAAAATGCAATGTAGATTCGAAATACTCACAAAATGCAATTGAAATTGAAAATCTTTACAAAATGCAATTGAAATTGAAAATGCTTACATAATGTATGGTAGATTCAAAATACTCACAATATGTGGAGGCCCGCGATTAAAAACACTGTACTGAGAAAATACAATTGAGATTGAAAATATTTACAAAATGGAGTTTAGATCGAAGATACTTACAAAATGCATTGTAGATTGAAAATACAAAATGTGGTTGAGATTCAAAATACTCACAAAATGTAATATAGAGACACTGAAAACCGATTCAGAAAAACATGGCGGGAATCTCAAAGAGAAAAGGAACAATAATGAAAAGAAAAAGATGCCTGATCCCTTGAAGAATGAGGAATCAGGAAAGATGAGACAAGGGCCAATGAAGGGAGGAAAGGAAGAGACTCCCTAGGCCTCGGATACCCTAATACCGTCAGGATCGAAAGAGAACAAGAGTTGACCAAGATAGGACGACAGGAAAGAAGCCGGAGAGGAGCCCGGCACAAAAGTAGGTGGAAGCAATGCCGGACTCAGCTGGGGTCCCGTGGTCACCAACCCACGTTCCACTGGATGTGAGCCCTTGGGAGGGGGGGGGGGGGGCGAGGGGGGATATTGAGTGAATTGGGAGAAATTTCT
This sequence comes from Meconema thalassinum, assembly GCA_946902985.2. Taxonomy (NCBI): domain Eukaryota; kingdom Metazoa; phylum Arthropoda; class Insecta; order Orthoptera; family Tettigoniidae; genus Meconema; species Meconema thalassinum. Next base: position 649,411,060 of record OX336391.1, read on the forward strand.
CAACGATGGCTTGTTAAAATTTGAAACCATAACATTAACTGAGGTATTACTTTACAACATACGGCATTTCTTTGCGCAACCCAACTCCGGGTGTTGTGCAGATCTTGGTGAGATAACGTAAGACTTAGCTGGACGTGGTGAGCCCCAGGTCTTACTCCAAGGATTACTCTGAGTTGTAGTCGCTACGAGCCGAGCAAGGCTGAGTTAAAGAGGCTTGTATTGAGACCTAGGTGCGTTAAGAAGCTTAACTAGCCGGCAGAGAGCTGCGGCTAAGTGAACCGTATTTCACTCACGAACAGAGTTCCAGTACCTAACCAACACTGACCCTAAGCCGACATTTTAAATAAAACTCATCACACGATGAAGTGCGTTAGGAAATATAAGGCGTTTATCAAAATATGAACCAAATGTTTTTAAAATTCTTCTCTTTGGTTCCTTAGTTAGGGGCTGCGTCAACGCGGTCATGTAGCCCCGTGTACTTTGCGTGTGTGTAGAATCTGTCTGATAACCGGTGTTAATTGTGAAGGCTGTATTAGTGTGTGTTATCTGTTTTAATTCAAGGAAGGACTACAGGCAATAATTTCAAGTAGTTCCTACTTTTGCTACCAAATGCTACCATCCACGACACCTAGCTTGCGGACTTGGCTACTAGATGGCATCGCAGCCAGCACCTGATGGCGGACGTTGGAATTAATAGAGCGTTATCAATTCTAACCTACACATTGTTTTATCCCTTGGTTGGGGGTGGGATAAACAGGCTAGTGTAGGTGTGCTAATTTTGAGGGCTGCTTCCGGATGAGGGTAGTTTCCCGTGGTTGGGAGAGACTATCAGTGTAGTGTGTTGGTGTGAGTGCTTAAGCTATTGGGGGCGTCCCTGCAGGATGCAATTATCTGTCAGGGGATGGATGTCTAGGTGCAGGCTGCTAATCTAGCCTGCCAATTCAGTAGAGTGAGCGATTCAGCGAATATGCAGAGTCGGTGACTCGGCACTCTGCAGTCGAGTCACTTGCTCGAGTACAATAGAACCTGACGATGCAGTTACTGGCCTCTACGGCAGGGGCAATTATGACTAAGGTCAGGTTGGGTATAAGGATGTAAAATGGAGTGTGACTAGTAATAAACGTGTATGCTTACTGACCATGTGTTTATTGGCCAGTAGATGTGATGTGATGTCCCTCTTGGGGAGTTTATACAAATATGAAATGAAGTACAATTTGTAAAGTGTACAGTTGTTCAGGGTAGGTGTTTACAAAGATAAAGGACTCTGAGCACAGCTAGATCTCACCTGGTGAAAAGCTGGAACGGACCTCGTCGGACAGGGCCGCTGGCCAAGAACAGAACAGAACAGAACAGATGATGGGGCTCCTCCGGGTCTAGGCTTTAAGGCCTTCCACCACTGCCTGGTCAGCATTTCCTCATAGTTGTCGCTCCAGTTACCGTGTTTGTGTTTATATTACGTAAGCGTGGCCATCAGCAGTATGCCGGGCCCGCCTGTGTCTCAAGAAATGCATGAGGCTTATGGTCTGCCTATGCGGGTGGTTTTGGTAAAAGATGGCGGGGTGGGTCTCAGGGGGTACTGCCCCCGGGCTGTACAACATTTTGGCTTCACACAAGGGTAGCAATTGGAAGGTTCTTTTTCTTGCCATAAATCTATGACAAGGGACCGCCGGCTTTACTTCCCCTCTGAAGGAAGGCGTACTGAGGGATTTATAACGCTCTTAAAAAATCCGACGACCTCAGCCAGGTTTGAACCCGCGAACTTGGGCATAGAAGCTGAGCATGCTACCAACTATGCCACCGAAGGCGCCATTCTTCACTTAATAAATGAATCTCAGAGTGAATTTGCTAAAAGTTCAACCAAACGTTCAGTTAAGAATTTTGTTGTTGATGATCCATTTAGTCCTGTGGTTCTGAACCCGTAGAAGTCTGCGGACCACTCAGCCTGAATTTGAATCATGTACGGACCCCCTCTCCCCAATACACCGTATCAGTTTTAACCCTTCCTCAACAACACTTATTTTAAAGATATTTCAATTCAAAACCTGATAGCCATCACCACGAATGCATTCGGACAATTCTCGTTTAACTCACATCGTATTTGAAATCCCCATTTATTGGCCACTTTTTATACGTGCAGGTGGACCCTTTATTCCCGCGGCACTCGCGGACCGCTTGTGGTCTGCGGACAACCGGTTAAGAACCAGTGATTTAGAGGCTTTGTGACACCATGCTCATGTAGCCCTATGTACTTGAGTTTGGGTGGAATCTACCTGATAACCTGTGCCTTTGAGATGCTGTATTAGAATAAGATTGGATAGGAGGTGGCCGAGGGCATACGATTGGTATACATAGTAGCCAATAAAACTAAGTCCCCGATTCTTGGATGCAAAGGGTAATCTCGAGAGCCACTGGATGGATTTTGAAGTGGTTTTCACCATTCTGTAAAGGACTTTTCTCGAGGAAGGTTCCTGAAGAAAAAATATTCCTTTATGACTAAAGGAAGCCGAGCAGTAACGATTTCTGTAAATCAAGTAGAAGAAAATCCTGTCGTCCATGCACCTTTTAAGCTTACGCTGGGTAAACCCTAAAAATTATCTATACTATGAGTGAAATAATTGTTCAGCATGAGAAGTTCTACAAAAATGTCACTGACAGCATATCTCTATCTTTAATACATCGCCCACTGTTAGTGTTTTAACGTTGTCATTTCTTCCAAGAATCTCCATTCAGTGGAAATTTAAAATACAACAGTAGCTTCAGAGTGAGTTTACGAGTTAGTGAGACAGCCTATCACCCCAGCTTCGGCCAGCATCAAAACCGTTGAGTCGTGTTGAGTTAAGACTTCAGAGAAGAGTACCAAGTGTTTCGAGTTTCGCTGTTCACCTCGGCTGTTCAGTATTGCGTCAGGGAGCTGCCGTCCATGCGCCTTTTAAGCTTACGCTGGGTAAACCGTTCAAGATATCTGGCGAAGCCAAGGAGAGTTGCTAATTATACCTTATAATTAAATCATGGATTCCTTCCATCATTTTGTGCCGTGCACAGTAAAATCGGATTGTGTTTGGATAATGAGAATAAAAAAGGCATTTCTTAACGTAAAGTTGCAGATTTTGATGATGATGATAATTGTTGTTTTAAGGGCCTAACATCCAGGTTATCGGCCCCGGCAGATTTTAATGCTCTGCTGGATAATGGAAGAACTAACCTTTAACTCGGTACGTGTGATGCTGAGAAAACTCCACGTGTAATATTCGCTTGTTTTTTTCTGACAGAAGTTGGCTACTCGGTTGAGGAACTCAGTACCTTCTTGAATAAGCTTGGATTTTAATATAACGTGATTAATGGATGAGTAGGCTATTAATTTCCGCAAAGATGTTTGAGTTAATCCTCCTAAAGAACCAATTGAAATTGAAGAAACAATAATGATTGAAAAGAAAATATTTATTATTTGCATTGTTTACAGTTGTGTCTATTATTGGCGATAATAGCATTTATAGGCTGGGGTGTCGTCAGCACCCCGCATACCCAGTTACGTTACACATCGTGTTTAGTTGGTTGAGCTGTCGCTTCTGTGTGGTGTTGGGAGAGTGTGTGAAGTGCAGGAACGGATCAATTTACATATTTGTGTTAGTAAATAATTGTCTGGAAGTAATGAAGAATTGAGCTTAAAAATTTACATGCAGTACGAAACCAAAATACTAAGACTTTGGGATTGAAAATCAGTAAGGTATTTTTTTTTTGACTGTGGTGCCAAATAGGCTATCATATGATAATATTTTTAAGGTTGTAATAAAGATTGAATTTGCTATATTTGGTCTTTATTTAACATTTGTAAAATATTAGTGCAAGTTTTAGATTGGGTGTTGTGAGCACCCCACCTACCCACTTACCTAACTCCTACCCACCCACCTAATTAAAGGTTAATACCGTTATAAATAAGTGCTTGAATCTAATAATTTTAAAATATCTGTACTTTATTTCCAACAATGATAGATAAATGGAAACTTTCTTTCAGAAACATTGTATTGCCTATAAGTCAGAGCATGAGGAATGACTGGCCCATCGTATTTTTATATTATTGGTCCGTACATTGTACTCCTATCTATATATCAAAATAAATAACATAACTACTTTGATATAATTCATCTGGAGTTGTGAACTTTCTCTTTGGTCAGCAAGTCTTACAATATTCTGGAGTTGAGCAGTATTACAGTGAAACTTAGATAGGACCCGTTCGTTCCTCGTCTAATAAAAAGCTAATAAGAAAAGTTAGCTACTGCTCCCCTCACTTTCTCTCTTGGCTAGCGGATAATCCACAGGATAAAGACTCAGACGTTATCAGAAATGCCTGTTAAGCTGAACACTAGCGTTTGCTGCCGGGATAAGTTTCGGTCAGATAAAAATTAATCAGAAAAGTTATGAAGTGGTAATGCAAGTGAGTGCAATTATTGAAGACACCTTAAATATTAATTCCGCACACCTTAAGAGTATGTGCTGTGATTTTGTTTTTCATCGCTTACCTTCCCAGTTTGGCTTCACCCACAGACTCTGCGAGGAATCATTCCTCTTCCGTAGCAAATACGGTGTCTGGGAACTGATACAGCTAGGGATGGTGACAGGTCGTTCGCCAGGTGACCGCCAACTTGCGTCTAATTAACCCTTGAGAATTGACGTGAGACAAGAAGTTCCGTAACGAACTAAAGAGCCTACTTTTCTTAAAATTTAAGATCTATGCCAATGATTAATCTATATGGATCTATCTAGAATAATGACGAAATTAAGTTGGTAATATCGAAATTTCTAATTAGTTCGAAATACTGTATACCTGGCATACTGTAGCCTAATAGAGAACTACAGTTGGCAGCCCTGGTGACTGAATATATTCTTAGTTCCATCTCTTAAGGTACAGAATACAAAATTTGGTTGAAGTCCAATGGATAGCATGGACGTTACATGCAGTTAAACATTGGATCTAACAGCGCGCGTAAAATCATTTTGGCAACAATGACATACATGTATTGGTCAGAAATAATCTGAAATAATATGATCTATTGTTGTGTCAATTTTGAATAAAATCCATTAGTTAGTATAGAAGTTACATGCATTTTAAAATTGGATCTATCAGCAGGCTTAGAATCATGTTGGCAGCACTGACGTAGGCCTATATTAGTTACTCCAAATTAATCTAGAATGCCAGGTACTATACGTGTGCAAAGTTTAGAGCTATTGGCTTGCATAATTTCTGATATATTGATATTAGGGTAACAAAAATAGAGACAGTATTTACTAACAGTTGGCAGCCCTGGTTACTCTTAAGAATCGGCATATACATATATGTTATGGTACACATAGCTCACACGAAATTTGGTGAAATCCAAATGATAGTATAGAAATTACATGTATTTAAAGTTGGACCTCTCAGCAAGCTTAGAAACATGTTGGTAGCTCTGACGTATATAAGTTTATCCAAATTAATATAGAATGTGAGGTACTATACGTGTGCATAGTTTAAAGCTGTCGGCTGGCATACTTTCTGATATATTGGTATTTGGATAAAATAAATTGAGAGCATTTATTAACAGTTGGCAGCCCTGGTGGATCTTAATAATATGTTCAGTCATGTCTGTTTATATAAACATAGCACATACGAAATTTGGTTGAAATCCAATGGATAGTGTAGAAGTTATATGCATTTAAAATTTGGACCTATCAGAAGGCGTATATTCATTTTGGCAACACTGCGATGTATGGCCTCCTGGAAATTAATCTGCAATATTATTATCTATACGTGTTCCAATTTTGAAATAGCTCCTATTCATACCTTCCAAGATATCCAACATGGAGCTCAAATTTCAATTGCGATTTTTCAGCAGTTGGTAGCACTGACATCATTTTCAAATATGGGCGTGAGATATTCAGGTATAGATCTTTTTCTCCTACCAAATTTTGTTTCGATTGCTGCAGCCGTTTAGGAGTTGATAGGGGGGGGACACACACACAGCCAGACAGACAGACAGAAGGACAGACAGTCAGACACACATTTGCCCGATCTCATAAGTCTACTTTTTCCTCATTTTTGCAAAATGTGAAAAGTAGGCTAAAAATATAACACGAGGATTGGCACCGGGTCATTTTGACCCATAGCATGTCACTCCCGTTTTGTCGTCGCCGTATGTATTTTATTGAAGTAATTCTACGCCTGGTGTCTTCCTATGAACTAGGCCTATTCCCGATATAAAAAGGGGTTTATTTATATTTTTAGCCTACTTTTCACATTTTGCAAAAATGAGGAAAAAGTAGACTTATGAGATCGATCCGGGAAAATGTGTGTCTGTCTGTCTGTCTGTCTGTCCGTCTGTCTGTCTGTCCTTCTGTCTGTCTGTCTGTCTGTCTGGCTGTGTGTGTGTCCCCCCTATCAACTCCTAAACGGCTGCAGCAATCAAAACCAAATTTAGTATGAGTAAAGATGTGCACCGGAATAGCTCACGTCCATATTTGAAAATGATGTCAGTGCTACCAACTGCTGAAAAAACGCACTAGAAGTTTGAGCTCCATGTTGGATATCTCGCAAGGTATGCATGGGAGCTATTCCAAAATTGCTACACATGCAGATAATACTATTTCAGTTTAATTTTCAGGAGGCCAACAATGGCAGTGTTGCCAAAATAATTTTAAGCCTTCTGATAGGTCCAATGTTTAAATGCATATAACATCTACACTATCAATTGGATTTCAACCAAATTTTGTATGTAATATCTGTACATAAACAGATATGATTGAGCGTATTCTTAAGAGCCACCAGGGCTGCCAACTGTTAATAATTGCTCTCTCATTTTTTTAATCCAAATACCAATATATCAGAAAGTATGCAAGCCAACAGCTTTAAACTATGCTCACGTATATTCTGACATTTTAGATTAATTTTGAGTAACTTATATACGTCAGTTCTACCAACATGATTATAAGCCTGCTGATAGTACCAATTTTTAAATACATGTAACTTCTATACTATCAGTTGGATTTCAACCAAATTTCGTATGTGATATGTAAACAGATATGACTATAAGTATTGTTAAGAGCAATCAGGGCTGCCAACTGTTAATAAATGCTGTCTATATTCTTTTGACCCTAATATCAATATATCAGCAAGTATGCAAGCCAACAGCTCTATACTTTGCACACGTATAGCACCTGACATTGTAGATTAATTTGGAGTAATTAATACAAGGCAGTGCTGCCAACATGATTCTATGCTTGCTGATAGTTCCAATTTTAAAATACATGTAACTTCTATACTAACAAATGGATTTCATCCAAAATTGGCACAACAAGATATCATAATATTTCAGATTATTTCTGACCAGCACACGCATGGTATTGTTGGCAATATGCTTTTACGCGTGCTGATAGATCCAGTGTCTAACTGCATGTAACGTCCATTGGACTTCAACCTAATTTTGTATTCTGTATCTTAAGAGATGGAACTAAGAATATATTCAGTCACCAGGGCTGCCAACTGTAGTTCTCTATTAGGCTACATTATACCAGGTATATTTTGAACTAATTAGATATTTCGATATTACCAACTTAATTTCGTCATTATTCTAGATAGGTTCATATACTGTAGAATAATCATTGGCATGAAAAGTAGGCTGTATAGTTCTTCACGGAACTTCTTGTTCAAACTTAACATGCTGAAAAATGTCAGTAATTTTCGTAACAGTGTCATTGGCCATGATAGTGGCGGCAAAGCAGTCATCTTAATTTTGTGAACAATGGAGCTGATGACCAAGGTATCCCTAGACCCTAAACACGTAAGGTGAGCTATGTGATTGTGCTGCACCAAAATAGGTGGATTTCCCCCCCCCCCATATTTCTTACAGATTGTCCCGACTAACGTAAGCCGAAAATTGTCACGCGAGGACTGGCGCCATGGGTAAATCTGACCCGAGCGTAAATAATATACAAATAACTTGAGTGTTGCAGGATGAAGTTCAAGGCTAGGAAGGAAGGTACTGTAAGCGACAGGAAATAAGGGCTGACCAAAACTAAAATATTGTGCCCTTGGGAGAGGCACAGTATCGAACCCATATCCTGTTATGTCAGAAAAAGGAAGAATTGATGCAGATTTTAGAACGGATTTCTGAAGTTGGTTGAGGAGTAATACAGAATCGTGTTGCGTGACGCATGGATAATTTGTGCAACCCAAGAAACAGAGCCACAGCTGCAAGATGATGTCATGAGCACTCAGCGGAAACCAGGTTACGCATCAGATCGAAATAGAACTGGTAACTTTCCGTTCAGTAGAGAGAGGAGAGGTTTTCGGATAAAGCAATTAGTCGACACTAAAATGGCAACGCCGCAGTAAGGGAGGTGTCATGAAATCAGAGAAATAATTAAAATGTAGCCATTTACGGGCATTAAACTAAAGAAATTACCCCGTCAATGCTAATTATCCTGGGAAAGTGATTTTTGAGTGTGGATAAAGTTAATATTAATTGCACAAGAAAGAAGTGTCAGATCAGCACTACGCAATCGGTTATTCCCCACGCCAGGAGCTGGCAGAGAGGGAAAACTAAAAGTCACCACCCACTCAATCCGGGAGCTCATTTATTTAATATCATTAAAACAGATGATCGATTTTTGGAATTGAAGATACGTTTTTGACATTTAAAGTGAGAGCTTTTTGGAGGTAAAAATTTCATAATCATATGACGATTATTTTAGAAGTTAGGTGTGGAGGAGTAACGAAACTAATCTTTTTGTAGCAGATTTCAATATAAACCCTGGAAGCGCCAGGAAGTTCATGCAGTCTACAGTGGACTCCGAGTTCAGGAGCGCTGCATCACGTCGTATTCAGTCGTATGAACCTCAGGGGTGGTCATACTGTGCGATAAGTATTCAACAGTACTTGCAGTCTTTCAGTCCGTTTGGACGGAGGTGCTAAATCACCGTATATGCAGTCTTCATCAGATCGTGAGGGTCACGTTATACTGTTTCGCTGACGTACGAGCACCCCGTAAGGGAGTAGCCGTCCAGTTATTATCGACATTTATCGCCGTGTATAGAAGCATCGTAATTCCTTGTTATAGGAACCAGTACTGTTAAGCTTCGAGCTGTATGAACTATTTACCAGTACAGTCAAAGTAGTATACTTTGGACTTAAGTATTTTTACCGGCGAAAGACACCTGAACCTTTTAAGTTTCAGAGAAAAGTCAGCATCATAGTATTTCAAAGTACGGAAGTGACGCAAGATTAGTAAAATCTAAGGATTCTATCCAAACGTTAAAGAACCAAGTCAGGGTAAAACGTTAGAAGTAACGCCTAGTGTTCCTGATCTGAGGAGACTAGTGATGTGTAACGATAGAATTTAGGAATTGTTATTGCAGGCAACGTTTATGCCGAAGTAACGCACAGGAAGACATTGGAAAAGTCTACAAGCTGAGAACTGTCAGCGTTAAAAGTAACGATCCAAACGTGGAGAACCAGAGAAGCAAATTACTAGGTCGCAGTAATAAACCGCATCTAGGAGAGAACGTCAGTCAAAGACATTTTTGCTATACGAACATTTGCACAGGGAGTGTGAAACGACATCGTGCAATCCATATTAGTGAACCGATAGTCAGAACAATTTTGAGTAAGTGTAATAGCCGTTCCAGTAGAGGGTAGAACGATCGATTCTTTCAATCATCCCAATAGGAGTAGGAAGCCGATGCCAAATAAATTGCACCCTTGGAAACGGGAAGAGAAGAAAAATACGTGTGTACAGGCAATGATAATTGCCAAGAGTGAAAAAGTTCTGTGTAATTTAATTTTTGTGAAAATTTTTAGTGTAAAATTATTTTTAATAGTGAATTTTCAAAGTGGTAATGAATACCATAAGTGTGAAATGAAAATCCACAGCCTGCTTCCAGTCTCCGACCGGGTCAGGAATGGAATGAATGAAGCCCCTATCTAGCGGCGAGGATGTGAACTGTGCCGGCTGCCGAGGCCTGACGCACTCCTCTGGGGCAATGATTAAATGAATGACAGATGAAGTGAAATGATAGTGGAGAGTGTTGCTGGAATGAAATTTTGACAGGGAAAACCGGAGTACCCGGAGAAAAACCTGTCTGCCTCCGTTTTGTCCAGCACAGATCTCACATGGAGTGACCGGGATTTGAACCACGGACCCAGCGGTAAGAGGCCGGCGTGCTGCCGCCTAAGCCACGGAGGCTTCCCACCATAAGTGTATTTTGTGTAATTAATATGATCAGTGTTTATGTTATGTGCAATCCAGAAGAAGTTTTAACCAGTGTAAAAATGATCATTATCATGGTGTAGAAATATAGGAAGTGGGCAAAATGTTACACCGCTGGAAAATCAGATCGCTGATTGGAGCAGTTATGTAAGTACCAAATTTTCAGTATATGATGTGTTTTGGGTAGGTTCGCGTAACAATGATGGAGAAATAATTCTCAGAGGTGAAACAGGGATATGTAAAACTGTATAAAATAATAGGTTGCGTGATCTGAACAAATAATTCGATAGAAATGTAATTAATTAGAAGTGTTAATTAATCCCCAGTGGAAAGTATTCAGTGGAATACCAATAAATAATAAATCATGTAATAAGCTAATGCAAGCAAGATAATAATAATAATAATAATAATAATAATAATAATTGAATAAATTAATTTGGTAATTAATTTGTGTATGGAAAAGTGGAAGCTGTAAAGCTCCTTGTCAGAATTGATAATGAGTTAATAAACCTGTAGAATTCTTGAAGTACAATGTCAGAATTGTTGTTAAAGGCTAACGCTGTAATTTTCATGAGGCGAAGATCAGTTATTGATGTGATGTAATATCTTTTGATTTGGAAGGCAACTTGGCTATTGAAGTAATAAGCGCCGGATAGCGCATTTGTTGTAATTTGTCACGCTAGGAACGCGTTGAAATATGCTCGGTAAACTAATTATGAGGTGTGTTGATCGCGGTAATTGATTATATGTGTGTAGCCTAATTGCTGTATGCAATGATGGAGAAGGGTGCTATTTTTATTGAATTTTATTGAACGCAGGGATAAATATGAGTATCAACGCCTATGACGCCAGTGTTCGGACGATAGACTTGTGAACATCGATCCATGTTATTGTTGATTTAATTCCTCCAGGTTGGATGTTGTTCCATGAGGCATACCGAAGAATGAACCTATACTCCTCTACATCGAGAGCCCCTTTTATTTTGTTGGTTTATTGAATATCTTACCCGACAATGAGAAACTTCATAATTATACCTTGCCGCAGCTAGAAGAATGGGTCTTTAGAACCTCATAATGTATTTATTTGTTGATTGTATTATAACGCCTTGCCTTGCCCAAAGAATATTGAGTGAAACGGCCGACAGCCGTCTTCTTGTTTCCGTCTCAGAAGGGACAGGCCTTGGGTCCCCCTTCAAAGTCATCAATCAAGCCGAGTGTTGTGACATCATTTAAATACTCTCTTATTGAGAAAGGTCAGGTACGGACGGTAAGGTTCGTGCCAGACAGAAGTAGTTAAGAATGTTTTAAATGACCCAGTAGTTTAAACTGAGGTCCATTCAGAGTAATATTATTGCTTGCAGAATTCAGATCGTTGCTTCCTTATGATATAATTGTCTTTGGAGACAATTTAATAAAAATCCCTAGTTTTATTTGTTACATGACCATATAATTGTTCACGAGTTATAACGAGAATCTTGAGGTAATTGGAAGTTTACCTTGATTTGACTTAGTCAGTAATTTTCAATAACCCGAGATACGCGAATTTTCCCAACACAGTAGCGATTTGGTAGTATTAGAAGAGAGATGGTACCATTTGAATATCTTGTGATACCAAGTAAATGGCAATAATTATCAGTACCATTATAATTATAACTCAAGTATAAGAAATACTCATTCAAGGAGTAAATAGTGTCTTTTGTCATTTAATAATGTATAGAAGTGAACACCGAGCCATATGGAAGCTCGCTTAAGGAATTTAGAATTTTGCTATATGAAATTAAGATTTACATTTTTGCCTGGTTCTTTGGGAACCATAAATTAGTGTTTTTTTTGTATTGTTTGATGATTCCTTGTTCCTTTGAGAACAAGTGTGAAGTGTTATTCTCAGTTTTTATGTTATTTGTAGCGCCAGAATTTGAATTATTAAACAGTTTGTAGTAGGATTTTTATTTTTATTTTTGAAGTGTATCCTAAGCTTCATCCAAAGTGTGTAAGTCACAGAGTGGGAGAACATACCATGGACCCCGATATCCCGATGAGCAGAGCTGGCTGACTGTGATTTGCATCCTTTTTTTGTCAAAAGGGCACAAATAGAGCATTATCATCGTGTTAACGATGAAATGAATTATGAAGAATTTACAAACACACAGTCTTCGACCCATGGTAGTTACCAGTACGAAGTAAAAATCGCTCACTTTGGCTGGGACTTGAACACGAGACATTTCCTGTGAAAATATAGCACGATCTCCACTCAGCTATGTAACCGGACAGCGAAAGCACTGGGTAACCTACCAAGAGCTTTCCGTTTGGCCAAGGTACCCAGAGGAATAAGGACTTCCAGGAATTCAACTCAAGTGACTCACTCACCCTCCGACCCGCTCGTCGGCGAACAATGACTCACCTACTGCCGCTGTTCCACAGGACTAAAACTGTTTTTATTTCAAGTTTAAATTTACAATATTTAAGATTTTTGAATTCTACTTAAAATTCGAAAGAAAATGAGTCGAAACGCACCTGAAATGCTTCATATCCACGGTCTGATAGTCGTCAAAACTTTAAGAGAAACATAATCTAGTACTTGCAATACAATCATAAATGAGGCGGCTTCGGTGGCGTAGTTGGTAGCATGCTGAGCTTCTATGACCAAGATAGCGGGTTCAAACCTGGCCGAAGTCGTCGGATTTTATAAGAGCGTTAATATTCCCTCAGTATGCCTTCCTTCGGAGGGGAAGAAAAGCCGGCGGTCCCATGTCATAGATTTATGGCATGTTAAAGAACCTTCCTCTAATTGCACTTGTGTGAAGCTAAATTGGATAGGTTAAGAATGTAAACAACGCTCTTAGGTTTCTAGGGTTGTATGAAACTGCGCCCAAGCTTCACTAATGACCCTGGTCATTAGCATCAGCCTTCGAAATGTGGCAGTGGAACTGCGCCCATTGAGAGCGGTCAGGTAGCTTCCCTCCCGCCACCCCTCTACCGAATTATGTTGTGTCGAGTGGTGTGAATTTGAAGTGGCTCATTTCAAATCGGTTGTGTCTTGATTGCGAACAAGTCAAAAACCGTCCAGATTGCGAACAACTAAATATACCCTGTCCAGATTGAGGACAAGAGATTAGTGTTGGCCTGGGATACATAAAACAGGCATAGTTTTCAAAACAGACTAATATTCAATTTTTGTTCTAGGAATATTAGTATTAACTGGTACATTGGGATGTTTTCGACAACCTAACCAAATTTTAAAAATAGTTTTGTTATTGCAAATGTTTAATAATCTAGTTTGAGGTAATCTTACCATGTAGAAGATTTTTTTTATTGTATAACAAAACTAGAGGGGTAGTTATTTATGGTGGATTAGAGAGAGTTGTATTATTATTGTTATTATTATTATTATTATTATTATTAGTGTAGCCTCCGTGGCTTAAGCAGCAGCGCGCCGGCCTCTCACTGCTGGGTTCCGTGCTTCAAATCCTTGTCACTCCATATAAGATTTGAGCTGGGCAAAGCGGAGGCGGGACAGGATTTTCTCCGGGTACTCCGGTTTTCCCTGTCATCTTTCATTCCAGCAACACACTCCAATATCTTTTCATTTCATCTGTCATTCATTAATCATTGTTCCAGAGGAGTGCGACAGGCTTCAGAAGCCGGCACAATGCCTATCCTCGCCGATAGATGGGGGCTTCATTCATTCCGACCCTGATCCGGTCCAATGACTGGAAAAAGGCTGTGGATTTTCATTATTATTATTATTATTATTATTATTATTATTATTATTACATCATTTTTGCCCTTATGGACAGTGTATGAACTTAAATATCTCATGATGTCACAATTTTCACTTCTTTCCCTTCTTCTCTTCCCAAAATCTCTTCATCCTTTGACTGTGCTCCTGTTTCCTTTGTTCCGTCTACAATGTTCCTATCTTCTTCCTTTCACTTACTAAAAATTTGGCGTTCTTAATTTTGTTTCTGAATTTGTCTCTGTCTTTTATCATTTGCTTGTTGATCCCTAATTGCTTTAAGTCGTCTTCTATTTCATGATACCAATTTGTTTTCCTTTTTGAACTGTTTACTACATCAAAGATTTTCTTTGTAAGTCGTTTATTGTTCATTCTCTGTATGTGCCCGTAGAAAGTTAGTCTGCGTTTTCTAATGATATCTGTGAGTCTGTCTGTGTGTTCATATAGCTCTTTGGTAGGTTTTTCATCATCATCATCATTATTATTATTATTATTATTATTATTATTATTATTATTATTATTATTATCATTATTCATTCATTTCGTATAGGCAATCTATGGACCGCGTCATTCCAACTGTCTTGTACTGGCTTTGATGTTTGCCCAGTACGCCCGCATTCATTATTATTATTATTATTATTATTATTATTATTCGTATCTGTGGTGTAGTGGTTAGTGTGATTAGCTGCCACCCCCCGGAGGCCCGTAGTACAGCTGCTTATCGGGACGTGGGACTACCTCTTATTCTCAGCACTGCAGAAGCTAGTGGTGGGAGACAGTCCGTCACTTCCCCTTAAACCGACCTTGGGCTAACAGCCGACTTGACTATGGGCGCAATTCAATCGGCCTAATTAAAAGGATCTGGAAATACCACTGATTATGGGCGCAGTTCCATATCTCCCGGTTTCTACGTTAGTTGCCAAGAGCCGACTGCGGTGGCGTCTAGTAGCTAAGTTCTGAACTTGGCCTAGTAGTCGTTGACGGTGGCGCTTTGCGGCAAAAGTAGGAACTATTTGAAAAATTCTAAGTTGCAGTACTTAAATAAAAATAACAAAACAGATAACACACACTAATACAGTCATCACAATTAACACCGGTTATCAGACGGATTCTACACACACCCAAAGTACACAGGGCTACATGACCGCGTTGTCGCAGCCCCAAAACTTAAGAACTAACCAACCAATCATAAATAAGTCCGAGTTTGGACTCATATTCCTTAGAATTTTATGTAGAATTCAAAAAACTTTAAAATTGTAAATTTGAACTTGAAATAAGAAACGTTTTAGTGCTGTGGGACAGCTCCAGTCATTGAACGCCACCGGCAGGTCCGGTGAGCGGGTCGGGAGGGTGAGTGACGTGACTTGAGTTCCGAGAAGTCCCTTAATCCCCTGAGTATCATGACTAGGGCTCGGATTCGAGCATATTTGCATATTTTTTTCCTGAATAGTACACATTGAATGAAGACTTTCGGTGGTATTTTCGCCTCTCTGGGACCAACAGAATTGAAATTTATCGAGCATATAAATGCATAAAACCGTGGTTTTCAGAATAGAAGCATATAAATGCATATTCTTGTGGTTTTCGTTTAAATAGTTTGTTTTTCTTAGAATTCTCCCCCGAATTCGGGCCCTGACAATCCTTAAGGTTCGAAAACAGAAATATTTATTGTAAAGCCTATCTGGTGCGAATAATAGAACCGCAGGCTTTTAACCTTTTGTGAGGTCGTCCTCGTCATTGAAACTTTTATTGACTGATTTAAGAAAATCACTCAAAACTGAAAACATAGATAATTATTTCTTGTTGTACAGACCAATCCAGATCTACTTCATTGACTCGCCTAATTCTGAACATTTTGTAAATGAACTTTTAAACTTCTCTTATATATACTTGTAAAACTTGAATGCGAGTATATTGCAGTGTATCATAAATACAATTAGAAAATAAAGCTCGTATTTAAAGGTATATTATTGGTTTTTTCGTTTCACTTTCCTTTCTATAGTTTTTAACGGTGTTTTTCGAGCATATTCTGCATATTTAACGGCATATAATGGGGGTTTCAAGCATATCTATCGAGCATATAATTGGTTTGTAATTGGTTTTTCGAACATATAATGGTTTTTAGAGCATATCTATCGAGCATAAAACACATGGTTTTCGAGCATATCTGGAGATTTTATCGAGCATATCGATCCGAGCCCTAATCATGACCAATCGGAAAGACAATAGCTGGGTCATGTATGGGGAAGGTGAGGCAAGAGTAGATGTGCAATTGTCTGGATGAACTAAATACACATAAGATGATGATGATAATTGCCGTTTTAAGGGGCCTAACATCTGGGTTATCGGCCCCTAATGATTTGGGTGATAGTGAAAATGTGAATGAGATGAAACTAACTACCAACTTACAAACTAGAAGAGGAAATGAAAAAAAAAAGGAAACAAAAGACAGGAGAAAAGGAAATGCCCTCAACCCTCGAAGAATGAAAATTAAGGGACTTGGAAGTAAGGAGAGCCAAAAAAGGCAGACAGGAAATGGAAGGTGAAAATCCGGACCCATCTCAGGAAGCCCTAGGGGTCACCAACTCCCAAACTCACCAGACGTGAGCCCCTGTGGGTGTAGCACAATCCAGGGTGCACCATAAGTGGTGGAGCTACATACACTCTGCCTCCTTGAGGGCCTTGAGCAGAAGGCAGGGGACACAATGAAAAGAAAACAAGAGGTCTGACCCCTCGACGAATGAGGAATCAGGAAAGATGAGACAAGGGCCAATTAAGGCGGGAAAGTGAAATACTCCCTAGGCCTCGGATACCGTCGGGGCCGGATGAGAACAAGCGTTGACCAAGGGAGGTCGACAGGAAAGACAACAGAGAAGAGCCCGGCACAAGTAAGTGGAAGCAATGCCGGACTCAAGTGGGGTCCCGTGGTCGCCAACCTACGTCCCACAATTTGTGAGCCCCTGGCGGGGGAGGGGGGGGGGGGGCGAATACACATAACTTCGTTTCCCCTTTATTTTACAGATGCTTTCTAGTTAGTGAGTTAGTTACTTTTAATGGGCAGAGCAGCGAGGTTATCTGTTGATCTGAGATGCTTTCTAAGTACAGTAAATACCATTTCTCACGTTATTCACCCGAACTGTTTTGACACCAACTCATCACTAGTAGACAAACACACTAACAGACAAAAATTAAACTGACGGTTCTAGTTGTAGTCTATAGGTAGGAGAGGAGTGAGATTTGTCGACTCAAATTAACAAATACATTTATCTTGTGATACTGGGGGTTAAATGAGCGAGTATAATACCTGTGATTTAGTAAAGCCTTATCAGGTTCCATGTGGAAATCCTGCTGAAAATGTGCGAAATGTATGTAAGGAATGTACATATGTAAGAGAGAGAGAGAGCCTATAATGTGTTCCCCCGTATTTTATCGTATTATATTAGATTAGCGACCAGCTCACACCCCATCCCCTCATACCGTGGCCTGGCGAGGGGCATATGTAGCATATATGTGTGTGGGCGCTTGTGTGAGGTCTGGTGATCGTGTTTATGAGTTTATTCTAATTTAGATACCAAAAAGTGACCTAGAAATCTGTGCTGGTAATGTAAGTGACCGCCATGGTGGAGATTATCCTAGTAGCAGCGGCCAGTAAGAGAACCAATTTTCTGCTTCATATTTGAGCCCCCATCCCCTCTCTTGCTCTCCTAGCTTCATTGCAATGAATTCAATTAGTCCTTCCCTACAAGCCGGATGGAGACGGTTCAAACGGCTACTCTGTATGTTCTACCTCTTGCTCCTTTCCTGGAAGCTGAATTGGGATTTAGAAACGGAATTACAAAGCAGATAATTCAGGAAAGTTTCGAATACGGATAAATTTATTTTAAAAATATATTCATTACGCAGGAATTTATACCTCTGAAGGAATTTCTTCTGAAATACAACGGGAGTGTTAGCACCTTCATGTTCGACTATGTCGCAATGTAAACAGTATGTGTCAGAAAACTGTATCATAATGAGGCTCAATATAACACTATTTTTAGCCTATTTTCAATTTTGAAAAAATAGGCTTATGAGATCACCTTTTGTCCGTGTGTGTGTGCGTGTGTGTGTGTGTGTGTGTGTGTGTGATTCGTGTGTGTGTCCCCCCCTAATAAAATCTAAACGGCTGGAGCGATTTCAATGAAACTCGGTACGTTCATAGCACTATTCCCGGCGACCTCGACCGTGCCCTTCAAATTTAGTTACGTCTCACCAATGCAAAATGGCGGCTGTGCGAAATATTTCACTAGCATTCAATATCTCCGAAACTATTACCGATATCGCCCTGAAATTGTGTACGGTGATAAAGGGTACTACTAGAAGTTCACCTATGAGACTTTCAAAAACCTGGTGACTACAAAACAAACATGGCGGTCAAGCGAAGTTGAGACTTTTAAATAGACTTTTCTCGCGATTTAACTATCCACACGTAATGAAACTTGGTACAGCAAATGTTTATACACATTGTAATGCACTGGAGTCTAATTTAGTTCAATTGTTTACATAACTTCATAATGGCGGCTGTGCGAAATATTTCACTGACATTCTATATCTCCGAAACTATTACAGGTATCACCCTGCAATTTAGTACGGTGATAAAGGGTACTGATACAAGTTTACCTATGTATATTTCATAAACTTGTAAAGTAGAAAACGAACATGGCGACCAAGCGAAGTTGAGACTTTTAAATAGACTTTTCTCACGATTTAACCGTCCAAACGTAATGAAACTAGGTACAGCAAGTGTTTATACACATAGTAAAACACTGGAGTATAATTTAGTTCAATTGTTTACATAACCTCAAAATGGCGGCTGTGCGAAATATTTCACTGACATTCTATATCTCCGAAACTATTACAGATATTACCCTGCAATTTTGTGCGGTGATAAAGGGTACTGGTACAAGTTTATCTATGTATATTTCATAAACAAGTAATAAACGAACATGGCGACCAAGCGAATTTGAAATATTTTAATAGACTTTTCTCGTGATTTAACTCTCTGAGCGCAGTGAAATGTGATACAGTAAATGATTTTGCAAATTGTAATGCACTGCCATCTAATTTAAATCAATTGTTTACATAACCTCAATATGGCGGCTGTGCGAAATTTTAAAATTAAGTTTTTATTTCTTGTGTCGTAATCATGCGATCGAAGTGAAAGTTTGAATAATGAACCTAGGCAATAATTGTCCTTGAATGGTACATAATTCTATGGCCTATACATATAACAATCCTAAATGGCGAGTTTCCGAAATATTTAGACGGTTCTCAATATCTATGAATCTTTTACAGCAACCAAACTGAATTTTTTTACGTTCATAGAGACTATGAACATATGTTCACCTATAGGACTTTCATTAACCTGGTGAGCACAAATCCAACATGGCGGCGACGCGAAGTATAAATATTTAAATGGACGATTCTCGCGAATTAACTATCCGAGTGCTGTGAAACGTTGCACGTTAAATACTTATACAAATGTTGATCCACTGGCATCTAATTTATTTCAATTGTTTGCATAATCACAAGATGGCTGCTGTGCGTAATTTTAAAATCTCGTTTTTAATTCTTTTGTTCTAATCATGCGATTGAAGTTTGAATACCACACGTACACAATAATCTTAATGTAATAGTACAAAAATAAAAATTCAACCTGGCGAATCTGAATTTTTTAGATGGTTCTCAATATCTACGAATCTGTTGCAGCAATTAAACTGAAATTTTGTTTGTTGTTAGAAGAAATTAACATGAGCAGGATATATGAAAATAGGCTGTATAGTTCTTTACGGAACTACTTGTTCATTATGAAACAGTTTCTCCCACCAATCAGAGCTCAAGAAACAGTTATGTGACCAATTAGGTAAGGATACCTTCGCGCATGCGCTCAAAATCCAACATGTCTATATAAATTACCGAAAGTGCACCGTCCATATGTTCGCGTAAATAAACTGGCAAATATGAGACAAGAAATAGCACTCTACCTTAATATCCCCAAATCCAATTTCTACACAGCACATTGCTTTCAAACGACTTCGGTGACAGTTTTATTGAATACTGGTGCACAATCTGCACATATGGCATTGAAGCACACAGAGCGCATGCGTCGGTCGGTCAGAGAGCTTGGCAAACAGAGATATCCTAGCCAGTGCTGCACTACGATCACAAAATTCGAGTGACTGAATCTCAACAGATATTTATGAATATTTATGTTAAAACATATAATAAAGTTATAATTATCGTCAAACATAAACAGTCGTATGCAACCTGCCTATAATGGTAATTAAGACACTCGTATGGAAATTATAAAACTTGCTTACGCTCGTTTTAGAAACATACTCGTTTCTTAATTATTGCCATTATAGGCTCGTTGCATAATGTACTATTTTACTACAGTTTACCCGACTTTTAGGAGTTAGTTCAAAGAAACACCAGTCAGTACTTATCCTACTGTCAGGAAGCAGGTTGATTCAAATTCAATCGCTAGCTTTCTTTGAACTGGAAGTGTTTCCGATTGTATCTTTCTTAACCTTTGAACTAGAGATTGGCATCAGTCAGCTGAAAGAAGTTGAATTATTCGAATGTGAATACCATCGACTTATTTGACTGCTTAAAAGAAGTCTACTAACTCAACGACTACTCACCGCATCATAGCTCGCCACGGTGGGTGAGGGGTTAACGTGTCGGTCTACTAACCCCAAGCTTGCAGGTTTGCTCCTGGCCGTATAAGTGATTTTTGAAAGGCGGCAAAAATTACGACACGCATGTGATACGATGTTGGCATGTCAAAGAACCCATTTGAATTCAGTAAGCCGTGTTCATAACGGCAACATTAATCTCGGGAGTTTCCGCCAACACAAAGTTTCTCATTCCTCTACTAGAAAGCGCTATAGTGTTCAAGAAACTTAGATATCTAACCTCCTTGATTTTCATAGTGCTTCAAGGAACAACGAAATTCGACAAGCAAGCTACCCTCTGGGTGTCAAATAACAAAGCTTGCACCCGGCACCCGAGGCCATGCGATATTAATATTATCATTTCACATGTCGTTTGCAAACGACTGATTTCAAACCAATCGTTTGGAACAATCGAATTAAACAAGTCGTGTGCAAACCAATCGTTGCCAACATCTCCAACATATTATATTTCGCTCTCTTTGTTCTGCTAAGGTGCTGGATTTTCTTGTGTGTTTATTTATGTGTTTATAAATTTATTAAATGTCTTCGTTTAATGCTAGATAGGTGATCATGTGGTTATTCCATGCTTGATGTACCTAAATAGTGGCCAATGCGTACTTATTATTATTTTGGCTTATGATAAATTAGAGAAGAATAAGAATACACTCAACATTTTAATACCTAACATTCTATAAATATTTAATATCTAAGGTCTACCAACGGCTCCTATATTTAGTCGATTAAACATGAATTTGTTTTTCGTCTCCTGGTACGAGTGAACTCCGCGGCTTACAGTACTTAGCACGCCACCTGGAAGTGACTACTTTAGTCGAATACATCGAACAACACGTTTAGTGACTATGCGAGAATAAAATAAATCTTTTGACTGAAAGTAGTCGACTAACTAGTCAATAGTTTGTTCCGACGTATGCCAAATTAGTCGATGGGTAAAATTAGTTGAAAGTCCCATCTCAACTTTAAACATACGAGCGGGGGAAAAAATCACCCACACACAATGTTTATGTGGTTACCATATTCAAAAATATTTTTTCAGCACACTGTCCTTCTTAGCACCTTACCATGTGTATTCCTCCTGAGCTTTCACCAAAGATCAACCAAATCCCATGTTTCCGTCAAGGGGTGTAAGTTATAGCCACAAGTTGTGTATAATTTTACATTATTTCGTACAAACGATTTTTAACACAAATATCTACTTAAAATGCAGTCGTCTGCTTCATTTGAATATTTACTTAACATTTTACCATGCATACTTCCAAAATATTTTCGAAATACAATTAATTAATACTAAATATTTGGTAGGAAAATGGCAACATGTCTAAGAATAGGATTCACTTGTTCTCTGTTATAAAGCTAACCAAAGTAAACTATTGCAAGAAAACATTTCATCCGATTCCCAGAAAAGAGTCATTTAACTTATATGAAAACTCAAAACACAAATTAAAGGATTATTGGCCTAGTTTCGATTTTAAGAAATGAAACTAGACTTATGAGATCTAAACAGACCGATTGCCCATGTGTCTGTCTCGGTGTGTGTATGTGTGAATGTCTGTCTCACCGTATCAATTAAAACAGGATGAAACAAAATTGAACCAAATTTAGTACAGACTTAACACTAAATACGTATTTTCAGCATAAACTGTAGAACTCATATACAATCAAAGAGTGCAAAGTGCTGACCGTAAAACAAACGATTCAATATTGTAGATTTCAGAGACGAAGCGTGTCTGTAGTTTACCCTGTTAGCTGAGTTGACCGATTTCAAGGAAAACATTATACTATATTCTAGCGCTATATTTTAAACAGAAGAAGTAGATAACTAAGTGCTTTATCTGATGAGTGTGTTCCAGAATAAATAGGCGCACCCATGCGCGGGAGGAGTCATCAGCGTCGCCAGTCTGGGGACATGCGACAAGAAAGTGCAGTGACGTGCCTAGCATTAAGTGTCCCGGAGCCGAACGGGCCGGCCGCTGGGAAGGCCAGGACTTTCAATAATGAGCTGAGGAGATCCCACCTCACGAGCCGATCGTGTTCCACGGGAGAACTCGTAAGTCAAAGTTACGTAGCCACTTTTTGTGGCCAGGAGGTACGTATTAAAACTTCAGTGCCAAGGTCTTGAGTTCGATCACCCTCCCTAGCAAGAAATTTAATTCTGGTTTCAGGAATAAGATGGAGCACATTCATACATGTGAGGCAAATCTGATAAGGGATTTTTGGAATCCCACTTCAGACATTCTAGAAATTGATTTTCGTTGGTTCTCACTGCTACTAGAGGTAAATTTACTACAGCATGCCACCACCGCATCCTTTTGAACCCTAACACCAGATTACACTCACACACTTGTACAGGCACAAAAATAACACAGTTTATCCGCCAAACTAAACAGATGTGTCTTGACTAGGGTGTCAGAAGCTACAAGTGGAAGTTGAGTAGTTCAATACCTTGACATGACCATTTTGGTGGCTACCCAGAGAGTGGTTTAGTGCAGAGGTTTCATATCAAATCTTAAAAAATGCTGGGACAGCACCTGTAACTTTTTAAACATCTCGGAAACTTATTTTCATTCTGGCCCCAAATGAATCATGTTGGTAGGCCTACCAACTATTAATTAAGGTTTGCATCAGTGAGATTGATGAAAAGTGCAAAGGTAAAATATATGTTTTTTGTCTCACAACGTTTGACCAAATTCAGAGCAGCCGTTCAGACATGAATAGGAGTAAGAAACAGGTAGGCTACATCGCCCCGTATAATTGATCCAATAATCCTAAGGATTTTAATCGTCATTAACGTGTGACCTTATGATATATACATCATATGGATGAGAGAAACCCGATGACAAACGTTCCTATGGAGTTAGCAAAACAAAAGGATGCCACATTTCGTACTATTCAAGCAGCATTTTGCTTCTATACAGTATCTAAAAATTTCAACCTCTGACACATATTTATAAGAAAATGAAAATAATGGGCCAAATATACCTTGCAATTTTATTATCTTAACCAGAGCTCACTGCTCAGGTATGCATTACGCATTCTCGGAAGGAAATACGAGATACAGTATGTTCGGTTCGACCGACAGCTGCGCGGACCAGAAGGGCGAACTCGATAGAGACAATGCTATTATCCGGACGAGGTCAGCATGAAAACTAAAGACTTAAAACATATACGACGCTCAAATTTCTGTACCTCTGGCTAAGTTGAACACATTAGAGATTTGGTATCTTACGTACCTATACCATGCAATCAATATTCGAACCAAATACTCGAAGCTTAATCAAACTATTCAACCATAACAAATGGCGTCGGATCTGATAAATGCGATACTTCTGATTTGTCTCCGTCCCATCAGGGTGAACTCAACTACTATGATGCACAACAAAGTTCACCGTTACCCATCGAGACGAACGCTTAAATAAATAAAGAACAAGTAGTTCCGTGAAGATCTATACTGACTATTTTCATATATCCTATTTATGCTAATCACCTCTATCCACTTATAAAATTTCAGTTTGATTGCTGTAATAGATTCGTAGATATTGATGGCCACCATGTTGGATTTTTATATATGTACGAGTTAGAGTTATGTACAACTACATGAAGATTATTGTGTAGGTGTAGTGAGCAAACTTCAATCGCATGATTAGGACACAATATATGAAAATCAGATTTTAAAATTTCGCACAGCCGCCATCTTGAGGTTATGTAAACATTTAAACTAAATTAGATGCCAGTGCATTACAATGTGTGTATACATTTACTGTACAATAATTCACTGCGCTCAGATGGTTAGATCTTGAGAAAAGTCGATTATAATCTTTCACCTTCGCTTGGCCGCCATGTTCGTTTTGTATTCTACAGGTTTTTAGAAGTCGCATAGGTGAACTACTAGTAGTGCCCTTTATCACTGTACAGAATTTCAGGGTGATATCATTAATAGTTTCCGAGATATAGATTGCTGGTGAAATATTTCGCACAACCGTCATGTTGGATTGGTGAGACGTAATAAAATTTGAAGGGCACGGTCGGGGTCGGCCGAAATAGTACTATGACCTTACCGAGTTTCATTGAAATCGCTGCAGACGTGTGGAAGAAGTTATTATGGGGACTAAAGGTGATCTCAGAAGCCTATTAGCCTACTATTCACATTTTGCAAAAATGAGGAAAAAGTAGACTTATGAGATCGATCCGGGCAAATGCCTGTCTGTCTATCTGTGTGTCCCCTCCTATCAACTTCTAAACGGCTGCAGCAATCGAATCCAAATTTGGTATGAATAAAGATCTATACCTGGATATCTCAAGCCCATATTTGAAATGATGTCAGTGCTACCAACTTCTGATAAACTGCAATTGAAATGTGAGCTTCATGTTAGATATCTTGGAAGGTATGCATGGTGGTGCATTCTTGGAATGCACGGTACCTGAGATTACAAATTTGAATGCTTTTGCACGTTCTTTCCTTCCTTTTTGTCAAACACCAACAGTGATCATTTGTTTTCTCCTCTATGTGCAAATTTCTTATATTTTGTGTGAGTATGTTTCAGATATATATTCTGTGATCCACCTAGCGTCATATGACAACAAATCTCTGAAGCTCTTCAACTCTTCCTCGCGCAAGAGGAATTCCACATCCATTTGGCTACCAGATACTGTTGTCAACTCCTTGAAGACCAGCTCAGCAAGAGAAGATCAATTTTTTGTTGTAAAGTTGGTTATGCTGATATGTATACCTTTTGTTTTCCTACCCCCACTCTCTCCCCCTTCCGTGGTCTCTCCTTGCTCCGCTGAGCTGCACTCACTTCTACGTCTGCAGTTGACTCGTTCAGTCAAAGCTCCGCTCGAGCTTAGCCTCCTCAAACCAAGAGGCACACCCTCTTCTACGCCATGTTGGCTAGATAGTCTTCATAAGGAACTCCGACTTCAACATGAAATCGAGATAAGTAGCATTTTTAAAAAGTTTTAACCTCATCTTCATGGTTTTAACTTTCAAGTGCTTTTAATTGTGGGCAGTGTGAAATTGTTTACTTGGGGCAATAATCATTCTTCCTAGGTTTATGCCCTCGTTCATATACAATAAAGCTTTTACTATCTGTCTGGCCAGATCATCACCCTTCCCTATAGTACTTTCATTCGTGCTTGGGAGGAAATACACTACAGGTTCTCTCTGGCAAACTGCCCAAGCCTTATCTGCGGTTCCCGTCAGCCTCGACCAAGCTCGTTCCTATTTTAGGTATCCGAGCACATATTTGCAGTGGCAACCACCTTTAAGTGTGTTTAACACTAAACTTATTACTTTTGTGGGACTCTCCTCCTATTCTTCTATCCTTCTTTTCCAATCCCAAATCTACTTCCTTCTCTTAATCATCTTCCCTTGGTGGGTGGGTTATTCCCTAGCCTATAATCTACCCAAAATTTGGTACCAGAAACCCGGGAGAGTCCATTTGTTATTTCTATTGTTTGTCAAGTGTCATTTGACAATACTTTGCAAATTTTTAATATCTCCTTTGGATCTTTCAGCTATATCTACGTCATGCAAAGCCTGTGAACGGGAAAGAGGCCGCTCCTGTCTCCTTTGGTGTGTCCCGTTCTTGCTATCCATTCTCTGCTGCAAACCTGACAGCATCTCCAAGGTTCTACAGTTTCGTGAGTTGTATTTCAATTTATTATTTTTGTCATGGCTCCTGCCGAAAAAGATGAAACTCTCATTGCTAGACGTTCTTCTTATAAAGGGCAACTCACTAGATTCCGAAATTTTATTAACAAGTTAAATCCCGCCGAGTGTGATTTAGATATCTTGACTCATCGCCTTAAGTTGTACGAACGGTCTTATGATTATTATGACCAAATTCAAACCGAGATTGAATCCGCTTGTCCAGAACTGCAATTGGACCGGGATGAGGTCGAACCCTTGTACTTTGAAGGAATTGCAAAGGCCCACCAATTGATTCGCAATATCTCAGAACCGGACACTAGGGTCATCAATCCGGCCCAGTTCGTACCCGCTTCAGTTCACAAGAACAAACCGAAACCGTTACTTCCCAAGATAAGCCTACCGCACTTCTCAGGCAAGGAAGGTGAATGGTATTCTTTTTACGAACTTTACTGCTCTTTAATTCATGAAAATATCGAGATCCCAGACATACATAAATTTTACTACCTCCGCACTTCTTTGGAATCAGAGGCCTTGACCTTGGTAGAGTCATTGCCTTTAAGCGCAGACAACTACCACATCGCATTTAATCTCCTTAAAGAGAGATATGGCAATTTAAGGTTGAGTGTCGCTCGTCTCTTCAACTTACCTGCCGTCAAACCTAATGACGTCACATCTTTAAGAGACCTCTTAGATTCTATGCAGTTAAATGTCAGAGCGTTATACCAGCTAAAACAGCCTGTCCAAACATGGGACACCATACTTATTCACCTAGCTACATCAAGATTCGATTTTTCGACACTGAAAGCCTGGGAGATCGAACTCGCTCGCAAGGAAGAATTTTCCTTCGAACACCTTATCTCGTTTCTCAACAGTCGATGTCAATTCCTTACAGCACTCGCATTTCAGTGCGAAAAAGTCGAAACGAATCCTCAGTGTCAAATTTTTGAAAAAAAACTTGCTTCTTCAAAGGGACATCAGCCCCTAGTTGTCGAAAACAAACAAACCCGTTCTTCTTTCAATAATCCAAGAGAAGATATCAGGCCGCTTAATAAATCGTTAAAATGCACGCTCTGTAAAAAGCTTCACACCTTGTATTTGTGCAAATCCTTTAAAGAATTGTCTGTCGAAGATCGAAGAAAGTTTGTCTTAAACAGCAAACATTGTTTCAATTGCTTATCACCTAAGCATTCTTCTTCGAACTGTACGTCATTAAATCTTTGTTTTCATTGTAAAAAACCGCATCATTCTTTATTGCACGTTCACGATAAATCGAGGTCATCAGCACTCGCCTCTTCAAGCCCCATGCAGAGCAGCTCCGAACAAACTAGTGCTTCTTCTTGCATTTCCAACGCCGACACTTTTCACAGTGCGCAAACCCTGTTGACCACTGTACAATTTGAAATCCAAGATAGATTTGGAAATTGGTTCAAAACCCGTGGTCTTCTCGATTCCGCTTCAACGCACAACTTTGTTTCGCAATCGTTGATTAAAAAACTAGGTCTTTCGTCATCGCCTACTTCTATCAATGTGACCGGCATTGACAATTTGAAAACTCAAGTTTTGCAGTCTTCAAAATTGAAAATCAGAGACGTTTGCCAAAGAAACACCAATCTTAATTTAAACTGTCTCATTCTTACTAGTATTGGTAAAGACACTCCAAGTCACTCCATTAATACTTCCGGTTTAAACATTCCCTCGCACTTAAGGTTAGCCGATCCTCAGTTTAATGCTCAAGGTCCCATTGATGTGCTTTTCAGTGCCAATGTTTTTTGGAATTGCATTCGCAAACAAACACGCAAGTTATCTTCAACTGTGGTCGCTAGAGACACCGATTTTGGTTGGGTTATCACTGGCGAAATCAAACATACCAGTGTTCAAACCAATGCACAATGTCATTTCGTCACAGCTGACATAAATCCCATTTCTGAAAAAGAGAACGCTCATGTTTCAAATCTCAATATTTTTGAAAACCACTTGTCGAAACGATGTCTTATCGTGAATAACTGCGCTAACCCTGTAAGTTGTTTAAATGGTTTTTCCTTCTTCCCGCACAAGATGGCCATTCAAGTTCGCCTTGCTTTGTGTTATTTCGTATATCTTCTTATGTCATTTTTTATAGCAGTTAATTGCTTAAACTATTCCTCGGAAACTATCTTCCCCTTGTGTAAAACCATGGCTATCAGTCACCATCACTTTGCTGTACGCTATGTTTCACTTCTTTCGTTATGTAGAAGGATGGCCACGGCCGGCTCCTCCCCCCTTCCTCGCAATTGGAAGTCGCTCATGAAACCGCTTGAAACTCTGAATTCCATTGCATCTAGAATAACTATTCTTATGCATAACCTTCGTCTCAATGTCCCAGCTTGTCTTCTTTGCTCGGAAGAATTGAGCTTCTTTTTGTTGAAAATTGTTCGATTTCGTGATCCTCTCAATTATGCGAAATTGATGTCCTACTTTATTTCATATAGCTTTAAATTGCTTTTTCACGTCCAAGTTACGATTGACTGCATTCCGTTCAAACTGAATATCTGCTTTAAGTTACAGCTGATTCACCAAATGTTGTGTGTGTACTTCGAACTGTTTGTTTGTCAGACCTGTATGTATACACGCCTGAGGAATGCCAAGTTGTTTATTTCCTGTATGATTGACACAGTTCAAAACAAGTTTCTCTTATCTCAACTTTGGCTGATTGCCAAGCATTGTCTGGTGAGTCGCTACTGCGAGTACGGAAGCCGTTTACCTAGTTCTCAAAATAAACTCGTTCCGCTTAAGGACTCTGTTAGCTATTTATATGTCTTATCTCGTTGTACTATGTGTGTCAAGGCTGTACTTGTTTACGTTTCTCACTTTCACATGTTCGTATTCTATATCTGCTTTGATCCCTGTTTCAAAACTTCGTTGCGTATTTCTCACGCGCGTATGTATTGCAATTTGCTTGCATATTTGGCGATCTTAATGTTCATTGATGAACAAACTCGTTTTTTCTCGTCGTCACATTCGATGTGTTTTTGTATTCATGCTTGTCATGTCCCGTTTTTTGCTGACTTAAGTATTTTTCTGAGTAACCCCTTTGATACTCATTATAACTTGAGGTTATTGTTTATGGCTACTCGTTTGTTACCTATGGCGTTCTTGCTTTCTACTCGCATAGTTCCTTTGTTTATTTGGTATATTCTTGTCCTGAATAGATATACTTGTTTCCATACGCTTTGTTTAAACTTGTTAATTCTTCTTTCTCATCGTATCGCAATCTTTACTAGTGCTTTATTTTTCTCGGCTTCCAGCTATTTCGTGATTGAAAGTGTCGTTAATTCTCACCTTTTAACTCCGTTTTCCAATGACCCTGATGACCTCCTTCCACTTTCACCTGGTCGCTTCTTTACACGCACTTCTCTCTCTGCCCATCCTCCCCTTCCTAATTCTTACAGGGATTCTAATCTACCTATCACTTGGCGGAAACTTGAAGCCCTCAGTAATTCTTTTTGGAAGAGGTGGAACTTGGAATATTTAACTTCCTTGCAGGGGAGACAGAAGTGGTTTCTTTCCAGTCCCGACATTCAAGTAGGAGACTTGGTCTTGGTTAGGGATGTTCCACCCCCCCCTAGTCGGGCCTTTTGGAGAAGTGACTAAGTGTTACCCTGGAGGAGATAGGAGAGTCAGGGTATTCAGAGTCTTGACCAATAATGGTCAGATCACAAGACCACTTTTCTTTAATTACTGTATCACTCTTAAATGTTTAATTGCTTATTTGTTCCCTGTTGGTGTCTGGCCCTCCCAGTATGGTGCATTCTTGGAATGCACGGTACCTGAGATTACAAATTTGAATGCTTTTGCACGTTCTTTCCTTCCTTTTTGTCAAACACCAACAGTGATCATTTGTTTTCTCCTCTATGTGCAAATTTCTTATATTTTGTGTGAGTATGTTTCAGATATATATTCTGTGATCCACCTAGCGTCATATGACAACAAATCTCTGAAGCTCTTCAACTCTTCCTCGCGCAAGAGGAATTCCACATCCATTTGGCTACCAGATACTGTTGTCAACTCCTTGAAGACCAGCTCAGCAAGAGATGATCAATTTTTTGTTGTAAAGTTGGTTATGCTGATATGTATACCTTTTGTTTTCCTACCCCCACTCTCTCCCCCTTCCGTGGTCTCTCCTTGCTCCGCTGAGCTGCACTCACTTCTACGTCTGCAGTTGACTCGTTCAGTCAAAGCTCCGCTCGAGCTTAGCCTCCTCAAACCAAGAGGCACACCCTCTTCTACGCCATGTTGGCTAGATAGTCTTCATAAGGAACTCCGACTTCAACATGAAATCGAGATAAGTAGCATTTTTAAAAAGTTTTAACCTCATCTTCATGGTTTTAACTTTCAAGTGCTTTTAATTGTGGGCAGTGTGAAATTGTTTACTTGGGGCAATAATCATTCTTCGTGGGTTTTGCCATGTTGAGCTTTTACTTGGATAAGCCAACCTTACTATAAAAGAGCTTTTCTTAAGCGATTCAAACGAGAAATCCTCTCGCTACGTGGGATATTATCTAATACCCGCTGCCTATAATTTTAAAACTATTTCCTCCGTTGGATTTTCTCAAACCCCATTTTCTGCTAAGGTCGTTCTGGAACCTTCTAGAACTTGTTCTCTATCTGCGAGTCCTGCCATCATGTATTTCTCACGTACTTGGGAGAACCCTGTTTAAAACTAAATTACTACAATAGTGAATTTTCGTCCTCCGTTGGAACCTCTGGAAAATTCTACGGCGCATTTGATTGTAAATTACAGCTTTTTCAAGAAATAGACTTTCACCTACATAGTGCAATCAGTTATCTCCATAATTGCAATAACTTTTTTTCTCATAAACTTCAGTGTTTCTCTAGTGAACTTTGCATCCATCTTTACAGACTATAGTGTTAATCAGTGCTTGCTCCACTTTTCTACCGCGTCGCGATCGTCCGGTTATATTAAATACGGCCATGAACATTGTTCCTATATCCCAATGATCTTTCCTTAACCTTCTACTAACAACCATTATTTATAAAAATGCAACTTTCTATAAGGTGTTACTTACGAAGTGCCCTTCCAACTTTGCTAGTTTAACATTAATTAAATTCTGCATAATTTCTTGTGTGATACAAGTTTTAAATTTACATTGTTCCTCCCTTCAAAAGCAGGGAAAACAATTCTCTCAACTCCTGAGTGAGTTATTTTTTGGTCTCGCTAAATGAAAACTGCCTCATTTGACTGGCGAGTCTTATTCAAAGTATAAAAGGTCTAGAACCTTCCTTCTGATTAACTTTTCAGGTTCACAGTAAGTGACCTGCTCTCTTTGTATAAATCTCACAAAGTAATTCTGTTTAAATATAAGAAGTTGTAGGAACTTCCTTTTTATTCCTTATGTTTTCCATTTTGTTATCTTTGAAGTTGTTATTCTCGTTAGAATGTTCTTTCAGAGGTTTCATATAAGTACACTGCTTGTACTCCTGTAAATGTCAAAACTTTAATTATTCCATTTTGCCTATTTATGAAATCTTACCAAGATTTTAATACACGGTTTAAAAAACCTTAAAATTTGTCAATTGCCTGGAGCAACTGTTTGATGTGGAGAGGTCTGCGACCCTATTTGTTAAAAGGTTCAAATGAACCATGTTTATTAAAATCATATTACATAATTGTTAATTTCCTCAAACTTCCTGCATTGTTAAATAAATTAGATATTTATTTTTGGATTCATCATTTCTCTGACACTACAGTTAGGCAGGATCCTGGCTTTCCTAGCTCTTCCTAGGTTTATGCCCTCGTTCATATACAATAAAGCTTTTACTATCTGTCTGGCCAGATCATCACCCTTCCCTATAGTACTTTCATTCGTGCTTGGGAGGAAATACACTACAGGTTCTCTCTGGCAAACTGCCCAAGCCTTATCTGCGGTTCCCGTCAGCCTCGACCAAGCTCGTTCCTATTTTAGGTATCCGAGCACATATTTGCAGTGGCAACCACCTTTAAGTGTGTTTAACACTAAACTTATTACTTTTGTGGGACTCTCCTCCTATTCTTCTATCCTTCTTTTCCAATCCCAAATCTACTTCCTTCTCTTAATCATCTTCCCTTGGTGGGTGGGTTATTCCCTAGCCTATAATCTACCCACATGGGAGCTATACCAAAATTGGCACACATATCGATAATAATATTTCAGTTTAATTTTCAGGAGGCCAAGCATGGCAGTGTTGCCAAAATGATTCTAAGCCTGCTGATAGGTCCAATTTTTTAATGCATATAACTTCTTCACTATCAATTGGGCTTCAACCAAATTTCGTATGTACTATGTGTGCATAAACAGATATGACCGAGCGTATTCTTAAAAGCCACCAGGGCTGCCAACTGTTAATAAATGATCTCTTTCTATTTTCTTATCCAAATACCAATATATCAGAAAGTATACAAGCCGACAGCTTTAAACTATGCACACGTATAGCACCTGACATTCTAGATTAATTTGGAGTAACTTATGTACGTTATTGCTACCAACATTATTCCAAGCCTGCTGATAGGACCAATTTTCAAATACATGTAACTTCTATACTATCAATTGGATTTCAACCAAATTTCGTATGTCCTTGGTGTACCATAACATATACGACTATGCTTATTCTTAAGAGCAACCAGGGCTGCCAACTGCTAATAGCTGCTGTCTCAATTTTTTTACCCTAATATTAATATATCAGAAAGTATGTGAGCCAACAGCTTTAAAATTTGCACACGTATAGTACTGGCATTCTAGATTAATTTGGAGAAACTAATATACGCCAGTGCTGCCAACATGTAACTTCTACACTAACAAATGGATTTCATCCATAATTGGCACAACAAGAGATCAAAATATTTTAGATTATTTCTGACCAACACATGCATGACATTGTTGCCAACATGATTTTATGCGCTCTGATAGATCCAATGTCTAACTGCTTGTAACGTCCATGCTTTCCATTGGACTTCAACCAAATATTGTATTTTGCATCTTAAGAGATGGAACTAACAATATATTCGGTCATCAGGGCTGCCAACTGTAGTGCTCTATTAGGCTACATTATACCAGGTAGGCCTATATTTCGAACTAATTAGAAATTTCGATATTACCAACTTAATTTCGTCATTGTTCTAGATAGGTCTATCTAGAATGGCATGAATCTTAAATTTTAAGACAAGTAGGCTCTATAATTCGTCACGGAACTTCTTGTTTTTTCATAAAATTATAATAGGCTAAAATTTCCCTATCGGCATCCCGGAAGGCGGAGGTAGATTTCACAGGGCAAACTCATGACAAATGAGTTCGATTGTACACATTCCTTTGTAATAATAATATTCTTAGTCCATTTATGTCGGTTGTTGACTGTAACAGATGAATAATGTGATGTAAGTTTTGTTTTATAACTATCTATACATTATACTTGTGTTGGAATCACAAAGATGGAATAAAACCGTGTATGTCGAAATCACGCTTGGAATAAAATGTTGATGGCATTTTTCTCGAAAAGTGCATTTGTTGAGTTCATCCTTCTGGTCGGGAACGCCTCATATCTTTATCGGTAGTGTGACCTCATTTAGTAGAGCTCTATAGCCGTATGACTCAGACCTGTTGATGACACAAACGTATAAACATCACTTGGCAACCTCACAAACCATGACTCATTGAATTTTACTGTAAGATGCGTCTTATAAAAGGAAGCCTATACTAGAGCCCTGCGCGGATAAACAAAACGTTGTCCGCATCCGCCCCGCATCCGCATGACTTTTATCCGTATCCGCACGTTTGCTATCAAAATTCACTCACATTACAATACTATTTTTAGCCTACTTTTCACATTTTGCAAAAATAAGGAAAAAGTAGACTTATGAGATCGATCCGGGAAAATGTGTGTCTGTCTGTCTGTCTGTCTGGCTGTGTGTGTGCCCCCCCCCCCTATCAACTCATAAACGACTGCAGCAATCAAAACCAAATTTAGTATGAGTAAAGATGTGCACCGGAATATCTCACATCCATATTTGAAAATGAAGTCAGTGCTACCAACTGCTGAAAAAACGCACTAGAAATTTGAGCTCCATATTGGATATCTTGCAAGGTATGCATGGGAGCTATTCCAAAATTGGCACACATGTAGATAAGACTATTTCAGTTTAATATCCAGGAGGCCAACCATGACAGTGTTGCCAAAATAATGTTAAGCCTTCTGAGAGGTCCAATGTTTAAATGCATATAACTTCTACACTATCAATTGGATATCAACCAAATTTTGTATGTAATATCTGTACATAAACAGATATGATTGAGCTTATTCTTAAGAGCCACCAGGGCTGCCAACTGTTAATAATTGCTCTCACTATTTTTTTAATCCAAATACCAATATATCAGAAAGTATGCAAGCCAACAGCTTTAAACTATGCACACGTATATTCTGACATTTTAGATTAATTTGGAGTAACTTATATACGTCAGTTCTACCAACATGATTATAAGCCTGCTGATAGTACCAATTTTTCAATACATGTAACTTCTATACTATCAGTTCGATTTCAAACAAATTTCGTATGTGCTATGTGAACCATAACAGATATGACTGTAAGTATTGTTAAGAGCAATCAGGGCTGCCAACTGTTAATAAATGCTGTCTATATTTTTTTTTACCCTAATATCAATATATCAGAAAGTATGCAAGCCAACAGCTCTATACTTTGCACACGTATAGCACCTGACATTGTAGATTAATTTGTAGTAATTAATACAAGGCAGTGCTGCCAACATGATTCTATGCCTGCTGATATGTCCAATTTTAAAATACATGTAACTTCTATAATAACAAATGGATTTCATCCAAAATTGGCACAACAAGATATAATATTTCAGATTATTTCTGACCAGCACACGCATGGTATTGTTGGCAACATTCTTTTACGCATGCTGATAGATCCAGTGTCTAACTGCATGTAACGTCCATTGGACTTCAACCTAATTTTGTATTCTGTACCTTAAGAGATGGAACTAAGAATATATTCAGTCACCAGGGATGCCAACTGTAGTGCTCTATTAGGCTACATTATACCAGGTATATTTTGAACTAATTTGATATTTCGAAATTACCAACTTAATTTTGTCATTATTCTAGATAGGTTCGTATACTGTAGAATAATCATTGGCATGAAAAGTAGGCTGTATAGTTCTTCACGGAACTTCTTGTTAATTTATCAGATACAGTATTTAAGCAGCACCTTTAGACATTTGAGGAGAAATTCGTTCCCCTAGGCTTTGTGTGAATCGCAAGACAATGTTGACTGAGTTTTGTCCATCTGAGTAACGGCAAGTGAAACACCGGGTGGCTACTTAGTGCTCGGATATACCCACGCAGGTATAAAGGACTTTTTTTGTGTGTGGCAAAAGTCAACACTAATTGATTGGCTTCTCTCACTTCTCTATCATTCTCATACAATCCAAGCGAAACCAAATAGGGTAATAACAAGAAACGTGAAAGACGCACATCATAACAAAAACTAAAATTATTACGAAAAAATCCAGTTCAATATTGTGATCTAAAAACTATCCGCAAATTTACTATAAACAATATCCGCAGCTTATCCGCTATCCGCACAGCCTTGCAAAAGATATCCGCATGGCGAAAACTTTTGCGGATATCCGCAGGTTTATCTCAATGCTCATTGGATGGAAGATACTTCACGATCATTTTGATATTAAATACAAAACAATACAATTTATTGTTGTTGCTGAGTGTGGGCATATTGGTCACCCCCCAGGGGCTCACAACTTGTGGGACGTGGGTTGGCGACCACGGGACCACAGCTGAGTTCGGCATCGCGTCCACTTACTTGTACCGGGCTCCTCTCTGTTATTTACCCATTTAAGATTTGATTGCCGCTGAGCATGGCTGGGCCACTATTTGTTGATTATTGTAGAAGGCCCCCCCCCCCCCCCCCCGCAGGATAAAGAGGAGAACACAGTGATGACAGCGCAGTCTGCACATAAGTCAGGCAGCATTGCGCGCGCTACTTGTCTTAGAAGCGCAGATAAGTGTCACAGGAGCTCATGTCACCACGGACAGCTACTGGAGCTGAGTCATATCCTACTCGCACAACTTTACCTGCCAACGAAGCAGAGTGACGTGTGACACAAGTAAACAGAGAATAGTTCCCATCTCGACCAGCGGCAACCAATTCGTGAAAGGGTAATATCTTTCCTGTCGACCTCCTTTGGTCAACTCTTGTTCTTTTACGACCCCGACGGTATTAGGGTATCCAACGCCTAGGGATTCTTTCACTTTCCCGCCTTAATTGGCCTTTTTCCCATCTTTCTTGATCCCTCATTCCTCGAGGGGTCAGACCTCTTGTTTTCATTTCATTGTATCTCCTGCCTTCTGTTCAAGGCCCTCAAGGAGGCAGGGTGTGTGTAGCCCCACCACTTCTGGTGCACCCTGGATATTTACATTCTTCTCCTGTTATCATTTTAAATGATCTTGTGGACTTCGTCGTTACGCAGGGGTCTGGCGTTACGTTACGGTGACGGGACGAAATGTACCCAGATGCACTGAGGTGTGTGACGTCATAGTACCGCTTGGTGCATGTGTTCCCCGACAATCTCTACTTCGTTAGTATAAGACAAAAATCCCCGATTCTTGGAAGTCACGGGTAATCTCGAGAACCACTGGATGGATTTTGATGCGGTTTTCACCATTTTGTAAAGGATATCTTGTGGAAAGATTCTGTAGAAAATAATGTATGTATGTATGAACAAAGGAAGCCGAGCAGTAATGATTTCAGTGAAAAAGTCGAAAACCAACTTGGCGTCCGTGCGCTTCTTAAGATTACGCTGGGCAAAGCGTTAAAAATATCAATACCGGTATACTATGAGCGTAAGAATTGGTCAACATGAAAAGTTCTACTAAAAAGTCCGCGAGAGCATATCTCTATCTTCAATACATCGCCCACTATAAGTGTTTTTAGACTGGATGGAAGGGGCACGTCCCCGCTCGCTCTGGTGAGCTTGCGTCACCCCGCGCTTGAGCTTGCTTTGCCCTTGGTTTGCACTTGCCGTTCGCGAGTAATTTGAAACAAGATAAGCAAGATAAGTAGTGAAAATGAAAATCCACAGCCTGCTTCCAGTCTCCGACCGGGTCAGGAATAGAATGAATGAAGCCCCCTCTAGCAGCGAGGGTATGAACTGTGCCGGCTGCCGAGGCCTGACGCACTCCTCTGGGGCAATGATTAAATGAATGACAGATGAAATGAAATGATAATGGAGAGTGTTGCTGGAATGAAGTTTAGACAGGGAAAACCGGAGTACCCGGAGAAAAACCTGTCTGCCTCCGTTTTGTCCAGCACAGATCTCACATGGTGTGACCGAGACTTGAACCACGGACCCAGCGGTGAGAGGCCGGCGTGCTGCCGCCTAAGCCACGGAGGCTTTCGCTTAAGAATGAGATCACGGTCGGTAACCAAACCCGAAACTCTTGCGTCCAGGCAGGAATCTTAGTCAGTTACACTACCAGACAACGGCAAATCTCCACATAGTGGTGACTTCTCCGTGTTCATGGATTCTAAATGTTGCAATGTCTCATGTTGCATACTCTAGACCTGACTTTTCTTTTAAACTATATAGGCCTAGACTAAATATTGTTGTTATTTTGGGACCTAGTACGCCGTGGTCCCTTGTTGTAACAGTGCTAGTCTATTAACCTACTGATACTTACATCGTGGGTTCGATTTCCGAACGAAGAGAAACGATTTTTGAAGAGCGCGAAGTTTGAGAGGTAACCAGAAGCAAACAACAATTAGACACAATTTTAAATAGCTTAAAAAGAATTTACTGAATTGAAGTGCAATGTACCGGCATCTAGGTTATGAATAGGCCTAAATACAGTAGGCTACCTATCAATTTTTATTTTTCAGCTACTTTGTGGGGTTCTTATCTAGATTATCTAGATTTGGCAACGTCACTCAAACAAACATTGCACTGACCTCAGACAGAACATAGGAACAAAGGGGGGAGTAAGGAAAAAACAGTTCCGTCCAGTTAACACCCGGGTTTCAGTCGACCACAACTGGTGCTAGAGTGAACACGAAACTGCTCGAAGTTCCAGCCAGGAAGACAACCGTATAAGTATCAGCCTGTATTATTACAGTATAACCATAGTTGATTTTTACAACCATATAATCACCCCAAACAGACAAACTCCGGACTTCTATCACCATTTTAGCATTTCACCTAACATTAGATATACTACATTTAGCATACACCGACAATTGCATTACCAATACTGAAACTAAATAATTGTACATATTGTAAATAATTTTCACCTGTATTCTCAAACATAGATGTAATAGCCTAAGTGTAATGGATCTGATGATGATCGCTTGACGATCGAAACTGGTCTTCCTGGTGTATTTATTAATCTCATGTAATTTGTTTCAGGATTAGGGCATAACCCAGCTCTTTTGGGGTACATTCGTGTTGACCGACTGAAAAGCACGAAACTTTTGTATTCAGCTACTGTTATCAATCGGTTAATGTTATCAAATTATATGCGCCCCAGATCATAACAAATGGCGTCCACTGTATTTCAAGAATCTAATGATACTACTATATAATGTAAGAGAAGAGTTTAGACTGAATAATAATATTTATTATTATTATTAGGGCCCGGATGTTGATGGCATATCATCTTTTTATTGAGCTGCCTGAAACAATGCTGAAGTGCATAGAAACTCCGGACGGGCCACCCCGTCTTCAAATATGTAATTTTTATTTTGCATCTTTTTGCATTTTTGCTATTTTTCCATTTTAGGAGCATTTTATTAAGTTTGGTAGAATTGTTTGGTTTTATTTTAGAGGAATCGGCCTTTTGAGGTCATTTTTTCCAATTTAGTCATGTCACAGCCACAGCAGTTACTTCTCTCAGATTTAAGGAGAAATTAGTAGCTGATACAAGATAATTTGAAATATTTAAATATTGATTCCATTCCCTTAATCAACCGGGTGGAAACTAGTCTTAGCAACAATCGTGGCCAAATTCCTGCGGGTATTGCATGAAAACTGAAAAAATTGCCGGATAAAAACACCGGGTATAAAACATTATGCAAAATCTCAGACATACTTTCTGGTGAAAACTACTACACGGATGGGATTACGGAGGATTTAGCAGCAAACGACCTTCCTCACTTCAGGTACACTCCGATCACATCAGTTGATGTTGAACGCAGCTTTTCGAGATATAAAAACTTGTTGGCTGATAATCACAGATCATTTACATTTGACAACATCAGAAGGACATGCGTAGTGCAGTGCAACTCAGACTTAGTGAACATAAACCTTTTGTTAAGTGCTAGAAATCTATTTTCATTGACTTTTCAGTTTGAGCAAGATGTCATTTTTGAAATATTGGTGAGTTTATAAGATAATTTTCTCCATTTTATATTACATTTTTCGAATTTTTGAAATATTGATGATTTAATTATTATAAGATAATTTTTTCCATTTTAGAGTGCACTAGCTGAAGTACCCGTGCTTCGCTACGCGTCATAATTAAATTAAAATGTGAAGGTGACAGTTTAAACAGGGGATAGGCGAGGTGCTGTGCAGAGGGAGATTAAGGATGGAACATTTTGTCCAACTGCACCGCTCGGCGTTGACCGTGTTTTATAGCATAAATTTAAGTTTTACTCGCTAACCGTTGGAGATACCTTACGGATAGAAAATGTAATTTTAAACCTCGTATATGCCATCAAAAGTTTGCTATTTCTTAGCGTTCTCTTTTTACTTGAAATGGAAATATGAAAGTTTTAAACCAAAGGGTGTAGAGACATCACTAAAATGGTCGCCATCTTTAAATAGGGCAAAGTATTGAAATCAAAAGAAACCTATATGTTAACCAGGTAAATCAGCTACTTAAATGTAAAATTCATGTAAATCGGACCAGTGGTACTTGCGCGATTGAGTAATACAGAGACACACACCATCTCATTAGCCTACTTTCGATTTTTGCAAAAAATGAAAGTAGACTTATGAGATCACTACAGGGCGAAAAAAAGTGTGTCTGTCTGTGTGTGTGTATGTGTGTGAGTCTGTGTGTGTGTGAGTGTGTGTACTCTGAATGTCTGTCCCCCCCTATCAATTCGAACACGGTGAGCGCAAATTAAACGAAATTTGGTACAAAGGTAGCACTAGCATAGGACACCTCAGTGTCATGTTTTATATCGCCGCCATCTTGACGGAAACGTAATGGAGGCCACCCAAATGTTCAAAGCTTAAATCAAATTACGACTAACCTAATCATCCGATCTCTACCAAACTTTGCAACAACATACCTTTATGAAGGGAGCATCCTTTGACAAATCTAATAGGTCATTAGCCTAATAGTTTGCGGATGGCGGCCATCATTGTGTCAAATCGATTACCCCTTCTAATTCGAACACGGTGAAACCGAATGGAATGAAATTTGGTACAGAGGTAGCACTAGCAATGGGCACCCCAGTGTCATGTTTTATATCGCCGCCATCTTGAAGGAAACGTAATGGCGGCCACCCAAATGTTCAAAGCTTAAATCAAATTACGACTAACCTAATCATCCGATCTCTACCAAATTTTTCAACAACATACCTTTATGAAGGGAGCATCCTTTGACAAATCTAATAGGTCATTAGCCTAATAGTTTGCGGATGGCGGCCATCATTGTGTCAAATCGATTACCCCTTCTAATTCGAACACGGTGAAACCGAATGGAATGACATTTGGTACAGAGATAGCACTAGCAAAGGGCACCTCAGTGTCATGTTTTATATCACCGCCATCTTGACGAAAACGTAATGGCGGCCACACAAATGTTCAAAGCTTAAATCAAATTACGACTAACCTAATCATCCGATCTCTACCAAATTTTGCAACAACATATCTTTATGGAGGAAGCATCCTCTGACAAATCTAATTGGTTCTTAGCCTAATAGTTTGCGGATGGCGGCAATCTTTGTGTCAAAATCGATTACCCATATTAATTCGACCACGGTGAAACCGAATGGAATGACATTTGGTACAGAGGTAGCAGTAGCAAAGGGCACCTCAGTTTCATGTTTTATATCGCCGCCATCTTGACGGAAACGTAATGGCGGCCACACAAATATTCAAAGCTTAAATTAAATTACGATTAACCTAATCATCCGATCTCTACCAAATTTTGCATCAACATACCATTATGGAGGGAGCATCCTTTGACCAAACTAATAGGTCATTAGCCTAATATTTTGCGGATGGCGGCCATCTTTGTGTGAAAATCGTTATTCCCCCTATTAATTCGAACACGGTGAAACGGAATGGAACGAAATTTGGTACACAGATAGCACTAGAAAAGGCCACCTCAGTGTCATGTTTTGTATCACCGCCATCTTGACGGAAACGTAATCGCGGCCACACAAATGTTCAAAGCTTAAATCAAATTACGATTAACCTAATCATCCGATCTCTACCAAATTTTGCAACAACATACCCTTATAGAGGAAGCATCCTCTGACCAAATTACTAGGTCATTAGCCTAATAGTTTGCGGATGGCGGCCATCTTTGTGTGAAAATCAATTCCCCCTATTAATTCAAACACGGTGAAACTGGAACGAAATTTGGTACAGAGGTAGCACTAGCAAAGGGCATCTCAGTGTCATGTTTTATATCGCCGCCATCTTGACGGAAACGGAATGACGGCCACCCAAATGTTAAAAGCTTAGATCAAATTTCGACCATCCTAATAATTTGATCTCTACCGGATTTTTCAACAACATGCCTTTTTGTGGAAAGCATCTTATGACTGACTACAAGGTCATCAGCCCAATAGTTTGCAAATAGCGGCCATGTATGTGTGCAAATCCATTCCCCAGATCAATTCAAACACGGTGAAACCAAATTGAATGATTTTTTTTACAGAGGTAGCACTAGCAAAGGGCACCTCATATTCATGTTTAATATCCCTATAGCACGTTGTATTTCAACAAGCTACTACAACCAACATTCAATTATACTCCTTGAGAAGGACAAAGAGTTATAACAATACCCATGCATTTAGGAGAAAGTAGGCTATATGTTCTTTACTGAATATCTTGTTTTTAGCCTCGCTTCGCTCGCGTCATAGTCGTGTCATATTGTTATTCAATGACATGCAGGTTTAACCCCGTTACCACCACTTTAGAACCTGAATATCCAAAAATCCCTCCTTAGTAGACGTTTTCGACACACAACAAACTTATCACCAAAATATCATTCTTCAAACATTTATAGTTTGGGTTGGTCGATGAGAGTGAACATCCTAAAATCCTTCCTTAGTGGACGTTTTTCTTCCAGAATTCACCATTCCCCATAGGCCCTTTAAATTAGATTTATGAAAAAACGGTCGAACACCTATTTATTTTATTTATTTATTTATTTATTTATTTATTTATTTATTTATTTATTTATTTATTTATTTATTTATTTATTTATTTATTTATTTATTTATTTTTAATCTGATTGATTTCCTCCGAGTTTCAAACTCCTCGCCTATGTCGTTTAAGAGATACACGCTCCGTTAAGAATCTCTCAACCCCCACTTTTCATCCCTTTCGCCTCATTATATACACCACATCGAAAAACCATTAGACATGTGTCAGCTAATTTTTAATGATTAGTATATATGCCAAGTATCACATCCCCAAATGAAACCACTCGTGAGATATTGTTATTCAATGGAATGCACGTTTACCCCCTTAACACGTATTTAGAACCTCAATATTCAAAACTCTTTCCTTAGTGGACGTTTTCGACATACAACGAACATATCCCCAAAATTTCATGTTTCTAACTTCAATACGTTTGGCTGGGCGATGATGAGTGAGTGAGTCAGTCAGGACATTTTCTTTCATTTATTTTTGATAATTTCACCCCTACCCATGAACCCCTTAAATTGGATTTATGAAACAAACAGTCGAACACCTACTAACTTATTTAAAGCAATTTTCCCACTGAGTTTGATGATTGAGTAAGAGAGTCAATCAGTTTGGACACTTTCTTTCCTGTTTTTTTTTTCTCCCAGAATTTCACTCCTCTCCAAGGGCCCCTTAAATTGGATTTATGAAAAAAAAAACGGTCGAACAGCTATTTACTTGTATTTTAAGCTGTTTTTCCCGCCAAATTTCAAACTTCTCGCCTATGTCCTTTAAGAGATACACGCTCCGTTAAGAATCCCTCAACCCCCAATTTTCACCCCTTTAACCTCATAATATAGACCACATCGATAAACCCTTAGACATATGTCTGATTATTTTTAATGATTAGTTTATATACCGAATATCACATCCCCAAAGAAACAACTCATGAGATATCGTTATTCAATGAAATGCGCGTTTACCCCCTTAACAACTCTTTAAAACCCGAATAATCAAAAATCATTCCTTAGTTGACGTTTTCGACATACAGTGATCATATTCCCAAAATTTCATGTTTCCAACTTTAATAGTTTTCGCTGGGCGTGATGAGTGGGTGAGTCAAACAGGATATTTTCTTTCAATTATTTTTACCAGAATTTCACCCCTCCCCATGGGCCCCTTGAATTGGATTGATGAAAAAACGCATGAACACCTATTAACTTATTTTTTGAGCTGTCTTTTTCCCCTGAGTTTGATGAGTGAGTGAGTTAGTCAGTTAGGGCATTTTCTCTCTTTTTTCGCCCAGAATTTCACCCCACCCCATTGGCCCCATAAATCAATTTATAAAAAACGGTCGAACACCGATTTACTTACTTTTCGCTGAGTTTCAAATTTCTCGCCTATGTCGTTTAAGAGATAGGCCTACACGCTCCGTTAGGAATCCTTCAACCCCCAATTTCCACCCCTTTCACCTCATAATAATACACCACAACGAAAAACCCTTAGACACATGTCTGCTTATTAGCCTACTTTCGATTTTTGCAAAAAATGAAAGTAGACTTATGAGATCAACACAGGGCGAAAAAAGTGTGTCTGTCTGTGTGTGTGTATGTGTGTGTGTGAGTATGTGTGTGTGTGTGTGTGTGTGTGTATGTGTGTGAGTCTGTGTGTGTGTGTGTCTGTGTGTGTGTGTGAGTGTGTGTACACTGAATGTCGGTCCCCCCCTATCT
Organism: Meconema thalassinum; assembly: GCA_946902985.2. Lineage (NCBI taxonomy): Eukaryota > Metazoa > Arthropoda > Insecta > Orthoptera > Tettigoniidae > Meconema > Meconema thalassinum. Next base: position 649,455,583 of record OX336391.1, read on the forward strand.
ATTCGAACACGGTGAATGCGAATTGAACGAAATTTGGTACAAAGGTAGCACTAGCAAAGGACACCTCAGTGTCATGTTTTATATCGCCGCCATCTTGACGGAAACGTAATGGCGGCCACACAAATGTTCAAAGCTTAAATCAAATTACGACTAACCTAATCATCCGATCTCTACCAAATTTTGCAACAACATACCTTTATGGGGGAGCATCCTTTGACCAAACTAATAGGTTATCAGCGTAATAGTTTGCGGATGGCGGCCATCTTTGTGTGAAAATCGATTCCCCCTATTAATTCTAACACGGTACAACCGCATGGAACGAAATTTGGTACAGAGGTAGTACTAACAAAAGGCACCTCAGTGTCATGTTTTAAATCACCGCCATCTTGACGGAAACGTAATGGCGGCCACACAAATGTTCAAAGCTTAAATCAAATTACGATTAACCTAATCATCCGATCTCTACCAAATTTTGCAACAACATACCCTCTGACCAAATTACTAGGTCATTAGCCTAATAGTTTGCGGATGGCGACCATCTTTGTGTGAAAATCAATTCCCCCTATTAATTCAAACACGGTGAAACTGAATGGAACGAAATTTGGTACAGAGGTAGCACTAGGAAAGGGCATCTCAGTGTCATGCATTATATTGCCGCCATATTGACAGAAACGTAATGGCGGCCACACAAATGTTCAAAGCTTAAGTTAAATTACGACTAACAAAACCATCCGATCTCTACCAAACTTTGCAACAACATTCTTTTATGGAGGGAGCATCCTTTGACCAATCTAATAGGTTATTAGCCATATAGTTTGCGGATGGCGGCCATCTTTATGTCAAAATTGATTCCCCCTATCAATTCGAACACGGTGGAACCGAATGAACGAAATTTGGTACAGAGGTAGCACTAGCAAAAGGTAAGTCAGTGTCAAGTTTTATATCACCGCCATCTTGACGGAAACGTAATGGCGGCCACACAAATGTTCAAAGCTTAAATCAAATTACGATTAGCCTAATCATCCGATCTTTAGCAAATTTAGCAACAACGTACCTTTATGGAGGGAGCATCCTTTGACCAAACTAATAGGTCATCAGCATAAAATTTTGCGGATGGCGGCCATCTTTGTGTGAAAATCGATTCCCCTTATCAATTCGAACACGGTGAAACCGAATGGAACGAAATTTGGTACAGAGGTAGCACTAGCAAAGGGCACCTCAGTGTCATGTTTTATATCACCGCTATCTTGACGGAAACGTAATCGCGGCCACCCAAATGTTAAAAGCTAAAATGTAATTACGACCAACCTAATAATCTAGTCTCTACCAAATTTTGCAACACCATATCTTTATGTGGGAAACATATTCAGACCAAACTGCAAGAACATCAGCCTAATAGTTTGCAGATGGTGGCCAAGTATGTGTGCAAATCGATTCCCCCTATCAATTCAAACACGGTGAAACCGAATTGAACGAAATTTGGTACAGAGGTAGCACTAGCAAAGGGCACCTCATATTCATGTTTAATATCCCTATAGCACGTTGTATTTCAACAAGCTACTACAACCAACATTCAATCATACTCCTTGAAAAGGACAAAGAGTTATAACAATACCCATGCATTTAGGAGAGAGTAGGCTATATGTTCTTTACTGAACATCTTGTTTTTAATGATTAGTTTATATGCCGAGTATCACATCCACAAATGAGACCACTCGTGAGATATTGTTATTCAATGAAATGCAGGTTTAACCCCCTTAAGACACCTTTAGAACCTGAATATCCTAAAATCCTCCCTTATTGTACGGTTTTGACATACAACGAACATATCCCCGAAATGCCATGTTTCCAACTTCAATATTTTGGGCTGGGCGATGATGAGTGAGTGAATGAGTCAGGACATTTTCTTTCAATTTTTTTTCTTCCGAATTTCACCCCTCCCGATGAACCTCTTCAATTTGTTTGATAAAAAAACCGCCGAAAATCTATTTACTTACTTTAAGGCAGTTTTTCCCCCTGAGTTTGATGAGTGAGTCAGTCAGTCAATCAGTTAGGGCACTTTCTTTCCTGTTCCCCCCCCCCCACAGAATTTCACCCCTCCCCATGGGCCCCTTAAATTGGATTTATAAAAAAAACGGTCAAACACATATTTATTTATTTTTTATGCTGACTTTTTTCCGCTGAGTTTCAAACTCCTCGCCTATGTCGTTTAAGAGATACACGCTCCGTTAGGAATCTTTCAATCCCTACTTTTCACCCCTTTCACCTCATAATATACACCACATCGAAAAACCCTCAGACACGTGTCTTCTTACTTTATAATAATGAGTTTATATGCCGTGTGTCACATCCCCCAATGAAACCAATCGGGAGATATTGTTATTCAATGAAATGCAGGTTTAACCCCATTAAGACCCCTTTAGAACCTGAATATCCGAAAATCATCCCTTAGTAGACGGTTTTGACATACAATGAACATATCCCCAAACTGTCATGTTTCTAACTTCAATAATTTTGGCTGGGCGATGATGAGTGAGTGATTGAGTCAGGACTTTTTCTTTCAATTTTTTTTTTCAGAATTTCACCCCTCCCCATGGGCCCCTTAAATTTGAATTTTGAAACTGTCGAACAGCTATTTACTTACTTTAATGCAATTTTTTCCCCTTGAGTTTGATGAGTGAGTCAGTCAGTAAATCAGTTAGGACACTTTCTTTTCTGTCCCCCCCCCCCCCCCCAGAATTTCACCCATCCCCAAGGGCCCCTTAAATTGCATTTATGAAGAAACTCTGAAATACAAATTTCCTTAGTTTTTATGCTGATTTTTTTCCGCTGAGTTCCAAACTCCTCGCCTATGTCGTTTAAGAGATACACGCTCCGTTAGGATTCTTTCAATCCCCACTTTTCACCCCCTTTCACCTCATAATATACACCACATCGAAAAACCCTCAGACACGTGTCTTCTTATTTTTAAAGATGAGTTTATATGCCGAGTATCACATCCCCCAATGAAACCAATCGGGAGATATTGCTATTCAATGAAATGCAGGTCTACCCCCTTAACACCCCTTTAGAACCTGAATATCCAAAAATCCTCTCTTAGTGGGCATTTGCGGCCCTTGAGGAAGCTGCATACCAAATTTCATTCCAATCCATTCGGTGGTTTTTGAGATTTCGTGATGAATGAATGAATGAATGAGTGAGTGAGTGAGTGGTATTAGACAAATATATAGTAGAAGATAGTGTTAAGTCTTTGTTATGCTAAACTCTGTTGACAGCGTTGTGTGAACAGTTGAGTAACTAACGGGATTTCAAGTAAAGATCCTGATTTTCTATACCGGTAGTGCAGAGCTCAAATGGCATCCAGTCGGCCGTGTCTCGACTTGAGCTATGTTGCCATGGAAACTATCTGGCTTGCCATTCCTTCATGAGTATATTTTATGATTTGATTAGCCTGTGCTTGAGTGCAAAAGGGCCGAAATCAGAAGAATGAGAAAGACTATCGAAAATTCATGTAGTCAGCGGTTCCTTCTGGGTCCTAAACTATGTGTATGCAAAATATGGTTGAGATTGGTGGAACGGTGTAGATTTGTATACGGATCAGACTCACCCACCCACATACATACATACAGACTTTCACTTTTATATATAAGATTTTTCAAATTATTAGGACATTAATTACAGTCATTTTTGAAAATTTTAAGTGCATTTTTAAACTTTTTACGGCATCTGCATCCGGGCCCTATTAATCACAAATAATTGGAGTATACAGTTTAAGTGGATTAAAGCACATATAGGTTTACAAGGCAATTGGCAGATTGACTAGAAAAGGAAGCAACAAAATTAAATCAAATCTGTAACGACAAATTACCTCTCTCAAGGGAGACATCGTTGCTTTACGTCCGTAGGTGTAACATTAAAGTGCCCTACACGTGTCCCCCGTGTGGCACTAAATAAACAATAACATTGGCTGCTGGACCAAAAGTTTTTTCTTGCGGATATCCCAGCAATTTGAGAATGCAACACAATGTATCCTCTGTATGTCATATGAAATATACGAGTATAGACCTCCCTCAACATTAAAAACTGAACTCAGGAGAAAATCTACTAATGAATGGCAGCGGAAATGGGAAGCATCTCCAAAGGGAACTAAAGTGGAACCTCTATTAAGAGACCAGTGACGGTTCCATGGAAAACTGGTCTTTTATAGGGGTGGTCCCTTAATAAGGGTAGGCATTAAAATAATTTTATACTGCATTGTTAATAAAGTACAGTTGGAACACTGCATTGGTTCACATTTAGTACAAATTAATTACTATTAGTTATTTTCTGAGCTCTATCATTTAAAAAAGTCACGAATTGATCTCTGTTTCAGATTAGCACATCTTTTTTTTTAACAATTTCACTTTCTAGAATATCTCTGAGTGAGTTAGAAAGTCCAATAATTTGTTCTGGGTTCGAACAATCTTCTAGGCGAGCCGTTTTATGTATTTTTATACGTTACATAACACTTTTTCTGATGACATTGTATGCTGATGCAGTTCTGTGCCAACAAAACCATTGTTTACATCATCACCATCTCCAATGGGAAGGCACACGAGAAGTGGTCTTTTGAAGGAGGTCAGACTGAGAAAATGCCTGGTCTTTGGTCGGGGTGAGTGGTGGTCCTTAAATAGAGGTAACAAATACATTGACCTTATGAGGTTTTAAATCGGTTCCAAGAAAAATCGGCCTTTAAGAGGGGTGGTCTTTTAATAGGGGTGGTCTTTTAGAGAGGTTTCACTGTATCACAAAGGAATTCGTCCCAACAGTAGAAAGCAGATTAGATGCAAAATTAACCTCACGCCAAATTTGACAACATTAATATCAGGACATGGAAATATCAACTCCTAATTGCACAGACTTAAATTTTTACGCTCTCCCGAGTGTTCGTGTAATGAAGGTCCCCAAACAATGAACTATACCTTATTGGAGTGCAGTGCAGTTAATAGCGAGAGGAAATGTTATTAAACAGTGTTTTCCAAGAAGGATACTGGCCGATTCATAAGTATATTGAATCAGATAATTTCTTAAACAATTTTCAAAATTCCCGAATTCTTTGGACTTAACAGCAATGAAAGAAAATCAAGATAATCACCCATCAGCAAATAATATATAGGGAAAAAGGTACCGTATATTATAATTACTCAAATGTATGACATTAGTTAAGAGCATGTAATACAGTGACTATAGTGGAGCATGTAGAGAGTATATTAATGAAAATAACATTAAAAAGTGACAGTCAGTCTGAAAGACTAGACTTTGTATCATTTTAAATGCTACAAATGCTGAAAAATTATAGAAAGGCTGGTGGCTTCTCACTTCGCTCGAAGCCAAAGACTCTTGACATGTTAGAAAATTATCTGCATAATACTTATTTTGCTTATCTTGTTTCAAATTACTCGCGAACGGCAAGTGCAAACCAAGGGCAAAGCAAGGTCAAGCGCGCGGGATGCCGTCACGCTCATCAGAGCACGTGGGGACGTGACCCTTCCATCCAGTCTAAAAACACTTTTAGTGGGCGAAGTATTGAAGATAGAGATATGCTCTCGCGGACTTTTTGTAGAACTTTTCATGCTGACTAATTCTTACGCTCGTAGTATATTGATATTTTTAACGGTTTGCCCAGCGTAAGCTTAAGAAGCGCACGTACGCCAAGTTTGTTTTCGACTTTTTCACTTAAATCGTTACTGCTTGGCTTCCGTTGATCATACATAAATTACTTTCTACAGAATCTTTCCTCGAGATATCCTTTACAGAATGGTGAAAACCGCATCAAAATCCATCCAGTGGTTCTCGAGATTACCCGTGACATCCAAGAATCGGGGATTTTTGTCTTATACTAACGAAGTACCTAATTGAAAGGGAACACGTTATGCACCAAGCGGTACTATGACGTCACACACCTCAGTGCATCTGGGTACATTTCGTCCCGTCACCGTAACGTAACGCCAGACCCCAGCGTAACGACGAAGTCGACAAGATCATTTAAAATGATAAAAAGTGTCCAAATATTTCAGTATCTTCATTTAATAATTACGTAGTGAGGGTCTTTATGATGTGAGAAATGCTGCAGAGAAAGAGCTAGCCATTTCCAGCGAATGCCGTTTCATGTGACATCATTTACTTCGCTATTGTTTATTGCAATCGTAAAACTATCCACTGTTACACATCAGAATTCTTTAAGCAGTGTAAGACAATAGCTGTAAAGTTCTGAACTTGGATAGCCATGGTAACCAACGGATATTTTACCGCTGCACAATGTCAGCCTGTCTTTATGCTGCTATTGGAAAGAAATGATTCCTTGATCGTTAGCCGTTACGAACGTTCCATTGATTTTTGTTTGACCCCATTTGGGATTGAAAAGCTTCGCTGAGTCACATCTTGTACATGAGTCATGAACCTATAGACCGAAGCGTCTCCAATGGACCACTATAATACAGCTCTATTGCGATAAAATATTCTTTACGATATGGGACATTTATGTGATAACCGCTGTTGTTGTTCCTGGAATCGGAATTGTTCATCATCCTTGTGTATACTGTGTGGTTGTGGTACACAATGTTGTTGTTTTTATTGATTTTATAAGGTGCGTTCAAAAAGTAACGAACCGTAGGCATAATTACAGAAACCAGTACCTGTATGTTAGAAGTATTTGCGCTGGCTGTTGAGGCACTTGTCCCACTGTGACACGAGGCGGTGAATGGCTGTCTCACAAAATTCCCTGGGTTGCGATGTGAACCAGTTACGCACGTACAGCTGGACGTCGGCGTCCGAGGTGAATCATTGGCCCCGCAGAGCCCTTTTCAGGGGACGAAACATGGCGTAATCACAGGGAGAGAGGTCTGGACTGTATGGAGGGTGGCCGAAAACCTCCCATTTGAATTTCTGCAGGAGTGCCGCGACTGTGTTGGCCGTATGAGGACGTGCATTGTCGTGGAGCGACCACGGCAGCTATGGCGTTCACTGTCGCTCGGCGGTCCTGGGTAATGAGTGCATCAACCAGCTGGACGTTGTCATCGGAATGCACGGGGGGTGTCCCAGACCAGGCATCATCGGCTAACGACACCCGTCCTTTCCTGAAGCGCTTGTGCCACGCCTTGACTCTTGCAAGGGACATGCAGTGTTCGCCGTACACTTGTGACATTCGGCGATGAATGTCCGTTCACCCTACTCCTTCCGCTGTCAGAAACCGAACAACACCTCTTCGGTTGACGCCTCCATGTTACTGTTTGCAATGCGACAGGCAGTGTTGGACGATTGATGCATGCTGCTGCTCGCTTTGTATCGTCACGTGACGTGCACGCGTGCCCTCTAGCGACGTGCTGTGACCTTCCACGCTCTGGTCAGAACCACACCTCGTTACACACGCCACGATTAGCCGATGTAGTCACCGGTTTGCGCATTCCAGCCTCCGGCTCGTTACCTTTTGAACGCACCTTATAGTTAGACCATCTCGTGGTATAACGTCTAGCATTCTTGGCTCTCACCCCGGAGGTTAGGGTTTGATCCCCAGCTCTGCCAGGAAAGTTTAATACAGGTGTGAGGACTGGAGCGGGGAACAGTCACCCTATTGAGACAAAACCGATAATAAGGGTGTTCGAGTCCCACCTAGCCATCGTGAAGTTGGTTTCCCATTTCTTCTCTAGGCAAAAGCCGGGATAATTCCTACAGTAACCTTCTTCCAAATCCTATCCCCAACTTACAAGTACACGCAACACTACGGATATCACAATAATACAGGTTATCATACAAAGACGATGAAAAATAGAGCTATGCAATTCATTTTCAAAATTATGAACAATTCAATTGATGATTCCGAATTCCTTTCTCTATTAAATTTCCATGTACCACGCATAAATTAAAGGAACAATATCACATTTGAAATTAAAAGAACCAGGATATCTGCTCACAGAAACTCACCGATGATCATACTAATTAATATCTTCAACAATGTTGTTCAAAGAAATAGTGCCATATATTTTCGTACTTCCTTGACAGTATTTTTGATGGAATTTCTAACCTCTCTCCAGAAATAATGTGTCAAACCTTGCAAATTGTAAATCATGAATTCTTACTACTGTGTCATTCTACCTAGCAAACCTCGTATTACATTTGTATTATTTATACTATGCTGTTTTAATTTCACACCTAGTTCTTCTTCTTTTCTTCTGATTCCGATTCGGCCATCAAAGGACCACGTCATTTCAACTTCTTCTTGCTGAATGGAGCTTTAACATCCTCCCAGTACTTTCGCATTATTTCTCGATGCTGTTGTTTCCTTTCCTCAATCCACTTCTTGCCTGTTGGAAGCTTAGGCTTTTCTTGGAAAACTCGGTGTGCTCCCAGATATCTTTCCTTGTAATTCCCACTTCTTGCAAATATTTATACAGCTCAGTGAATCAAGCTCCCTTGTGTGACAGATGTTGGATCTGCACTGACTCTCCTCATCATTAATTGTCAAGTATAGTTTATCTTATGTAAATTAATCGGAAAGTGTCCAGTTAAGGAATAGAAATAAGTAACCAGGCTGTTGTCTGATGGCCTTGTGCTCAATACGAAGCAAATCCTACTACGATATATAGGTCATTAAAGAGAGACACGGTATATCGTCGAACTAATGCATTGATTAGATCTAGGTGGCGGCGACTGGCTATATACAAACTTTGGTAGAAGTTATTTTCTTATATAATTGTTTGGTAGAGAAGAGATTCTTCATTAAAAATTTGACGATATTGCACATGTCCTGGTGACTGTAATTCATTAAAAGAGAAGAATTGTATCTTTAAATAACGGAGATGTGTCCATGAATTGATGCTTTGAGAGATAAAGCAGATATGTCGCAAGTTTGCGGAACATAAAGTGCATCAGAACATACATGATACCCCCAACCACAAGTAAGCCTAGGTAGCCAATGGAACATGTAATGTACGGCACTTTCCGTATAGTAATTTATATATTGATTCATTGAATATAATAACTTTTCTTTCTATCATTCTACTCCGTAGTTGTTATTTTGTGATTTCCATATTTATTCTTTCAATGTATTATTTCTACAAGAGGGGATGGGGTTGCCATAAGCAAGTCCTATTGTCCTTCTGCCCGGGAGGAGAGATTTCGTGTTCTCTATTCCATTCTCATTGTGTATATGAGCGGCGCCCAATGATATCTGTTTGGGTTGAAAAGCGATCATACTTGGTTTTCTTTTTGAGGAAGTAGGTGAAAATTCTATTTCTCAATCGCGCGGGGTTCATTCTTGTATTTCACACCTAGTTATTATAATTAGTTTTATTTAGTTACTGCTCAGTTTAAGTTAGTATAAGTTATAATATAACATACTGTGTAATCTTTATGCCAGGGGCAGATGACCTCGTAGTTCCGCCCCTTAAAACAACAATAACTAACGAACTAATCTTTATGCCACTGTAATTGGGAATGAAAATCCTGTTGTGTGCAAATATATAAATAAATTCCACACATACACAAGTACACGGTGCTACATGACCGCGTTGTTGCAGCCCCTAAAACTTAAGAACCAACCATCTTATATTTCGCAAACAAGCTTACTCGGAGCGAAGCCAGTCTCTCCGTCACTCGCTCAGATCAAGGAAAACTGAACAAAGTAGCATAGGGTGACTGCACCTAAGGTTGAATGGTTACCAGTGGATGAACAGTATCAATTTAGGTAAAGTTAATAAGGTTCAATAGGAAGGCAACCTGAACATGAAACGGATATTGTGCCAAGATGTCGTAAGACTCTTCAACTACAGGAGATGTCGTATGGCATCATGGCACAAGAAGATCTCCCCTCTTATAGGAATGTCTCCACCTCATGTCCGAAGAATGGTAGCAGCATCATCTGAGAAGAAACGGCAAGAAACCGATTCAAGGCATCCACTTTTCGGTCAACAACCAGCCCGACAGATACTTAAGTCCAGAAACTGCTTTTTGAGGGGAGTAACAGCCCTCGAAGGCTCACAAGAAGCTGCCCGTGTGAAGATATGGAAGACAAAGATCACAGGCCCAACTATTCCTCTATCAGAAAAAATGGCACCTGGTCACAACTTGCCATATGGAATTTGGAAATCATTGAACAGGCTGAGGACGGGGGTTTCACGCTGCAAGAACAATCTCAAGAAATGGAACATGCTCGTCAACAATGACGGGTTCTGTGACTGCAGCATGTTACAAGATCCAGAACACCTGCTGATCTGCCCCTTGATGGAGGACATATATTCAAACGGCGATCTTTTGGCTGCAAATGCTAATGCTATAACTGTTGCTACTTACTGACAAAATCTAATTTGATTCGGACACGGAAAATAAATAAAAGCCACAAGACCCGTTTCATGTTCAGGTTTGCCTTCCAACTGAACCTTATCAACTTTACCTAAATGGATACTGTTTATCCACTGGTAACCGTTCTACCATAGGTGCAGTTGCATACAGACGTGAAATATTGGTGGAGAATAAACTTTCGGATGAAGTTCTTTTGTGGGAAAATTCGTCGCTCCTGCCACCTCTCAACCGGCAGAGACGCCCATGGTCCAGTATTATGTCTTTCATCATAGTTCCCAGAACAAATGTTAGTAAATCCTTTCTGTCTTTTAAGAAAATAAAGCAGCACCCATTCTGAATGCGTAGTGATATAAATATATATTCCACGAGTTCGAGTCCAGATTAAGATATATATCTTACAAAGCGGTGGAACGTAAATAAGTAAAACCTCTGAGCAAAGGGAGTAGTGAATTCCATTATTCATGGCGTTCCTTTGCAATCCTGACTGGGTCCTGTTGATGTGGCACAGGCATGCGTCGCATACAGACTGCTGCGATTACTGCTCACTCAGGCTAAACGACCGACTCTGTGCCGTTCACTAGGAGTTTTCCATAGCCTTCTTGGGCTGGCAACACATTGTACGCCAGTGAAGCAGAATACGACATTCAGACACTCATGCAGTTGTTTCGTGACAAATGCCTGGCACTGGATCAAGGGATGATGTTTTTATCCCTTGAGAACTGGCGTGAAACAAGTAGTTTCGTGTAGAACTAAAGCCTATTTTCATATATCCTACTCATGTTAACTGCCTCTATCAACATACAAAATTTCAGTTTGATTACTTTAATAGATTCGTAGATATTGAGAACCGACTAAATATTTCGGATGGTCACCATGTTGGATAGTTATATGTATAGGCCATAGAATCATGTACCATTAAAGGAAAATTATTGCGTAGGTTCATTATTCAACCTTTACTTCGATCGCATGATTACAATACAAGATATAAAAACTTTATTTTAAAATTCGCACAGCCGCCATCTTGAGGTTATGTAAACAATTGAACTAAATTAGATACCAGTGCATTACAATGTGTATAAACATTTACTGTGCCAAGTTTCATTGCGTTTGGATCATTAAATCGCGAGAAAGGTCTATTTACAATTTTCAAATTCGCATGGCAGCCATGTTCGTTTTATAGTTAACTGGTTTATGAAAGTCTTATATAAGAAATTCCAGTAGTGCCCTTTATTTCCGTACAAAATCTCAGGGTGATACCGCTAATAGTGAAATATTTTGCACAGCCGTCATCTTGAGGTTATGTAAACAAGTGCACGAAGTTAGATGTCGGTGCATTACAATGTGTATAAACATATACTGTACAATGTTTTATTATGTTTGGTTGGTTAAATCGCGAAAACGTCTATTTAAAAGTCGCAAATTCGCTTGGCCGCCATGTTGGTTTTGTAGTTACCAGGTTTTCAAACGTCACATAGGTGAACTTCTAGTAGTTCCCTTTATCACCGTAACAAATTCCAGGGTGATATCGGTAATAGTTTCGGAGATATTGAATGCTGGGTAAATATTTCGCACAGGCGCCATGTTTGATTGGTCAGACGTAACAAAATTTGAAGGGCACGGTCGGGGTCGTCCGAAATAGTGCTATGAACTTCCCGAGTTTCATTGAAATCGCTCCAGACTTTTAGAAGTTATTGGGGGGGGGGGGGGTTGTCACACACCATCACACACACCATCACAAACACGCACACACACACGGACAAAAGGTGATCTCATAAGCATATTTTTAGCCTACTTTTCACATTTTGCATAAATGAGGAAAAAGTAGACATGAGATCGATCCGGGAAAATGTGTGTCTGTCTGTCTGTCCTTCTGTCCTTCTGTCTGTCTGGCTGTGTGTGTGTGTGTGTGTGTGTGTGTGTGTGTGTGTGTCCCTATCAACTCCTAAACGGCTGCAGAAATCAAAACCAAATTTAGTATGAGTAAAGATGTATACCGGAATATCTCAAACCCATATTTGAAAATTATGTCAGTGCTACCAACTGCTGAAAAAACGCACTAGAAATTTGAGCTCCTCGTTTCATATCTTAGAAGGTATGCATGGGAGCTATTCCAAAATTGGCACACATGTAGATAATACAATTTTAGTTTAATTTCCAGGAGGCCATACATGACAGTGTTGCCTAAATAATTTTAAGCCTTCTGATAAGTCCAATTTTAAATGCATATAACTTCTACACTATCAATTAGATTTCAACCAAATTTTGTACTGAATATGTGTACATACACAGATATGACTGAGCGCATTCTTAAGGGCCACCAGGGCTGCCAACTGTTAATAATTGCTCTCTCTATATTTTTATCCAAATACCAATATATCAGAAAGTATGCAAGCCGACACCTCTAAACTATGCACACGTATAGTAGCTGACATTTTAGATGAATTTGGAGTAAGTTATATACATCAGTTCTACCAACATGATTCTAAGCCTGCTGATAGGACCAATTTATAAATACATGTAACATCTATACTATCAGTTGGATTTCAACCATATTTCACATGTACTATGTGTAGCATAACAGATATGACTATAAGTATTCTTAAGAGCAATCAGGGCTGCCAACTGTTAATAAATGCTGTCTATTTTTTTACTCTAATATCAATATCAGAAAGTATGGAAGCCAACAGCTATATACTTTGCACACGTATAGCACCTGAAATTCTAGATTAATTTGGAGTAATTAATATAAGTCAGTGCTGCCAACATGATTCTATGCCTGCTGATAGGTCCAATTTTAAAATACATGTAGCATCTTTACTAACAAATGGATTTCATCCAAAATTGGCACAACAAGATATAATAATATTTCCGATTGTTTCTAACCAGCACACGAATGACATTGTTGCCAACATGCTTTTGCGCATGCTGATAGATCCAATGTCTAACTGCATGTAACGTCCATTGGACCTCAACCAAATTTTGTATTCTGTACCTTAAGAGATGGAACTAAGAATATATTCAATCACCAGGGCTGCCAACTGTAATGCTCTATTAGGCTACATTATACCAGGAATATTTCGAACTAATTAGACATTTCGATATTACCAACTTAATTTCGTCATTATTCTAGATAGGTTCATATACTGTAGAATAATCTTTGGCATGAAAAGTAGGCTCTTTAGTTCGTCACGGAACTTGTTGTTCATAAATGAAAATAGGCTAAAAATATAACAAGAAGACTGGCACCGGGTAATGTGACCCACAGTCTGTTACTCCCATTTTGTTGTAGTCGTACGGATTTTAATGAAGTAATTTTACACTTGGGGTCATCCTATGAACTATTTCCAGTATCAAATGAGGTTTCAAATTGTTCGGCTTCGTGGCTAAATGGTTAGCGCTCTAGGCTTTGGCCCGAAATGCCTCGGGTTCGATTCCCGGCCGAGCCATCAGGGATTTTAATCTTCTGGGGTTAATTCCCGTGGCTCGGGGACTGGGTGTATGTGACGTCTTCATCTCACTTCATCCTCACTACAACGCGCAGGTCGCTCACGGGCGTCAACTAGAAAGACTTGCACTCGGCCTCTTCGTAAGCCACACGATCATTCATTCATTCATCTCAGTATGTTTTCCTTCGGAGAGGATGTAAACCGGCGGTCCCACGTCATACATTTTTGGGATGTAAAAAAAAACCTTCCACTAAATACACTTGTGTGAAGCTTATTTATAGGTCATATTTGACTAACGCTCATAGGTTACAACGTTCGTCACCAGGAGCCGACTGCGGTGGCATCTAGTAGTCTAACAAAGTCCAGAACTAGTTGTCTTTGACGGTGCCATTTGGTAGCAAAAGTAGGAACTACTTGAAAATTGAATGTCTGCAGTCCTTATTTGAATTAATTACTTAATTAAGATAACACACACTAATACAGCCATCACAATTAACCCTGGTTGTCAGATAGATTCAACACACATCCAAAGTACACGGGGCTACATGACCGCGTTGTTGCAGACCCCATGCCATAAATCTATGACATGGGACCGCCGGCTTTACTTCCTTTCCGAAAGAAGGCATACTGAGAGATTTTTAATGCTTTTAAAAATCCTACACTGAGGAGCCTGCCAACCAAACAGACTGTAACAGGACCTCGACATGACACAGATCATTTAAGATTACTAGGAAATTGAGATACAGCAATTTTATATTGTACAATACTTGTATTTTTAGCCTACTTTTCACAATTTGCAAAAATGAGGAAAAAGTAGACTTATGAGATCGATCCGGGAAAAAGTGTGTCTGTCTGTCTGTCTGTCTGTCCTTCTGTCTGCTTGGCTGTGTGAGTGTCCCCCCCCCTATCAACTCCTAAACGGCTGCCGCAATCGAAACCAAATTTAGTATGAGTAAAGATGTATACCGGAATATTTCACGTCCAAATTTGAAAATGATGACAGTGCTACCAACTGCTAAAAACTCACTAGAAATTTGAGCTCCATGTTGGGTATCATGGAAGGTATGCATGGGAGCTATTCCAAAATTGGCACACATGTAGATATCACTATTGCAGTAGAATTTCCAGGAGGCCATACATGACAGTGTTGCCAAAATTATGTTAAGCCTTCTGATAAGTCCAATTTATAAGTGCCTATAACTTTTACACTATCAATTAGATTTCAATCAAATTTTGTATGTAATATGTGCACATGAACAGATATGACTGAGCGAATTCTTAAGAGCCACTAGGGCTGCCAACTGTTAATAATTGCTCTCTCTCTTCTTTTATCCAAATACCAATATATCAGAAAGTTTGCAAGCCGACAGCTTTAAACAATGCACACCTATAATACCTGACATTTTAGATTAATTTTGGAGTAACTTATATACTTCAGCTCTACCAACATGATTCTAAGCCTGCTGATAGGGCCAATTTTTATATACATATAACTTCTATACAACTGTACTATCAGTTGGATTTCAACCAAATTTCGTACGTGCTATGTGTAACATAACAGATATGACTATAAGTAATCGTAAGAGCAATCAGGGCTGCCAACTGTTAATAAATGCTGTCTATATTTTTTTAACCTAATATCAATATATCAGCAAGTATGCAAGCCAACAGCCCTATACTTTGCACACGTATAGCACCTGATATTCTAGATTAATTTGGAATAATTAATATAAGTCAGTGCTGCCAACATGATTCTATGCCTGCTGATAGGTCTAATTTTAAAATAAATGTAACTTCTACTAACAAATGGATTTCGTCCAAAATTAGCACAACAAGATATCATAATATTTCAGATTAGGCTATTTCTGACCAGCAAACGCATGGCATTGTTGCCAACATGCTTTTACGCGTGCTGATAGATCCAATGTCTAACTGCATGTAACGTCCATTGGACTTCAACCATTTTTTTTAAATTCTTTACGTTAAGAGATGGAACTAAGAATATATTCAGCCACCAGGGCTTTCAACTGTAATGCTCTATTAGGCTACATTATACCAGGTATATTTCGAACTAATTAGACATTTCGATATTACCAACTTAATTTCGTCTTTATTCTAAATAGGTTCATATACTGTAGATTAATCATTGGCATGACACTTAATTTTAAGAAAAGTAGGCTCTTTAGTTCGTCACGAAACTTCTTGTTTCTTTTGGGATATCAGTGCATGAATATATTTCTTAATTTAAATTGTCAGGACGTCCATTTGAAAATGTATGTTAATTTATATTGTAATCGTGTTCACATACACCTAATGTAGTATTAATCTAGTTAATAAGCTGAGAAACACCCCACTAACGGGCCAAAAATATGTTTCTATAAATAAGTTAACATATTAGTACTACCAGATGTTCAAACCAATTTAATTAGTTAGAATTTATCAGTAATAATTGCCACATTTTATAGGTTTGGCCTCCCAAGAGCTCACGACTAGTGCGACGTGGGTTGGTGACCACGGGGCACCAGCTGAGTTCGGCATTGCTTCCACTTACTTGTGCCAAGCTCCTCTCTGTCATCTTTCCTATCGACCTCCTTTGGTCAACTCTTGTTCTTTTTCGACCCCGACACGACGGTATTAGGGTATCCAAGGCCTTCGGAGTCTTTCACTTTCCCGTCTTAATAGGCTCTTGAATCATCTTTTTTGATCCCTCATTCTTCGAGGGGCCAGACCTCTTCAGTTCTCTTCATATCTCCTGCCTTCTGCTCAAGGCCCTCAAGGAGGCTGAGTGTGTGTAGCCCCACCATTTCTGGTGCACCCTGGATTGTGCTACACCCTCAAGGGCTCACGGCTGGTGAGTTCGGAAGTAGGCAACCCCGAGGGATTCCTGAGCTGGGTCTGGCTTTTCCCCTTTTTCCATTGCCTCTGGGGCGGACCCTCTCCTCTTGCAATATCCTATTTGCCTTTCATGGCTCTCCTTGCTTCCAAGTCCCTCAATCCTTATTCTTCGAGGGCATTTCGTTTCCTCCTGTCCTTTATTTGCCTTATTGTCGTTTTGTTTTCCATTTCTTCTTCTAGTATGTAAGTGTATAGATAGTTCTAGTTATAGTTTACCTTACATCCTCATGTTTCACTATCACCTAAGCCATTAATGACCGATAACCTAGATGTTCGGCCCCTTAACACTCCAATTATCATCATTATATAAGTTTGGGCCGTGTAAAACGAACAATGTGTCACATTCGAATTACCGAATTTAGCATTTTTTCATCTACGATTTTCAAACTTCGAGGTTTGAGGTAAATTTGCTACAAATTTTCAGACCCACCAATCACATATAAAAAGTTTAACACTCAATCAATGCCATGTGCAATGAAGAACTGTACTGTATGTATGCTTTACTCACCCTTCATGCATATTGTAATACAGGAGAACTCTCGTACTTACCTGAAAAACAGAATACATAATTAGATGAGATGCAACACAGAGTGTTAAAAAGTTATAGCATAGTGAAACAATACCGCGCATCAAGGATACCGGGATAATAATGCAAGGGCATTGTATATGTGCAAGCAGGAGTGGTTTTAATGTATACATGGCTACATGAATTTTATGTATGACTGCAGTAATGAGCGAACTAACTGTAGCCAACTGAGTACATTGAAAACAAAATGCACGGTGAAATTAACAATTAATGCACATTTCAAACACTGCCAACTTCATCACACACATAAATTTGCTAACACAAAACACGTAAGAGGAATAGGTCATACTATTCAATTTGTAGACACAGAACTGCTATCTACTACAGCGAACTATCATGCTGCACTACAAACATAGAAGCAATCCCAAACAACCAACAAATTAAATGCAAAAAAGTAAGCCAGGCATTAAGCAACACGATCTGTACAAGATTTAAAATAATATGCGCACACAATCAGGCCTGACACGAGAGCGTGATAGCCATGACTGTATCCGGAGAGTCTGGGGGCCTAAATGCATAGAATATATAAAACAATCAGTAAAATAACAACCTAAGAGATCTAACCAGTGAACATACAAGATGAGTTACTCATAACGTCTTCAATTATTGAATGTTTTTACACATAAAAGACGATCATATCTGTTCCCAAATGATCGCATTGCATTGCGCAGTTTTCCTGCAGTATTCTCAGGGTGTTTACTGCAGGTCATAGAACGGTCTAGAGTTACTCCTAGGAATTTGGGGTTGGGATTGTTTGTCTGCCTCTTTCCGCAGATTATAATGCTCAGCTTCTGTTGGAGATTCTATTATTAAGGTGAAAAGCTGTGATCTCAGTTTTTGATGGGTTTGGGCAAAGCCTCCATTGTTTGTAATATTTTTCTATATATATATCTTCCAGAAATATCCTCCTTTACCCATGCGTTTTCTTATCTACAATTGTAATAGAGGCTAGAAGTAACCAGGAGGCAGTCGTGGCCGTTAACTAAGAACCATCTGGCATCTTTAACGTGCCAGTAAATTTACTTCCACGGATCCCTCGCAATTTTGCACTCTGAGATGCCAACTGGCAGGATTCGATCCTGCTACCTTTGGCACAGCATATGAGAACGTTACTGCTTAGCCACGCAGCCAGCCCTCATTCCTACCAAACACTAAGTAGGCTTGCCTAATTGAAGTAACAGTTGATTCCAAGCTCAGTCATCTGCCACTTGAAGGTTTTCTTTTGTCGTGTGGTTACCACAAAATCATTGGCAACAAAATCATGTCTCTTCCTATATACTGTCCCTGTGAAATGGCGACAACCTGAAATTTATTATTTTATCATTTTAAATGATCTTGTCGACTTCGTCGTTTCGCTGGGGTCTGGCGTTACGTTACGGTGACGGGATGAAATGTTCCCAGAGGTACATGTACACTGAGATGTGTGACGTCATAGTACCGCTCGGTACATGTTGTAACCTTTATGCATCTGTGATTGCATAAATTTTACATATTTATTCCAACAAGATTTTATTCATGTTTCAAAGCCGGTGTGAGAATAGATGTTGCTTGTGGAACAGGCATGACAAAGGGAGGTTCGTACGTGCCTTAAAGTAACTTTCACCCAGCGCAAGCAATGACGGTAGGGAGAAAAAGCTAAACATCTGGATACCAAATGCGCTCAGACTACGCGCGAAGGTCGTTCAACTAAGCGGGTAAATGCGAAAATTTCAACGATCACTCACCAAATAAACCCCGCCCATTTGAAAGGAATTGGAGCAGTAATTAAAATACAGAAACAGGAATTATACCATCGTATAGGGGACAATCCCAGCCTCTCTGAAGTATCGTAAAAATTTAAATTGGATCATTCTGTGATTTTTTCCAGAATTAAAATGAAATCAGGGGGTGGATTTAAAACTACCAATAGCAGCGAGGGACGCGAGACGCGACCAAATCCCGCCGAAATGAAGGAACAATGAAGGAAATTACGGAGCTCATTATATAAAGATCCAACGATCGGATTTTGGATAAAAGGAAGTCATTGAGACATTAGAAATGAGGACGTTCAAGGGAGCTAGTTTGCATATTCATGTGAGTGTTATTATGGAAATAAATTCTAAAAACTCCCCACTCCAAGTCCCCCTAAGAGAAATCATATAAATAATGGTTGGAGACGCAGCGAAAACAGTTTCTATTCGGGGCGCTGCAGAGGCGGAAGCCCATGCCCATAGCCGTCAGAAAGTGACAAATTTTACAAGTTTTTATAAGTTTCTATTTGGGGCGCTGCTTAGGCGCAAGCCCACGATCGTCGCGGTGGGAACAATTTTACAAGTTTCTATAAGTTTTCTTATCCAGGCGCTGTGGAGGCGGAAGCCCGCGCTTGAGGCAATAAGGATATTAATAAATTGTACAAGTTTTACAAGTAGAAGCAGTTATACCTTTGGAATTTGAATGTCGCTAAGTAATCGCGAGTGCGAATTAGAACAGTGCACATCATGACAGTACGCAGTTATAATGATAGGGATAGCCGTACGAGCTATTAGTAGCTAAATCAGTGGTCTAGGAAGCTATGGAACTATCAGCTGAACTAAGTAGGTTGATGATAACTATAGGAGATAGGAGCTTCATATGCGAGAACCGTGCATTGTGATAATAATAATAATTCACAGTGGAGCTTTGCTTTGGTGAATTTTGGAAACCGTGTGTAAATTATCCTCCTAGCAAGATGAACCAACTGATCAAGAAGACTGATATCAAGGACCAGAGCAGCTTCAGGATGTATGAGAGATAAGTAATTATTGTATGGGGCATGTTTGCCATAGCGTATCCCATCATGGGGATCGGATAAGTTTATCTCGATCATAAGCAATTATGATAAAAATAGATATTTTAGGCATAGCAGGCATGTTTTGTGTAGATTTGTGTATTTATCAGTAATGATTATTTTTGTGTGTTTTATAACGTAATTAGTATATGAGCATCAAAGTTCTATTTAAATATGTTTTGTTTGAGAATGTCAGTAATCTTGCTGAATGCACAGTTAAGGGAATAATTGGTTTGATAGTGCTTATGCACGATATGAACGTAAAAGCTAATATGGGGAAGACAGCTCGATATTGTGACAAGACTAGTAATGACACTGAAATTATGTGAATAATAAGTATGGTAATTGATGATCACACTAAGGTAAAGGAAGGTAAGACAAAATGGCTGGATGATAATGTAATATTCAGAAAAGGTTGAAAGTTGATCCTGGGTTGAGCAGAAATTAATAACGTAGGTGGTATTTCCGTGTTCTACGATGATATAAATGGTAAGTGAAATTATTAACGGAGGTGGTATTCCCGTGTTCTACGATGATATAAATGGTAAGTGAAATTAATAACGGAAGTGGTATTCCCGTGTTCTACGATGATATAAATGATAAGTGAAATGATTGAGTTCATTGTCTGATGAGAGTGCACTTTAGCTCCGTCGGAAAAGTAATTGTACAGCTCGAACCCCAGGTAGTCAAAAGAAGGTCTTAGGAAGCAGGTATAGGAGGGCGGCCAGCCGTCTGAAATCTACAAGTAACAATGAAGGTTATTGCCTGCCCAGCTGGCTAGTGTGGTGAGAGTGTCTGTCACAAGGTCGAGGATGTTATTGTATTCTATGAGGGAAGGTAGTCCGGCTTCCCAGGGTTTCTTCTCTTGTGCCGCTTTAGGAAGCGACGTCTTGTATTGTCATTATTTTTAGTGCAATCATTATAGTTGTTAGTTTATTAATAGTCGCGGGGCACCGGCCGCCGAAGTATTTATTTGTGCTTCATGTATGTTGACTTGCTCATTTTACCATAATTAACAGAGTCATGGCTATGAGAGAAGTAATTGTTTTTAAGTTAGAAGTGCACACATGCCTGTGACCTAGAATAAATCTATTGCCTTCATTGTCTGACTCTTGTGAGGAAAGATGATGATTGTACGAGAAAACAAGTCCGAGCTCCCAAAAACCAATTTAGCAAGTTATAAACATGAGTGCGCATATTTGTTGTGTTAGAATGGCTGGGTTATTTAGGCCATAGTTTTGATGAACTAAGTCTGTTGACGTTTATTTTTGAACTTGAAGCAGTGGACTGCAGTAAAATATATTATTTTTATTTTCCTGGTTCCAGCCAGTGTGATAAATTATTTTTGCATTTTTTTGATGTTGATGATTAGAGTAATTAAGGGAGTTTATTTTGTTGTCTATTATCTATGGATGGGAGAAATGGGAGATGATGTTTTTGTGAATAACATTATTTTTATTAGGAGTTCTCTGACATACTGATTTTAAGTTAAGCCTCCTGTGATCCTCGACGATATTCCTAGGATGTTTAGAATAAGTTAGAGCCACACCGAACAGACCACTCCCCGAGCTAGAGTCGGCATCCTAGAAGAACACTGAAGGGTACAATGTGTACCCCGACAATCTCTACTTCGTTAGTATAAGTCAAAAATCCCCGATTCTTAGATGTCACGGATAATCTCGAGAACCACTGGATGGATTTTGATGCGGTTTTCACCATTCTGTAAAGGATATCTCGAGGGATGATTCTGTAGAAAATAATTTATGTATGATCAAAGGAAGCCAAGCAGTAACGATTTCAGTGAAAAAGTCGAAAACAAACTTGGCGTCCGTGCGCTTCTTAAGCTTACGCTGGGCAAACCGTTAAAAATATCAATATACTATGAGCGTAAGAATTGGTCAGCATGAAATGTTCTACAAAAAAGTCCGCGAGAGCATATATCTATCTTCAATACATCGCCCACTATAAGTGTTTTTAGACTGGATGGAAGGGGCACGTCCCCGCGCGCTCTGGTGAGCGTGACGGCATCCCGCGCGCTTGACCTTGCACCTTGGTTTGCACTTGCCGTTCGCGAGTAATTTGAAACAAGATAAGAAAGATAAATAGTATACAGATAATTTTCTAGCATGTCAAGAGTCTTTGGCTTCGAGCTAAGCGAGAAGCCTCCAGCCTTTCTAGAATTTTTCAGCATTTATAGCATTTAAAATGATACAAAGTCTAGTCTTTCAGACTGACTGTAACTTTATTATTATTATGAAATAGGACTGTTCATCATTCTTTGACCTAGTTAATATTTTAACCGATTAGTGATGGGATTAATTGGAGAGCCACGTCCCTCCGGTAATATTAATGGGATGAGAGGAGATGGCCTTTATTTTACAACTTTAGTGGGTAGAAAGTACCATGTCAACCCTCCCCCTTCGTGAAGTCTGTGACTTTGCGTGCCTGTATATGTTTCAAGCTGCTCAAGAAAGTCTACATTAAAGAAGCGGAAATATTAATAGGCACAACAAACTAGCCAGAGTCATTAAGAGAACATAAAATTTTAATCTCAGCATATGCATAATAAAACGGAGGAAATGCCTACATGCAGAGGAACTGAAGACCGGAAGAATTAACAACATTGCTTGCTTTGTATTCCAGAAACGGGAAGAAATTTATTCCGAGTGTTTTTGTTGTTTTTCAGAGGTGGCGAGGCTTGGTCTGAGTCATGTGGGGGCTGGGAATTGATGAGAAGTGTCGACACGGGATGTTCAGTCTACCGCTCAATCTGTCGTTTGGAACAGGAAAGTGTGCAACGGATTATGGATATTAAATGTACATACTCAGTCACTGACGGCGAACATTCTAAATAAGGTTCTTAGGGCATTATTCAAAAAAGAGGGTAAAGATGTTGATAGATTTTAGTTGTTAGATCGCATATAACGTTTGGTGAATTTGACAGTTGTTCTTTGGTTTCTTGCTGCTTAGGGGACTGTGATGATTAGGGCCCGGAAGTTGATGCCGTAAAAAAGTTAAAAAAATGGACTTAAAATTTTCAAAAATGACTGTAATAAATTACCTAAAAATCGAAAAATGCACTATAAAATGGAGAAAATGATCTTATAATAATAGACTAATTTCACCAATATTTCAAAAATTCGAAAAATGCACTATAAAATGGAGAAAATGATCTTATAATAATAAATTCACCAATATTTCAAAAATGACATCTGAAGCTCAAACAGAAAAGTCAATCAAAATAGATTTCTAACACTTAACAAAAGGTTTATGTTCATAGCTACTAACTTCTTCTTAACTCTGAGAGACGTAACTCCCTCATATAAAGCTGGGACATGACTAAATTGGAAATAAAAATTACTTTAAAGGCTGATTTCTCTAAAATATGACCAAAAAAATCTACCAAACTTAAACATGCTCTTAAAATGAAAAAACAGCAAAAAATGTAAAAAGATGCAAAATAAAAATGAAATATTTGAAGACGGGGTGGCCCGTTCGGAGTCTCTATGTACTTCAGCATTGTTTTAGACAACTCAGTAAAAAGATGACATATCATCAACATCCAGGCCTTAGTGATGATATAATTGTTGCTGTGGTTTTATTTAGGAGTTTGAACATCGTGGTCACTCAGTCCCGTTCACTTGAGTGTGTACAATTTGTCTGATAACCTGTGACACTGCGATGTCTGTACTGGAGTGTTTATTATTGTAATATTGGATGAGGGCAGGAAGCGTCCGTGGCCTTAAGTTAGGTACCATCCCGGCATTTGTCTGGAGTAGAAGTGGGTAAACCACAGAACACCACTTTCAGGATAGCTCAGGTAGGAAATGAACTCGCCTTTTCTCAGTTTTGCCTCACGAGGCTTAGTGTCACCCATTCCAGCCCTTCCGGGCCCCCACGGCGAGAGCCATGAATGCTAGCCACTAAGCGAACACAAAGACCACGCGTAACTCCGAAATCTATTGGTTGGTTGGTTCCTCAGTTTAGGGGCTGTGACGGCGAGGTCATGTAGCCCCGTGTACTTTGGGTCTGGGTTAATCTGTCTGATAACCGTTGTTAATTGTGATGGCTGTATTTGTGTGTGTTATCCGTTTTTAATTCAAGTAAGGACTGCAGACATTCGATTTCAAGTTGTTCCAACTTTTGCTACCAAACGCCACCGTCAACAACCAACTAGTTCTGAACTTTGTTACTAGATGCCACTGCCTTCGGCTCCTGACGACGAACATTGAAACCTAAGAGCTTTAGTCAAATATAAACTAGAATTTAGCTTCACAGAAGTGTAATTAGTGGAACGTTCTCTGTCATGCCATACATCTATAAGATACGTTCAAAAAGTAACGAGCCGCAGGATACCTTTCCTGCACTCGTGTGGATGGCCTTGCCCTTTTTGGGTGGTGGTGACCCTGGATGCTTCCACTGGAAGGCTTTGTCGTTTGGAGTCTGGTTCGAAGTGATGACACCATGAATTATCTCCAGCCACCACTCGTGCCAGGAACCCATTCCCTTCCCTCGCATAGCGCTGCAGATGACGAAGACGGTGGGCTATTTGACATGCTTCCTGGTGTGGTTGAAGACTGTGGGGCACCCATTGGGCACACACATTCCGCAAGTGCAGTCGTTCCTTCATGATGGTGTGCACACTACCGACGCTCAATCCAACCACGGCGGCTATGGCGTTCACTGTCACTCGGCGGTCCTGGGTAATGAGTGCATCAACCATCTGGACGTTGTCATCGGTAAAGCAGGGGGTGCCCCAGATCGGGCATCATCGGCTAACGACACCCGTCCTTCCCTGAAGCGCTTGTGCCACGCCTTGACCCTTGCAAGGGACTTGCAGTGTTCGCCGTACACTTGTGTACAATACCCAAGGGGTATGCACCCCTTAGAGATCATCCCCCCCATCATCTGTCTAAATCTCATAAAAGGCAACCCTTTAAAAGCCTACCCAATATCCATCAATACTATAAGGGCAGCTGGCTACTCCATAAAGCAGCTCAACCCTTGCGTAATTATGACACACAGCGACATACTACAAACTGGTTCAACTATGCCACAACGCGCTGACAGAACAGAGGCTAAAGGTATAAAAGGTGCCTTAAGTGGGTCACGAGAATCTCTCCATCACCAGTGCTTCGACGAGACAGCCGGAGGCTAACGACAGTGTCAACCGAGGTGAGTCAGTCAGTCAGTGTTCAGAATCCTACTTTTGTAACCTAACACCCACAGTTTGTACTCACATTATAACATCACAAGATCCCTTAAAAGGGACTAACAGTTACTCATTGCTGACCAATAAACACTTGGTCAGTCTCTTACACTTGCATTACTGATCTACACTCTTCTTCACGTCCCCACGTCCTTCCTTACTCCCGTCACAGTCGGACGTGACACACCGTAGTAATAACGCCAACTCAGACGTCCTTGTATTCCTCACAGCGGCTAGCGTGCTCAATTGAAGCGCGTGCCGAACCGCTGACACTAGCAAGGTGATTATATAATAAGTAGCCGGCTGGGCGACTAGTACACCGACCCGCGTGCTAAGGCTACATCCCTTAAACCACATTTACAGTCTTTATAGGAACGCCCCCTAGTTCCTAGCACACCACAACACACTACACTGGTCAGCTTGCCCTGTCAAGGGGAGCTACCCTTCTTTAGGCACAAACTCATAAATTAGTACAGCAACTCTCCCTTTTAGATCCACCCCCAAATAAGGGATCTAAAACACTGGTGGAGGCGGGGTACTACGCATAGAGAAAAGGGACTCAACCAACGAGCCCTCGTAGTCAAAACGACCCCCTCTGAACCGCAAAAAGCCAAGCAGATAGTGAAAAATTTTTTCCCCCAGACAGAAAGCACCATATTTTTTTTTGGTGCTCTAAACCAACTACACAAGGGAAAGGCTTGATAAACCAACCCCCTAGCCCCATACAGAACCAGAGAGATATAGGAATACACTGGCAAACACGCACAGTTTTTTTTTTTTCTCTCTCTATTGTTACTTTAGGCCCATACACTTCAGGCAGAATGGCACCTCATGAAGAGATTGCAAGCCATGAAGGTAATAGGGGTATGCCAATATTAGTAGCATTATTGGCTAGATGCCAAAGGCACATACAGATCAGGCAAACACAAATACGGACACTCAAAACAGAAAATCGGGACAATACAGGGCAAACAGCCATACACTCCGTCAGAGGGTAGGACAGCGCGATTAAGATGCGCACATAAGCACTTGCAAACAGGCCATATGCCTCAATAGGCAGTACACCCAAATTTGGGACGAATACCGTGAACTCCAAACCAACAAGGCCATTTTTGAGTTCATGGTAGGGCCACCAGCCCAGCCGAGAGAGGACATAAGCGTAGATACGCTAACTCGACAATTTGCGAGGATGTCCCTCTCGACAAGTACTGCCACGCAGTGGCAGGAGTTCGCCGTGGCCACAGTCCAGGAGACGGCCAGGTTAGGCTCCAACATACTAAAGAATACATCCTACACAGACACACGTCCTCCAGCTCCGGATCGGAAGGCAATTTTGCCAAGCCGAGGGGAAGAGCCTAGAACAATCCCCTCGGACCGGATGAACGAGAGGGAGTTGAAGCCAGGACCTTCAATCACACATAATACGACAGAGGGACAACAGGAGGTAACCTCGTCATGGGCTGACGACGTAGAGCCTGACCTACCACATATAAAGCCTACGTACACTCACACAGATAGGCTAACACAGTGGCAGGAGTCTGCCGTGGCCACGGGCCAGAAAGCGGACAGGCTACACGACACCACATTGGCAGGACAAAAACAGGCACTTAAGCGGCCCTCACCGCCAGTTCAAAGGGCAAATTTGCCAGAACGGAGGCGAACACCGGCATTAGTCCCTCAGGATGCACGGTACACGCACATACAGATTAAACAGGCATTACCATACAATACACGGGGATTAGGAAAGGTATTATTACCCACCCCACAAAACCTCGCAGTCAAACATACATACACTCCCGCAAAATCTGCTAAGATAGCGCCAAGCGCAATAACGCCCTTAAATACAGGTACACTTAGACCTAGAAACACGCGCTACGGTGGAAGTAGGGCAAGGCTTACTTTGCTAGAAATTCCGCCGGAAAACAGCAAAGAAACACCTCAATGGATTTCAGAGGCCTATAATATCGTAACAGGGCAAAACCCTTCACCTTTCTGAGCACTGAAGCTCGAAAGACGATAACGACTTCCACCAAGGCCAAAGAAATAAAATAACATCACTTCCCCCATCATAAATGGCCACACAAGTTCTTTCACGCGGGAGATATCAGAAAATAGACCGACAATTACATAGTAAACATAAACTGCGCATTTTTTTTTTCTTTCTCGTATTTTATGTATATACAGGGCAACATGGCCAAATTAGAAGTGAGTAATTTTAAATCCTTCTGTGTTTTTTTTTTGGGAACCATGGCATCTTTCTATTAGGCCATCACTAAGCCAAGTGAAAGCCCATCAGGCTCAAGGCCGGAAAGAGATATTTTGAACACAACTTAGGCATAAAATCACAGCATAGAGCTTAAGGGAGTCTTTCTAAGTAGAAATGACTAGACGTTCTACGTTATGGTTCCACAGTTTGACAGATTCTCTTGTTGCGGGCGAAAACCGTAAGCATGGCAAGAATTAAGAATCTCAAACTAGTTTCAAAAAAAAAAAAAATTTTGGGAGGTGTGCTTTAACCAACTAAAGAGCCCAATTGCACACCGGGATGAGACACTGTCATTTTGGTGAGTTACAATTACTTTGATAGGCAGGTTTGACTCCCACAGTGCACTGGCTTTGCTCGTGACGTGGATACAAGGGTATCAGTTACGTCTGGCAATGGCCTTCCTAAGGTGTACTAGACAGTGTCGGTAGATTCCCCTGAGACGTAACCAGATTACGGTAGTACTCACGTTACCAAAATGGTAAATACTACACTCAGGTCCCAATCACCATTTTTTTTCAAAAACATAGTGCTCACGACATAATTTTTAGAGACTAACGCCACCTACTATTATTTTCTTTCAATGTGCTCTCTTAATGCAGAGCGGGGCATAAATAATTTTTTTTTTGTTTCACACATTTAGCCCAAGAAAGAAAAATGGCCAAATAAACTATATATATATTTTATACATAGGTATACATAACACAACACTCGGGGACACAAGTGTAGTCAATGGAAGGTTCTTTTGCAGACGGCCAATGCATATGAGATTTCCGAAGTGAAATGCCATGGCCTGTGGTTTGGATTCCAAGTAAAACGGAAATCCCGTGGCACATGATCTCTAGAAATGGTCACGTTAAACCACAAAATTCCCCTCTTGCCTTTTTATAATGCGAAGAGCACTAACAGAAAAGCAGGCTGATTAAGAACACATGTTCGGATACACAGCGTTATCGGAACAAATAAACAAGCGAGCGCGCAAGACATTGCAACCCGACACCCTCATACTCAGCAGTAAAGCAGACCTCAGTGATAAACTGCGAGCCTTACAGACGACAGTTCCCAAAGCACACTGCACGGAATCATTCATAGCCAACCTAAGAACCCTATATCTTCAAAATTTACACTACGAGGAGAGGGCAAAAATAAGCAAACTCCTCGCAGGAAGGTATACTAGGGGTTGCGCATAGAAAAACACACAGCCCATTTGCCATAGTGTAGGCGGCACAGAAATGGCCACCAAATCTTTACAGACAACCGGCTTCGAACCCATGTCCACACACAAAAACCTCGTACCGAAAACTAACTAAACAACGGTATTTTCGGTACGAGAAACACAAACAAAATACAGACAGAATGCCCGCAGAACATGAACAACGCAGACATATAACACAGAGAATTACATAGAACACGGGTTCGAACCCCAGAGAAATACACTTGACAGGGAAAATGGACTTTTCAGACAGAGACATATAAATTTCGTAAGACAACGGTCTTACGGAATAATGGCCACACAACGGCAATAGTAGCAGGGCGGATTACCACATCGGGCCGCCAGGAATTTAACACAATGACCACACTGGCATACGTGCAGAAAAACACGCAACAGTGGTTAACCTACATAAAATCCCGGCCTGAAGTTACACACACAAACTGATGACTTGCAGACTTAGCCACTTTGCAACACTGTCGATGACAAAACGCGATTGTGTAGTGGCAGTGACCATGAATAAACAAATGCAGAACAATCATAACACTATACATTTTTCAACACTGCGAAAGCATTTATCAACAAGCAGACGTCACAGACCAAAACTTGACGCAGGCCCAGAGTAGCACGTTCGTAAAGACGTTGGCAGGCCACGGGCGCTTCCTACCCATACACAATATACACAGTAGGACTTAGCCCTACAGCAGACCAGGCGTCCGCGTGGGGTAGCGGAGCGTAGTCACACACACACACACAAACGCGCTCACCAATCAGGGGCGAACATAGGGACTTTGAGGAAACGGGACCTCCCCTTAACAACTTCTTTTTGCGACCCTAGTCCCGAAACAAATCATTCCAGGCGACTAGGACTTAGCCCTATAACGGACCAGAGTAGGTCGTGAAGCTTCGCTATCCCAAAGCGCGGATAGAAAACCAACATGGACCAAGGGAGGATGACAAGAGAACATGCTAACAGCGTCCCACTCTACTCCCTTCCCATAACCTTCTCAAGCCTGACATCAACAACGCAAACACATCTACACGACCATAAACAGCTACACTACACTACAAAGTATACATAAGGGTTGGTAAACTTCATGTGTTTACAGAAAGGGCATGCTACGCCCTGAGCCCCACCGCTATCACCTGAATGAGAGGGGTGCATCGGCCAACACCAACTAAGCGTAATGCACATCTCCATATGAGAGATGAGGCCATAAGTAATAAATACTAACCATTTTTTTTTTAAATTTAAATCATCCCGCATGAGAGGGAAATATATTAGTATTATGCCTCAACCTACACCTATCCATACATGAGTGCAAGCGCCTCATATCCAGACGCATGCATGTATATCCCATCCATTCACCAGGGGATATTGATATCAGACCGGCATGGATTTTTATTTTTTATTTTTTGCAACCCCGGGAATTACCTGCCCCGTTCCACTCACTGTAGGAGCATCCCAGCACAAAAACCGGTTCCAGGCCGCCACTAACGCGGAATTCGGAAGTGCGCAACCTCCTCCTACCCTGCTTTAACCCACTCTACAGATAACTACCCCCAGATCACAATAACAGGGTACCTGACGCCACAGACCCTACTAACACCTCCATCAAGGTTAAAAAAGAGCATTATCGCTGGAGAAGCTGATATAGCACAGGTAGCCTAAAGTAGTCTACGTATGTAGAGGTTTTACCAGCCCACCACACTGGAAGTATTTTACATTTGACACTTTTTACACAGGTTACACCTATATTTAAAAAAAAAAAAAGGGAATCTGAAACACCCTGGCTGATGATACCGGCGTTAGCCAAAGGTCAAAAGCACAACACTAGGGGCAGAACTGGGGTAGGTAATGACAACCCTTACCCCAGTTGGCTCGACAAATCAAATTACTGACGACTAGACCAAATAGACGAACCACGTAAGGTCAAAGCATTCGCGGCCTGGTCGGGCAAGCTCTGGAATCCTAGGTGCGCATAAACCGCCCCTGGGAGGAAGGGATGCTAAACCCACTTTGAGCCACGGTCGTCGAAGCCAAGACCTGCAGGGAGACTTTCTGAGAATGGCGGGAGAAATAGCTCACTCCGCGCCGGCCTCGGGAGCTATCCCTAGAGACGACCATATTATGACTAGACTGTTAGTTAAATTTACGTAAGTAGGACTTCCATGGCGGGGAGTCAGACTCCTATTCGTCAGGAGTGAAGCAGGATCCAAGGGTTCAGCAGGACCAATCCTAGATCCGACAAGTCCTTACCCCGCGAGGTGAAGGTGAAGACCACGACGGTAATCAACAATGCAGAATGAAATATGAATATATATATATGGAATGTACGCGCTCATTCGGTCCTGCGCCCACGTAAATGGACGACAACGGGTCGCCAGAGTTCTTAAATGAGTAGCATAGCGGGCACTCAAAAGGGTTCAGTGGGCCAACCCAGCAATGCCGATTAAGGCGAAGAGGACTCCCCGGACGCTCACTTCCCGGAGGACATATGAATACAAATATTGCGGCCGAAACAGGCGAAGAGGACTCCCCGGACGCTCACTTCCCGGAGGACATATGAATACAAATATTGCGGCCGAAACAGGCGAAGAGGACTCCCCGGACGCTTTCTTCCCGGAGGATATTATGCCATTGGACCACACTGTCCAATGCCCACATAAATGACGACGCATCGGGCAGTCAGAGTGCATTAAGAGATGGGGCATTGCGCGCCCCTCACAGGAGCCAAGTGGGCGGCTCACCTACGACTAATCGGAACGGCAAAACGAGCACGACAAGGAAGTTACAGCGGGCGGAACGGTTAGCTTAGTGGCACCGTAAGCCGCCCGCGGATAGATTAATCCTAGTAATAGACGTCGACACTAGACTTAAGGGGACGGAATCTAGCGACCCTAGAGACAACCGGTGTTTCTGGGGCTCGTGCGGGTGGTGATCTGGGGATTTAATTGCCCCAGGCGATCGTCCTAGGCCAAATTTAGTTATAGACGGTTGCATTTGACACGCAACCTAGGATTAAGCAAATTTAATGAACACTGTTGCAATTCAGCACAGCATCTTTCGGCAATAGATTAAGGCAACCCTCTCGGCTTAGATGTAGTTTTTTTTTATATATACCATAAGTAGAATAAGTAGTATAAGAGAACGCCGTTCGGCGCCTGATGACCCACAAATCCGTCATCAGGGTAAGTCCGATAACTCATGATAAGTTATTATAATGTAGCATAGTCTTACATTTAAGACAATTTTTTTTTAATACATATATTGAGGTAAAATTTCGGCGCTTGGCGGCCCAAATTCGTTGCCAGGGTAAGCCCAATACTACAACACATTAGGAAATGACGTCACGGCACCATATAGGGTAAGCCCGGCCATATATCGAGTAATAATAACCATGCCATTCTTTTCACAGGTAAAAAGGGGCTTCAGACTGTGGCAACGCTGCCACAGGAAGCGGCATATGGAATAGGGAATTTCAATGTTTTGTTAACCTCTCCATTTTTTTTTTGCAGGCATTGTCACCTAGAATATGACACGTGTAATTATGATTTTGCTGCCAGATAGCAGCAACATGCTATTTAATGCCCCCTTTTTGTAGTATTATACCTGTGCATACTAACCTCCATTTAACATTCATTCTCACTTACACACTCACTACATTTTTTTTTACAGCTACACGTCAATAATCTGCACAGCGGGAATGATGCCTGTGGGGCATCAAGCTTGCTGGCAGATCTGCATAAAACAAAAACACTTGAAGCGTCAAAATGCGACGCAGCTTACGGCGATGAGGGCGCAACCGGCATGTGGCGGCGACCCTCATGGCCAAGTGTGCAAGCATTCACCCACAGAGGATGCTTCACAGACTAGGTATTAAGAATACACTGCAAGCGGTACGACCACTCAACCGTGCCAAGAGGTGGCCGTATAGAATCAGCCGTGATACGGCAAGCGTACGTACAAACAGGTAGCGTGCACGCGAGGATCCAAATAAAAACTAGAATTATAAGGGTTTAGCGCGCTTAAGTAGACATAAGGTCATTGTAGTTCATAATTTTAAAGAGTAAACTACATACATATTCATGCGCCCACGGGCAATTATTCCAATTGAAATTCCTAAATGTCAGCATCGCAACATGATACATTAAACTCTATATATATTTTTGTCTGTTTATCAAGTTCACGTGTACACGATGTCTATATTTTTGTTTTGTTTTGTTTCGTTTGCTAAGGTAACACGTAACCAATGTCTGTGAATTGTTTTCTTTCATTTTTCTCTCTTCTAACTTCCCCATTTGTCAGGGTGTTCCGCTTTTCCCACACAAATAAATACTTTTGAATATTTCCTTTAAATTATACCCTGGAACACCCATTTTTTTCTATTCTCTCCTATCTTCTTTATTGCGGGGAGCACTTTTTCCCCAAGATAGGGCGGACGACGCAATCATCCGTTCGGCCCTGGGTTTTTCCTCCCTGCACAACTATGTAACCATGTATAACCATGTTTTTTTTCTTTTTTATGCCGACAACGGCAATGGCGATTGTGCCTCAATAGCAATTATTTTCCTTATTCAACGATGTTAATGCACATTTCACCATGCAATGTAAAATTTATATACATATATATCTATGTACACCCCATAACCCTCCCCTCTGAACACGGGCTGACCGCACACCTACACTTCTGCACGACGACACCCGTTCCATACGACGACGCTTACGACGCCACCACCAGAAGAGACGAGGGGGATTCAAAAACTACTACGACAACATCCCAACCCCAAGTGCCCTTCCCGGTCGCGAGGACGCGACCAAATGGAGGAAGAGGCTTGTACAATACCCAAGGGGTATGCACCCCTTAGAGATCATCCCCCCCATCATCTGTCTAAATCTCATAAAAGGCAACCCTTTAAAAGCCTACCCAATATCCATCAATACTATAAGGGCAGCTGGCTACTCCATAAAGCAGCTCAACCCTTGCGTAATTATGACACACAGCGACATACTACAAACTGGTTCAACTATGCCACAACGCGCTGACAGAACAGAGGCTAAAGGTATAAAAGGTGCCTTAAGTGGGTCACGAGAATCTCTCCATCACCAGTGCTTCGACGAGACAGCCGGAGGCTAA
This sequence comes from Meconema thalassinum, assembly GCA_946902985.2. Lineage (NCBI taxonomy): Eukaryota > Metazoa > Arthropoda > Insecta > Orthoptera > Tettigoniidae > Meconema > Meconema thalassinum. Next base: position 649,489,471 of record OX336391.1, read on the forward strand.
CGACAGTGTCAACCGAGGTGAGTCAGTCAGTCAGTGTTCAGAATCCTACTTTTGTAACCTAACACCCACAGTTTGTACTCACATTATAACATCACAAGATCCCTTAAAAGGGACTAACAGTTACTCATTGCTGACCAATAAACACTTGGTCAGTCTCTTACACTTGCATTACTGATCTACACTCTTCTTCACGTCCCCACGTCCTTCCTTACTCCCGTCACAGTCGGACGTGACACACCGTAGTAATAACGCCAACTCAGACGTCCTTGTATTCCTCACAGCGGCTAGCGTGCTCAATTGAAGCGCGTGCCGAACCGCTGACACTAGCAAGGTGATTATATAATAAGTAGCCGGCTGGGCGACTAGTACACCGACCCGCGTGCTAAGGCTACATCCCTTAAACCACATTTACAGTCTTTATAGGAACGCCCCCTAGTTCCTAGCACACCACAACACACTACACTGGTCAGCTTGCCCTGTCAAGGGGAGCTACCCTTCTTTAGGCACAAACTCATAAATTAGTACAGCAACTCTCCCTTTTAGATCCACCCCCAAATAAGGGATCTAAAACACTTGTGACATTCGGCGATGAATGTCCGTTCCCCCTACTCCTTCCGCTGTCGGAGACCGAACAACACCTCTTTGCTCTTCGGTTGACGCCTCCATGTCACTGTTTGCAATGCGACTGGCAGCGTTGGACGATCGATGCATGCTGCTGCTCGCTTTGTATCGTCACGTGACGTGCACGCGTGCCCTCTAGCAACGGGCTGTGACCTTCCACGCTCTGGTCGGAACCACACCTCGTTACACACGCCACGATTAGCCGATGTCGTCACCGGTTTGCGCATTCCAGCCTTCGGCTCATTACTTTTTGAACGCACCTTATACGACATGGGACCGCCGGTTTTACTTCCTCTCCGAAGGAGGCATACTGAGGGATTTATAACGCTCTTAAAAAATCCGACGACTTCGGCCGGGTTTGAACCAGCGATCTTGCCGAAATCCCTTGTCGGAATGGTCATTTGGTAGGCCAGGGCTCTCCATGGGAGGTAGTTTCACAGGGGTTTGTGAGGTGGTGAGTATTTATTCTAACTTTACAGTGTTCCTGTGAAACAATATTATTTATTTAGTGACTTTAAACCAACTCCTAATGGTCATATTTCCACTCCCTCACTTCCACACAAACACTGCTGAAGTTCGTAGCAAATAAACAATGCAGTACAATGTTTTTTATTTATTTTTTATTATTTTTGTACACAATTTCAATAAACTCTGGCATTCGTCCTGTAGGGTAATATAATAACTGGTTTTAAAATCTCTGGCGCGTCCTCGTTCATTTAGAAATCATGACATTAATTACTACATAATATAAAAATTGTTTGTTACATTTGACATCCTCTCTCTCTCTCTGTGGAATGTTGTTATACCTAGTAACACGTACTCCCACACATTCATTCGGAATTTCATATTTGTTTTAATATAATGTATGGAGATTTATGAGACAATAATTGGAAAAATAAATTGTGAAATCCTGTTCAGCGTGCAAAATAACATTAAGATAATCTGGAGTAACATACTTTTTGTTCGCACGGTACCCATCCCGTTTGTAGCAGGGTTTAATAGAATTATACGGTATTTTTAAATGTAAGCTTTTTGGCGCAGAAGTAAAATGCACGAGTAAATTCCCTAACCAGAAACTGCACTATGGTGGTCTTCATTTATTATTATTATTATTTATTTATTTATTTACAGCGTATTTTCCCAATATTGGAAAGCGTTAAGCAATTTGATTCAATTCTTGACGTTCTTCTTATTTTTGCCAGTATTGTTTCATCCTATTGGAAAATGCCAATTTTCTTTCGTCAGACCATTGAGGTCTGTAAGGTGTAGGTTTTGGTTGCTCTGGTTGGACTTCCCAGTTGTTCACTTTGTTACGGAAGGAGTCTCTGTCTGATGTGTCGGTTGTGTTAGCAGTTCGCATGTCTTCTTGTACTTCTTGTATCCATGGTGTTGTACTTTTGAGTGATGATATGTAATCTAGTATTCTTTTGGTTAGTCGTGTATTCGGCAGACTACGTTGGTTGCTCTGGTTGGACTTCCCAGTTGTTCACTTTGTTACGGAAGGAGTCTCTGTCTGATGTGTCGGTTGTGTTAGCAGTTCGCATGTCTTCTTGTACTTCTTGTATCCATGGTGTTGTACTTTTGAGTGATGATATGTAATCTAGTATTCTTTTGGTTAGTCGTGTATTCGGCAGACTACGTTGGTTGCTCTGGTTGGACTTCCCAGTTGTTCACTTGGTTACGGAAGGAGTCTCTGTCTGATGTGTCGGTTGTGTTAGCAGTTCGCATGTCTTCTTGTACTTCTTGTATCCATGGTGTTGTACTTTTGAGTGATGATATGTAATCTAGTATTCTTTTGGTTAGTCGTGTATTCGGCAGACTACGTATGTGCCCGAAGAATTTCAATCGTCTTTTTCTGAAGTCGACTTCGATGTTTGAGTATTTTTCAGTTGTCTTGATTGACTGTAGTCGGTACCCGTCAGGAGTGAGTCTTGCTCCCAGTATTTTCGGAATGATTTTTCTTTCTTCTTTCTTGATGTCTTCAAGCTCATATTTCTTATTGAGTGTAAGTGTTTCGCTTGCATAGAGACTTGCCGGTTTGATGACAGTGTTGTAATGTCGAAGTTTGGTTTGTCTTGACATGCATTTCTTGTTATAGAGGTTTTGGATAAGTCCGAGTGCTCTACTGGTTTTCTGGAGGCGGTTTTGTTGTGAGATATTTTCGGATCCAGTTGGTTCGATAAATTCTCCCAGATATTTGAAATGTGGGACTCTTTTGATGTTTTTTTATTATTATTATTAATATTATTCCTATCTTTCATCGTTATGTCCATTCATAGAAGGCGGAAGCACACTGGCCTCTCACCGCTGGGTCTGTGGTTCAAATCCCCGTCACTCCATGTGAGATCTGTGCTGGACATAACGGAGGCAGACAGTTTTTTCTCCGGGTACTCCGATTTTTCCTGTCAAAAATTTAATTCCAACAACACTCTCCCCTATCATTTCATTTCATCTGTCATTCATTTAATCATTGCCTCAGAGGAGTGCGACAGGCTTCGGCAGCCAGCACAGTTCATATTCTCGCCGCTAGATGGGGGCTTCATTCATTCCATCCCTGACCCGGTCGGTCGACTGGAAGCAGGCTGTGGATTTTCATATGTTCTTACACCTTTTCGCATCCTCAATTACGCTGAGGAAGGGCACAATGTGACTGAACCCGGTACGATATTGAAGTACAATATGTATTGACTTATGGTTATATAACTTACATTTTATTATAATTACATCGTCTGTACAGGGATAGGAGGGTGATCTACAATGTATACAGAAACCAGACATCAGTCATTCGAGCTGAAGGACATGAGAGAGAAGCTGGTAGTCAGAAAGGTGTAAGGCAAGGCTGCAACGTATCACCCGTACTTATCAATCTTTACATTGCACAAGCAATGAAGGAAAATGGAGAAAAATTAAAAGTGGGAGTGAAGATTCAAGGAGAAATAATATCAACTCTGAGATTTGCTGATGACATTGTCATCTTGGCCGACACGCCTGAGGATTTAAATAAGTTTTTGAATGGTATGGACTCCGTCTTACGGAAAGAACACATGATGAAAATGAATAAATGTAATACAAAAATACTGGAATGCAGCCGAAATAATTCAGAAACCTCTATGTACATCAAATTGGCAGGTGAAAAGCTGAAAGAAGTAGGAGACTTCTGTTACTTAGGAAGCAAAATAACCAGTGGTGGACGAAGCAAAGAGGACATAAAAACTAGGTTGGCTCAGGCAAGGAAAGCATTTATACAAAACAGGAATCTGTTGGACATCGAATATAGATTTGAGTATTAGAAAGTCATTTTTGAAAGTCTTTGTCTGGAGCGTTGTGCTCTATGAAAGTGAAACTTGGACTTTTGGTGCAGCAGAAAAGAGGAGAATTGAAGCATTTGAAATGTGGTGTTACAGGAGAATGATGAAGATCAGATGGGTAGATAGGGTTACAAACGAAGATGTATTAAGACGAGTGGAAGAGGAGAGATGTTTCTGGCGACTACTAATGAAAAGAAGATATAGGTTGGTAGGACACTACTAAGACACCCAGGAATAGCAAGTTTAGTAAGGAAAGAAGGGTTGAGGACAAGAACTGTAGCGGTAGACCAAGGTTAGAATATGTTAAACAGATTGTCTCGGATGTAGGGTGTGGTAGCTATGTAGAAATGAAACGATTAGCTCAGGACAGGGAGGCATGGAGGGCTACATCAAACCAGTCAAAAGACTGAAGACTCAAACAACAACAACATCGTCTGTAAGGAATCAGGATATCATGGTCATTTTTATGTCATTCTATGGTGAAAATTAACTTAATGGGTATATGCTACTACATACGTACTCTTCTAGTCCTGTATAATAAGGAGAAGAGGCGATATACATTTTTGTGTTACGGATGATATTCCAGGCCAATTTGGTATTTAAAATTTTCATACCTGCCAGGATTGTAAGGGATTTGCTTTCAAGTCCCGATAATGGTCACATTTTCAAACTTAAAAGCTTCAATATACAGATTGGATGCAGCTGAATTACAAGTGGTATTAGATTCTGATTCTTGGATTATTATGTCACAAGTTATGTATTTAACTCTTCCGTCCTTCACGAGAAAAGCGTGTTTTATGCATTAAATCATAGCCGAATTCTGGCTACTACCGATACGTAGGTGCGTGCCGGGAGCATGCCGAGAAGCCAGAAACATTTATGGCCGGTGGCGGCTAGCCCACGCGTTAGTCATCTGGGTATATCAACTATACGTCACTACCCTCTTCTATCAATAAACCATGTCTGATTGGTTAGTTCCTAAGTTTAGGGGCTGAGACCACGTGGCCATGTAGCCCCGTGTACTTTGGGTGTGTGTGGAATCTGTCTGACAACTGGTGTTAATTGTGAGGGCTGTATTAGTGTGTGTTATCTGTAATTCAGGTAAGGACTGCAGACGATCAATTTCAAGTAGTTCCTACTTTTGCTACCAAATGCTACCATCAATGACACCTAGCTGGGAACTTGGCTTCTAGATGCCACCACAACTGGCTCCTGACGGCGAAAGTTGGAACTTTATAGAACGTTGATCAAATCTAACCTACAAATTTAGATTCACACTACAATTATTGTAGTTTGTGGAAGGTTATTTTACATATCTTAAATCTATGACATGGACCCGCCAACTTTACTTCCCCTCCGAAGGAAGCCATATTGAGGGATTTTTAACGCTCTTAGAAATCCGACGACATCGGCTGGGTTCGACCCACAGTCTTCGACATAGCAGCTCAGCATGCTACCAACTACGCCACTCAGCTCACCAGCATTGCAAACGCATGATGCACACACTTATTTCGCAGCGTTGACAGAAGTATTTCGGCAAAGGACGTGCCACAATGACGTGATAGGTATTCGTTCATGTACTTTATACCTACACCTTGTGACCGATCCAGTCAGGGTCAATTACCAGCCCCGGATGACAGAAGATGAAGGAACCCGGAGAGTCAGTATGACGTCATGGCATGACGCGGCGAGGTAACCGCGAGAGCAGGGGAATGTTCCGGAAGGTTCCAACCCCTCCCACTTTTTTCTCGAAGAAGGACGCAGTTCCGGAATGTTCAGTATGTGTATGTGAGTCAGCAGTGTGTGAGTCAGTAGTGCGTGGACGAGAATGTCACACAGCGGAGCACGGAAGATTAGCCCATGTCATGTAGACAGTGATTTTACATCGGGAACTTGAATGGTTTTTGTGAGTAACCAGCAGGCCATGAAGCCTGAAACTAGCGTGCATATATTGCCAGTGAGTTTTTTTCAGTGAAGTATGTCAGTTTGTTGGTCGAACAGTGTGAATTTCAAGGCGATTTCGTACTCGCTAGTGTGTGAGGAAACAGTTAGAATTGATAAAGGAAGTCCGTTTATGCCGACAATTTATGTTCATTAAAGATTGATACCAGGAGGTGTTTAAATTTACGAGTATCAGGGGAAGAACTATATAACGATAGTCGAGGCGAAACATTATCGCGAGGCCCTATATGTTAACAGACATCCATTCGGAAATAGCATAGCAGTACGGCGTTTTAAGAAACGTAGTGAGAACGCAGTAAGGAAGGCCATATCTACTTTAAGCTTGGGTTGGAAGCCTACGGGCCGCAGGCAACTTGATATGTCGGTCAAGGCCAGCTCGAAATAGCTCCTCGTGGAAGGAAGTGTGTCACCGGGTTAAAGGAAGTGAAACATATAACTCAAGTGAACCAGGAACTAGACGCTTTAGTGTGCGAGCGTGAATGTGCTCTGATATAGTGAGATGTAATATTGCCACATGGCAGCATGAACTTAATAGCCATGGACTCATATATTCTGGGCATCAACATGCATATTAACACGCGAATTATGCTGCACTGAACTTCTAAGGGGCCATAATGGGATGAACGGTCTCAACGAGGTGGACGAGTGGACCATGGTTGGGAAGTCGGGAGACGGCGCTGTTGAAAGTGACCGGGGACAACCTGTGGGCAGACATGGGCGTCGCCAGGAGATCGGGAGGTGCCATGGGCGGATACCTCTACCAGTACGCTGGGAGACCACATCGCGGGGACGCTGGAGGGACGCCGCCGCCCTGATGCCGCAGACGATGACGACGCCGACGCCATGGAATTCCGAGGACACCGGATATAAAGTAAGACGTTTCCTTTCCATCCTTGTTCATCAGAAAGAAGAGAACTTCTACCTCGGATAGCCATGCCATGAGATAACCTGAGATCGTGTAACTTAACGCCCTTTATAATCATTTATTCCAGGTTGAATAAGAGCATCATTTTTTTTCATAGGGTCGTGCAGATGTTTTTTTTGTCTTTCTTTTCGGGTCATTTGACCTACATAAATTTACAGCATCAATGGTAGGAGTAAGACATGTATTTATTCTCTGAGACATAATAATAATAATAATAATTTGAAATTGGGTAACGATAATAGGAGATGCCCATTTTTGCTGGGAGATTCTAGCCTGACGATTTCAGAGGTCATTATTCGAATTTTATTCTGAAAGGTGTGTCACGGATTGCATAGATTTTTATTGCAAATGAATATGGTTGAAGATTGTCGGATAAGGTTCCTTGGATAGGATGCCATATTATCATACGACCTCGTGGTCCCGATAAAGTTGATACGCTCTGTTAGTGTGGGTTCTTGAGACATGCTAATAATGCATGATTTATTTTGTAATGATGTTGTGTAAAGTTTGTGATAATTATGTGGTAATTAAAAATGGTATTATTCCGTCAAAATGTGACGAGATTATTCACGGGGCGACGGATGTCCGTGGAATTGTAGTTGTAAGGACAGGGTCCTCTTGACGAACGTGCCACGTTCATTGATGAGTTGTATTGAATAGCGCAGGGGTGTAATTGATGGTGCGCTCGACAGTCAGGTTGTTTGGATCTTCACACAGAGTGTTCGGCGGAAGGGTTACGATTAAATGTTTGTTATGTGTATGGAAGACGCTAGGGCGCCTTATTACGAAGTTCTTAACCTTTCATAAACATTGGACAATGCTATAATTTAATTACTATGACAAATATGACCGTGTGGATCAAGGTTGTTGGAAAGGCGAAGATAAATTAATAATAATAATAAGAATTAGTAGTGTAAATATGTAAGCACAATCTGGGTGTGTTAATAATTTATGATAGTTTATAATTAATTGTTGAAATGTCATCTTATGTGAAGCTGAGTCGATGTTTGAGTGCTATTTGATGTAACATGATGCTCTTTAATTATTCATTTGCAGTTCGATAGAGGAGATCCGTCCATTACTGTATAAGGGTAGACAGTTGTAATTTATATAGATATTCGATATATTCTTAGAGTTTTTTTTTGCCGCAGGTGAACTTTATGTTGAGTGGCTAGTGATGTTTACATGCGTGTGCACCGATAAATTATGGTTAATTTAGCTTTTTGAAAGACGATCTCCCTGTCGGAACTTTAAGAGAGGACACCCACGAGTTTGAATAAGCGTAATTTTCTTTTCTTTGTTTAGGGACTATGAACTTTATATTTTTTTTCCTCGGACTTTGTCCCACCATAACATTATACTCGTGCGTGATAGGCAGGTTGCATATTTATTTATCCTTTGGCCAATAAAGGAGCAGATATGATTTTACGAGGGCTTTTTCTTTCTTTTCTGTTTGTCAGTTCAAGTTAGGGTTTTGCTTGTGAATCCTGGTTCAGTCTATTTGCCATCCCAACCCGTAAACGACCCGAGACCCCTTTGTCTCTAGCTCGCTGGAGCTTTTCTTTTAGTCTTGTCTGTATGACCCAAGATTCATGCCCTAATTTTTTTTTTGTACCCACTCCCTTGGCTGTTTCTTCTAATGGGGCCGGGATGCTAGTCGGGTGATCGCCTGTCCCATTGGAGAAGCGGGCACAGGGGGGGGGGGGAAGTGGCGCCGCCAACGTGTTGGGCTCGACGACGATGGTGTGTTTCGTTTCCGTCATGGGCATGTTTTTTGTACTCTATCATTTGTTGTGATGATGGGAGTATACTGTGTTGTCAGATTCGTGCCTTTGATGGGAGCGCGATACTTGCCATGTGTAATTCTTGTGTAAAATTAACCTCGTATCACACTGAGCCTTTAGTGAACCATTTGACAGGGTTAGTACACGATCTCAGGTTATGGCTATACTCGACGACCTACATTCCCATGTAGGCCCCTATATTTAAGTTGTATTGTAAGATGTCACAAGTAGTAACCACAGAGAATATTGCTGATATATTAAAACAAATCCAAGTTGGATTAAATGGTCTAACCACTGAAATGAATAATGTTAAGGATAGCGTTGGGTCAATTAAAACAAACATGAAGAGCGATATGGATCGCTTATGGACGGCACAAGAGGGTGTCGGTATTCAGGTAGCAGAGGTACAGAGGACACAAGAGGGTGTCGGCACTCAAATAGCAGGAATAAAAAAAGATGTTAGTGTTAAAGTTGATGGTCTCAGAACCGACTTATTAGAAGTCATGGGATCTAATCTTAAGAGTTTAGAATCTCATTTGCAGAAAAACATTGATGCTGTAGAACGTAATCTTAGACTATCAGGAAAGGCTATAGATAATAAGATTAATCTACTCGATAAAAAGGTAGAAACTACATTCCAAGTGCTCACCGCGGAGCTCAAAGATTCTATGGCACGGCAAATCAGGGATACTCAGAGTTCGCTTCGGGGGAATATTGAAGGACTTGAGGAGAAGTTGAACAGTAATATTAAAGGCATGGGACAAGATTTGACGGCAAAAATTGAGCAAATTGGTCAGTCTAACGAGGAAACCCTGGATAAGTTGAAACAGGACGTGTCAGGTTGGAAAGAAGAGGTTGCGAAGGACGTGAAAAACATGCAGATACAGGTTGAATCATTCCAGGACACGTATGACAGGAAAATCACTCATTCACAAACGACATTACTCGAACATGTGAGAGAATCTATCCACACTTCCATTGTTGAGTTGGAGGAGAAGATCATTATTCAACAGGGAAGGCAACTCACTCGATTAGGCAACTTAGAGGTGGAAATGACGCAGATAAAAGACAAATCGGAGTCAGAAAGGGTTAGATGGTCCGAAATTGAAAACACGCCACATCTTAACGGGACGGAAAGTGAAAACGCCCCATTTTCTAGAAAGGCGGGTGAGGTAGATGCAACGCCGAGAATACGGAGTACAAATCCCGCGGGACACCTAACTATCATTAGAAGTATAGACCACCAACCGAGGAAATTCTCGGGGAACAATGGGACTAATAACGTCACACCTATCGAATTTATGAGGGAGGTCCGTGAATACATGGCGGAAAATAAGATACCACGTGAGAGGGAACTAAGAGTTATTGAGAGGTCCCTGGAATCGACGGCATTAACTTGGTTTCGCGCATTTCGATACACGTTCACGAGCACGGATGAGTTCGAACGATTATTAATCAAACGTTTTTGGAGTCCTGAAGAACAATTGAACATACGGGCGGAACTATATGCTAAACGGTATGCGACGTCCAATCCGACTAGGTACGCGGGGTACTTCGCGTCGCAACTCGCCAGGCTGCAATATTTGACTCCACCAGTGCCGGAGGACGAATTGGTCCAAGCCATTATACGACAGTTACCTGTAGAGGTCCAGAAGAGTGTAATAGCGTCAGGAGCCGAGACTTTAGAGGGATGTGAAGAGATTCTTCGAAAACTGGACCACACTAGCGCACAGTTACAGGCGAGGTCCGGACGACAGGAAAATAGAGATGTGAACACGGTCGTGATTGACAAAATTGCGCAGACGGAAGAGCGAACGCCGCGGGAGACGGACAGGCCAAGGGACACAGGGTACTATCGGAGCCGAGATAGGAGCTACAGTGGAACAGACGAGCGACCCAGATGGAGGAATAAACCGTATGAAGAACGTAGGAGATCCCGATTCAACAATACGAAGGGACGATATGGTGAATATCAGCGAAGGCAGTCAAATCAATATTATCAGAGACAGAATGCCTATAGGGATTCTCGTTCGCAGGGGTCGCGGCCGAGCTATACGGAAAGACATCGAGAGAGCCAGGAATATTTACAACAATTACAGAGTAATCCATCCGCACCACCGGGGGAAGCTGACCGACCACCTGACACAAGTCGGTCAGATCAACCAAAAAAAAAAATTCAAATTAAGAAATTCCTCAAACCTTGGTCCTCCCGAACTGATAGAAATTCAAGAGATATTTCAGGCTACCGATGAAGACTTGATTCATGAGGAAGACGTTATCCGCCGCGGGAAAGTATATTCTTTGCCGATCATAACAGTAGAGGTGCTCGGTAAACAAATAAAAACCCTGGTTGACACCGGAGCGATGATTAGTGTGGTGTCTCAGTCATGTTTGGACGAGATAATGGAGGCAGGACCCGTACATACTCTACCTGTAGCGAATGTAAAGGTTAGAGGTGTAATTCCCGATCGCTCAGTGAGATGCAAGCTGCAGGCCCTGTTGACGATCAAGATTGCGGGGAGGTTTTATGAGCACGTGTTCGTGGCCATCTCCAACATCAATTTTCAAATAATTCTGGGTGTTGACTTCATTTCGGAGTACGGCTGGATTATAAATATGCAAGAGGGTGTTATGTATGTCGGAAACGAATCGCCGAGCAGAGGATCGAAAGGTTATATCAATGCCAGCTCGAGCACGCCCTTCTTGGAGAACACACTCGAGAATATCGTGGAACGTGAGGAAGAGACGATCACCCACATGCCCGTTGGTGTAAAGGAAATTTTGGATCCAACCGTCCAGAAACAGTTTGATGACCTAATACAGGAGTTCCGGGAGGTATTCAGCGACAAACCCGGAGTTATCAAGAACTTTCAGTACGATATCAAGTTGAGTGATGACTCACCATACAGGAAACACATATATCCAGTCCCAGAGAAATGGAAGGAGGAGGTAAAGGCCATGATAAACGCCATGGAGAAGGATGGCATAATAAAGAAGGCTCCGACTTCTTTCCTAAACCCTTTAGCGGTTGTAAGGAAGCCAAACGGTCGCCTAAGGATTTGTCTAGATGCACGTGGAATAAATGCACGCATTTTGCCAGAATATGACCGCCCACCGCAAATTAGAGAGCTGCTGAGGCGCTTTAAAGGAAAGAAATATTTCTCGACCGTAGATCTCACAAATTCCTATTATCATGTCGAATTAACCGAGAACAGCAAGCAATACACTGGCTTCCTGCATGAGCAGAAGACCCACGTCTTTAACCGCCTTCCCTTCGGTTTGAAAAACAGTGGCCCTGTGCTGATTCGAGCGCTGGACAGCAACTTGAGTGAAGAGGTCAAGAAACACGTACTATGTTATGTGGACGATTTGATCTTGGCATCCACGTCAGTAGAGGAGCACCTGAAACCCTTGAGATTGTTGTTTGAGAACTTGCTTACGGCCGGATTCAAGGCAAACCTGGAGAAATGCAATTTCTTTCATCGAGAAATTCGATTTTTGGGACATCTCATTGACGAACATGGATATCGGCCGAACCCGGAGAAAATTGAAGCGATAGCTGAGTTTCCCAGACCAGAAAGGGTGAAACAAGTGAGGCAGTTCCTGGGAATGACTTTATTCTTTTCTAGTCATTGTCCCCGTTACACGGATGTAGTTGCCCCTCTACAGAGCATGCTCAGGAAAAACAATCGTTGGAAGTGGGATCAGGCGTGTGAAGAGGCCTTCACGGAAGCTAAACACATGCTCCTTAACAACGTTAAACTGGAGTACCCAGACTTCTCCAAAACATTTTATATTGACACCGATGCTTCAAAGGTAAGAGTGAGCGCTGTGTTGTACCAGTTGGATGACGAGAAGAAACAACATTATCTGGCATTTACCAGTAGGAAATTGCGACAGCCTGAGCTTAATTACTTTGCCACGGAGTTGGAGGCGCTGGCTATAATTTATGCTCTAAAGATGTGGAAGAAGATTCTTCTAGGGCATAAGGTCGTGATTGTGACGGCCCATCGCGCGTTACAGTTTATGTTAAAGTCTGACATTTCAAGCGAAAGAGTCACGCGCTGGACCCTGTTCCTGCAGCAATTCGATGCAGAAGTTATTCATAGGCCCGGAAAGCAAAACTTTCTAGCGGATGTTTTGAGCAGAAACCCACGTGAAGAGGCTGTTTTGCACCAGGTAGAGCTAATACCGGACGATCAGGAAACGGTGGAACGTTTGAAACGCCGGAGCCAGGCGCAACGGCGATATACTCCGTTAAGACGGATATACCGGTATTTGAAGAATCGCATGGGTGCAGATGATCCCGATTATGCTGGAACGGCGAAGATTGCTCACTTTTATCACATTGTTGGTGACGTGATTCACAAATTTGTCGATAAAGACCACACAAGGCTACGTATTGTAATACCGCCGAAGTTGATTTCAGCAGTGGTTTGGTTGGCTCACCGATCTATTGGGCACGGACGATGTGATAAAACCTTACACGCCATAAGAGAAACATTTACCTGGGAGTATATGGGAAAAACCGTACGAGCGGTAATCAGGACATGCGACATCTGTCAGAGATGCAAATTCCCTTCGGACGTATCTAAGGAGAAGCCTAGGGCTATTATACCGACTCGTCCGAATGAATTAATGGCTACGGACCTGTATGGCCCCCTTCCGAGGTCCACCAGGGGTAACCAATACATCTTGGTGACGATGGATGTGTTTACCAAATTAGTCATGTTGCACCCTATCCAGAAGGCAACATCCCGATACGTGATTCGCAGGATCGAAACCGGCGTGATTCCAACTGCAGGGAAGCCAGAGTTCCTTCTGAGCGATCACGGAACGCAGTTCACGAGCGCCGAATTTCAGGAAGCTATGGCACGACTCGGCATAAGGCATATCTTGAGCTCCATAAGATACCCAGAAGGAAATCCTGTTGAAAGAGTAAATGCGGAGATTGGAAAGTACTGCCGGATTTACTGTCATGAACAGCATCATCGATGGATGGAAGTGGTACCCATAATTGAACGTTGCTTGAATTCTACAACACATGAGAGTACCAGACAAATTCCTTGTCTTCTGCACCATGGACGAAAACCGAGTAGACCTTGGCATGCTGTTATACAGGCACCCCCAGAGATTGAGCCGTCAGTGCAAAGGAGAAACGAACTGGCTCGGGAGATGATGCAGCTACAAGCGCAGAAACGGGAGAGAAGGAAGGCTGGCCGCCGTTTTCGCGAGCCACTTCGAGTCAATGACCTGGTGCTGATTCGGAAACCCACGTCATCAAACTTACCACTCAGAGTGTATGGGAAATTTGCGCGCCCATTTTCGGGACCCCATAGGGTTGCCAGAGTGATGGACAACAATTGCTATAGGGTGGTTGGCAACGTCACGAATGCACTTGTTGGGAATTTCAATGCTGCGAATCTGCGGAAGTATCACCGGCAAGCCCGTTAGTCAGCATTGAGGAGATGACTGAAAAAGATCGTTCACATGCATCACTTGAGGAAAAACATAAGCTATGTTCCCACCGCTTATATTTTGAAGGCCGCGGGAGAGATGTGACCGATCCAGTCAGGGTCAATTACCAGCCCCGGATGACAGAGGATGAAGGAACCCGGAGAGTCAGTATGACGTCATGGCATGACGCGGCGTGGTAACCGCGAGAGCAGGGGAATGTTCCGGAAGGTTCCAACCCCTCCCACTTTTTTCTCGAAGAAGGACGCAGTTCCGGAATGTTCAGTATGTGTATGTGAGTCAGCAGTGTGTGAGTCAGTAGTGCGTGGACGAGAATGTCACACAGCGGAGCACGGAAGATTAGCCCATGTCATGTAGACAGTGATTTTACATCGTGAACTTGAATGGTTTTTGTGAGTAACCAGCAGGCCATGAAGCCTGAAACTAGCGTGCATATATTGCCAGTGAGTTTTTTTCAGTGAAGTATGTCAGTTTGTTGGTCGAACAGTGTGAATTTCAAGGCGATTTCGGACTCGCTAGTGTGTGAGGAAACAGTTAGAATTGATAAAGGAAGTCCGTTTATGCCGACAATTTATGTTCATTAAAGATTGATACCAGGAGGTGTTTAAATTTACGAGTATCAGGGGAAGAACTATATAACGATAGTCGAGGCGAAACATTATCGCGAGGCCCTATATGTTAACAGACATCCATTCGGAAATAGCATAGCAGTACGGCGTTTTAAGAAACGTAGTGAGAACGCAGTAAGGAAGGCCATATCTACTTTAAGCTTGGGTTGGAAGCCTACGGGCCGCAGGCAACTTGATATGTCGGTCAAGGCCAGCTCGAAATAGCTCCTCGTGGAAGGAAGTGTGTCACCGGGTTAAAGGAAGTGAAACATATAACTCAAGTGAACCAGGAACTAGACGCTTTAGTGTGCGAGCGTGAATGTGCTCTGATATAGTGAGATGTAATATTGCCACATGGCAGCATGAACTTAATAGCCATGGACTCATATATTCTGGGCATCAACATGCATATTAACACGCGAATTATGCTGCACTGAACTTCTAAGGGGCCATAATGGGATGAACGGTCTCAACGAGGTGGACGAGTGGACCATGGTTGGGACGTCGGGAGACGGCGCTGTTGAAAGTGACCGGGGACAACCTGTGGGCAGACATGGGCGTCGCCAGGAGATCGGGAGGTGCCATGGGCGGATACCTCTACCAGTACGCTGGGAGACCACATCGCGGGGACGCTGGAGGGACGCCGCCGCCCTGATGCCGCAGACGATGACGACGCCGACGCCATGGAATTCCGAGGACACCGGATATAAAGTAAGACGTTTCCTTTCCATCCTTGTTCATCAGAAAGAAGAGAACTTCTACCTCGGATAGCCATGCCATGAGATAACCTGAGATCGTGTAACTTAACGCCCTTTATAATCATTTATTCCAGGTTGAATAAGAGCATTATTTTTTTTCATAGGGTCGTGCAGATGTTTTTTTTGTCTTTCTTTTCGGGTCATTTGACCTACATAAATTTACAGCATCAATGGTAGGAGTAAGACATGTATTTATTCTCTGAGACATAATAATAATAATAATAATTTGAAATTGGGTAACGATAATAGGAGATGCCCATTTTTGCTGGGAGATTCTAGCCTGACGATTTCAGAGGTCATTATTCGAATTTTATTCTGAAAGGTGTGTCACGGATTGCATAGATTTTTATTGCAAATGAATATGGTTGAAGATTGTCGGATAAGGTTCCTTGGATAGGATGCCATATTATCATACGACCTCGTGGTCCCGATAAAGTTGATACGCTCTGTTAGTGTGGGTTCTTGAGACATGCTAATAATGCATGATTTATTTTGTAATGATGTTGTGTAAAGTTTGTGATAATTATGTGGTAATTAAAAATGGTATTATTCCGTCAAAATGTGACGAGATTATTCACGGGGCGACGGATGTCCGTGGAATTGTAGTTGTAAGGACAGGGTCCTCTTGACGAACGTGCCACGTTCATTGATGAGTTGTATTGAATAGCGCAGGGGTGTAATTGATGGTGCGCTCGACAGTCAGGTTGTTTGGATCTTCACACAGAGTGTTCGGCGGAAGGGTTACGATTAAATGTTTGTTATGTGTATGAAAGACGCTAGGGCGCCTTATTACGAAGTTCTTAACCTTTCATAAACATTGGACAATGCTATAATTTAATTACTATGACAAATATGACCGTGTGGATCAAGGTTGTTGGAAAGGCGAAGATAAATTAATAATAATAATAAGAATTAGTAGTGTAAATATGTAAGCACAATCTGGGTGTGTTAATAATTTATGATAGGTTATAATTAATTGTTGAAATGTCATCTTATGTGAAGCTGAGTCGATGTTTGAGTGCTATTTGATGTAACATGATGCTCTTTAATTATTCATTTGCAGTTCGATAGAGGAGATCCGTCCATTACTGTATAAGGGTAGACAGTTGTAATTTATATAGATATTCGATATTTTCTTAGAGATTTTTTTTGCCGCAGGTGAACTTTATGTTGAGTGGCTAGTGATGTTTACATGCGTGTGCACCGATAAATTATGGTTAATTTAGCTTTTTGAAAGACGATCTCCCTGTCGGAACTTTAAGAGAGGACACCCACGAGTTTGAATAAGCGTAATTTTCTTTTCTTTGTTTAGGGACTATGAACTTTATATTTTTTTTCCTCGGACTTTGTCCCACCATAACATTATACTCGTGCGTGATAGGCAGGTTGCATATTTATTTATCCTTTGGCCAATAAAGGAGCAGATATGATTTTACGAGGGCTTTTTCTTTCTTTTCTGTTTGTCAGTTCAAGTTAGGGTTTTGCTTGTGAATCCTGGTTCAGTCTATTTGCCATCCCAACCCGTAAACGACCCGAGACCCCTTTGTCTCTAGCTCGCTGGGGCTTTTCTTTTAGTCTTGTCTGTAAGAACCAAGATTCATGCCCTAATTTTTTTTTTGTACCCACTCCCTTGGCTGTTTCTTCTAATGGGGCCGGGATGCTAGTCGGGTGATCGCCTGTCCCATTGGAGAAGCGGGCACAACCTGAGTACAGTCATTGGTCTCACTTTCCGAGACTCATTTGCGTACTACAGTACATTACATTACTAGCGTAGTTGCTATGTCGCGACCCTGTCTGCCCACAGGTCCATGTTCAAATGCATGCCCAGGCAAAGTTCCTTTCTTTAATCAGCGGGCGCTCTCAAGCCAGTCTAGAACCATGTGCAGAGTTGGCAACATTGCCCTGCAAAGCCAATCTAAATTCATGATGATGATAATGATAATTGTTGTTTTAAGGGGCCTAACATCTAGGCTATCGGCCCCTAATGGTTTGGGTGATCGTGAAGAAAACTAAAACTAACTACTAACTTATATACTAGAAGAAGAAATGGAAAACAAAAGGAGAATAAGGCAAATAAAGGACAGGAGGGAAATAAATGCCCTCAACCCTCGAAGAATGCGGATTGAGGGACTTGGAAGTAAGGAGAGCCATGAAAGGCAGATAGGAAAGTGAAAGAGGAGAGGGTCCATCCCACAGGTAAGGGAGAAAGGGGAAAACCGGACCCAGCTCAGGAATCCCTCGGGGTTGCCAACTCACGAACTCACCAGCCGTGAGCCCCTGAGGGTGTAGCAAGATCCAGGGTTTACCAGAAGTGGTGGGGCTACATACACCCGGCCTTCTTGAGGGCCTTGAACATAAGGCAGGAGATAACATGAAAAGAAAAAGAAGGCTGATCCCTCGCAGAAGGAGGGTATCAGAAAAGATGAGACAAGGGCCAATTAAGGCGGGAAAGGAAGAGACTCCCTAGGCCTCGGATACCCTAATACCGTCGGGGTCGGAAAAGAACAAGAGTTGACCAAGGGAGGTCGACAGTAAAGAAGATGGTGAGGAGCCCGGCACAAGTAAGTGGAAGCAATGCCGGAGTCAGCTAGGGTCCCGTGGTCGCCAAACCACGTCCCATGAGATGTGAGCTCCTGAGGGACATTTAAATTCACCCGCGAAGCAGCCTAACTGTGTATTTCCAGCAGTTGATAAAATGTAACCGGCGCGAGATACAGACTTACTTTTACAAATTACTAGCTGAAGTACCCTTTCTTCGAACTGCTTTTAGTACTTGCTGGCCTAAATCATTCATTTAATCACACATTTGTAATGTAGTTATGTTATTTCCATGTTACCTACTAAATCCATAACTCAACCAGCGAAATAAATAGTATTAAAACAGCTCAATGGTAGTGATTTGATTGTGTTCAGTGACATTGATGAAGTAGAAAGTGAACCAAGTTAGTCTTCGATGCTGAATAGTAATTTCAAGACTTTAAGTCAAATATGCACGCCAGCATAATGACATCAATAACACATCAAACAAAACTGAAACACCAGTTAAAAAAGCTCTTTAAAGTAACCTAATTGAAGGACTGAAATTAAACAATGAGTGACGCGTAACTGCAATAACCAACACCTATAAGCAATAGCTGAATATACTCCTTAGTTGGTATATTGGCTTTCACGGCCGGTGAATTAAAACTCAGCAATTCATCTAGGTTTGTGCCGTGTCTTGTGTGGGGTTTCGCCTAGGACACCAAGCTGGCTCATCGGCGGGCTCTTGGTGTCCCAGCCCGGACCCCCACAGGAGTAACGAACTGCGCGCTACCTCCCTTTACATAGAGTGCAACTGCACTACTTGACTGCGAGAACTAAAAGTTCAAGCAGCCTTAACCTCCCCATGAAGGCTTCCAAAGAGGTGGTATATTGGCTTTCACGAACGGTGTTTACTCCTTAGTATTACAGAAAACACTGCAGCTAAAATTGCCCGATATGTATTTACGACGTCTCCAAACAGAGTAGATTTTTAAAATGTACAGTTCGCCCCGTTAATGTACTATTTCATTATTGTCAAAACTAACGATTAACTCAACGATCACTTATAGCATACCACTGAATGGAAGCGTGAGATTTTATGTCATCGTTAATGTGACGTTTTAAACAACAGGACATCTTTCTTACGTGGAGTCCGAACCACAAGAAATGCCATCTGAACTTTATTAGCCGAGAAAAGTATAGTTTTAAGTGTGTGACCATAACGCACCGGCAGGGTTTTTCACGCACTTACCACTAATTGGCTTCTGCTTGATAATTCGCAATGCCTTTACCTAATCCGCAAATTTGTAAGAGATGTCTGAAGGCCACTGCACCGTAGTCAATTTGCATGAATGGTGATGAAAGATGGTGAGTCATAGTGACTTCAGTCCACTAACGCTTATATACCCGGTTCACGTTGTTTACATTCACCCTGTTAATTTATTTAACAAATTTATAAAGTATTGTAGGATGACATGACACGGGAAATGTTCATTTAAATAGAGTAGTGTGTGGTGTTTCATTAATTCTTCGCTACATCCTTAATTACCAACTATTCGAGTTCATGATTGTTGAAATTCTATTCATTTCCGGCAACAACAGGAGTATAATGCCATTGTACATGTACAGCGCGATCGAACCTATGGAAATTATAGGGTGCTGAATAAAAGCTGGTAACAGTAGGGATTGGGCATTCAATTAAACTGAATCACACTTAGCTAATGTAGTGTAGAGCAAAGAAAATAAATCTTCACGTATTTACGAAAAATATTACAGGCCGTATTTGGATATATTTAAATCATTTATGCCCACCCCACTATTTTAACCAAATACCCTCTCCAAATAAAGCGTTTTTTAAAATTTCAGGTAAAGGATGTTCAAACAATTACACTTTGACAACTCGTTCTAAATATAGATTTTAACAGAAACTTTATACACTGGCTGGCAAAAAAAAACAATCGATATTACATCTTTAGAGCAGGAAGGTGTAGTACTGCTGTAGCTATGCGTACTTCCAATTTTGGCCATTATTATATCCTTCGGAAGTTCGTTGTGATAGCATTTTCCCTCTGCTTTTAGTCCAAATCGCACACACTGAATGGAATGCATTTTTGAACTTTCATTCGATTTCTTTGCTTTGTTTTCACCGATTAAACTTGGCTAAAAACTCTCCCTACATCTGCATTAGCGTCAGGGAGCGAAAGTACTTGAACTGCCTTCGCATGAAACTGGGATATCCCCTGGGAGCTGGGAAAAAAATAGATGATGGGTCGATTCTTTGTGCAAGTGCACTTGCACTGAGCACTGCATGTTGCACATACTTCGCACTTATGCACGCGAATGAGAATTTCAGGGACTTCCCCTGTTTGAGTGTTGATCTTGACACGTGTAAGGCTGAACATTGCCTATATTAAATGATTAATTTTGTTAAAACTATTACATAGCTTCCAGAATTTACTTATTTGTCATAGGAGACAATTTCATGGAAAAATCCATTAAGCACCAGATTTGGCACTGGTTTTATTGAAATAACACCAGTATTTTGCTATGGCCCTATTAGAACATTTCTGGCACCAGACTAACTTCAGAAACACCAGATCTGGTGCTAAAAACACCAAATTGGCAACACTGGTAGCGCGTAGTTCTCTGCTCTTGTGGGGTCCGGACGGGGACACTAAGAGCCCGCTGATGATCCAGCTTGGTGTCCTAGGCGAAACCCCACTCAAGACACGGCAATTTAAAGCCAATATACCAGCTATTCCAATTTGTGATTGCTATTGGGACCCTGACAGATTAACGGCCCCCAACACGATAGTTTATAATGAAAATGAAAATGAAAATCCACAGCCTGCTTCCAGTCTCCGACCGGGTCAGGAATGGAATGAATGAAGCCCCCAACTAGCGGCGAGGATATGAACTGTGCCGGCTGCCGAGGCCTGACGCACTCCTCTGGGGCAATGATTGAATGAATGACAGATGAAATGAAATGATAGTGGAGAGTGTTGCTGGAATGAAATTTTGACAGGGAAAACCGGAGTACCCGGAGAAAAACCTGTCTGCCTCCGTTTTGTCCAGCACAGATCTCACATGGAGTGACCGGGATTTGAACCACGGACCCAGCGGTGAGAGGCCGGCGTGCTGCCGCCTAAGCCACGGAGGCTTACAGTTTATAATGGTCATTGTCAATATACTTAACGAGAGTTCAAGTATTCAGTTTGTAACGAAAGCAGTAACTACTCGTGCTCCAAGTTGACAGCACAAGAATGCCCTTTTGTTGTCATCGAGTTCATTTCGTGATGAGGGGTCCCGTGCGATAAGGCTCTCCGCGGTTGGATATGTAAGAATGAGAGGGGTGAAATATTGAGGGGCGTGTCAGTAGAAGGGCGGGGCACAAGGAACAGGAAATAGACTTCACTTCGAAGCAAGTCAAAAGTAACATTAGCAAAAAGGGAGTTATCGATAAAGTAAACGAAATGACTCTGTGTGGTAAGCGCCCTGACGAAATATTTCAATCCTTTATAATAACTTCGGTAAACGAAATTGTAAAATGCCTATCAGTCGGGCGTTATTCCGTAAACCTGAAATAAATATTCATGATATTAACAAATTTAGCTGGTATACTAATATTGGTCGTCTAGCGATCATCTTCATATCCCTTGCACTCGGGCTTTAAATATATGTGTACGATGTATGATAATATATGACAGATCCCTCAAAAATACTGCCAATACAACTGTTGCAAACATAAGTAGTACTTTTCCTTAAACATTTTCTTTTTCCTAATATGAACGAAGACAAATGTATGGGTAATTCAAAAAATCTAACCAGATCTTGAAGCATTGATAACAAGATTACAGCAGTCATGTTTTGAGACGTTCTCATTCGTTGGAAAAGACAATTATGCTTGGGAAGGTGGAAGGGACAAGGGCGGCCAACAACCCAGCATTAAGATGGATCGACTCCATCAAATTCAACATGAATATGTCACTGAAGGATCTGAAGTATATGGCTGAAGACCGAATAATATGGAGACAGTCCATCCATGCTGTCGCTAGGATTCGACGCCGACTTGATGGCACCTGATCATCCTCATCATCAATATGAACGAGGCTGCTAGGCTAAAAGTTACAAATCCACTCGTATACGGCCACCATCCCTCATTCAAACTAGACTGCGTGGCTCAGCGTTAACGTTCTCTCCTGCTGTCCCAAGGTTGCAGGAGCGAATCTTGGCATAGTCAGTCGACATTTGAGGGTGCGCAAATACCGGGGGTCGTATCAGTTGATTTTATAGCACGTTAATGATTCCCTTCGCGGCAAAATTCCGGCACCCCGGCGTCTCTAAAATCCGCACTAGTGAAAAGGGACGTATACCAAAATCCCCTGTTATTATTATTATTTTCTTTCAAACTAATCAACGAAGGCTCGGCTACTGTTGAGAAATAACCTAATCAACAAGCCCTCAGAATAGAATTATAAACTCTGAATAGGTGAATTTCATGGCTCGTGTTGATATAATTTCATTTGAATGCCTTTTGGTTCTTTAAGTCAAATGGTTATTTCTATGGCACTTTAAGACACAGTATTCTTTGTATTACCATCAGGATTTGAATCTACTGTACTTGAACCAAGATTTCTTTCATCTGTGCTGCCAACACATTAAAAAATTCTACACTCATCAAGACATGACCTAACAAGACAATACTGTATAATATTTATTTCCATTTGGTGAATTTTTGAAGAGACAAACCAAAATATTTCCGAGTATGTTTACCCCCTTATTATTCCAGGTTCAAATGGGTCGGGAGAGAGATGCGAAGAACTTCCAGACGCAAATGAGATGAAATGAATTAAGTTGGATGGAACTAGGCATAATTAATAAAATTGACATATAATGATTTCTTCAGTGAACTTGGCTACTCCTCTTGGAAAATTCGCATAACCCTAGTGGTGAATTTTTTGCTTCAGGCTCTCTCAACAATATATCGCAAAACATATTTGAGTGTGGCTAGAAATCATACGAATGATACTATCAGAGTAGGAATGCCTTTGGAGAATATCCCATCATAAATAAATGATAAATGGTAAATACTGTAAGTTAAGGGCTTGAGCATCTTCCTCATTTGAGCCCCATTTGCTTGAAAGTGTGTAAAATTTGTCTAATAACCTGTGCTAATATGGTATCTGTTGTAGAGTGCGTATGTATTTGTAATTGAGCCGTGGATTGGGAAGAAAGCAGCCGTGCCCTTAAGTTAGGAACCATCCCTGCATTTGCCTGTTGTAGGATATGGAAACCATGGAGAATCACTTCTGGGATGTCCGAGCTGGGAATAATTGTTCCCTCTTTAACTCAGGTTTGCCTCACGAGGCTGAGTGTACCCCGCTCTAAATCTCAGACCATAATTAAATTACTTGTCAGAGCTGGGTATTGAAAGACATCAGAAGTGACAGTCAAGTATACTAGAGGCTACACTACGAGGTGATCTGCACGTACTTTTAAGGTGCATTTAATACATTGTATCACACGGTCTGTCACACTAAAACGTATTTCTCTTTGTGTTGTCCATTCGCTATGTGTGATGAACGTATCACAATTCTAATTCAGAATGTTACACTATTATTTCAATTCTGTATGCCTGGGTGTCACAGTAAAATATCTTATCATACAACATAATTCATTTTGATTGCAAATAGAGCTTTAGTGACTCAATCAAAACACTGCAATTACCAAAA
The DNA here is from genome assembly GCA_946902985.2 of Meconema thalassinum. NCBI lineage: Eukaryota > Metazoa > Arthropoda > Insecta > Orthoptera > Tettigoniidae > Meconema > Meconema thalassinum. Next base: position 649,513,164 of record OX336391.1, read on the forward strand.
AAAGAAACACCACAATAGTCAGTGAAATGCTCTCAATAACTCGGAGAAAAAATGAATGAAACGCTAATTAAAAAAATAATTTCACTAAGGGGAAAATTTAAGTCCACAGTGATTTGATTACTAGGGCTTGGTTGTTTGTGACATGGCATATGTTCTTATCGCTGTAATATCAGATAAAGGGCTGATTTTAACTAAAATTGAATGTTTCTGATTACCTTTAAGCGTGTTTTACGCCTTATATGAAAGTTGGTTGTTCGGTTCCTTAGTTTAGAGGCTGCGACAACGCGGGTGCGTGTATAATCTGTCTGATAACCGGTGTTAATTGTGATGGCTGCATTAGTGTGAGTTATCTGTTTTTAATCTAGTACGGACTGCAGAAGATAATTTCAAGTAGTTCCTACTTCCGTTACCAATGCTACTGACCACGACACCTGGCTGTGAATTTGGCTACTACTAGATGCCATCGCAACCAGTGCCTGGTGACGAGCGTTGGAACTTAAGAGCATTAATCAATCCAACCTACACATTTTGGCTTCACGCAAGTGTAGTTAGTGAAGGTTCTTTTACATGCCATAAATCTATGAAATGGGCGCGCCGGCTTTACTTCCCCTCTGAAGGAAGGCATACTGAGGGATCTTTAACGCTCTTAAAAAATCCGACGACTTCGACCGGGTTTGAACCCGCAAACTTGGGCATAGAAGCTCAGCATGCTACCAACTATGCCACTGAAGCCGTCAAAATGTCACCACGGAGGCCCAGATATGAATAGCGGCTCTGCCAAGAAATGTAATTCTGGAATGAGTGCTGGAACGGGGTATTGTCAGCCTCTTGTGGCAAAAATGAGAAACTATGAGTGCGATTCCCACCTTAGCAAACTTGGAGGAGGTTTTCCGTGGTTTCACACTTCTACACCACGTGAAAGATGGGATGGTTTCTAACTTAAGGCCACGGTCGTCTCCTTCCCAATTGCATCTGAATTACAAACACACACACACACACTGATACAGCCATCACAATAACACAGGGTATCAGACAAATTACACACACAAGTGCACGGGGCTTCATGACCACAATGTCGCAAAGCCCCTAAAGAATCATCAACAACAACAGCAACAACAAACGACGGAACTTAGTATTTAAGTTTGTATTTCTAATTGTCCCTTTAGATAATAATAATAATAATAATAATAATAATAATAATAATAATAATAATAATAATGTTATCCCCCCAGGGTCTCACGACTAGAGGGACCACGGGACCCCAGCTGAGTCCGGCATCCCTTCGAGGATAGAGGAAAGGTTCCTCCAATCTCTTATTTACATTCTAATTTTTGTTTCCCCTTACCTCTTCTAGTTTGAAAGTCAGCAGTTAGTTTTAGTTGTAGGCTTCATTTGAACATTTTTCATTATCGTTATCATCTAAACCAGGGTTTCCCAAACTTTTTCTGACCATCGCCCACTTTCGAGATTTATAATGTTTTTTCGCCCACCTCATTTCGAAAAACACACAAATCTTAAAATTACTAACGCATACATTCGGATACCGACATATACGTTGAGAAATTAGGATTTTTACGGACATGTTTTCTCTTAATAGGTACCCTAGGGTACATCATGTTTATTTAGGTATAATTGTTTAGATTAAACATTTGCAAATAATAGGTCTAACAAGAAGTTCCGTGAAGAACTATACAGCCTACTTTTCATGCCAATGATTATTCTACAGTATATGAACCTATCAAGAATAATGACGAAATTAAGTTGGTAATATCGAAATATCTAATTAGTTCAAAATATACCTGGTATAATGTAGCCTCATAGAGCACTACAGTTGGCAGCCCTGGTGACTGAATATATTCTTAGTTCCATCTCTTAAGGTACAGAATACAAAATTTGGTTGAAGTCCAATGGACGTTACATGCAGTTAGACACTGGATATATCAGCACGCGTAAAAGCATGTTGCCAACAATACCATGCGTGTGCTGGTCAGAAATAATCTGAAATATTGTGATATCTTGTTGTGCCAATTTTGGATGAAATCCATTTGTTAGTATAGAAGTTACATGTATTTTAAAATTGGACATATCAGCAGGCATAGAATCATGTTGGCAGCACTGCCTTATATTAATTACTCCAAATTAATCTAGAATGCCAGGTGCTATACGTGTGCAAAGTATAGATCTGTTGGCTTGCATACTTTCTGATATATTGATATTAGGGGAAAAAATATAGACAGCATTAGTAGTGGAGTAGTGGCGCTTCTGCCCCACTTCAAAACCCCCCTTGCTCTACTACTAAGCCTCAGCCATGTTAAATATCTCTTGAACGCATGGTCCGATTTTGACAAATGAGGTATTGTTGGACTCGGGCTGACGTCCTCTTTGCTATGGACCACTCATTATATTTTTCAAAATTTTTTTGAAAATTTTTGTTTTCGAAAATAGGCGATAGTTTGAAAACCAAACAGGATAGAACGTTGTGCCATGGCTCAAACGAACAGTCTTTATGACCTTTATTTTTTGTAATAAAAAATTTTTATTTTTTATATTTTTTTGAAAACACTCGAATTTTGAAAATCCTATATTTTGGAAACTAGGAACTCTACAAAAAAAATTGTTTAACGTAAATCAATGGTCCCTACCCCCTCTACCCCCAAAATAAATTTCAAGTCTCTAGAATGAAAACCTGCAGTAGTGGGGTAGTGGGGGAGCTGCTTATAAAAGCAAGTGGTGAGCCCCTGCGACCTTGGAATGGAAAGAGCCATGCTAGGAGGGCGTGCTTGGATTCGTTTTTTTCGTCTCGTCGTGCTCTTTACGGGAATGTCGGTGTCGAAAAGGTGAAAATCTGGAAACACAGTCTTTTTGGGGTAAAAACGTGATTTTAGACTTTTTGCTATATCTCGCGAACCAATCATGCTAGAGGCATGTTCGACAGGTCCAAGGACTCGGGGTGACGTCCTCTCTGCTATGGACCACTCGTTATAATTTTTAATAAAATTGGAAACTCGATTTTGGGGTAAACACGTGTTTTTGTGATTTTGCCGATATCTCGTGAACCAATCATGCTAGAGGTGTGTTCGACGGGTCCAAGTACTCAGGGTGATGTCCTCTTTGCTATGGACTACTCATTGTAATTTTAAAAAAATTGGGAAACGCGATTTTGGGGGTAAACACGTGTTTTTTGTGATTTTTGCCGATATCTCACGAACCAATAACGCTAGAGGCATGTACGATGGGTCCAAGGATTCGGGAAGACGTCCTCTTTGCTATGGACCACTCGTTGTAATTTTAAAAAATTTGGGAAACGCGATTTTGGGGTAAACACGTGTTTTTTGTGATTTTGCCGATATCTCACGAAGCAATAACGCTAGAGGCATGTACGATGGGTCCAAGGATTCGGGAAGACGTCCTCTTTGCTATGGACCACTCGTTGTAATTTTAAAAAATTTTGGAAACGCGATTTTGGGGGTAAACACGTGTTTTTTGTGATTTTTGCCGATATCTCACGAACCAATAACGCTAGAGACATGTACGAGGTGTCCTAGGACTCGGGCTAACACTCCATTTCAAATGTGGTAGATATTTTTTTCCAAAAAAATAATTCACAAAGGGCCTAACGCCATACATGTTGAAAAAAAATCATTACCGTTACCTGTTTATAATGTTTATAAAGCGTGGTGGTTGAGAGAGACGATACTGCTGGATGTGTGTGTTTCAACGAACCTGTCGCTGACCACGGTGGCTGTGTTCAATAGATCAATCGCTATTTCGGCGGGTCGGTGTATGACAGAGCGAGGGTGCGTTTTTCCTGATATTTTACCTTTAACGTGTAAACGGGGATGAGAACTAGGTTCTATGTTGGTCGAAGCGAGTAGAGAAAATAAACTTACAGGAGGTGAATGCCATTTGAGATTATTGGAAGGCGTTGATCTGACTTGACAACAGGTAACGCTTGAAGGTGAAATAATCTGACCATCGTGGTTGCAGGGGAGTGTGAAAGGCATGCACACACACATTTGTGAAACCACATGTAGGCTAAACCAGTGACATCCTGTTTTGCTTCGTACGTGACAAAATGCAAGTTGACGTGAAATTTGATCTATCGCAGGTGTTCGCCTGGGACGTTAGCTGTCCACGTGCCTGATAACAGAATGGTCAAAGCGTGGAAAAAAAAAAAAGATTATACATGCAATGTAGCATATATAAAGACATGTCGTTATCATTTCCACGCTCACTTAGGTGACTACCTTTGAACACACTGCGTTTATCAGTTTTGGTGTTGGTGGAAAATACTTAACCTTGTTGTGGGGTAGGTATATATTTATTCATTTATATATTTATTGATTTTATATAAATACATGCAATTATTTATTGATTAGATAATTAATGATTTTATTTATTTATTTGTTTGCAGATAACGTGTATAGCCTACCTGTCGTGTGTCTGTGGGAAATATATTAAAGAAAGAGAAAGACAGACAACTAGAAAAGAAAACCATTTCCATACTAGCCCACGAGACGGGAATATAGAAAAGCATTACACGTCAAGGTGAGATTTGTTTTTTTAAATATATAACCTGTTTGATTTTGTTTTGTTTATGAAATGCATAAACTATATGGAATGGATATACTTATGGTGGTTTATTTTATTTCTTTTTAGAGTGTTGGAAAACGCTTGACCTCTGTGAATAACCAGGAACGTGTGTGTTTTTTGGATTATTGTCAGACAGTCTACATTTCTAAACTCAGGTGAGTGTGTTCTTTCAAAATAATGTCTTTTACTGCTGCGGATACGTTAACTTGGGAAACCCTAAACAGTTGTTTCAAATCGCGTGTGTGCTCTGGTCGTGTGGTCAATGTTAGAAAAAGTTCGATTCCCAAAGAATTTTTAGAATCTTGTTTTGAAATTTTTAAAATTGAAATTTGTACAGCGCAAAGGTTGCATATGGCTTTAAAGGTGAATACAGAACTAGTGTGCGATTTCGTATATAAAAAGAAGGATGTAGAGCATAAAGAGACATTCTATATTTGCAGTAAAATGCAAGAGCTATTCATAGCCCATAATTTGGAACAGTGGTATGAAACCCACGTGGTGAATGCCTTGCTGTCAAAATTTGATAAACTGCAACAAGGACCGAGTGGTCTAGCCTTAGACAAAATTCATCATTTACAAATCAACATTTGTCATTTCAACCCGTTGAATGCTGGGTCTAGCTATATTAAAACACCTCCAGCCATAGCTTCGAAAAAGGCTGTGGTGAATATTGAGAACCATGACAATGATTGCTTTCTGTGGTCTGTAGCTGCGTACTTGCAGCCAGCTCAAGATCGTCATGTTAACAGACCAGGAATGTACAAGGCCAAGTTTGTTGAATTGAAACATACTTTAAATTTAACTCGAGTGTCGTTCCCTATGGACTTAACCGAGATCCATAGGTTTGAACGAGACAACCAGGACTTTTCGTTCATGGTGTATGGCCTTGACGGTGATGAGATTGTGGGTCCTCTTTATGCCACAAAAGAACCGAAACGACATCACATTCATCTTTTATATTTATCTGTAGGAGAAGTGAATCACTATTGCCTCATTAAAAGCCTGAGTAGATTGCTAAGCAGACAAGTGTCTAAGCACACTGGTGTAAAACATATTTGTGATCGATGCTTGCAATATTTTAAAACCCCTACGCTTTTGGAACGTCATAGGGTGGATTGCGTTTCTCAGGAAGCGGTGAGACTGATATTGCCACAAGGGGACAAGGCTGTGTTAAAGTTTAAGGACATTCATAAGCGTGACACTGTTCCCTATGTGGTATATGCAGATTTCGAAGCTCTCACCACACCCATGGCGGGATGTGAACCAGATCCCTCCATGAGCTCAACCACACCCATTCAAAAACATGAACCATTTGCCATAGGATTTAATGTGGTGTGTGCCCATGACCCCACACAATCCGTTTACAAATACCGTGAGGGGCCAGATTGTGCCAAATGGTTCTTGGATGAACTTGTCAAGTTGGCCGACCATGTACAGGAATTACTAAACCACCCAGTACCCATGAGTCTATCTCCAGAACAGCAGCGGCAGTATGAGCATGCCATGACATGCCATATTTGCGAAAAGCCACTGATCAGTGCTGAAGACACCGTTCGTGATCACTCGCACTTTACGGGGGAGTTTCGTGGAGCTGCGCATAGTAAATGCAACTTGAACTTTCCAGCTCCTCGCTTCATCAGTGTCTTTTTCCACAATCTGGCAAATTATGACATTCAGTTTTTGATTCGTGAATTGGGCCATGTTAACAAGGGCTCGTTTACCATTATTCCCCAAAACCATGAGCGTTTTACAGCCCTGACATGGTGGTTGGGCGACTTTAGCATTCGATTTTTGGATTCCTTTAAGTTTATGACATCCTCGCTAGACAGCCTTGTGAATGGCTTGAATGAGGAGGAATTAAAAAATACTAGAATGCATTTTAATGATCCTGAGCAATTTCAGTTGTGCATTCGGAAAGGTATATTCCCGTATGATTTCTGCAACAGCTGGGACGTGTTAAAGCAAAGAAAACTCCCTCCACAAGAGAAATTTTACTCGAAACTAACACGCAGTACCGTTTCCGATGAAGACTATGCACATGCATGTCAAGTTTGGCGAGTGTTTGGCATGAACACGCTAAGTGAATATGCTTTGCATTACCTAAAACTGGATGTATTGCTGCTCACTGATGTGTTTGAAAAATTCCGTGAGTTGTGTCAACACATTTACGGTCTTGACCCGGCTCACTATTACACGAGTCCTGGACTCTCGTTCGATGCCGCTTTGAAATACACTCAAGTGGAATTGGATTTACTCACTGATGTAGACATGGTTCTATTTTTTGAAAAGGGCATTCGTGGCGGCTTTGTGTCGCTTAACCAACGCCATGCTGAAGCGAACAATGTCTACATGCCTGATTATTCACCAGACAAACCAGAATCGTACTTAATGTACTATGACGTGAATAATTTGTACGGTTACGCCATGAGTCAGCCTTTGCCCTATGGGAAGTTTGCTTGGCTGACAGAGAAACAAGTGTCAGAATTTGATGTGAACATGGCTAGCCAAGAAACAGGCCGTGGATATGTGCTAGAAGTGGATATTGAATATCCCTCAACCTTGTATGATGAACATGCCGATTTCCCATTCTGTCTTGAGCAAATGGTTCCCCCTGACAGTAAAGTGAAAACTGAAAAACTCATGGGCACACTTTACAACAAAAATCGGTATGTGCTACATATCCAAATGTTGGTGCAATGCCTCGCCCAAGGCTTGGTGTTGAAGAAAGTCCACAGGGGTATTTCTTTTGCTCAAAAAGCATGGCTTGAGCCATACATGCGACTCAACACAGAGCACCGACAAATGGCAACACAGCAGTTTGAAATTAATTTTTTTAAATTAATGAACAACTGCATCTATGGCAAGTCTATGGAGAATGTCCGCAAATACCGTGACATTAAATTGGTGAATGTCTGGGAGGGGCGGTGGGGTGCCCGGCGGTACATTGCCAAGCCAAATTTCAAATCGATCAAAATTATCGATGAGGATTTGGCTACTATTGAAATGAGTAAGACCAGCGTGACCATGGATAAGCCCATTTACTTGGGTCAAGTCATTTTAGACTTTTCTAAATCGGTCATGTATCGATTCCACTATGAGTTTGCGAAACGCCATTTTGAGGACGTCTCTCTTTTGTATATGGACACGGACTCATTCATTTACCACATTCTCCACTGCAACCCCTATGACGTCATGAGGCAACATAGTGACTGGTTCGACACCTCTTGCTATAGTGCTGACAACGTGTTTCAGCTGCCCATAAAGAACAAGAAGGAAATGGGCGTTTTAAAAGATGAATGCGGTGATTCCATTATGACGGAATTCGTAGGTTTGGCTTCAAAAATGTATGCTTACCGCACACTCGACTGTAAGGAAGCCAAGAGAGCAAAAGGTGTAGGTAGGGCAGTGGTAAAATCGCTACGTGTAGACGATTACTTAGCGGTTTTACGCACTGGCAAAGCTATGTCTCATACACAGTGCAGGATACAATCCAGCAACCATCATTTGTATCTTGTGGAACAGAGAAAACGCACCCTCGCCTCCATGGATAACAAGCGTGTGTGGGCTGATGACCTGCTCACTAGCCTGCCCTGGGGTTATGATCGCAACGAGGAGGAGGTGTGATTTCACTGTTTAATCGTTTATGGGACATGGCTTTTTGTAACTTGTAGATTTAGAATTTTGTAAATATTGGTTTCTGTCATTGTAAATAGTAGATTTTGTAAATAGTGACAATTCACTTGAACCTGTTGCTCTTTAAAAAAGTTGTGTGCAACCTTATTTTTTAAAAATTTTTTGATTGGTAAATAGTGTGATTCTTTTAACGCTGTACAAAATTGATTTTTTTTGTAAATATGAAATAAGTAAGATTTTTAGTAACTTTAATAACTAGTATTTAATTATTTTTTGAAATAGTAAAATGGTAAACTAAAAAAAGTTCTTTTGGGATGAGTGTACATGTCAAGAATGTGCTTTTGGGAATAAATAAAGTGGTTGTGTTTGTTCCCAAAGACAGGTGTGAATGTATGACTGGAGAGAGAAAACTGGTGTGTATGATTGACCAGAGCAAACACGGTGAGGTAGGGTGGGTGGGTGGGTGGGGAGGGGGTAAATGGTCACTTATATACTCATTTTGTTTTAAATAGTTTCGTTTTTTCATTGAAATGTGGCAGTCAATATACATTATTTTTGTAAAAACAGTCTTACCTGCAGTAGTCGTAGACCTCGACGTTTCTCCAAACACACATCAACACATTGCAGTATTATCAAGGTCAAGCACTCGCATCAACATCATTGTCAAATCTCAACTTTCGACATACACCAAATGGAAAAAATATGAAACAGCAAAATGGAAATTCCATGTTTCCATATCACCAAAACAGCAAAACTTAAAACGGACATTTTTAAAAACTGGAAATGGCCATGTGTGAAATTTGAAAATTCAAAAACTTCAAACGGACATTGTTTAAAATGTGTCATCAGCAAAATGGAAAAATCCATATCATCAAAAACGTTAAACTTGAAACGAACGTTTTCAAAAACTGTAAATTGCAAAATGATAAATGACAGTGTGTGGAATTCATCATGTGTGAAATGTGTAAAATGAAAAAATCAGCCATCAACATCACGATTTCTTAAAATTAAAAATAACAAAACATCGTGCTCTGTCAAACCTTTGTTTTTATTTCATAGTCATAGTGAATTGACAAAAGAAAAATAGAATACAAACACATCCCAATTCCTCACTCCTCAATGTTTATGTCCATGCATCATCAACTTTCCTTTCATAGCACTCATGACAATTAGGGCTGCCATCCTTTCACCTACTGAGGCATCACTGGATGTGAAACGTTGTTTAGCTTTCTTTAATAACAATTTATCTGCCACATGTCTTAAACCAGAATGACTATGGCGATAAGAAAGGTCATGTTCCTTGCATGCTTGATCCAAAAGATTAATGGGTACATCACCACGTTGTAAACGTTTTTCGAGACGAGTTCCAGGGCCGCAAAAACGATAACCTGGAAGATGGATTTCGAAAGGTAGGTATTGAATCACTTTGTCAATGACGCCATTGCCAGTACAGGTCTGGCATATCCTTTTCCATTGATGGTAGAAAGGTTTGGTCTTCCTCCTCCTCTGTGGACGATGTTTGTGTTTGTTGTTGTTGTTGCTTTTTCTCGCCATGACACCCGTGGAATGATTCAACAAAGTCTTTACATGGACTTTTATGACCGTGATACAGTTTCACTAGCTGGCAAGTCGCACACTGACGCATAGACGGTATTTTTGCCATGGCCACTTGCTTATGGTGATCGTAATCCGTACAGGGTTGCAATTCACTCAACACAGGGTCTTGAGTCCATGATTTTGGTACATGTTGCCAGATTTCTTTGACCGCGTTGGCAGCCACATAATAAATGAACGACTTGGGCAGCGCCAAGAGTTCCTCTTTGGTAAAACTGTCTAGTTTCTTTTTGCACACAAAGAACTTGCCGATGGCTTTGTCCGTAGCATTGCCTTTCTCCATGGTATCACGTGCTGTAGATGTTTACACGTCGCTTGTAGAAATCTCACTGACGTCATTCACAGGTAAATCTTGAGTTATAATTTTGTTCAACAACTCCCAGCAGGCATGAGTGGTTAACCAATGAAAGAGATGCCACGCATGCGATAGGGCTGTATGGGTAATGTTGCCACAGGAACAAGTATCCATGAGCGTTTGCAGGGAGGGGCAGCCCAACTCCATGAGGTCGATACATTGACAGTAAGACGCCAAAAATGGTTGCAACCATTGACGTTTTTCATTACCTTTCACAAATACCACATTGGCCGAGGACAAGTGTGCTTTCATGACCACGTCCAAATATTTATAGGAAATGGTTCCCTGATTCCAGTCTAGTTGTCTATGATTTTCAATCCACTGGGTTTGTTTACGGTCTTTTTCACACAATAAATCAAAAGCATGGGGTGGTTTAAATAGCAAATGCGTAGCTTGCGATATCCAAAACGTGGTACAATCGATCATGGCCACTTGTTTAAATATAAATTTGTTGTCACCAATTTTAAACCCTTGGCAATCCACAATGAGTGTGCGCAACATGTTGACGCTTGTCTGGACCAAGTTCAACTGACGACTGACAGACGATCAGGTGTGATCATGGCATGGACTTACCTGCCATGCTAGTTCCAAAAAAGAAGGTTAGGGTAGGACAGTGGGGGCATGCAAAAAAATAAGAATTTAAGAATTACATCATTTTATTATCATAACACGTCTTACAGGCTTTTCTCATTTTAGGATAAGGACGATAGCAACTGATACAGCAATATAGTCTCTTGTGTTTGTAACGTCCATAACACCGATGATGTCCCAATGTCTCTAAACTAGGCGTTTTTGATGGTGAGCTGCTCACCGAAGCACCATGGATACCATACGGCCCACATGTATCGTAACTTGTTTCTTTTTCATCACCCAGAGACACAAGTGAGGGATAGCTTGAATGACAGGGTATATTTCCCACTTTCATTCTACACAGGTAGGGGCAGGTGGGTGACCAGCGCTGATGTTCCTGCATGGGTTCATCGCCCTCCTGCCATTGGTCTATGATGATGGGACAAAAGGCACATTTCACTTCATCTCTTGTTTTTAAATAGTAGAATCCAGCGGCCGCCAAGGCTTGAGGGTTTATGAAAGGCACTGGCCACGTGGCAAAAGTCTTGAAACGTTGTTCCTCAGAGTTTAAATTCATGGATGTAACGTCTCTTGAGGCTTTAAAGCAAGACATGACTGAGCGACTTGACGTGGGTTGAGCTATTATTTATACACTCGTCACTTGGTTGGACAGTGGATAATAGTTGACTTGTTTGTGATGAATAATTAAACAGTAGGCCGTCGTATTGGCTGGTACATTGTCATGCGTTTCAAAATCTAGTCGAATGTCGATATTGGATGGCTTGACAGACTCTTCCAGGTAAGAACAGTCAAAGACAATCAGTGGCGCTCTTGCCTTAAACGCTTGGGGTAGTAGCATGGGGCCGTTCTCTTTTTGATAATACGACCATCGAAATTTAGAAAACAAGTCGTACAGGGGGCCAAACTTATTTTTTGAAAAATCCAAATCCAGTCCTTCATAGGGAAACACAGCTCCGTTGAGGAAAAGACGTGCATTTCTCAATTGCAGGTGATCAAATTGCGTGGCATCTTTGGTTTGTTGATACTTGCGATTCGTTTGAAAACCCACGATCAGGTAGAGAGGTCTCTCTGTATAGCGAGCTGTTTTTACAGACCAACTGTGTGTGTTGGTGGTGGGCAATAGCGGATACTCATGGAGTGCCCAGCTTCTAAATTCCATGGGTAGAGGCATATCTCTCTTTACCATTTTGAGTATGTCCAGTTTTTTGCTATCGTTAAGGGTCACATGGGGCACTTTCCATAGCAAGCGTTGTAGTTGAATTTTTGAATCGATGGGGGCATTGTCGGCCCCCTTGAGTGCATTGTTATCACTCCTGTCTCTCACTAGATAAAGCACTTGCCTTGCGTTAACCACAATGCGTTGGTGATCTTCGGCAAAGCCTAGAACCAGTTTAAGAGGTAAATATCCAGTAAAGGTCCCATCGGTGTGTACCATCCAGTCATTGGTCGAGTCAGGACACCAAGCTGCCATGCAAAGTGTTTTACCTTCTTCCTCACTATAAGAGGGGTATAGTTTCATGACACTGGAAATACCCACATTTCGAGTGCTATCCACCACGATATCGTTAATGACATAACGTACTTCAGAAAACAGAAAGGCTAAACCATGGTTGGCCAACTTGGATGTAGTGGGTGTAGAGCCATCGGCTTTGGTGAGCCGACCTTCAATCTGAATAACACTTTCATGCGGTAGGGTGTAAATATCTTGGTTGTTGATAACAAATTGAATTTCATCATTGTTATTGAGTCCAGGTGTTTGAGCTTGATAGGAATGGAGATCAATTCTTACCACTCCTGGTTGCTCCTCGATGTGGTTCGCTATCTCTAGGATAGAATTCATTATAAGGGTTGACGTGGTAACCCAAATGCTGTAAAATCTGCTTGCCTTGAGATGTTAACGTGTATTCACGCGGCAAACAACTAACACCATTCCTAGACGGTGTTGTTGCTTTATACACAAACTTCATAGTGGCTTTAGCACCAACTTGTAAGTCACTGGTGTAGTGGAATCTAGATCAATGAGTTGTTGATCTCTATTGATCAGTCTTAATGTTATATTACTAATACTATCAACAGCCACAGCATGAAAAAGCACCACTGGAGGGTTTTCACGAATAATATACCCATTGGGCGATGTCACAATAAAGTCATAAAGCGAATGCGATGGTTCTTGATTGGTGTACACTTGGCTAATAATATTACACGTCACCGACACATGATGGTCCTCAATGAATTTCACTTCATGGTCCGATTCATGTTTTTTGTTGGGCTCCAACACACGTGGTTTAAATCCGAGTAATGGGCCAATGGAATCGGGGTGTGTTTTAAAGTCAATGTTGAAGGTAGAGAAAATACTGCAGCGATGAGTGTTAGTATTGCCTACAAGTTCAAACTTGTGCGTTCCGTCGAGAAATGACTTTAAACCATACTGATTGATCAACACCACATAAATGTGTTCATAAATATCATCGATCGTGTATCCACCAGAGTTCAGGGTGAGCACAGAATCATCATAGTAAAACTTGTTGTTCACATTTTCACGTATGTTGTATATTCGATTGTACGTTTCAAGAGAAACAAGTCCTAAACCATAGGGTTTTTCACTCAATTCGATAGGCGGGTAAAAGTCTAGGCTGACTTCAGGTCCACGTCCATGCACTGTAAACGTTTTACTTTCTACCGACATACTGGTGGCGTTTTTGCTTATGCTGCGTCTTATATAAAAAAATTAAACACAAACGTCCACACTGTTGGCTGTTAAACGTTTGCTCACGTTTCACATTATAATATATCTTGATCCTGTTTCCAAAATAGGTCACTAGTTCCATGGGCGGGGGCAAATTCCCAAAACTGTCAAAGTACCATACCGTGGATCCCTCTTTGACATAAGCTACATAATGCGTTCCTGGTCCTCGGTGATCATCCAAATTGACAACAGCACATTCCTGTTTCCAGGGTCGTGGGGGTAATTGGTTTCGCATAAACACACCTCGAAAATGAGAAAGCTTTAGTTGTTTAGCATAGCTTTCCACTTGTTGATGCGTCAGGGCATGTCTCGCTATGGCTGAGGTTAAATTTTTTTTTTTTTAATATTTCGAAATGGTGTAATCCCAAATCCTTGTTGATAAAAGGCTGGCTTTAAATTGGCATTTCTAGCCCCCATGGCAATCGCTTCCATCGTTTCATTGTGTCGCTGACTTTCTTTGAGTTGTTGCTTGCCCTGCTGCGCGGCTTTAATGGTTTTCGCCACTGCACTGGCACCGCCCAAAAGTGAGCCCAGAGCAGCCAAACCAGCAAATAATGCAGGTAAAAATCCCGCTCGTTTGGGAACGGGAATCACTCGCCCTTGGTTTGAAACCTGTCGCCGACGTTTTGGAATAACCTGTCTCTGTGCTGCTCGAAGGGCTTTCCTTATGGTCAATACATTATTTTTTCTTTTTTTCTTTTGCAAGGGCTTGTCCTCGAATGTTGTAAGCCCTGGCTTTGCCAAGGACAAAGTCCTTTTTTTAGTCTTTCTCACTGCATACCTTTGTTTCACCATGATGATAATGACCAACAACCTTTCACAAGAAAGTTTAAATCACAACTAACGTCAGATGGTTATTTCATGGCTGTATATTCCAATTCCACATAAAGTGGGAAGTCGTTTATGGTTTTCCCCGCTTGCTTTTCATCCCATGTCAACATGAGATAAAAGGATAATTCGTCACCTGCATTGACCATTTCATGGTTATGAAGCAACATCCTATGACCATTTATCTTTATTTGTAAATGGTTCTCATCAGGTATGGCATATTTGATGTGAATGGTTCCATCATAGTGTAATCGATAGTGGCTTAAACCCGAAGCAAGCGCATAGGTCAAGTGCTGATCATGGAATAGCGGTAAATGGTTTCTGTCATTCACAGGTTTTTCATTTGTCAGATACACTAAAAACACAGATGGGATAAATTTATAAAGCCTTTTCATTTCATGGGTCACGTAACGCTTGGTACAAACATCGTCTTCGTCTTGTGGGTCTTCCACGTGAATAATCCGATGGTGATTAGCGCTATAGCCATTCACCATAAGCTGGGGCACTTTGTCATAAAACTCATACACTTTGTTATCCACATACTTTTTCGTAGTAACGTCTGTAGACACTTGAGGATGTTTTACATGGGTTAACCGCTTTCCCTTAAAGTCATAATCTCCCTGTTTTGTGCGTGGCACTACTGACCTATCCACATAGTGTTTATTAGCAGGATCTGTTTCCTGTTTAGGATCATGTATGGGGACAGGCCTAGCTTTGGCCATCAACGCACGTCCAAAGACATCCATCGTCAACCTGTAGTACCAGTCTACTGTTTCTATGACAAGGTTCGGTGTCCTGTATATAGACAGCCGGCTAGCCTTTCTAAGCCTTAGTTGAAATGAAGATTATTAAGCAGCAAGAGTCATTCCCCGTGGGGGACATGGTTTCCCATCTCTGTCCCACATCACGTGAACAACGCCATGGTTCACTGTTTCCATCTTCCATTCGCTGCATCATTGTGGGGCCTTCCGGCTGTGGAAAGACAAATCTTTTGCTAACGCTCATCACAGCGCCCAATGGTCTGCGTTTTCAAAATATTTATATTTTTGCAAAATCTCTCTACCAACCCCTCTACGTGTTTCTGGATCAAGTCATGTCTGGATTACAAAAAGAGAATATGGGTTATTTTACATTTTCCATACAAGAAAATGTGATTTCACCGGATGAGGTAAAGCCTGATTCACTCATGATTTTCGATGATGTATCCACTGAACGTCAAGGCATCATTCAAAGCTATTTCAGCATGGGTCGACACAAACATATCGATTGCTTCTATCTTGGGCAAACGTATTCTAAAATGTCCAAACAGTTGATTCGTGACAATGCCAATGTCATTGTTTTATTTCGTCAGGACGAGAGGAACAGTCGTCACATTTATAATGAACATGTGAATCCGGATATGACCTTTCAAATGTTTACAGAATTGTGTGCCAAGTGCTGGAACACTCAACGTCATGCCTGTTTAGTGATTGACAAACAAAGTGAACTCAACCAAGGACGGTATCGCTTAGGGTTTGATCATTTTATTGCTATTTAAGGCCCTGTCTCATTCCCCATCAAGTCATTTGTCAAGACACCATGGCGTTAGCAGAGAGTCAATTGAAAAAGCATATTATTAAAGCAAAAAATACTATTCGCCAAAAGTTTCGTCAATTGAAACAATCACGTGCCAATCATGCTTTGTTTATTCAGCAACATTTAGCACCTCCACTAAAAGCCATGTTGAAACCCTCTTTCAAGCCATCTGAAACGCTACCCACCGTTTCACAAGCCACGCAGACGCTGCACGAGGACCCTGAGGAAGAGGAAGTGGAAGATTTGACTAGTGATAGTGAAGTTGAGGATGAGGAGGAACAAGTGTTTACGCCTCAAAAAAAGGCCGCACCCCTTGCAGAGTTTTTGAGAAAAAAGAAATCCTTGGCCATGGTCGAAACACCTTGCCCTTCCAGAGCGTCTCCGTTTTCACAACTCTTGGCCACCCCTCAACATAAAGCTCAACTGAAAACCATTTTAATAAAATATTATGGATCAACATTGGAACCCTATTTCACCGATCTATTTATTGGAAACACAGATACCACGTATGGTGTTCGCTATGAGGATGATAGTTTTAAAATTGGCGATTCATCCATTAAATTTGCTCGTACTAAAGCTGTCATTAAAAACATCAACTATAAATTAACGCCAGGACTGTTAAAGCTGCTCTTTTCTCGGACCCCCTCTTCCCATGATTATACGTCAGAGGACCTTGACAAATATAAATCCATTTTATTGGATACCCATGCTCACAAAAGACAGTATGATCCCACGCAACAAGTGAATGCCAATATATCTCAAAAATATAAAACCATCATTGCAAAAATGTTTCCCACCAGTCAAAGTACTCGTCGTAAAGTGTCCGCTTCGGGAGTGACTTTTAAACCATTAAAACCCCTTGTGGATGTTACCTACTGGCACAATCCCAATAAGCTCGTCCAGCGGCTACAGTTGTTGCATGCCTCACGTCAAGCTGGCCATACCGGTCACGATTGGGAAATTCAAGAAATTGAACAAGAACTTCGAAATGCCAAAATTATTGTTTAAGCCCTCACCCATTAAAATGGGTATTGCTCACGAGTTGCATCGCCCAGCTAGGCGTCACTATCCGCGACTCAAGGTGATTTCACGAGGTGTGGATGAACTTTGGCAGGCTGACTTGGTTGAAATGATACCCTATGCTGGCGTTAACGACGGTGTACGCTATATGTTGACCGTCATTGATGTCTATTCCAAAATGGCCTTTGTTGAACCTGTGCGTCGCAAGTCTGGCCCACTAGTTACCAAGGCCTTTCAACATATTATTCAACACTCCCAACGTCAACCTCAGTTGCTACAAACTGACCAGGGGAAAGAATTTTTCAACAAGGATTTCTCCAGTTTTCTCAAATCTAAGGATATTCACCATTACACCACGTACAGCAATCTCAAAGCCAGTGTGGTCGAGCGGTTCAACCGAACATTGAAAACCCATATGTGGAAAGCGTTTACCGCTCAGGGCACGTATCGCTGGTTGGACATGTTACCTGAGCTAGTATCACGTTACAATGACACCAAACATAGAACGATTGGGACCAAGCCACGTCTCGTAACTAAAAATATTCAGCGATTGGATAAACTGTTTAACCCCATAAAAACAGCCGATCCTAAACGTCACCGACTGAACATTGGGGATTTTGTTCGTGTGAGCAAATTTAAGTCTGCCTTCAATAAGGGCTACACGCCTCAGTGGGGGACTGAACTATTTCGAATTCGTCGAGTCTACTTGGACAGTCCAGTCACCTATTTACTCGAGGACCTCAACCATCAACCCATAAAAGGTAGATTTTATCTCCATGAACTTCAGAAAACAGCATTTCCTCAGCATTACCTTGTGGAAAAAGTGTTGAAACAAAAAGGAAATAAACTCTACGTCAAATGGTTAGGGTTTAACTCTACGTTTAATTCTTGGATCAATAAATTACATGTTGTGTGAACCTGTGTACTTTTTATTTATTCACACATGTTGTACACCACCTTTAGCTCTATGTGTACAGCGCCCCGCGCTTCATGCATGTTCATACATGTTTGTCTTTCCCTTTCCTCCTGTGTTCTCTCATACATTACCCCTCCCCTCTCCCTCCCTTCACCTCCCACCACTACTGTTTGCAGCTCTTGCCTATCTATTGGTTGTGACATCATTCCGACAAGTTGCATCATACTTTTTACTGATTCAGCGATTCCCACGCTTTGAACATTCTCTTATCGTGCACGTGGACAGATAACACCCAAGCGAACACCTGTGCCGGATCAAATTTCACCTGAACATGCATTTTGTCACGTACGAAGCCAGACAGGATGTAACTTGTTAACAGTTATCGCGCACGTGGACAGATAACACCCAAGCGAACACCTGTGCCGGATCAAATTTCACGTCAACTTGCATTTTGTCACGTACGAAGCAAGACAGGATGTAACTTGTTAACAGTTATCGCGCATGTAGATAGATAACGTCCCAAGCGAACACCTGCGGTAGATCAAATTTCACGTCAACTTGCATTTTGTCACGTACGAAGCAAAACAGGATGTCACTGGTTTAGCCTACATGTGGTTTCACAAATGTGTGTGTGCATGCCTTTCACACTCCCCTGCAACCACGATGGTCAGATTATTTCACCTTCAAGCGTCACCTGTTGTCAAGTCAGATCAACGCCTTCCAATAATCTCAAATGGCATTCACCTCCTGTAAGTTTATTTTCTCTACTCGCTTCGACCAACATAGAACCTAGTTCTCATCCCCGTTTACACGTTAAAGGTAAAATATCAGGAAAAACGCACCCTCGCTCTGTCATACACCGACCCGCCGAAATAGCGATTGATCTATTGAACACAGCCACCGTGGTCAGCGACAGGTTCGTTGAAACACACACATCCAGCAGTATCGTCTCTCTCAACCACCACGCTTTATAAACATTATAAACAGGTAACGGTAATGATTTTTTTTCAACATGTATGGCGTTAGGCCCTTTGTGAATTATTTTTTTGGAAAAAAATATCTACCACATTTGAAATGGAGTGTTAGCCCGAGTCCTAGGACACCTCGTACATGTCTCTAGCGTTATTGGTTCGTGAGATATCGGCAAAAATCACAAAAAACACGTGTTTACCCCCAAAATCGCGTTTCCAAAATTTTTTAAAATTACAACGAGTGGTCCATAGCAAAGAGGACGTCTTCCCGAATCCTTGGACCCATCGTACATGCCTCTAGCGTTATTGCTTCGTGAGATATCGGCAAAATCACAAAAAACACGTGTTTACCCCAAAATCGCGTTTCCCAAATTTTTTAAAATTACAACGAGTGGTCCATAGCAAAGAGGACGTCTTCCCGAATCCTTGGACCCATCGTACATGCCTCTAGCGTTATTGGTTCGTGAGATATCGGCAAAAATCACAAAAAACACGTGTTTACCCCCAAAATCGCGTTTCCCAATTTTTTTAAAATTACAATGAGTAGTCCATAGCAAAGAGGACATCACCCTGAGTACTTGGACCCGTCGAACACACCTCTAGCATGATTGGTTCACGAGATATCGGCAAAATCACAAAAACACGTGTTTACCCCAAAATCGAGTTTCCAATTTTATTAAAAATTATAACGAGTGGTCCATAGCAGAGAGGACGTCACCCCGAGTCCTTGGACCTGTCGAACATGCCTCTAGCATGATTGGTTCGCGAGATATAGCAAAAAGTCTAAAATCACGTTTTTACCCCAAAAAGACTGTGTTTCCAGATTTTCACCTTTTCGACACCGACATTCCCGTAAAGAGCACGACGAGACGAAAAAAACGAATCCAAGCACGCCCTCCTAGCATGGCTCTTTCCATTCCAAGGTCGCAGGGGCTCACCACTTGCTTTTATAAGCAGCTCCCCCACTACCCCACTACTGCAGGTTTTCATTCTAGAGACTTGAAATTTATTTTGGGGGTAGAGGGGGTAGGGACCATTGATTTACGTTAAACAATTTTTTTTGTAGAGTTCCTAGTTTCCAAAATATAGGATTTTCAAAATTCGAGTGTTTTCAAAAAAATATAAAAAATAAAAATTTTTTATTACAAAAAATAAAGGTCATAAAGACTGTTCGTTTGAGCCATGGCACAACGTTCTATCCTGTTTGGTTTTCAAACTATCGCCTATTTTCGAAAACAAAAATTTTCAAAAAAATTTTGAAAAATATAATGAGTGGTCCATAGCAAAGAGGACGTCAGCCCGAGTCCAACAATACCTCATTTGTCAAAATCGGACCATGCGTTCAAGAGATATTTAACATGGCTGAGGCTTAGTAGTAGAGCAAGGGGGGTTTTGAAGTGGGGCAGAAGCGCCACTACTCCACTACTAGCATTTATTAACAGTTGGCAGCCCTGATTGCTCTTAACAATACTTATAGTCATATCTGTTATGGTACACATAGCACATACGAAATTTGGTTGAAATCCAACTGATAGTATAGAAGTTAGATGTATTTAAAAATTGGTATTATCGGCAGGCTTATAATCATGTTGGTAGAACTGACGTATATAAGTTCTCCAAATTAATCTAAAATGTCAGAATATAGGTGTGCATAGTTTAAAGCTGTTGGCTTGCATACTTTCTGATATATTGGTATTTGGATAAAAAAAAATGTAGAGAGCAATTATTAACAGTTGGCAGCCCTGGTGGCTCTTAAGAATACGCTCAGTCATATCTGTTTATGTACAGATATTACATTAAAATTAAAATTTTGTTGAAATCCAATTGATAGTGTAGAAGTTATATGCATTTAAACATTGGACATATCAGAAGGCTTAACACTATTTTGGCAAAACTGTCATGGTTGGCCTCCTGGAAATTAAACTGAAATAATATTATCTACATGTGTGCCAATTTTGGAATAGCTCCCATGCATACCTTGCAAGATATCCAACATTGAGCTCAAATTTCTAGGGCGTTTTTTCAGCAGTTAGTAGCACTGACATCATTTTCAAATATGGACGTGAGATATTCCGGTGCACATCTTTACTCATACTAAATTTGGTTTTGATTGCTGCAGCCGTTTAGGAGTTGATAGGGGGGGACACACAGCCAGACAGCCAGACAGACAGACAGACACACATTTTCCCGGATTGATCTCATAAGTCTACTTTTTCCTCATTTTTGCAAAATGTGAAAAGTAGGCTAAAAAAGGAATACCAACCAATGAAATGAATTAAAGAGAAAAATAAAATTAAAACTACATTAATGTTTATATCTAATTAATTAAACAACATGAATACCTATGTCTAATTAATGTAATTTGATAAACTAATGTAGTTGTTAATAGATTAAAAAGGAAACATAATTTGACATAATTAAATTTCTTGTTTGCATTTTTATTTTATTCCTTGTTTTTATAGACAAAAACTTCTCGGTCATATTGTATACGAAGTACGTCCAGAAAGTAAGTTCCTATTGGTAATAACATTAAATTGTGTACACATACAGAACAAGAAGTTCCGTGAAGAACTATACAGCCTACTTTTCATGCCAATGATTATTCTACAGTATATGAACCTATCTTATGTAGCCTAATAGACCACTACAGTTGGCAGCCCTGGTGACTGAATATATTCTTAGTTCCACCTCTTAAGGTACAGAATACAAAATTTGGTTGAAGTCCAATGGACGTTACATGCAGTTAGACACTGGATCTATCAGCACGCGTAAAAGCATGTTGCCAACAATACCATGCGTGTGCTGGTCAGAAATAATCTGAAATATTATGATATCTTGTTGTGCCAATTTTGGATGAAATCCATTTGTTAGTATAGAAGTTACTTGTATTTTAAAATTGGACATATCAGCAGGCGTAGAATCATGTTGGCAGCACCACCTTGTATTAATTACTCCAAATTAATCTAGAATGTCAGGTGCTATACGTGTGCAAAGTATAGAGCTGTTGGCTTGCATACTTTCTGATATATTGATATTAGGGTAAAAAGAATATAGACAGCATTTATTAACAGTTGGCAGCCCTGATTGCTCTTAAGAATACTTATAGTCATATCTGTTCTGGTACACATTGCACATACGAAATTTGGTTGAAATCCAACTGATAGTATAGAAGTTACATGTATTTAAATATTGGTACTATCAGCAGGCTTATAATCATGTTGGTAGAACTGACGTATATAAGTTATTCCAAATTAATCTAAAATGTCAGAATATACGTGTGCATAGTTTAAAGCTGTTGGCTTGCATACTTTCTGATATATTGGTATTTGGATTTAAAAAAATAGAGAGCGCAATTATTAACAGTTGGCAGCCCTGGTGGCTCTTAAGAATATGCTCAGTCATATCTGTTTCTGTACAGATATTACATACAAAATTTGGTTGAAATCCAATCGATCCAAAGTGTAGAAGTTATATGCATTTAAACATTGGACCTATCAGAAGGCTTAGAATTATCTTGGCAACACTGTCATGGTTGGCCTCCTGGAAATTAATCTGAAATAGTATTATCTACATGTGTGCCAATTTTGAAATAGCTCCCATGCATACCTTGCAAGATATCCAACATGGAGCTCAAATTTCTAGTGCGTTTTTTCAGCAGTTGGTAGCACTGACATCATTTTCAAATATGGACGTGAGCTATTCCGGTGCACATCTTTACTCATACTAAATTTGGTTTTGATTGCTGCAGCCGTTTAGGAGTTGATAGGGGGGGACACACACACAGCCAGACAGACAGACAGACAGAAGGACAGACAGACAGACACACATTTTCCCGGATCGATCTCATAAGACTACTTTTTCCTCATTTTTGCAAAATGTGAAAAGTAGGCTAAAAATTATGTATTGCACAAAATTCTACAACCCTTAAACTACTTTTCCACATAACTGCCGAAATATTGCAAGGGTGGCACGAGTTTTTGTATACCTCCTTCATAGACTGTGCCGCCTGAGTCTTCTACTAGTTGTACGTTCCGCTGCAGCGCAGTTCCGCATATGCGCGGAAGACGCTCTGTATCAAGGAGAAGAAACGTGCGCCATTTGGAGAGCGCTGTCAGCCACGTACGCGTTGTTGTGCATGTTTACTCGTACAATGTCGGTGTTGATTGAAAATTCCGTCGCTTGTGAAATCAGATCTGTGATTCGTTTTCTGAATGCTAGGAAAGTGAAACGAATTGAAATTTATCGGCAAATTTGCGAAGTGTATGGACAAAATGCGATGAGTGATTCAATGGTGAGAAGATGGGTCCGACAGTTCAATGAAGGACGTAGTGAAGTGCACGATGAAGAACGAAATGGGCGTCCATCTATGGTTACAGAAGAACTGATTCACGCGATTGATGACAAGATCCGGGAAAACCGCAGGTTTACAATTACTGCTCTCGCTATGGAATTTCCCCAAATCTCACGATCACTAATTCATGAAATTGTTACCGAAAAACTGAACTTTCGGAAACTTTGCCGACGTTGGGTACCAAAGATTCTTACGGAGCAACACAGAACAAAACGGATGGGTTGTGCACTTCAGTTTTTGGCCCGTTACAATGAAGGCGGCGAAGAATTTCTGACACAGATAGTCACAGGAGATGAAACTTGGGTTTCTTACGACACCCCTGAAAGTAAGCGGCAATCAATGGAATGGAGGCACACTTCATCCCCAGCAATGGTTAAGCCGAAACAAATCTTGACACCTCGGAAAATGATGTGCACAGTGTTCTGGGACAGGTAAGGCATCTTACTCATTGATTTCTTACCGCGTGGTCAAACTATCAACACAGATGCTTACTGCAAGACACTTAGGAAATTTTCGCCGCGCAATACAGAATAAGCGCCGAGGGTTGCTGTCAAAACGTGTTGTTTTTCTTCACGACAACGCACGACCACACACTGCAAATGTGACGAAAAACCTTCTACAGGGATTTGGCTGGGACGTGTTTGACCATCCTCCGTACCGCCCTGACCTCGCTCCTAGCGACTTTCATCTGTTCACACATCTCAAGTCTTTCCTTGTCGACGAGCTGAAAGAAGATGTTTCCAACTGGTTGAAGACACAGGCGGCAAACTTCTATGAAGAAGGTATCCAAAAACTTGTGCCACGCTATGACAAATGCCGGCAAAAGTTCGGCAGTTATGTGGAAAAGTAGTTTAAGAGATGTAGAATGTTGTGCAATAAATATTTTTTTCTGTATCTGTACACAATTTAATTTTATTACCAAACGGAACTTACTTTCTGGACGTGCCTCGTATATGAAAAACTGAATTATTTGTCCACCAATTTTTTCAAATCGCCCATCGAATTCACATTCTGTCAGTTTCGCACACTGGCGTGCTAAAATCAACCACTATTGGGCGAATTCGCCCAGTTTGGGAATCTCTGATCTAAACCATCATGGGCCGATAGTCTAGATGTTACGCCCCTTAAAACAACAATTAACATCATCATCATCATCATCATAATGTTATTGGTTTTACGTCCCTTTTAAATAATGTGGCTTCAAGAGACGCCGGAGTGCCGAAAATTCACCCCGAAGGGGATCTTTAACCTGCCAGGCTCCCTTGCATTTGCGCACCATCAAACGCTAACTGACCTTGTTGGGAGTCGATCCTGCAACCTTGGGGATAGCAGGCGATAACATTGTCGCTGAGCCACGCTGCCAGTCTGTCCCTTTAGAAGGTTTACTTGTTAGCTACATATGATTTGCTGATATGTTTCGTGAAATAAAACTGATACGTTTCTTGGAACTGTGAATGCACAGCACATAGTTTCTGACACGAACACAAAAGCGCCTTCCCCCTAGCTTCTCCTGTCTGAATAATATGCGAGAGTTAAAACACCGCCGAGCAGGGACACGTGACCAGAGAACACGAGGCCATATATTATCACTCGCATGTGTTTTACAGACTGCTCCCTGAAGACAAACATACTGCACATTCTTATTTCAATTTATTGAAACAGCGACATGATATAAAACGCTGAGATACCATGAACACCAAATGTGCAATGATCCCTCCCTACTGTATATTATTCTAAGGTCCTATTCCAGTTTTGTACTGAAAATAAGGTCCCATTAACACCAACCTACACATATGGGGTACCTACAGGTTCAGCATAACCCAATGCGTAAGCGAAACGCACTCACTTACTCTTTAAATGCCTCACAATTAAATAAATACCTTAAAACATGTATATTTACAATGAAATAATGAAAGAATGCAACACGGTAACCATGGTAACAGAATCTCACAGGTCCATCTATTTCTGTAAGACGCAATGCAATTCCAATTATTACATTACTGTGAAAGTTACCAGGTGGTTATAAGGTTATCACTGAACCGAATTAAGCTGTAAAATTTATCAATACATACTGTATAATGCGCTTAAGGGGGTCAAGGGGCACTCTAGAATTTTTTCACGCAATTTTCACGTGTGAGTGTGGTACGAAAGGTCTTTTTCACCCAACTATAAAGGGTCTCCGAAAACACCACATTTATAGGCCCTTAAATTAACAGTGACTGTGATATTCCCAGAAAACTAACTTCCCTCTGATATACCTATGAAGGAATGACAAACCCCTAACCACTGCACCAGTAGCTGGATTGATAAAATCTGATTATTCATGCCAAGGATAAATCAGTCATAGCATGATTCAAGCAAATAAGTGTTCATTCACACAATTGTTTTGAAGAAAAGACGGAATTGATAGTTTTGATGAATTTCTTATATTAGTCCACGTTGACCGAGCCGTATGGTGCTGGGCTGTGCCGCCCTGTTGGGTCAAAATGAGGGCTATTGTTTGCTCGCTAGTCCATATTTCAGTAGATTGATATCCTTTTACGAATGTACTGAACAAAGTAATACAAATTTAGTATCAAATGGTTTGTAAAAACGGCGGAAAATGCTTATGAAATCGATCTTTCCAAGACAAAATATGCTATACAGTTATACTAAACCAGTTGCTCACGTAATGCTAGCATTGGCCATGTGTAGCAGCGGGTTAGCGTCTTAAACTCTTTACCTGGAGGTTCGTGGATCAAAACCAAACGGGTTCAATTCCTTTTACTTGATTTTTTTAAATTTATTGATTTATGTAGTCAGGTTTGTTTATCATCATCTGGGCCAATGACGATGTAGTCAGGTCTGTTTAACATCATCTAGGCCAATGACCATGTAGTCACGTCTGTTTATCATCATCTGGGCCAATGACCAAGTAGTCAGGTCTGTTTATCATCATCATCATCTGGGCCAACGACTATGTAGTCAGGTCTGATTATCATCATCATCTGGGCCAATGACCAAGTAGTCAGGTCTGTTTATCATCATCATCTGGGCCAGTGACCATGTAGTCAGGTCTGTTTATCATCATCATCTGGGCCAATGGCCATGTAGTCAGGTCTGTTTATCATCATCATCTGGGCCAATGACCATGTAGTCAGGTCTGTCTATCATCATCAGCTGGGCCAATGACCAAGTAGACAGGTCTGTTTATCATCATCTGGGCCAATGACCAAGTAGTCAGGTCTGTTTATCATCATCTGGGCCAATGACCAAGCAGTCAGGTCTGTTTATCATCATCATCTGGTCCAATGACCATGTAGTCAGGTCTGTTTATCATCATCTGGGCCAATGACCATGTAGTCAGGTCTGTTTATCATCATCATCTGGGCCAATGACCATGTAGTCAGGTTTGTTTACCATTATCTGGGCCAATGACCAAGTAGTCAGGTCTGTTTATCATCATCTGGGCCAATGACCATGTAGTCAGGTCTGTTTATCATCATCTGGGCCAATGACCATGTAGTCAGGTCAGTTTATCATCATCATCTGGGCCAATGGCCATGTAGTCAGGTCTGTTTATCATCTGGGCCAATGACCATGTAGTCAGGTCTGTTTATCATCATCATCATCATCTGGGCCAAGGACCATGTAGTCAGGTCTGCTTATCATATTCTGCACAACAATTATCATCATCATCATCTATTAGACTGTGGTGTGTGAGTGTGTCTGGTGGCAGTTGCATGTTTATTAGATATAGTTCATTGTTTCATTAGACTGTGATGTGTGAGGGTGCATGTGAGTGTGCCTGGTGACGGACTGCTTTAGTGGTAGTACTTGTTGGTGGAACATAAGTAATTTTTCGTTAGTAGAATTTTGGTGTTTAATTGTTATTAGAAGGTTAGTATTTTTGTTAGTAGAATTGCTCTTTACTTATTCTGAAAGGGAGTAGCAGCCTTTCAGAATAAATCAGTTCTTTACTTGTCTTATAGACTGTTAAGATATTGATAATATAATCCATCTAATGGCTACACTGCGTTCTGCTGCACGGCTGAAAGCAACGGGAAACTACAGCCGTAATGCTATTCCCGAGGATATGCACCTCTCTATGCATAATTACATGTGATTATGGCCTCCTCCCTTGTAAAATTTCAATCCGGAGGTAAACTAGTCCCCCGTTCGGATCTCCGGGTGGGGACTACTCGAGAGGGGGTTAACATTACAGAAGTGACAAAGAGGAAATCTGACATTCTACGGATGGGAGCGTGGAATGTTAGAAGTCTGCTAGGAGATGGAAGGTTAGAAAACTTAGAAAGGGAAATGGATAGGTTGTGATTGGATTTGGTTGGGATTAGTGAAATGCGCTGGCAGGAAGAACAGGACTTTTGGTCAGGTGACTATAGGATCATTAGCACCAAATCAAACAATGGCCATGCAGGGGTCGGTCTCATATTGAGTAGGAAACTTGGACAGCGGGTGGAATATTATGAGCAATATAGTGAACGGATTATTGTAGCAAAAATCAATACAAAACCTACGTGCACCACAGTGGTACAAGTCTATATGCCTACCAGTCAAGCTGATTATGAAGATGTTGAAATGATCTACGAAGAAATAGATGAAATTCTGATGTATATCAAGGGTGATGAAAATGTTATAGTAATGGGAGATTGGAATGCTGTGGTAGGAAAAGGCAGAGAAGGGAAGATAGTAGGAGATTTCGGATTAGGTGAAAGGAATGATCGAGGAAGCAAGCTGATGGAATTCTGCACCGAGCATGAGTTGGTCATTGCTAACACCTTATTCAATAACCACAATAGAAGAATATACACGTGGATGAGACCGGGAGATACAGGGCGTTACCAAATCGACTTCAGTATGGTCAAGCAGAGGTTTCGAAACCAGATTCTGGATTGCAAAACATATCCTGGTGCTGACATAAACTCTGACCACAATCTGGTTGTTATGAAATGCAGATTAAAGTTGAAGAAACTGAAGAAAAGTCAAAAGACAAAATGGTGGACAATAGACAGACTGAAAGTGAAGGATGTAAACGAAAGGTTCAAGAAGAGTATAAAGGAAGGACTAACGAAAAACCCTAAACCAACTTCAATTGCAGATGAATGGGCACTTTTGAAGAACGAAATAACAAAATCCGCAGAAGAAAACATTGGTAGGAAAGAAAGAATAGGTAAAAAACCGTGGATCACTCAGGATATACTAGAATTAATGGATCAAAGGCGGAAACACAAGAATGTACGAGATGAAAAGAGGAAAGCAGAATACAGACGTCTGAGAAATGAGGTTAACAACAAGTGCAAGGAAGCGAAACAAGAATGGTTGAAAGAGAAATGGGCAGGTATAGAAAATTGTCTGAAATTAGGAAAAGTAGACACAGCTTATCGAAGGATTAAGAACACTTTTGGGAAAAAGAAGACTAAGTGCTGTAATATTAAGGACACAAATGGAAAGCCTCTAACAGGTGGGGAAGAAAAGTTTGAGAGATGGAAAGCTTACATAGAGTGTTTGTATAAGGGAAAGGAGATTGAGAATCATGTAATGGAAAGGGAGGAGGAAATTGATGAGGATGCAAAAGGAGATTTAATATTGAGATCAGAATTTGACAGAGCATTGGAGGACTTAAGCAGGAACAAAGCACCAGGCATAGATGATATACCGATTGAGTTGCTACGCTGCATAGGAGATGAAGGTCTGATCAGGTTATTTCACTTGGTGTGTAGAATTTATGAGACAGGTGAGGTACCCCTTGATTTCAAGATGAATGTTATTATCCCTATACCAAGGAAAGTGCGAGCTGACAGATGTGAAGATTACCGTACAATCAGCTTGATTACTCATGCTTCAAAAATCCTGTCTAGAATAATTTACAAGAGGATGGAAAGCCAGATAGAAACGGAGTTGGGTGAAGACAAGTTTGGTTTCAGGAGAAATGTAGGAACAAGGGAAGCTGTACTAAGTCTTAGGCTGATTTTGGATGCTAGAATAAGGAAAAATAAGAGAACGTTCATGGCATTTGTAGACTTAGAAAAGGCTTTTGATAACGTTGATTGGACTAAATTGTTTGACATTTTGAAATCTATTGGAATAAATTACAGAGATAGGAGGGCGATATACAATATATACAGAAACCAGACAGCAGTCATTCGAGCTGAAGGACATGAGAGAGAAGCTGGTATTCAGAAACGTGTAAGGCATACTTTTCAATCTTCACATTGAAAAAGCAATGAAGGAAATTGGAGAATAATTTAAAGTGGGAGTGAAGATTCAAGGAGAAATAATTTCAACTCTGAGATTTGCTGATGACATCGTCATCTTGGCCGAAACGCCTGAGGATTTGAATGAGTTTTTGAATGGTATGGACTCCGTCTTACGGAATGAATACATGATGAAAATTAATAAATGTAAAACAAAAATACTGGAATGCAGCCGAAATAAATCAGAAACATCTGTGGACATCACATTGGCAGGTGAAATCTAAAGGAAGTAGGAGACTTCGGTTACTTAGGAAGCAAAATAACCAGTGATGGACGAAGCAATGAGGATATAAAAAGTAGGTTGGCTCAGGCAAGGAAAGCCTTTCTACTAAAAAGGAATCTGTTGACATCGAATATAGATTTAGGTATTAGGAAGTCATTTTTGAAAGCCTTTGTCTGGAGTGTGGCGCTCTATGGAAGTGAAACTTGGACTATTGGTGCAGCAGAAAAGAGGAGAATTGAAGCATTTGAAATGTGGTGTTACAGGAGAATGATGAAGATCAGATGGGTAGATAGGGTCACAAACGAAGAGGTATTAAGACGAGTGGGAGAGGAGAGATGTTTCTGGCGACTGCTAATGAAGAGAAGAGATAGGTTAGTAGGGCACATACTAAGACACCCAGGAATAGCAAGCTTAGTTATGGAAGGAAGGGTTGAGGACAAGAACTGTAGGGGTAGACCAAGGTTAGAATATGTTAAACAGATTGCTTTGGATGTAGGGTGTGGTGGCTATGTAGAGATGAAACGATTAGCTCAAGACAGGGTGGCATGGAAAGCTGCATCAAACCAGTCAAAAGACTGAAGACTCAAACAACAACAACAACAACAACAACATGATTGAGATTTTGCTAAGTGTACTCTTTACAACTAGAATATTCGCGGGCGAAGCCGCGACGGGTAATGCTAGTATTATATTAAAAGGACTTCATGTGCATTTATTTATTATGCTCCTGGTGTTATCTACTAATGTGCTAGGCTAGGTGCGATACGTCTATAAATACGGCCAATAACATTCTTAAAAAGCAAGTAACAGGTAATGTTGTGGTTGCTTAACATTTTGTGCCTTTTTTTTACACTCCCTCCAGGCTAATGCTAGGATAGTTCAAATCCCAGAGCACCTATCGCATCCCTGTCCCTAATCTTATATATTAAAAATATTTATGAAATCTTAAGCCAGTCCGTCCGGCCATTCTATCCGGTCGATTGCCTTCATTCTTTTTTTAAATGAAAGGTATTCATGCACAGATTTGTCATCAAGTATTACAAACCACTTAAATTACGCCTTTCTCAATTTATTTGATTTTTTCAACTTTTTCCAACTTTTTCCAACTTTCAAGCAATCATATCTTTGGCTCTAATTGAGTTACGAAGGTCGTTTTGGTCTAAGAACACTCAGTGACTCAAGCGCGTTCATTTGGGCCCTTAACTATTGAAATCGGATTATTTTGAGGAAAGTTATGAGTGAACATTCGATATTACATCTCATATTTTCAACATTTTTTCTCATTCTAGCAATCATATCTTTGGTTCTAATTGAGTTACGGAGTTCGGATTGGTCTAAGAGAACTCAGTGGATCATGTTCTATCTTTTTGAGTTATTAGATATTTAAAGTGGTTGATTCTGAGGAATGTTATGAGTGCCGAAGCGAATATTAGAAATAATTATGAAAACTTAACCGAGTCCGTCCGGCCATTCTATCCGGTCGATTTCCTTAATTCCTTTTTTAATTGAAAGGTATTCATTCACGGATTGGTTATCAAGCATTACAAATCACTTTACTTCCACCTTCCTCAAATTATTTGATTTCTTCAACTTTTTCCAACTCTTCTCTCTCATTGAAGCAATCATCTTATTTTATATATTAAAAATATTTATGAAATCTTAAGCCAGTCCGTCCGGCCATTCTATCCGGTCGATTGCCTTCATTATTTTTTTTAAATGAAAGGTATTCATGCACAGATTTGTCATCAAGTATTACAAACCACTTAAATTACGCCTTTCTCAATTTATTTGATTTTTTCAACTTTTTCCAACTTTTTCCAACTTTTAAGCAATCATATCTTTGGCTCTAATTGAGTTACGAAGGTCGTTTTGGTCTAAGAACACTCAGTGACGCAAGCGCTTTCACTTGAGCTGTTAACTATTCAAATCGGCTGATTCTGAGGAATGTTATGAGTGGACATTTGATATTACTTCTAATTTTTCATTTTCTTGCACCGAAAAATGAACATTGCCATGAAATTAATAGGGTAGTGTCAGATCTTCTTCCAGGAACTCCTAGAATTTACACAAGTGTGAATACATTGGTAACTGAAGAAGAAAATTTAAGTTTTGCATTTTCCCACTGAATTTTTGAACAGGCTTGAGATGAGTGGTCTTCTTCCGCATGTGCTGACTTTGAATGAAGGTACTATTGCAATGTTCCTTAGGAGTTTCAATGCAACTAAGATATTACTGAAAGGGACGAGGCTAATAGTTAGAAAAATGTACGACAATATCATAGATTCCTAAGTTCTAACTGGTGTGAATAGTGGGGAGCGAATACTGCTACATCGCGTAGATTGTCACCATCTGACACTAGAATGACGGCAATTTCCTATTACACTAGCGTTTTGTATTATAATCAACAAAGCGCAGGGTCAAACGCTTTAACGAGTTGTAATCTACTTACCTGGTCCAGTCTTAGGCCATAGAATGTTGTATGTTGCCTTATCCGGAGGAAAATCATTTAAAGATTTAAACGTAGAAGTTAAACGTAAGGGTCGACGCACAGCGAACATTGTCTTGAAGGAAGTATTGTGAAATAAAGGTTATAAACTATTACATAATGTCGTAATTTCTTAATTCCAATACCGAAAGATAATGCTGCAGAGCAGCACGGGCACCCTAGTACAGTTATAAAATAAAACACCAACTTCGATGGACAGGACATGTAGTTCAAATGCCTGAGTCCCGCCTCCCAAAACAAATCTTAAATTGCCAGCTGAATGTCGGTCAGAGAAAGCAGGGTGGGCAACAAAAACGCTATGAAGATATTCTGAAAACCAACATGAAGAAATATCAAATTGATACAGCTAACTGTGAGGCTGTCGCATCCGACCGATCGGAGTGGCGCCGCAACGTCCATCAAGGGTACTTGCTCTTCGAACAAGAGAGAAGAAGGCATCAGGCTGAAAAAAGAAATGTCAGAAAAGAGCGCATGAATCGCAGAATTAGCAACCCCCAAGATCCATTCGCTGCTCAAGAGCTTGTGTGCAAATATTCTAGAAGAGTCTGTGGTTCTCAGATTGGACTGTACAGTCACCAAAGGACTCATGGAATATGATTATGCCTAATATTAGTTTACAGCGTAGATTTATATAACCATACCTTGGAAGACAATCATAATCGTATAACGAGTGATAGCCTAATAATAATAATAATGAAAAAATCCACAGCCTGCTTCCAGTCTCCGACCGGGTCAGGAATGGAATGAATGAAGCCCCCAGCTAGCGGCGAGGATATGAACTGTGCCGGCTGCCGAGGCCTGACGCACTCCTCTGGGGCAATGATTAAATGAATGACATATGAAATGAGATGATAGTGGAGAGTGTTGCTGGAATGAAATTGTGACAGGGAAAACCGGAGTACCCGGAGAAAAACCTGTCTGCCTCCGCTTTGTCCAGCACAGATCTCACATGGAGTGACCGGGATTTGAACCACGGACCCAGCGGTGAGAGGCCGGCGTGCTGCCGCCTAAGCCACGGAGGCTTAATAATAATAATAATAATGATAATAATAATAATAATAATAATACAGCTACATACACTACTACAGTCATCACACGAATACAGATTATCAGAAAAGTTCAAAACACAACCTACACGGGCTGATAACCAAGATGTCTCAAACCCCTCAAACGATTTAACAAAAAAAGAGACAGTCTGAAAGACTGGACTTTATATCATTTTAAATGCTACAAATGCTGAAAAATGCTACAAAGGCTGGAGGCTTCTCGCTTCGCTCGAAGCCAAAGACTCTTGACATGTTAGATGATCAAGAAACAATCAGAACGCTAGAAAGTTACAACTCATGAGGGAGCTGGAGCGCGCGTTGAAAGGAGGGAACTGGCTGGATGACGTCACGCTCGCCGTGTCATTGCCGTCTCGTAACGCCAGAGCTCACCAGTGAACTCAGTACACATGCACCAAGCAGTACTATGACGTCACACACCTCAGTGCATTCTCGGTACATTTCGTGACGTCACCGTAACGTAACGACGAAGTCGACTGGATCATTTAAAATAAAATCTTAACTTCGCAATCATGATTTTTACGTGTATTTTCAAACATAGATTTTACAGCCTAAGTCTGATGGATCTGATGATGATCGCTTGACGATCGAAACTCGTCATCCTAGTGTATTTATTAATCTCATGTAATTTTTTTCAGGATTAAGGTAAAACCCAACTCTTTTTGGTACATTCATGTTGACCGACAGAAAAGCACCAAACATTTGTTTTATTGTCATTGATGTTTACGCCTTTTATAGTTTGTTGTTCCGGTGAGGTAGAGATCGATCAGAACTGCTTCCAACGGGCCTTTATGCAGTAGTCAGAGGAGCGTGGCAAGAGCGAAATATGTTCCTACTACGAGGGCAGATTAAAAAACAAGTAGTTCCGTGAAGAATTATGCAGCCTATTTTCATATATCCTACTTATGTTAATTGCCACTTTCAACATACAGTATTTCAGTTTGATTGCTGTAATAGAAAAAAGGAAGCTTCTAGTTTAACGTCAGCGTTAATCTTGAGATCATGAGCCACGGGACCTCCTTTTTACGTGGAATCCGAACCACAGGACATGGCATTTCACTTCGAAAATCTCACATGCATTGACCGGGAATCGAACCCGGACCGCCTTGGTGAGAGGCATACAGCTAGACCGTGCTGTAATAGATTCGTAGATATTGAGAACCGACTAAATATTTCGGATGGTCGCCATGTTGGACTTTATTTATGTAGGTCCTATATTTATGTACTGTTGCGTGAAGATTATTGTGTAAGTGTAGCATTCAAACTTCAATCGCATGATTAGGACACAAGAAGTAAAAACTGGAGTTTAAAATTACGCACAGCTGCCATCTTGTGGTTATGGAAACAATTGAAATATATTAGATGCCAGTGGATTGATATTCATATAAGGATTTACTGTACCAAGTTTCACTGCACACGGATGGTTAAATTGCGAGAAACGTCCATGTGAATATTTATACTTCGCGACGCCGCCATGTTGGATTTGTGATCACCAGGTTATTGAAAGTCCTATAGGAAAACTTATGTTCATAGCCGCTATGAACATAAAAATATTCAGTTTGATTGATGTAATAGATTCGTAGATATTCATAGCCGTCTAAATATTTCGGATGGTCGCCATGTTGGATTGTTAAATGTATAGGCCATAGAGTCATGTACCACTAAAGGAAAATTATTACGTAGGTTCATTATTCAAACTTCCACTTCGATCGCATAATTACGACACAAGAAATAAAAACTTAATTTTAAAATTCGCACAGCCGCCATCTTGAGGTTATGTAAACACTTGAAATAAATTAGATACCAGTGCATTACAATATGTATAAACATTTCCTGTACCAAGTTTCAATGCGTTCAGAACATTGAATCGCGAGAAAGGTCTATTTAAATTTTCAAATTCGCTTGGTCGCCATGTTCGTTTTGTAGTTAACCGGTTTTTGAAAATCTTATAAGTGAACTCCCAGCAGTGCCCTTTATGTCCGTACAAAATTTCAGGGTGATACCTCTAATAGTATCAGAGATATAGAATGCCGGTGAAATATTTCGCACAGCCGCCATCTTGTGGTTATGTTAACAATTGAACGAAGTTAGATGTCGGTACATTCCAATGTGTATAAACATACACTGTACCAAATTTTATTGCGTTTGGTTGGTTAAATCACGAGAAACGTCTATTTAAATGTCGCAACTTCGCTTGGCCGCCATGTTGGTTTTGTAGTTACCAGTTTTTCAAGAGTCACATAGGTGAACTTCTAGTAGTTCCCTTTATCACCGCAAAAAATTCCAGGGTGATATCGGTAATAGTTTCGGAGATATTGAATGCTGATGAAATAATTCGCACAGCCGCCATGTTGGATTTGTGAGACGTAACAAAATTTTAAGGGCTCGGTCGGGGTCGCCCGGAATAGTCCTAAGAACTTACCGAATTTCATTGAAATCGCTCCAGCCGTTTAGAATTTATTAGGTGGGGGACACACACACACCTCTCTCTCTCACACACACACACACACACACACACGCACACACACATCTCATAAGCCTTTTTTTTTTTTTCAAAATTGAAAATAGGCTAATAAGTTGCATTTCCCAGTTATGGCCAGTTATTACACCACCTATACAACAGCAACACGCCTATAACGACATACAATGTAACGTCACTTTTCCACATAGTTTCCAAGAGTCTCCAAACATTTCTGCGAACGCACAACCAACTTGTCGATGCCGGATGCATAGAAAGTTCCTCCAGCGTTCTGCAACCACACGGAGACAGCGGCCTTCACCTCCTCATCGGTCTGGGAATGTCGACCACTGTTCTGTCTAATGATCGCATTCTACTGTTGACATTTGCACGGGTCCTGGACGTTGCGGGCCTGCCCTCGCGATATTCGTCCGTGATATCCGTGCGTCCGGCTTCGAATTGCTGACACCACTTTACGATCCCTTGCCAGGAAATGGCCCGCTCCCCATACAGAGCACTAATTTCACGACGAATGTCCGTGCATTCTTCCTTTTGGCCCATAGGAATCGGATTGTTGCACACACCTCATATTTGGAGTGAAACACCAGTCAACGCGCCATTGCTTTTGGCCACTATTCACACCGTACAAGACAAGATGAGACACCACAGCGACCTGCCTAACAGATGTGTGGACAGTGTCTGTCCCTTTCTCCGCTGTGCCCACGTTTGCGACACACAGCGCGCTGCTGCTGCGCGTTAGTGCAACTAACTTTTTGATCCACCTTTGTAATATGAGGAAAATCATGGTGCACGGGAAGATGAGGATTTTTGCAGATGGCGCTGTACACCTTCATAAGTCCGTGTTCTCGTCTCATACTTGGAGGTGAATGTGACTTAGCACTGGCAGCCAATATGTCGGAGTACATCTAATTGTCCCCGAGATGATGCGCATAGTTTGGTTAAGCTGAATATCAACAAGCTTGGTATGAGCACTATTCATCCAGGTGGACGCACAGTATTCAGCTACTGGGTACACCAATCCAAGGGCAGAGTCCTGAGTGTAGAAGCAGTTGAACCCCACGTTGTACCACACAGTTTCTGTATAATATTATTTCTAGATCTGAGCTTAGCAGCTGTTCTGGTAAGGTGCTCTCTGAAACTCAAGAGTCCTATCTAAAGTAACTCCTAAACATTTGGGATATTTGTTGTGTGAGAGTAATGTATTTTCAAAATAGACATTCAGTTGGCTAGTCTGTTACTGAGATGGAAAGATGACACTTCGGTCTTAGTAGCACTAGGCTGCCACCTCCAGTCACGGAAATACTTGCCCATAATTGATAGATCCCTGGTTAGTATGCCCTCGGTGATTTCAAATTATCTGTGGCTGATAGCAATGGTCCAATCATCAGCATATCCAAATTTCCTAGAAGTGTTGTCTGACATATCGGCTATATGTAAGCTTAATAGTAAAGGGGTTAACACAGAGCCTTGAGGAAGACCATTATTCAACTTCCTATTTCAGCTCATCTTGTTCCCCAGTATAACCCATAAGCTTCTGTTGTTGAGCATTGATGATATTCACAAGTCCGAAGATGTTTGAGAATCAGACCGTGTCTCCAGACAGTACCATATGTTGCCGTTAAGTCAATGAAGGCAACTGAAGTCTTTGAAATTCGCCTCTATGAATGTTGTCGGAGAAAGAACCTGATCTGTGAAGCTACGTTGGGGACGAAATCCAGCTTGTTCAATAGGTACATTTCAGAATATTACATGGATTATTCGATTATAAATCAACCTTTCCAGAAGCTTATAGCAAAGCAATGGGTCTATAGCTGTCAGGTTTATTGTTTGGTTTGGCAGGTTTAAGAATAGCAATAATGTTTGCTTTTTAAATTCATATGGTATATTACCCGACCGGAGAAAATCTGTATAAAACTCAGCTAGCCATATTTCCTTACATACTTTCCACAGTTAATAAGGAACTCGGAATGAACACTATCAAACCTGGTGGTTTTCTTGGTTTCCAATCTTTGAATGCTGTAGTTACTTCAGCAGGAGTAAATGGGGAAGAGTTTACAGAGTCCGATCGACATACTGATTTGAGCTCCGTTAATTACTTCTTAAGTCTGATTGTATGTTGTCTATTTTGGGGAGCTCGTGTTGTAGAAACTATGTTATATGCAATATTATTGGGTGTAACGTTTTCATTTGAACGTTGAGGTGGGCTTCCACCATCAAGCTAAGGAAATAATAATAATAATAATAATAGTAATAATAATAATAATAACAATAACCAAATCGTGTGGCTGTGGAATTCAATCTAAATCCATTACAAGCTGAGAGAATCCCTAATTCCAAAGCAGTAATTTAGTTTCTTGGTATTTACCACACCATCTTCTCCCTAGCACTGTTTATTCGTTGCTGGAGTCATTAGCGCGAGTTTCCTACTCTATATAATGTTTAGTTCTTAATGCAATATCTTGTCCAACTTTACAAAGCATGTTAAGCTTCGTCACTTTAAAAATATTCTCTTATTTTTCCTTCCCTCCCACCATAAACCTAAAGACTTGCTGGACCTAAATGTGCCTTAAGCTAAACATGGCCGAACTAATTACCCTACTTATTGTGATGTTAATGTGTAGTCTTGTTCCGCCAACCACGTTTCCTCAATCTTCATTCCATTAGCAAACAGAGAAACTTACAACTAATGACAAAATCGAGATTTACGATCTGAAACAGAATATATTTGAAAATTATCATTACTTAAATTCAGGAGTTCTCAACCTATTATTGCTACTACGATCCAAAATCAACTACGGGGTAAATCGCGTAAGCCATGTGTCTATTTTAATGTTATATAGTATTAAGTAGAAACCCGACCCGGCTTCGCCCGGGAACAGTTATGAATGTATTACGTGATAAGCGCTTTTTTTTCAATGTCAATGAACAACGACCAATATCCGTTTTACGTCTCGGCTTGATGGGTTAAAATCACTGACTGGACTATTAATTATATTATCATGGAGATGCATGTGCAACAAATTCTTGTCAGACGTAATTTAAGAATGGCGAGGTGCATGAAACACAAATCCCCCTTCCGTCCAATCTTAACTTGACTGTGAATTTTGCGGAACGAAAGTTCACAGGCGAAATGAAGAAAAGCCGAGTTGCACTTCCAGGAAAACTCCAAACACAACCACTCTTCTCTAAAGTTTTTAACTCAACACGACTCGACAGTTTGCTGCTGGCTGTATCTGGGGCAATAAGCTCGTCCGATAGCTAAGCTGTTACTGGGGTGATAGACTCGCCCCTAGCTAGCTCGTAAACTGTCGCCTCAGTAACTGAATGGAGATTGTTGGAAGAAATGAAAACGTTAACACACTTATAGTAGGCGATGTATTGAAGATATAGATATGCTCTCCCGGGCTTTTTTGTAGAACTTTTCATGCTGAACAATTCTTACACTCATAGTATATAGATATTTTTAACGGTTTGCCCAGCGTAAGCTTAAAAAGCGCACGGAAGACAGTTTATTTTCCGACCTTTTCACTGAAATCGTTAGTGCTTGACTTCCTTTGGTCATAAATAAATTAATTTCTACAGAAACCTTCCACGAGATATCCTTTACAGAATGGTGAAAACCGCATCAAAATTCATCCAGTGGTTCTCGAGTTTACCCGTAACATCCAAGAATCGGGGACTTTGTTTTATACTAAGTAGAGATTTAAGAAAGAATTAACTTGTAAGTGTAGAATTACAGTAGGTTATTATTATTAATATTATTCGTAATATTATAATTATTATTTTAC
This sequence comes from Meconema thalassinum, assembly GCA_946902985.2. Lineage (NCBI taxonomy): Eukaryota > Metazoa > Arthropoda > Insecta > Orthoptera > Tettigoniidae > Meconema > Meconema thalassinum. Next base: position 649,552,671 of record OX336391.1, read on the forward strand.
TTTCGGATTGAACTACTATGGACTACGTGATAACAACAAGTATCATTTTCTGTGCGTTGCTCTTGTTCGTCTTCCAGCTTTGATGTCTTACCAGTATCTCTTGAGCCCATCACCCAGTACCTTCTTCCCATCTTTTGAAAGAAATCCCTTCCCTGTTGAGGGTTCTGTTCCTACCTTAAAACCCCGATAGCTTTTGATAATTTGTCTAAATTCTCTTCTGTTCAGAATTGTCTCTTCGGGAATACCGATTTCTGTATAAAATTTATTACATTCTTGGAAACATTCCATTTTTAGCCTACATTCGAATTTTGCCAAAAATGAAAGTAGACTTATGAGATCAACACAGGGCGAAAAATTGTGTGTCTGTCTGTATGTCTGTGAATGTCCCCCCCCCCCTAACAATTCGAACATGGTGAAACCGAATTGAACGAAATTTGGTACAGAGGTTGCACTAGTAAAGGGCACCTCAGTGTCATATTTTATATCGCCGCCATCTTGACGGAAACGTAATGTCGGCCACCCAAATGTTCAAAGCTTACATCAAATTACGACTAACCTAATCATCCGATCTCTACCAAATTTTGCAACAACATATATTTATATGGCGAGCGTCGTTTGACTAAACTAAAAGGTCATGTTTACTTCAAATTACGACCAACCTAATCATTTGATCTCTATCAAATTTTGCAACAATATACCCTTTTGTTGGAAGCATCTTTTGACTGAACTACAAGGTCATCTGCCCAATAGTTTGCAGATAGTGCTCATGTATGTGTGCAAATCGATGCACCATATCAATTCAAACACGGTGAAACCGAATTGAATGATTCTTTTTACAGAGGTAACACTAGCGAAGGGCACCTCATATTCATGTTTAATATCCGTATAACATGTTGTATTTCAACAAGCTATTACAACCAACATTACTTTATACTCTTTGAAAAGGACAAAGACCCACCCTTTAGGAGAAAGTAGGCTATATGTTCTTTACTGAACATCTTGTTTTTGCCTTTGGTTTCACGAAATTCCTACCTTTCTTTGTCAGTCGATCGTCGGACATTCAGAATATGTGCCCATATAATAACAACAACACATACACTCTTCGGCCAGCATGGAGAGAACTAAATAAACGTCTGTGAAATCCCACCTACCTGAGCTGGGCAGATCATCCCTACAAAGTTAAGAGTATACCACAGCGTACGAATTATGGGAAATATTATTTAATTAATCGTGGAATTGATAATTGGAAGTTACTACCTGTCACAGTCTTACAGCTTTTCCACCAACAAACTGGTGAGCTTAAGACAAGACTGAAATATTGTGTGAAATACCATGATGAAATTACTTTAGTTTTCAAATCGCGACATGTGTACATTAAGTGTCTTTGATATTATTGTATGTGAGATTTTCGAAGTGAAATGCCATGTCCTGTGGTGCAGATTCCACGTAAGAAGGATGTCCCGTGGCTCATAATCACAAGATTCACGGTTACGTAAACCACCATCTTTCTTTGATATTATTGTTGGTAATTTTCTGTCAGTGTAATATTCGCCACTAGAAAATTACCCCAATTTGGAAATGAAGTAAATGAACGAATGCAGGAATGAATAAATAGTAGTTGTTTTATATCCATTTTCTCTAATAACAATTGTGCCATCGGAGTCAGATGACCTAAAAGTTGTTTAAAACAACGATCACTATCTGCGTACATAGCCCCCCCCCCCCCCCTCTCAGACGAACTCCCCCAGTGGCTCACATCTAGTGGGACGTGGGTTGGCGAACACGGGGCCCCAGCAGAGTCCAACATTGCTTCCACTTACTTGTGCCGGGCTCCTCTCCGTCTTCTTTCATGTCGACCTCACTTGGTCAACTCTTCTTGTCTTCCGACATCGACAGTATTAGGGTATCCGAGGCCTAGGGAGTCTCTTCCTTTCCCGCCTTCAGCGGCCATTGTGTAATCTCTTCTGATACCCACCTTCTGCGAGGGGTCAGCCTTCTTTTTCGTTCCATGTTATCTCCCGCCTTCTGCTCAAGGCCCTCAAGGAGGCAGGGTATATGTAGCCCCACAACTCCTGGAGCATCCTGGATAGTGCTACACCCTCGGGGACTCACAGCTGGTGAGTTCGGGTGTTGGCGACCCTGAGGGATTCCTGAGATGGGTTCTGTTTTCCCCCTTTTAACCTTTACCTCTGGGACGGACCCTCTCCTCTTTCCCTTTCCTATCTGCCTTTCATGGCTCTCCTTCCATCCAAATCCCTCAATCCGCATTCTTCGAGGGTTGAGGGCATTTCTTTTCCTCCTGTCCTTTATTTGCCTTATTATCCTTTTGTTTTCCATTTCTTCTTCTAGTATATAAGTTAGTAGTTATAATTTACATTTCATTATCATCTTCACGATCACCCAAACCATTAAGGGCCGATAAGCTCGATGTTAGGCCCCTTAAAACAACAATTGTCATAATCATAATCATCTCAGAAGAACGCTTCTCAAGAACGTCCCTACCCCCACCCAAAGCTTGATATAATGCATTAATTATTAGGGCAATTCTCTGCTCTAACCAGATTCCTTCATTCCACAAACTAAATTGCATGCATCTCCTTCTTATTGTTCACTCGAACTATAAGAGTACTCCCCTTGTCCTCAGCTCTACGGGATGAAAACATAATGAGCGGTGAGGTAGCTAATTTCAAATGGAATACTTAAATTTCATTACGCCTCTCCCGCCCCTCCCCTAAAGCTCTTAATTGCCAGTTAAATTAGTCTTTGCAAATCACGCGATATCTGCTCTCCTCCTTCTTCTCGTTGTTCTACCTTTCCGATGCCTCCCACCCTTTCTCTCTCTCACACACGGTTGTATTTATGTGTTTTGCACTGTTGCGTCATGCTATCATCCAGGGATTTGTACGGTTTTACCGCTGTACACACCCACAACACACCCCTACAAATATACGGTATTGTATCTGCAAATAAGTGAACACATGAATCCTATTATTACTATGTAATTGTCCACAACACACATTTTAAACCGCCAACGATATAAAGCTCTTTGGTGTCGAACAGTTTTGAAACTATATTATCTGGATTGTACAATTTTACGGCCGTTTGAATACAAAATTATTATGAACTTAATCATATTTAAGGGCTTCTTTATTGACGTTTAATCTAAATTAAATACAATGGGTATTTAATAAAATAATGCACAGTATTACACCTTAGTCAATAAGAATGAATTAATATACATTAATCAATACCAGCTTCGACCATATTATGGCCTTCTTCAGCAACTGGTTTTTAAAAGAAGAGAAACTTTTGAAAATACGAGCCAAGTTTTGAAAAAATATTTTACTTGGGTTTCTTTCATGGAAAGTTTGCTTCACACAAGTTTAGTTAGTGGAAGGTTCTTTTACATGCCATAAATCTATGACATGGACTCGCCGGCTTTACTTCCCCTCCTAAGGAAGGTATACTGAGGGATTTTTAACGCTCTTACAAATCCGACGACTTAAAAGAAACTTCTCGTACAAGATCAGTTGGAGAGAAATCCGGAGATAGGAAGAATGCCTCTCTTCGAGGCAATCACATGACGATTGAAACATGTCATCCATTTAATTATCTCCTCCTTCCCCCTTGTGGGTGGGTTAAGTAAGTGATAAAGAATATATTATGTAATGATTTTTTTCAGATTAGCGTGATTACATATTAGTAAACTTCGACTAACATAATTGGGCACAATCGTGTTGACCGACTGAAGAGTATTCTAGAATAAAAAGAGCTAAACTCTCTGAACGCCATTTTCTGAATATTTTGAAATTGCCACTTAGCCCCTTCTCACCTGTGACCTTCATTGTTTTGTCAGAGGAGCTGACAGTAAAGCCCCGTTTTTATGTTCCACTTACTACGCTATGGCGTTTATTACGCTCATTTTGTATGAACCCTGGACTGTTCGTATGTAATACTGCATAGTTTTACCCTATTATAACTCTTCTAAATCACGCTTTCAGCGCTTTCTTCATGACAAAAAAAAGAGGAAAAATTCTGTATAAATTTGAAACCGCAGTCGACCGCACAGTGAGTTCCAGTGAGCACGAAAACTGCGGGTAGCTGTTGTACGGAAGACAATCAGATAAGTAGTTAGCCTAAAATTTTATAGTTTAACCATAGTTTACAACCATATAATCTCTCTAAAGTACAATCTACGGATAGCTATCACCATTTAGCATTTCACCTAACATATATACTGCATTTAGCATACACTGACAGTTGCAGTACCAATACTGCAACTAAATAATTGTACATATTGTAAATATTTTCACCTGTATTTCAAACATAGATTTTGTAGCCTAAGTGTAATGGATCTGATGATGATCGCTTGACGATCGAAACTGGTCATCCTAGTGTTTTATTAATCTCATGTAATTTACATTCGTGTTGACCGACTGAAAGGCACTAAACTCTTATTCTGTATAAATTATAATTAAGTAGGCTACTCTAATTGAGATGTTCTAATAGTAATATATTTATTCGTTCCGGCCATCTAGGGACCTCGTTTGACAGTTTTTACATTACTTGTTGTCTTCACTCTGTGCCAATATCTCTTCAACCTCTCTCCCACTTCCTTCTACTGCTCCTCCATGTAAGATCTTCCTCTCCTCACTGACAACTCCCCTGTCTCCTGGAAACCTGCAAACTCCTTAACCAGCCGTCTAAATCGTCCTCTGTCCATTATGTTTTCTTCTTTCACCCCCATCCGATCCAAGTCCAATCTCACTTCCCGAAACCATTTCGGCTTCGTCTTCCTCTTCCTGAAGAATTCAAAAACCCTCTTCGTCAATCTGGCACTGTTCATCCTCACCAAGTGTCCATAAAACTGTATCCTCCATTTTCTCATTAGGGCTACACTCCTTCTGTCTTCAGGTATAGTTCTTTGTTAGATCTGAGTCTCCTTTCTCAAAATTTTCCTTTCTTTGGACACCAGTTTTTCGAACAAGCCTATTTTGTTCATTGTGAGGCATTCGGAGGCGTACATAACCTCCAGGCTTGACTTTCATAGCGCTCCAAGGAACAACAAAATTCAACATGCAAGCTCACGTCTTGGCCCAAATAACAAAGCCCTTACCCGAGGCCATACGATATTATTATTATTATTATTATTATTATTATTATTATTATTATTATTATTATTATTTAGCTTTGTGTTTAAGGATATCGACCGTTTGTTTTAGACGCCTTTGGCTAAATACAGTATTAGCATTATTAGACTATAATTAGGCTCACAAATAAAATACAGTCTTTGCAGATGACATAGTAATATGGGAAGAAAATGAAATAGAAGTGAAAGAACAAGTTACTGTATGGAATCAAGAGACAGAGAAATATGGAATTAAAATAAGTGTGGAGAAGAGTAAGACTGTAGTGATGACAAGAAACAAGAGAGAAGGAAGACAGAATATTGAAGTCAATGGAAATCCATTGGAAATGGTAAAACGCTTTACTTAAGTATTTGGGGAGCATACTAACAGAAAATGGTACAATAAATGAAGAAATTGGAAAGAGAATCCAAGAAGCTAATGGTTTTTACCAGTGAGTGAGAGGTTTAGTATGGAACCAGGCAGTCCCAGAGAAATGCAAGAAAGTTCTATTCTCGATGTTTTACACACCAATGTTGACATATGGAGCAGGTACTTGGACCACAAAAAAGCGCGATGAAAGGCGAATACAAGCAGCCGAGATGAAGTTCCTTAGAGGAATAATTAGGAAGACACGGAGGGATAAATTCAGAAATGTGGACATGAGGGTGAGAACTGGGTTCCCAAAACTGCAAGACAAGATAGAGACCAGTAAGCTGAAGTGGTACGGACATATGATGAGAATGGTAGAATATAGAGTACCAAAAACAATATTAATGGAGAAAACACCAGGAAGAAGACCACGAGGAAGGCCCAGAATGAGGTGGATAGATACGGTGATGGAAAGCATAAAGAAAATAGGAGTAAAAGAAAAATTAGTATTGAATGAAGGAAATGAATGGTGGAGGGATAGACAACTGTGGAGGTCTTTATTCGAAACCCGACCCAGGGAACTGGAAACGGGAAATGAAGGAAAAGGAAAAGAAGAAGAAGAAGAAGAAGAAGAAGATTAACAAAATGTAGTACATTACTGAAATATAGCTTCCAAACTGTTTTACCACCAAACAAATCATTTCCGGTCTTTAGCGCTGTCCCGCTTATTACGTGTTTAAACCACAGTCCCTTGAAGAGCGTAATATCGGGGTATTACTCAAGGCTTATACACTGCACAGTGAATATTTACATCACAATATATTTTCGAACTCCCAGCCAAGTTTCTTTCTAATTACCTTACATAACAAGTAGTTCCGTGAAGAACTATACAGCCTATTTTCATATATCCTACTTATGTTAATTGCCACTATCGACATACACAATTTCGGTTTGATTGCTGTAATAGATTCGTAGATATTGAGAACCACTAAATATTTCGGATGGTCGCCATGTTGGATTTTATATATGTAGGTCCTAGAGTTATGTATTGTTACATGCAGATTATTGTGTACGTGTAGTATCAAACTTGAATCGCATAATTAGGACACAAGACTTAACAAGGAGATTTTAAAATTTCGCACAGCTTCCATCTTGAGGTTATGGAAACAATTGAAATAAATTAGATGCCAGTGGATTACCATTCGCATAAGGATTTGCTGTACCATGTTTCACTGCACTTGGATGGTTAAATTACGAGAAACGTCCATGTGAATATTTATGCTTCGCGTCGCCGCCATGTTGGATTTGTGATCACCAGGTTATTGAAAGTCCTATAGGTGAACTTAAGATCATAGCCCCTATGAACTTTAAAAAATTCAGTTTTATTGCTATAATAGATTCGTAGATATTCAGAACCGTCTAAATATATCGGATGGTCGCCATGTTGGATTGTTAAATGTATAGGCCATAGGGGCATGTACCATTAAAGGAAAATTATTGCGTAGGTTCATTATTCAAACTTTCACTTCGATCGCATAACTACATCACAAGAAATAAAAACTTAATTTTAAAATTCGCACAGTCGCCATCTTGAGGTTATGTAAACAATTGAACAAAGTTAGATGTCGGTGCATTACAATGTATATAAACATATACTGTACCAAGTTTCATTGCGTTTGGTTGGTTAAATCACGAGAAACGTCTATTTAAAGTCGCAACTTCGCTTGGCCACCATGTTGGTTTTGTAGTTACCAGGTTTTCAAAGGCCACATAAGTGAATTTATATTAGTTCCCTTTATCACCATACAAAATATAAGGGTAATATCGGTAATAGTTTCGGAGATATTGAATGCTGGTGAAATATTTCGCACAGCCGCCATTTTGGATTGGTGAGTCGTAACAAACTTTGAAGGGCACGGTCGGAGTCGCCGGAAATAGTGCTATGAACTTACCGAGTTTCATTGAAATCGCTCCATCCGTTTAGATTTTATTAGGGGGGACACACACACGAATCACACACACACGCACACACACACGGACAAAAGGTGATCTCATAAGCCTATTTTTTCAAAATTGAAAATAGGCTAAAAATGACGAACTTAATTTTACGCATTTTGGAAATGCTATTGCTTGAAATATTATTTAACTAAAATTCATTATTATTGTAGCCTAGTTTTATTTTGCAGCTAAAACGGAGCAGCATCTCTGTATTTACTGCTACCACAAAAGTGCCTTGGGAATGAAGTGTGAGCGAGAGAGGGAAACGGCATCACATATGCAACTCCACCCACAATATGCGTGGTAAACGTGACTTCCAGAACACATTTTAAATGGTAACACTCAACATAACATGTAGGACTGCATCATCATTACATTAGCATGTAGGTAGGCACATTCTAAAAACTGTACAAAAAGCGAAAACAAACAAACAAGCAAAAAAAAAGTGAATCTGCAACGCCAACCACCTTGCTTTCATTTATAAAGAGGTTGGCATGGCGTTTTAAATCCGGCCGTCGCAAAACGCATATTAAGCGCTGACTGTGTTTGTAGTAGAAGCGAGGGTGGGGGTGTCTGTCAACATCTCACAAGGCTTGCTGACGTCATCAGCGCTGGAGAGGCATCATTCAACCTGGCTGGGAACGGGGAGGTTCAGTAGGAAATCGTTTGAATGTCAGGGGTGGATAGAATCTGATGGATTCTATATTACTAGTACGGGGAATCACCATTCAAGAAAATACGCGTGAAGAATCTCTTTTGTTAGATTATCTTGCTGAAAGATTCAAGAATAGACGATACTTGGCTATATCCCGGGCACCGCTCCTTAGAGTCCTTGCGGTAGATGTTCTCGACGTTCCGCCCATAAAAATCTTGTGGTGAACAGGCACTTTCTTCGGTGTTTCTAAAGATATTAATAGTTCAGTTTTCAAATCAATTAAGAACTGTTTATCGGATCATCACTCTCCGCCCGCCACAAGGGTCGGTAAAGCACCGTTCTATAGGGAAGGCTCACACTGTGATTTTTACGAAATCATTTTCTTTTTGTAGTATACTACCATAAACAGTTTGATAATAGATTTGTTTTATCTATTTTCATCACACTATTATAAATATTGTTTTTTGGTCATTTGATGCAATAAGAATGTCTCCTTTCTCAGTCCACAAAATTTCATACAGCTACATTCATGACCTTCCTAACCAAGTTTTAAATTTAAGACTTCATCACATAGTAATGTCTCCATTATCTTTACTGTTGACCTAGCCATTTCTATACGTGTCTTACACCCACACCTAAATTCATAGGGCAACATTATCAAGATGTGGCAAAGTCCCTAATTGATTCAACGACAAGAACATCACATATTAATTGCCCTTCTTCGCTGAGTGAAACGGAGGTTTAGAATACCACCTTTCAAGGAATAATAATAGAATGCACATTCTTGAATTCCATCCCGCGATTCCCTATACACATGAAGAACTAAAACTATTATTTGAAATATATGTGGAAATATAAATGTACAAAGTTCCTACTTTCACTGAGCTCCTTTCTGTCCAAACATACATCGTAATAACGAGGAAAGCAAGAAAATTGCTTGGAAGGCGACAGGGGCTGATGTATAATCGTGTTAATGTAACGCGCTCTAATGCCCAAAGGGAAGTCCTCTGTGTGTCAAACGATTTCACAATCGAGCGCAACGTCGAGTCTCATGTAGAGGAAGGTAGAAGAATCTGGGACAGATATTAGTTACTTTACGCGTATAGTCCCCATCTTTTCACCTTTAAAGAAGAGGCAACGCGGGCTGCATCACGCTGTCCCTACCCGTGTTCTGGTGCAGGATTACGAAAATTGTTACATCGTGCGCTGCTTACAAATTAAAGTCACGGGGAGTAATTAGTGCAAAAAGATTTCATAGGCCCCTTAAAACAGTGTTGTTATTGTTGTTTGAGTCTTCAGTCTTTTCACTGGTTTGATGCAGCTCTCCATTCCTCCCTGTCCTGAGTTAATCGTTTCTCTCTACATAGCTACCACACCCTACATCCGAGGCAATCTGTTTAACATATTCTAACCTTGGTCTATCCCTACAGTTCTTGTCCTCGACCCTTCCTTCCATAACTAAGCTTGCTATAACTGGGTGTCTTAGTATGTGTCCTACCAACCTATCTCTTCTCTTCATTAGCAGACGCCTGAGACATCTCTCCGCTCCCACTCGTCTTAATTTAATACCTCTTAGTTTGTAATCCTATCTACCCATCTGATCTTCATCATTCTCCTGTAACACCACATTTCAAACACTTGCTGCACCAATAATCCAAGATTCACTTCCATAGAGTGCCACGCTCCAGACAAAGGCTTTCAAAAATTACTTCCTAAGACCTAAATCTATATTCGATTTCAACAGATTCCATTTTTTTAGAAACTCTTTCCTTGCCTGAGCCAACCTACTTTTTATATCCTCTATGCTTCGTGCATCACTGTTTATTTTACTTCCTTAGTAACATAAGTCTCCTACTTCCTTCAGCTTTTCACCATCCATTTTGATGTCCACTTGACAGTGTTGTCGTCATGAAAATAGGCCCATTAGGCCTCTGTATAAGTGCGTTGGTGTTGGCGCAGTACATTGAGGTGATCAGCTGCAATATGTGTTGTTGCTTTCATTTTTTTAATCTACTCCGATTATTTTCCTGCGGTGCTATGTGGCGATAAATGACACTATTCCACCTTCAGAAGCTCGGAATAGCCGACGTTTTCCAAAGTGCTCCGATTATTTTCCTACGGCACTATGCGGCAAAAAAACGACATTGCGCATTACTTCTCTAACAGCCAATGATATATAAGCCCTAGACAGCGTCTTTTATTTCACTCACTCCTCTTTCTAATATTTATTTTTCAATACGTTTGTAAATTACAAGTGTCAGTACTGTAGTTAGTAATTACTCTCCCTGTTCCATTATTATCACTATCGAAAATGAAAATCCACAGCCTGCTTCCAGTCGACCGACCGGGTCAGGGAATGGAATGAAGCCCCCATCTTGCGGCGAGGATATGAACTGTGCCGGCTGCCGAAGCCCGTCGCACTCCTTTGAGGCAATGATTAAATGAATGACAGATGAAATGAAATGTCAGTGGAGAGTGTTGCTGGAACAAAATTTGTGACAGGGAAAACCGGAGTACCCGGAGAAAAATCTGCCTGCCTCCGCTTTGTCCAGCACAAATCTCACATGGAGTGACCGGGATTCGAACCACGAACACAGCGGTGAGAGAAAGGCGTGCTGTCGCCTAAGCCACGGAGGCTCCTTCAATATTATCACTATCACAAGGTGAAAATGACATGGACGGTTCGTACATTATACTGTACTACTTATCACCTCCACCACCACAAAAAGTTATATTTTTAAATATTTCTTTTTGTTAGTTTGTAAGTATCATGTGCCAGTTCTGTAGTAGTATTTATTACCATCCATAAAACAAATGAATAAATCCACCGGGCGAAGCCGGGTACTACCTTTAAAGAAGTTCTCCCGCGGCACAGTGACTAGTAATCTTGGCTGTCACCTCTGACGTCCAAGTTCGATCCCAAACTCCGGCAAGTAATGTACATCCTGTGACAATAAAGTTCGGTGAATAGACCTATACTATCAACATAGATGAACAATGCACAACAGTGACCCTACTGTCCTTCGAAAAAGGCCCCTCCCGTAAATATGCAATGCTGAGATCGGCGATACATGTCCTGGAAACTTTGCAAGAAGGCATCCTTTGGGATGGTGTTCAAAAGGCTCGTCACACTGCGTTCGGTGAATAAAGTCAGAACGGTCGACCTGGCAACTTTGGCGCCATACATCGCAACGTGTAAGACATGTTTGACACAGTGCGTGTTTAGAACGATGAATTTATGCAACCTACCATGCACACCTGTTCGGCGGGTTGCAGTGAGAAGGATGAATTTATGCAACCTGCCATGCACATCTGTTTGGCGAGTGGCAGTGAGAAGGGTGAATGTTCTTTCGAATGGAATGGCTTATCTGAAAACCATCGTTACGGGCGACGAGACCTGGTGTCTGAGGTACGACCCCGATGTAAAGTGTCAAAGTATGGAGTGGAGGGGTCCAGTTCCAGGGTCATCGAAAAGCCCTGACGGGCCAGAAGTTTTCGAACATTTCGGACATCCAACGTAATGTGACGACCCAACTGAAAGGCTATCCCTAAAGAGATTCCAGGACTTGTACAGACATTCTCAGATGTGCATAATCATCCACGGGGATTACTTCGAAGGACAGTAACTGCTGTTTCAGGTAAGCCAAAAATCCGTTCGTAATAAAAATCCATTCATCGAACTTTTCAGTCACGTGACGAGCGTTTTGAACACCATCCCAAAAGACATCTTCTTGCAAAGTTTCCAGGAGATGTTTCGCCGATCTCAGCATTGAATAGTAACGGGAGGGGACTGTTTCGAAGGACCAATAGGGTCACTGTCGTGCATTGTTCATCTATGTTGATAGAATAGTACGATTCACCAAACTTTATTGTCACTGGTTGTATTATAATTCTGGTCTAAGGGCTGGAACAGAATATGCTCAGCCCAAAACTGAGAAGATGTCAGTTCGCTTCACCCCTCAGCCATTCTAGAAGTAGTTTTCCGTGGTTTACAACTTCTACTCCACGCAAATGCTGGGATGGTTCATACTAAGTCACATTACAATTTATTAGAAGATCTCTATATATAAAAGAAAGTCGTGTTAGTTACACTATTTATAACTCAAGAACGGCTGAACCGATTTGGCTGAAAAGTGGTGTGGAGGTAGCTTAGAACCAGGAGACGGACATAGGATACATTTTATCCCGTGACGTGACATAAAACGTCAAAGAGAATACAAGTCACTATAAAACGTAACGCAAATGAAAGCTAAAATAAACTCATGAAGGAATGGCAAGGCAAGTCGTTTCCAGGCAACAGTAGCTCTTGACGAGACACGGCCAACTGGATGCGAGTAACGCTCCCCACTACCGGTTTAGAAATCGTTAAAATACTTAATTGTTTTATTTGTATTTTTATAGCCATAGTTAATCCATTTTACAATACAGAGCACGCGAGTAGTTTAAACAAATGAGTATTGGCGAGGAGTTCATATAGCCTACAATTCATCCGATTGCGTCCACATTTTTGTGGGTTGTTTAGCACACTTCCGGAAAAGTTATAGGCATAGTAAATCCAATTTACAGTAGATAGCACGCGAGTAGCTTCAATAAAATTGCGTGCGATTCATTTCAACAAAAAACATGCGTTCATATACCATTCATCCCATTGCGATGAAACTTGGGTGACATATTATGTACACTTCAAGGAAAGTTTTTGGCGTAGTAAATCCACTTAACAATAGGTAGCGCACGAGTAGATTCAACAACTGAGCGACTACGCACGAAGCGTTTCAAACAAGTCCAGTATGCGTTCATATACTATTCGTCCGATAGCGATGAATCTTGGGTGAGATATTGTGTACACTTCAGGTAGGTTTTCTGTCGTAGTAAATCCAATTTTCAATAGGTATCGCACAAGTACAGTAGATCAAACAAATGAGCGACGACACGCGAAGTGTTCAACAAAGACCCATATGCGTTCATATACCATTCGTCCGATAGCGATGAAACTTGGGTGAGTTATTGTGTACACTCCGGGGATGGTTTCAGACTAAGTAAATCCATTTTACAATAGGTAGCGCACGAGTAGATTCAATAAATGAGCAAAGACGCGCGAAGCGTTTCAACAAAGTCCCGTATGCGTTCATATACTATTCGTCCGATAGCGATGAAACTTGGGTGAGATGTTGTGTACACTTCAGGTAAGGTTTCTGGCTTAGTAAATCCACTTTTCAATGAGTATTGCACAAGTAGATTAAACAAATGAGCGAGGACGCGCGAAGTGTTTCAACAAAGTCCCATATGCGTTCAAATACCATTCGTCCGACAGCGATGAAACTTGGGTGAGTTATTGTGTACACTCCAGGGAAGGTTTCAGGCTTTGTAAATACATTTTACAATAGGTAGCGCAGGAGTAGATTCAACAAATGAGCGAAGACGCGCGAAGCGTTTCAACAAAGTCCCGTATACTAAGTCTAAGCTGCGTGAACCTGAGAGGTATGTGCATCGCGGACTATGAGAAATGGTGTTGACGAGTGATGAGGTTTGTCGGTCCGTGCATAGTACCGAACCAAATACATTGGTCGGTGACTCACTGACTTATATGTAACACCACACTGGTTTCAGAAAAGACCCTATGTTAGCAGTATTGGAATAGACGAGCATGTCAGGTAACACGGCGGGCTGTCGACAGGCTTCTCAATTCTCGCCTGCTCCTACTCTGCCCCTGCCCTTTATCCCGCAAGTTCACAGAGCTTGGAACCGAGCAGTACGTTCACATACCGTTCGTCCGATAGCGATGAAGCTTGGGTGAGATGTTGTGTACACGCCTGGGAAGGTTTTCGACTTAGTAAATCCATTTTACAATTGGTAGCGTACGAGTATATTCAACAGATGGGTGACGGCGCTCGAATCGTTTCAACAAAGACTCGTATGCGTTCATATACCATTCATTTCATTGCGATGAAACTTTGGTGAGTTGTTGAGCACGCTCCCATGAATGTTTCTGAGATAGTAAATCAATTTTATAATAGTTAAGAGGTGGTTAACGTAAGAAGAAAAAATATTGGGAATCCAAAAGCAGTTCAACAAACAAAGTCACATCGCCAACACTTTCTTTGAATGGCATTGCAACGCATGCCGGGTAGTGCTAGTTACTAATAAATAATATTTGACCTTGTCACAAAAGCAAATAGGAGCTGGATGTATGATCAAATAAGATCTAAAGCCAAGAAATATTATTATTTGTTGTTGTTGTTGTCGACTGTATTCAAGGCACAGTGGTTACGTTCTCACCTGCTGTACCCAAGGTTGCAGGAACAAATCCTGGTGCAGTCAGTTGGCATTTCTGGGTGCGCAAAAGCGAGGTAGTAGATTTACTGGCACATAAAAGATCCCCTTTTTAGCGTGATGGCGCAGTGGCATAGCTGCTCGTCTTTCACACGGACGGCCGGGGTTCGAATCCCGGTGACGGCGGGGTGGAATTTTCACCTGAAAAATTACGTGGCGTCAAGAAGGGCATCCGGCCTTAAATCCCCGGCCTGGTTGGCTCCGGCGACCCCAATTAATTTGGAAAAGCCGAAGAAAGAACGTAAAAGAACCCCTTTGGGGTGAAATTCCGTCATCCCGGCGTCACTAAAAGCAACAGTCATGGATTACTATTGGCCAGTCCCAGGATTCCCTCAGTATATCACTCTGCAGAAGTGACGCCAATTAATTTATTGAAACATTTCTACCAGGTGTTGTAAGTCATGGCTAAGGGTGATGGAGGATTCTCAGGGACCCACGGTGGACTTTCTTCCTGGGGAAGAATAATAAAAGACACGAGTTACGTCCCAGGGTCCAGTCTCGCCACATCAGTCCGGAGGACCATGTGTCGGTTTGGTCCCCGAAATTTGAACATAATTAAAGTTAAAGTTTGAAGCACAGACAATATTATAATACGTGAAGCGAACTGAAGCCAGTTTAACCCCAGCCTTACCAGATCAGTTGTGGGAGGAATCTGAGACGCTTCAGCCCTAAAATTTGAATACGAAGACAAAGTAAAATAACAGAAGTGTAGTGCAGCAATCATTGACGCAAGCGTGACCCTTAGCTGTGACGGTTTATATCAGTTTAATGCCTGGAAACTACATACAGAAAGTCTTAAAATGCAAAACGTAAACTATTAATTACTAATGTGACTACAATTACAAGTTAACATCAAATAAAATAAGTAATGTAATAGATAGTAACAAGTGAACAGTGTTGTAGTTGTTGATTCATTTGAGAGTCTTTGACATCGTGTTCATTTATCCGCGTGTATAAGGGTGTATGTAGAATTTGTCTGATAACTTGTGTTGGGTTTGGTTTACGCCATGACTAAGTAAAGATACGGTGGCTGATCCCACTGTATCGAGGATGATTGTACTAAATTGTCATGCCTGACAGTATATAATTTATGAAGTTGTGAACTTATTCACTTTTTCCCTTGGGACTAGAGAATTATTGCCATCAATGTTATCAATTCCGAATGCCATCATGCGTTTGTTATTGAAATTTACTGCATGAGAATGTACCTATTGAGTGTAATAATGATTTGATTTCATTCTCGTCAACCGTATCAGATGTGGAAATGTTGGGTGTGGAATTTGGTTAAAGTATAATCCTCGGAACACTAACCAACAAGTTATTTTTGGATAAACGTGTGGCATAGCTCTTAGGGTCTACTACTTAAATTACAAGTTGATAAATAGCTTAGATCTCTATCAATAAAATAAGATTTCTGTTTGAACATTTGCAAATATGATGTAAAACTTTTTATTTAATCCGGATGAGGTGTGCACTAACAATATATGCCCTCAGTTTGATTTTTTTCTGTTTTTCTTCATCTGCTTTTTATTAGCCTACATTCGATTTTTGCAAAACATTAAAATAGACTTATGAGATCTATACGGGCCAATACCTGTCACTCTGTGTGTGTGTGTGTGTGTGTGTGTGTGTATCTGACACCCCTCCCCCATCAATTCAAACACGACGAAACCGAATTGAAAGAAATTCGATACAGACATAGCACAGGCAAAGGACACCTCAGTGTCATGTTTTATATCACCGCTATCTTGAGGGAAACCTAATGGCAGCCACCCAAATGTTCAAAGATTAAATCAAATGACGACTTACCAAATCATTGATGGAGGAAATTAACATAAGTAGGATATATGAAAATAGGCTGTATAGTTCTTCATGGATCTACTTGTTTTATTTGAAATACTATGTTTTGTTTAATTTTCAATCTGCACATTCTTTGTTATTTCATTTGAGGCGCCTAGAATCAAAACCAGCCAAGTCCACAAAACAAAATTTGTGGGAAAATGAGGAAAACTGTTAACATTTGAAAAAACACCCTTGGAATATTATCATTTCGTTTATTAATTACTTTGTCATCAAACGATGCATTCCAGCAAATTACAGGATTGTCCCTTTATGGAAAGTAACACAATTCTTAAGATTAATTAGGAGTTAACTGGTTTTGAAAGGGAAATGTACCTATGGACGTTTTTGAAAGTAAGAAGAGCAGTTCCAAGAATAAAAACAAGGGAAGAAGGAAAGCATGTGAACGTGAAGCATCCAAATTATGTATGAAATGAAAACCAGGCCTGAATTATGATTATGCATATATTTAAATTGTAACTAACACTTAACCACACATTACAAAACACAACACAGCTGATGGCAGAATGAAAGAATCCTGGGTAATGCAATTCTATGTGCTGATTGGCTGGAAACGACTTAGAGGATTTTGAAACTAACAATGGCGGTAGTTCAATTGAATCTAGTGGATTTTGAAATTAACCCTAAGTTTTGTCCGACATTTTCATAGGGAAATAGCGTTTTTGAAGGAAAATAATGTCACCATTGAGTTGCCGGCGTGCAAGTTTATATAAAGGCAACTTCGTCTCATTTTTCATAGACTTGGCGGGGTTTGATTCTAGGCGCCTCATTTATTAATTATACAAATTTTGAAAATACGGAGATCAAGTCATAAGTCATGGCAACTATTCTTTTTCTCACGAACAGGAGACAGCACGGAAAATCTACGATATGCATTTTGAAACGTACGGTATGTACTTGCATAAGATGCCACTAGATGGTGTATGTAAACAACAGTGTGAGCCTGAGCATGCCCCCAAGTTCAGTGTGTGAGTGGGAGCGTCACACAATGGAAGTCAACAAGCTGGAGCAATGATCGTATATTAAAATCGCAGTTTAACCGCCTTATTCGCCTGATCTGAGCCCACGTGACTATGATCTAATCCCCAAAGTTAAGAAGCCACTACGTGGACGACGGTTGGCTAACTAAGGAAACATCGTAACAGCATTTCGGAGGGATACTCATGCAGCGAATGGTATTCAGTGCCTGCCCCACACACAGTAGACACCTTGGGTGATTATTTCGAAAGTCTGTAACCAGTGGAGACCTTTCCTTTGTACGTAGTCTTGTGTATTTGCTGTCTATACCATAATAAAACTATGTTTACCAATGGCCTGTGTTCTGTCACTTACGTACGAGCATCTCCTGACGGCAGAATTTATCTTCTGGCACTATGCATACGTATATGCCCTATATTTCCAAATGCATATCGTAGATTTTCCGTGCTGTCTCCTGTTCGCGAGAAAAAATATAGTTGCCATGATTTATGACTCGACCCTCGTATACATATTTGTATTCGGTGTTATGAGGAGCAGATGACCTCACTGCTCATCCCCTGAAAACAAAAATCATCATAATATAACTTTTAGGCGCTCCACGTGCATGAGAGAAGAATTTGAGCTCAAATATTCTGGGCATGACACAAAATCTCTTTCCCAGATTGTTCCCATTTGCCTTCACAGAAAGTTATGCAATATACTGTACATTAATCTTTGGAGGCTGTATTTGTTCTTATGAAGTTGCAATGAGCGGGAGTGGATTGGGAGAAGACATGTGTTTGCCTGCTAGTTAACGGAACAACACGAGTGAAGCAGCCAAGTGACACAAGTTCATCATAACAGAGTTTGTCTTATTTCCGTATTTGTACTCATTTACTTGTCTATGTGTTCATTTTCAGATGGCAGAACTTACTTTCTACTCTTGATGATATGCGATGCGGAAATGGGTAAGGAATCTTGTGTCGCCCAAGTAAAGTTTGTTGGTTAGTTCCTCAGTTTAGAGGCTGCGACAACGCTGTCATGAGGTTTGTGTACTTTGGGTTTGTGTAAAATCTGTCTGATAACCGGTGTTAATTTTGATGGCTGTATTAGCGTTTGTTATCTGTTTTCATTTCAAGGAAGGACTGCAGACATTTAATTTTCAAGTACTTCCAACTTTTGCTACCAAACTCCACGGTCAACGACCAACTAGTTCTGAACTTGGTTACTAGATGCCACTGCAGTTGGCTTCTGGCCATTAACGTTGGAACCTATGAACGTTAGTCCAATCTAACCTATAATTCAGCTTCTCACAAGTGTAAGGTTCTTTATCATGCCATAAATCTAGGACATGCGACCGCCGCCTTTACTTCCTCTCTGAAGAAAGGATCTTAAAAAAATTCGACGATTTCGGCCGGGTTTGAACCCGCAACCTTGGGCATAGAAGCTCAGCTAGCTACCAACTACGCCACCGATGCCGTCCAAATAAAGTTATCTGCAGAATTCAAAATAATGTTAAAAGGGATCTCGTGCCATAAAGATATTACATTTAACCCTTATTCTGCAGAAACATTATTGGTATGCTAGGGCACTTTTTATTTTGTTATTTTAGCCTACTTTTCACATTTTGCAAAAATGAGGAAAAAGTAGACTTATAAGATCGATCCGGGAAAATGTGTGTCTGTCTGTCTGTCCTTCTGTCAGTCTGTCCTTCTGTCTGTTTGGCTGTGTGTGTGTCCCCCTCTATCAACTCCTAAACGGCTGCAGCAATCGAAACCAAATTCAGTATGAGTAAAGATGTATACCGGAATATCTCAAGCCCATATTTGAAAATGATCCCAGTGCTACCAACTGATCAAAAACGCACTAGAAATTTGAGCTCCATGTTAGATATCATGGAAGGTATGCATGGGAGCTATTCCAAATGTGGCACACATGTAGATAATACTATTTCAGTTTAATTTCCAGGACATGACATGACAGTGTTGTCAAAATAATTGTAAGCCTTCTGATAGGTCCAACTTTTAAATACACATAACTTCTATACTATCAATTGGATTTCAACCAAACTTTGTATGTAATATGTGTACATGAACAGATATGACTGAGCGTATTCTTAAGAGCCACCGATGCTGCCAACTGTTAATAATTGCTCTCTCAATTTTTAAAATCCAAATACCAATATACGAGAAAGTATGCAAACCGACATCTTTAAACTACGCACACGTATAATACCTGACATTTTAGTTCAATTTGGAGTAACTTTTATGTCAGTTCTACCAACATGATTCTAAGACTGCTGAAAGGACCAATTTTTAAATACTTGTAACTTCTATACTATCAGTTGGATTTCAACCAAATTTCGTATGTGCTATGTGTAACATATCAGATATGACTAAGTATTCTTCAGAGAAATCAGGGCTGCCAACTGTTAATAAATGCTGTCTATATTTTTTTTACCCTAATATCAATATATCAGAAAGTATGCAAGCCAACAGCTCTATAGTTTGCACACGTATAGCACCTGACATTCTTGATTAATTTGGAGTAATTAATATAAGTCAGTGTTTCCAACATGATTCAATGCCTGCTGATAAGTCCAATTTTAAAATACATGGAACTTCTATACTAACGAATGTATTTCATCCAAAATTGGCACAACAAGATATCATAATTTTTCAGATTCTTTATGACCAGCACACGCATGCCATTGTTGCCAACATGCTTTTAGGCGTGCTGATAGATCCAATGTCTAACTGCATGTAACGTCCATTGGACTTCAACCAAATTTTTTTGGCTTCATTATACCAGGTATATTTCGAACTAATTATACATTTCGATATTACCAACTTAATTTCGTCAGTATTCTAGATAGGTTCATATAGCCTACTGCAGATTAATCATTGGTATGAATCTTAATTTTAAGAAAAGTAGGCTCTTTAGTTCGTCACGGAACTTCTTGTATTTAATTATATTAGCGTATGGCTTTTAGAGCCGGGAATGTCTGGGGACAGACTTTGTAGCTGCTTCTATGTGGACACCCAATGGGTGAGCTACAAGTACCATCACGTGTGGAGTGTTGTCTGGGGAGAAAAGTGTGAATGTAAGGACGGGGAATTGGAAGTTAGTGGTTGTGACCAACCCCGGCATTTGCCTGGAAGGAAGATGGGTAACTACAGAAGACCAACTTCATGGATGCCTCCTGGATGTGAGCAACTGCCTGCAGCCACGCCGTAACGACCACGGCTAACTCAGCCGGTGCTGGAGCACTGAATAGCCCAGAATATAAACAAGGGCTGGTACTTAAATCGATTATTTTCAGTTATCGATAAATAGAAGCTACTAATAACAAATGTGCGATTAATCGATTGGTTGTTTGATCGATTAATCGGATGGTCGAATAATTAAATAATTGTTTTGTCGATTGATTAATGTACTCTCCCCTTTCACTGTGCTCTCACAAAAGCAAAACAGACAATTAATTAAATAATTAAAATATATCTAAATTTCCATAATTCATCTAATACTACCCTTACTGTTCCATAATTTTTATTTTATTTTACTTCTGATTCTGATTTTCGGTCGGAGGGAAAGTAAAGCCGGCAGTCCCATGTCATAGATTTATGGCATGTTAAAGAACCTTCCACTAATTACACCTGTGTGAAGCTAAATTGTATAGGTTAGGAATGTAAACAACGCTCTTAGGATACTACGTTCTTTGCCAAAAGCCGTCTGCGGTGGCGTCTAGTAGCTAAGTTCTGAACTAGGCCTAGTAGTCGTTGTCGGTGGCGTTTGCCGGCAAAAGTAGGAACTATTGGAAAAATTCAAAGTTGCAGTCCTTACTTGAATTAAAAAACAGATACACACACTAATACAGCCATCACAATTAACACCGGTTATCAGACACATTCTACACACACCCAAAGTACACGGGGCTACATGACCGCGTTGTCGCAGACCCTAAACTGAGGAACCAACCAACCAAACCAACGATTTTCGGTGTCTCAACTAAATAACCACAAAAATCAACTGTACAATTGTTTTTTCTTAATGCTCATTACCGGTTCCATCTTTGACTGTTTCATTAAAAACTGGCCTCCAATGTGCATCCACTTGACATAGCTCCTTTATTCATGTTCTGACCATTCTCTTTTCCATTTTGAGTATTTTTCTTTTTATGCCATGTTAGTTACTTTGACGGGTTCAAACCCGGCCGGCCCGGTCGGATTTTTTAAGAGCGTTAAAAATCCCTCAGTATGCCTTCCTTCGGAGGGGAAGTAAAGCCGGCGGTGCCATGTCATAGATTTATGGCATGTTAAAGAACCTTCCTCTAATAACACATGTGGGAAGCTAAATTAGGTTAAAATTTAAACAACGCACAGGTTCCTACGTTCGTCGCCACGAGCCGACTGCGGTGGCGTCTAGCAGCCAAGTTCTGACCTAGTAGTCGTTGACGGTGGCGTTTGGCGACAACTACCTTAAAAATTCAAAGTCTGCAGTCCTTACTTGAATTAAGAAACAGATAACACACACTAATACAGCCATCACAATTAACACCGGTTATCAGACACATTCTACACACACCCAAAGTACACGGGGCTACATGACCGCGTTGTCGCAGCTCCTAAACTGAGGAACCAACCTACCTAGTTATTAGCCTATTTTCAATTTTGAAAAAAATAGGCTAATGAGATAACCTTTTGTCCGTGTGTGTGTGTGTGTGAGGTGTGTGTGTGTATATGTATGTGTGTCCCCCTAATAACTTCTAAACGGATGGAGTGATTTCAATGAAACTCGGTAAATTCATAGCACTATTCCGGGCGACCCTGACCGTGCCCTTCAAATTTTG
The DNA here is from genome assembly GCA_946902985.2 of Meconema thalassinum. Taxonomy (NCBI): domain Eukaryota; kingdom Metazoa; phylum Arthropoda; class Insecta; order Orthoptera; family Tettigoniidae; genus Meconema; species Meconema thalassinum. The sequence continues at coordinate 649,574,818 of OX336391.1, forward strand.
TTACGTCTTACCAATCCAACATGGCAGCTGTGTGAAATATTTCACCAGCATTCAATATCTCCGAAACTATTACCGATATCACCATGGAATTTTGAACGGTGATAAAGGAAACCACTAGAACCCATGTGACTTTTGAAAAACTGGAAACTACTAAACCAACTTGGCGGCCAAGCGAAGTTGCGACTTTTAAATAGACGTTTCTTGCGATTTAACTAACCAAACGCAATGAAACTTGGTAAAGTATATGTTCATACACATTGTAATGCACCGACATCAAACTTCGTTCAATTGTTTACATAACCTCAAGCTGGTGGCTGTGCGAAATATTTCACCGGCATTCAATATCTCTGAAACTATTTCCGGTATCACCATGAAATTTTGTACAGAGATAAAGGGCACTTCTGGAAGTTTATTTATGAGACTTAAAAAAATCGGTGAACTACAGAACGAACATGGCGGCCAAGCGAAGTTGAAAGTTTTAAATAGATTTTTCTCGCGATTTAATGATCCAAACGCAATGAAACTTGGTACAGAAAATGTTTATACACATTGTAATTTACTGGTATCTAATTTAGTTCAATTGTTTATAAAACCTCAAGATGGCGGCTGTACGAATTTCGAAAATTAAGTTTTTATTTCTTGTGTTCTAATCATGAGATCGAAATCAACATTTGCTTAATGAACGTACACAATAATTATCATCTAATAGTATATAACTCTATGGCCTACATATATTAAAATCCAACATGGCGACCATCCGAAATATTTTGACGGTTCTCAATATCTATTAGTCTACTACAGCAATCATACTGAAATTTTTTAAGTGTATAGGGGCTATAAGCATAAGTTCACCTATGGGACGTTCAATAACCTGGCGAGCACAAACCCAACAGGGCGGCGAAGCGAAATTTAAATATTCGAATGGACGATTCTTGCGTTTAACCATCCGAGCGCAGTGAAACTTGATTCGGTATATACTTATACAAATTTTAATCGACTGGCATCTAATTCATTTAAATTATTTTCATAACCACAAGATGGCGGCTGAGCGAAATTTTAAAATCCCGCTTTTATTTCTTGTGTCGTAATCATGCGATTGAAGTTTGAATAAAACACCTATACAATAATCTTCATGCAATAGTAAATCTCAGGCCTATAATACAAAAATCCAATACAGTAATCAAACTGACAATTTGTATGTTGATAGAGGCAAATGCTATTAGTAGGATATATGAAAATAGGCTATTTAGTTCTTCACGGAACTACTTGTTTTGAAGATGGATTCACTTGCGTAGGCCTGTGTAATTTCTGGTTGTGTGACTATTTTGTAATTTTTTATCATAATTTGTAATTTCCTGTTGATATTCTAATAATAATAATAATAATTATTATTATAATAATAATAATTATTATAATAATAATAATAATAATAATAATAATAATATATGTTTCCAATAACATTATGGTGCCAGTGTTAGTGTGTGTACTGTATCTGTCAACTAAGGCAAAAATTGGGAGGAGAAGTCCGTGGCCAAGAACGTGTTATTTGATCAAGTGTCTTGGACTTGGTGGTGATTTCATCCCTGTGTACTTGGCTGTTTGTAGAATTTGTCTCGTAATGTGTATTATTATGGTGCCAGTATTAGATGCGCTAATTCCTTTTAGTGCTGTACAATAAATTGACAGTCTATGAAGTAGCCCTACTCTGCTGCTGGTGTTGATTCAAGTTTAGGCTAATTATGAGCGTCGTTATATCTCTAACTTGGAACACTTAAAATAGAGCTGCTTTAAGAAAAGCTATTCTGTGAAGATAGTTCTCTGATAAGACTCACTACTTGCTAAATCGACAGAAAGAGAGTGGAAACCTTAGTATAAACAAACAGACCCAGCAGTAATTCTAGCAAGAACATACCAGTGCAGAAGAACACAGAGCTGTAAATATCCCCTTCGTCTCGACATTATTTGAAGTCACCAATATCCTTGGGAAATTCTTGTCCTATAAAGACCATTTAATTTAATGAAGGGTTCCTCTGTAATAAGAATTGAGTATCCCAGTTTGAAATGAAGAGGGTGAATTTTCTTAGACTTTTGGCTGGATGTTGATGGGCGGAGACCGAGAGGAAATGGGGTAACTACTGGTGTAGGCGAAAAGGGAACATCCTTTATATTTCCTCTTCGTTTTTTCAGGTTGGCAAAGAGCCAATCACATCTTGAAGAAAAGGGTGCCAAAGGACTGTCGACATTGCCCATGTCTTGAGATCACCACATCTCTCTGCCAGAGTTAATTGCATTTAGGTAGGCACTCCCCTGAGAGTCCTCGGTTCGTCTCTTGAATAATCATAAGGAGCAGACGTGATTTATACTATCAAGACAAATGCTACGTGTGCTAGAACTCTCTCCACAGCTGTCTCACTCTCTGCTCACCCAAATCAACAGATGAACTGCACTCAGAGAACACAATAGTATGAGTTTGTTATTTACAGTGTATAAAAATAAAAAGATCATTTCAAATTTTAAATTTTATATTAAGTTCTTTAAAATATGAATTCTGCACTTTGCAAATTTTTAACGACAAAGACTTAAATTTTGTGTTTAATTCTTTTTAGGGATTTGCGCTAACTCAGTCATCAGTCTCATGTACTTAGGTGTGTGCTGATAATATCCAAATTTGTGGTGGCAGCAATATTGTGAGTAATTCAAATTATAATGTACTAAATTGGAATAGGTTAGGTTGGCATGGAAAAACTTGCTGAAAATTCATATTAAGGAGGGCCGCTATCAGCATAAAAAGTTTTAATAGAAAGCTAAACCTAGCATATGATAATAATAATAATAATAGTAAAATTAATAACAAAAATAACAATAATAATTATTATTATTATTATAATTGTTTCATTACGCCCAAGTAAGAGCGTGTTAGTTCTTATTTAGCACAATGATTTCTCTTTTATAACCAATATCTCTTCATCTGAACAGTTTGCTGTCTGTTACGTTCGTGTGTCCATCCTGTATTCTTCCGAGTAAGTTTCTCGAAGAAGATGTGTTATGTAATTTGGTCTATTGGGAACGATTTCTCCGGTAATATCTATTTATTGCAGCTCTTGTGTTATTTCTACCAGCCACTTGTAATGTTTCAGAGATGTTGCTAGATTTACATTTTTCTTGGACTATTATCATCCATTCCATATGTGGGACCATCAAATTTAAGTCACCTTATTCCAAAGGAATGTGTGATTTTTTCAACACACTGATAGATTTTATGTGACTTCTCCTATTATCCAAATTCCGGTTCCATATAATATATCTGAGGATTTGTCTCTGTTTTTCTCGATTTTTAGCCTACTTTTGAATTTTGCAAAAAAAAAAAAAAGTAGACTTTTAGCCTAGTTTCGATTTTTGCAAAAATGAAAGTAGACTTATGAGATCTACACAGGGCCAAAAATTGTGTGTCTGTTTGTGTGTCTGTGTGTGTGTGTGTGTGAGTGTGTGTACTCTGAATGTCTGTCCCCCCCTATCAATTCGAACATGGAGAAAGCGAATTGAACGAAATTTGGTACAGAGGTAGCACTAGCAAAGGACACCTCAGTGTCATGTTTTATATCGCCGACATCTTGACGAAAACGTAATGGAATCCACCCACCTATTCAAAGCTTAAATCAAATTTCGACCAATCTAATCATCTGATTTCTATCAAATTTTGCAACAATATACCTTCATGTTTAAAGAATCTTTTGACCATATTACAAGGTTATCAGCTCAATAATTTGCGGATGGCAGCCATGTATGTGTGAAAATCGATTCCCCCTATCTTTTCAAGCACGGTGAAACCAAAATGAACGAAATTTGGTACAGAGGTAGCACTATCAAAGCACACCTCAGTGTCATGTTTTATATTGCCGCCATCTTGACGGAAACGGAATGGTGGCCACCCGAATGTTAAAAGCTTAGATCAATTTACGACCAACCTAATCATTTGATCTATACCAAATTTTGCAAAAACATACCTTATTGCAGGAAGCATCGTTTGACTGAACTACAAGGTCATCAGTCTAATAGTATGCATATGGTGGCCATGTATGTGTGCAAATCGATTCCCCATATCAATTCAAACACGGTGAAACCGAATTGGGTTTTTTTTACAGAGGTAGCACAAGCAAAGGGCACCTCATATTCACGTTCAATATCCGTATAGTTCGTTGTATTTCAACAAGCCACTACAACCAACATTCAATTATAATCCTTGAAAAGGACAGAGTTATAAAAATACCCATGCATTTAGGAGAAAGTAGGCTATATGTTCTTTACTGAACATCTTTTTTTTTTTTTTTTTTTTTTTTTTTTTTTTTTTTTTTTGTATCTGCCCCAAAATTAGCAAAGTCTCAGATTATTATTTTACAACATTATTCCCATATGTAGAGTGCGATAGGACTTATTTAGCTAACGCTGTTTTTTCTCTTCTCTCAAAATCTCTTCATCTGTCCACTGAACACCTTCCCCCGTTTCCGTGGCTGCGCATTGTGTCTGTGATCTTCTCTATCTTAGAATAGATTTATTGTCTGGATTTTGTTACGTAGATCCCGTTTTTGTAGTTTGGGCCCTAGTATGTTGTGGAGAATCTTTCTCTCTATTTGCTCTAACTTAGCAAGCGCACATTTCTGAGAGAGGATAAGGCATTCTGACGCTTGTCGACAGTGCTGTAGTGATGATTTTTGGTATTTAGTTTATTATAATAATCATTATATTAAATTTTAAAATAGATCGGATAAATTAATCCACCATGTCTACCACGGAACGTCTATATCAGGTAGATAGCCTACTGTGATGATGATGATGATGATGATGATGATGATTTTATGTTCGACCCTCACTATTATATGTCTGGAAACTATCATAATGATGGTCATTATAACACTATTTTTCATTATGAAACAGTTTCTCCCACCAATCACAGCTCAAGAAACAGTTGTTTGACCAATTAGATAAGGATACGTTGGCGCATGCACTCAAAATCCAACATGACTATATAAATTACCGAAAGTGGACCGCCCATATGTTCGCGTAAATAAACTGGTGAATATGAGACAAGAAATAGCACTGTACCTTAATATCCTCAAATCCAATTTCTACGCAGCGGGTTGTTTTCAATCGACTTCGGTGAAAGTTTTACTGAATACTGGTGCACAATCTGAACATATGGCATTGAAGCACACAGAGCGCATGCGTCGGTCGACCAGAGAGCTAGGAAAACAGGAGATATACTACCCAGCGCAGCACCCGATCACAAAATGTTAGTGACTGAACAGATAGTTATGAATATTTATGTTAAAACATATAATAATGTTATAATTATCGTCGAACATAAACAGTCGTAAGCAACTCGCCTATAATGGTAATTAAGACACTCGTATGGAAATTATAAAACGAGCATACGCTCGTTTTATAAATATACTTGTGTCTTACGTATAGCCATTATAGGCTCGTTGCATAATGTACTAATAAAGATGATGGAGGAAGAGGAGATGCAGTTATGTTTTGCTAGCTGCTATTGTTCGTGATTTATAGGTGCTTCAACAATGATTTCAGGGTGTGTTAGCTGACTTTTCTTTCTTCTTCCTTTAATTTATACTACCTTAGTACTGAACCGACCTATTAATCATACGAGGCACGTCCAGAAAGTAAGTTCCGTTTGGTAATAAAATTAAGTTGTGTACAGATACAGTAAAATTATTTATTGCACAACATTCTACACCTCTTAAACTACTTTTCCACATAACTGCCCAACTTTTGCAGGCATTTGTCATAGCGTGGCACAAGTTTTTGGATACCTTTTTCATAGAAGTTTGCCGCCTGTGTCTTCAACCAGTTGGAAACATCATTTTCCGAGGTGTCAAGATTTGTTTCGGCTTAACCTTTGCTGGGGATGAAGTGTGCCTCCATTCCATTGATTGTCGCTTACTTTCAGAGGTGTCGTAAGAAACCCAAGTTTCATCTCCTGTGACTATCTGTGTCAGAAATTCTTCGCCGCCTTCATTGTAACGGGTCAAAAACTGAAGTGCACTACCCATCCATTTTGTTTTGTGTTGCTCCGTAAGAATCTTTGGTACCCAACGTCGGCAAAGTTTACAAAAGTTCAGTTTTTTCGGTAACAATTTCATGAATTAGTGATCGTGAGATTTGGGGAAATTCCATAGCGAGAGCACTAATTATAAACCTGCGGTTTTCCCGGATCTTGTCATCAATCGCGTGAACCAGTTCTTCTGTAACCACTGCAGTGGAACGTACAACTAGTTGAAGAAGGTATACAAAAACTCGTGCCACGCTACGACAAATGCCTGCAACATTTCGGCAAAATTAGTTTAAGGGTTGTATAATTTTGTGCAAAAAATATTTTTTCTGTATCTGTACACAATTTAATGTTATTACCAAACGGAACTTACTTTCTGAACGTACCTCGTACTTATGCCAGTGCAACAGTCACAACAAAAGAACAAAATTCACGGCGTTAGGTAATATGCTGACATGTGATCTACGAAAATCACAATAATTAGTCAGTGCAAGAACTTAGATGGGTGACCGATTCTGGAGGATTATGTGCATTTGGTTAAGGAACGCAAAGAAGAGCCGAAATAAACTCTGGCTAAGAGAGATTTGGAATTCCAAACCTGCCTAGAATATCATTAGAAATCATAACATACAGTAATGTAGAATATCAGTTGGAAAATTAACTGACAAGGTCAAGTACATACTGTACCACCTTAAATTCCGAGGTGAGACATAAAAACGTATTTATCAGTGATCTATAATTTCTCGTTATATTACACGAAGAAATTGAGTTTAGAGAAACGCATTTCAACTGTCAACTTAAGACACAAAAGTTATTCTGAATATAAAAGACTTCTTCTAGGACTCCATTTCCCTTCAAGACCGTTCATTATTTTACTCCTGCGTCTGTCTCTCTCCTTCTTGCTCCCCTTTCTTCCATCTCTCCCTCTCTTATTCAGTCTCAAAATCTTAATTAGTGAGGGACTAGCGTTCTCCAAAGAGATATGAGAAGTCTTGAGAATAGGAAAAAAAAAAGAATAAAAAGAGTCCAAAGCAAGCAAATGAAACGAAACGTTATTTGTTAGGAAATTGGGGTCTGGGGGTAGGAAGGATGGAAGTGTTGGAGTGAGAAGGGGCGGGCAATGAGTAGGACAGAACTTGCTCCAAATGGATCCATACGTTTTACACCCAGACTCTGCAGTGCGAAAGTGCAGTGTTTCGCAAAATTCTTTTAATAATCCTTCTGAGATTGATAAGGAATTAGACTGAAAATGAAAGATGAATCTGTCAAGATAAATCCTCAGAAATATCGTAAGACCAAATTATGAAAACGGGGCTTGGATAATAAGAGACGCCACACAAAAATCTATCAGATAAAGGTGATTATGGTCTCACATATGGAATGGATGACAATAGGCCAAGAAAAAAATAAACCTATACTTCATCCACGGAATCTCTGAAGTAGGTTTGCGCATGACGTCACACAGAGGAAGTGAAAAGAGAATGCTATGGGTGGAGCTTAGCAGCCAAGCCGTTGCGAGAGTTGGTTGAAGCCAAGGTCACGCCTCTCACCTGCGCTTATTATTCAGTGGTATAGCACCTCATTGGCCAGTCAGCCGAGTCACTCCTGTGCGCTGCCTACGTGTTTTAACACTGGCACTTTGAAGATTGCTTGGTCGGAGTTTTAGCACTATCACGGAAAAGTACAAGTGGCTGGTAAAAATAACACAAGAACTGCAATAAATTTGTATTAACGGAGGAATCATTCACGATCAAACTAAATTTACACAGACGGACTAATGAATTCATTCATTTATTTATTTATATATTTATTTATTTACTTACTTATTTACTTATTTACTTACTGATTTTTACAACCATATTATAATCACTCCAAATTACAAACTCCGGGTATCTATCACCATTTAGCATTTCACCTAGCATCATATATACTGCATTTAGCATACACCGCCAGTTGCATTACCAATACTGCAACTAAATAATTGTACATATTGTAAATATTCTCACCTGTATTTTCAAACATAGATGCTATAGCCTAAGTGTAAAGGATCTGATGATGATCGCTTGACGATCGAAACTGGTCATCCTAGTGTATTTATTAATCTCATGTAATTTATTTCAGGATTAGGGCATAACCCAGCTCTTTTGGGTACATTCGTGTTGACTGACTGAAAAGCACTAAACTCTTGTTTATTAAGGCAACACTGAAAAAATGGCTTCAAACTCCACAATACTTATTTATTATTTATTTATTTAATCGAATAGCACTATTACAGACCACGTAAAATCAACACTTCAAATCTTGTCACATATCTACTTTCCCTCTGCCCACATTCACTTCATCCTCGCTGATCTCTCCTTTCGGAGCTGTTCAATGTTACGTGGCTGCTTTCGTTGTCGTTCAAATTCCTCCCTGAAGATCACCTTTTGAATGTTGTCCCGATGTAAATTTCTATTAGGCTATATGTATCTGTAATGTCAATATGGGCTTCCTTATGCTCCATTAATGTCTGTATAATCCACGACGGTTGAACTTAAAGTTTGAATATTTTATTAACAATTTGTTTTGTTAGCCTGTCATTATTAATTCCATTTAAATGCCCAAAATATGAAATTCGTTTCTTGTGCATGGTGTGAATTATGTTCTCGACATGCATTTATATGTCTATGCTACTGTAGTTCTAGGTCTGTTAGAGTCCGTTTCTGTTTACCTGTGGCCAAGGATGCATCGAACCGATCTTCTTTCCATGAGTATGATTTGGTTTATGTCACCTTTCCGCATTAAATTTAATGTTTCAGCTCCAAATAGTGATTCATGTTTCACCACTGCATTGTAATTATTTATTTATTTCAATTCGTTCATTTCATTGTGGGGTTTGACTGAAAGGCATCAAACTTTCGTTCATTTCATTCGTGCATTTATTTATTTAATGCTTCTAATCCCTCTTTATAAGAATAATGTTAACAGATTTCCATAAAGTACAGATGAATCAGGTTGCTAGGCTTACTTACAGTACACGGGACACCACGAATTTTATCTCTGAAGGATTAGATATATGAAGTGTACAGCCCGAATGTAATGAGGTGTGTAAATGGATGAGATATGTTCAACCAAGATGGGGGGGGGGGGGGGAAATGTCCATGATGAACCACGATCTGGCCGATCTTCCCTAATCACAGATGCGCGCAGTTTACGCTAAAATCCACAAAGACTAGCGTTGCATACCGATGAGGAAGTGAAAATAACGGTTGAAGATTGGCTTCGGTCACATGAGGCTGAGTTCTAATACGTGGGGATACATAAATTGGTGGAACGCTATGATAAATATTAAAACAAACACGGTAACTATGTAGAAAATAGCTTAATGTGTAAAGAGGACATACAAAGAAGGGTTTGGCAATATTTTTACTAACTTTGCATGTACTGACAAACGGACCATACTAAAAAATAACCATCTTTCAACCAGATAAACGAACAAACACTCGAAGCATCTTTTACCCATTCAACATTCCATTGCCGCTGGTTGTGAGTGCGCCAGCGACTGTTGTTTATTGTAGCATGAGCCCCGCGGGGCGAAGTGGAGAACACAGCAATGACAGAGTACAGTCTGTACATAAGTCAAGCAGCATTGTGTCAGATAAGCGTCACAGGAGCTCATGTTACCACGGACAGTTAAACGATGACTGAGTCTACCGGAGCTGAGTCATATGCTACTCGCGCAACTGTACCTGTCAACTAAGCAGGCTGACAGTGTGACACCAGTAAACAAAGAATAGTTCCCATCTCGACCGCCGGCAATCAATTTGTGAAAGCATCTACATGGGTATGAATATTTTTTTAAGTCGAATAAAAATAAAAATAGCAGTATGAATATGTCTGTTGCCAAAGGCACGTCTGTTAATATTGCGGCAACTACCGGTTTCTTCTATTGAACAATGAACTGTCACAACACAGAATGAACCTTCTATGTAGGGCCTATACCCTCATCTGAGGAGTTTACAAACGTCTGTTCTGTTAGGCAGTCAGCCCGAAGGCTGGTTGGATCCTCAAATAGCACCACCGTTAGGTTATGTGGGTAGATACCCACAAAAACCCAAGGCAGCGCTATATTGAGGCGTACTAGGCAAGATGTGGAGTGAGGTAGTTTGCGATTGCTTTCCTCACTGAGTCAGTACAGCTCTACTAACCCTATGAGTAGAATCTTTCACAACATCCACAGGAAACGACTGTGCCCTTGTTGCCTTTACTAAGCACCACCCATACCTCAGTAGCTTCCATATAATCACAGCCATGAGTGAGACTGAGAGATCGGTGAAAAGCCACATTTTACAAACGTAACGGAAGTTTATTTGACTGCGATTGTGATTGATATGTTAATGGAAGAGGGTCATAGTCTTGGCGCTAAAACTGCTGCCCATGTCGCGAAAATTAGTCGAAAGTGTTTTGATTGCTCTCCATTTACCGCCTTGGAATGGTCATGGGCATTATCAATTTCATTACAAATATTAGAGTATACATCCTCCAGTATCCTCAACATTTTAATATATTCGGGGATAAACCTTAGCCACTAGGTAGCTAAAGGAAATCACTGAAGATGCGAGCCTGAAGTTCGTTGTTTCATTTGAGGGGTATGGACATCGTGTACTTTGGTGTGCGTGGAATTTTATCTGATAACCTGCATTAATGTAGGCAAGTTGCTGTATTAGTAATTTGGATGAGGATTGAGAGGGAGGTTGCCGTGGCCTTAAATTAGGAACCATCCCGGCAATTGTTTGCAGTAAAAGTGGAGAAACCACGCAACACTCAGGATGACTGAGGTAAGAATCAATCCCACCTTTTCTTAGTTTTGCCTCACCAGGCTGAGTGTACCCCAATTCAGTCCTCAAACCAGAGTTAAATTTCTTGTCAGAGCCCGGTATCAAACCCAGACCTCCGGGACGACAACTAACAAGAAGTTCCGTGACGAACTAAATAGCCTACTTTTCTTAAAATTAAGATTCATGCCAATGATTAATCTACAGTATATGAACCTATCTAGAATAATGACGAAATTAAGTAGGTAATATCGAAATGTCTAATTAGTTCGAAATATACCTGGTATAATGAAGCCTAATAGAGCACTACAGTTGGCAGCCCTGGTGTCTGTATATTGTTTTAGATCCCTTATTTGGGGGGTGGTTGGATCTAAAACGGAAGAGTTATTGTGTTAATTTATAAAGAAGTGCCAAAAAGGGGGTAGCTTCCCGTAGTCGGGCAAGCTGACCAGTGTAGAGTGTTGTTTAGTGTTAGGGTGCTAGGGGTTTCTCTTATAAAAGATCTAGGTGTATTTTAGGGGATGGACTTAGCGTAAGGTCAACGCGCTGGCTTATGTGGTCGTCCAGCTGGCTAGTTAGATAATCGATTTGCACGCGTCAGCTATATGGCGCGTGCCGCTCCTGCAGTCAGGCCGGTACGGGAATACGATGATGCTTGCCCTAGCAAGTATCTGGCTACTGTAAGTCACGTTTAATAGTGACGGAGAGTTCAGGAAGGGAGTTAGGGCGTAAAGAAGCGTGTAAACAGTAATGCAGGTGTAATGTACTGACCAAGTGTTTATTGTCCAGTAATATTGAATTATGAGTCACTTTTAAGGGATGTAGTGATGTTACAATGTGTACAAACTTGTCTATACAAATTGGTGGGTAAGGTTACAAAGTTATAGGATTCTGAACAACTGCTGACTCACTCACCTGATGATACCAGCATAGCCTCGGGCCGCCACACTGTAAGACTGATAATTGATTGAGAGCCTGACCTCCTTAAGACGCTCTTTTATATTCTTCGGCGCTGTGCTGTCAGCATTGTGCTGAATAGATGTCCTAGTTAATAGTGTGTCGCTGTTTGTAGTAGTGATGCAAGGATTGGGCCAGCTTTCCAGAATGGCTAGCTGTCCTTGCGGTGTTAGTAGATGTTGGTCTGGACTTATAAGGATTGCCAGTTAGGAGATTTAAATAGATGATGGGGGGATGGTCTCAAAGGGGTGCATACCCCTGGGGTACTGTACAAGCCTCTTCCCCTATTTAGTTCGCGTCCCCGCGAACGGGAACGGAACTTGGGGTTGGGATGTTGATGTTATAGATGTAGTCGATGTGGTTGTTTTTGAAGCCCCCTCGTATCTTCTGTAGATGTCTTCCTCGTCGTCGTCGTGTGGTGATGTCGTGTTGATGTGTGTGCGTGAGATCAGCTCGTGTTCAGAGGGGAGGGTTATGGGATATACATATATACATAACATTGACATTGGCATAAAAATATTGCAAAAGAAATCGACATTGGCATTTTGGAAGTTTGATGAAGAAAAAAAATACATGGTGCTGATGTTACATTGTTGTGCAGGGAGGAAAAAAAACCAGGGCCGAACGGATGATTGCGTCGTCCGCCCTATCTTAGGGAAAAAGTGCTCCCTGCAATAAGAAAGGTAGAAGAAAATAGAAAAAATGGGTGTTCCAGGGTATAATTTAAGGGAAATATTCAAAAGGCATTTATTGGTTTGGGATAAAACGGAACACCCTGACAAATGGGGAAGTTAGAAGAAAGAAAATTGAAAGAAAACAGATCATAGACATTGTGTACATGTGAACTTGATAAACAAACAAAAAATATAGAGTGTTTAATGTACTATGTTGCGATTCTGACATTTAGGAATGTTATTGATTTCCAGTGGAATAATTGCCCGTGGGCGCATGAATTAAGTTTACACTTTAAAATTATTAATTACAGTGGTCTTATGTCTAACTTAAGCGCACTAATCCCTTATAATTCTAGTTTTTGTTTGGTACCTCGCGTGCACGCTACCCGTTTGTACGTACGCTTGCCGTCTCACGGCTGATCCTGTACGGCCACTTCTTGGTACGGTTTAGTGGTCGTACCGCTTGCAATGTATTCTTAATACCTAATCTGTGAAGCATCCTCTGTGGGTGAATGCTTTCACACTTGACAATGAGAGTCGCCGCCACAAATCGGTTGCGCCCTCATTGTCGTAATCTGCGTCGCATTTTGACGCTTTATGTGTTTCTGTTTAGTTGATCTGCCAGCAAGCCTGGTACCCCACAGGCACCAGTCCTGCTGTGCAGATTTTTTTTGAGTGTGTAGCTGAAAAAAAATGTGGTGAGTGTGTGAGAGTGTGTTAGGATTAGTGCAAGTTGACGTATATAAAAAAAATAGTACACAATCATGGCATGCCGTAAATAATATGACACTGCTATATGGTAGTGAAATTCCTGTCACCAGTTTCCTATATCTGGTGACGATGCCTGGGAAAAAATGGCGAGGTTTAGAAAAAACATATTAGTATGACATATTCTCTATGTCGCTTCCCGTGTCATTGTTTTTACTGGCTGAAGCTCTTCTTTCTCTGAAAAAAAATAGCATGATTAATGTTTATTTGCTGCATGGCCGGGCTTACCCTATACGGTGCCGTAATGCCGTTTCTTAATGTGTTGTCGGTCTTACCCCGGTAGCGGAATTGTGGTTACCGGGTGCCGAGATATTCTATCTTAATCTATTGAATTATCGGGCTTACCCTGGCAACGAATTTGGGTCGCCAGGTGCCGAGCGGCGTTACTTAACACTATCTATCTTACTTATGATTGAAAATTTAAAAAAAAATGGCTACTACTATTAAGCCGAATGGATGGCCTTATTCTATTGCCGAAATGTGCTGTGCCATTACCTGGCAACAGCGGTTAGTAAATTTGCTTAATCCTAGGTTGCGTGTCAAATGCAACCGTCTTACAGCTAAAATTTCGACCAGGGCGATCGCCTGAGGCAATTTACTTCCTCAGGGCACCACCCGCACGAGTCCTAGAAACACCGGTTGTCTCTAGAATCGCCGGATTCCGCCCCCTTAATTCTACTTGTCGACGTCTATTCTAGGTGATTATAAACTAGTATTAACCTAGTCACAGGCGGCTTACGTTGCCACAAAGCAAAACGTTCCGCCTGCTGTACCATCCTGCTCGTTGTCATTGTTCTCCATATGTTGTCATAGTTGGGTCTGCCCACTGTAACCCCTGTAGACAGCTCGTTGCATGTCTATTTAATGCCCTCTGACTGCCCGATGCGTCGCCATTTATGTGGGCATTGGACCTCGTCCAATGGCATAATGTTATCTTCGCCTTTATCGGCCGCAGTAGTATGCTTTTCGCAATAATATTTCTCTTCGCCTTTATCGGCCGCAGTAGTATGCTTTTCGCAATAATATTTCTCTTCGCCTTTATCGACCGCAGTAGTATGCTTTTCGCAGTAATATTTCTCTTCGCCTTTATCGGCCGCAGTAGTATGCTTTTCGCAGTAATATTTCTCTTCGCCTTTATCGGCTGCAGTAGTATGCTTTTCGCAGTAATATTTCACTCCAGCGCACAGGAGCCTTGCTTCCCGCTATAGAAGCCTTACTTACTTAATTTTAGCTAGAAGTCTAGTCATAATGGGGTCGACTCTAGGGCCATCCCCTGAGTCCAGCGCGGAGTGAGCTATTTCTCCCACCATCCTCAGAAAGACTTCCCTGCAGGTCTTGGCGTCGCTGACCGTGGCACAGAGTGGGTGTAGCGTCCCTTCCTCCCAGGGGCAGTTTAGGTGCACCTAGGATTCCAGAGCTTGCCCGGCCAGGCCGCGAGTGCCTCAACCTTACGTGGTTCGTCGGTTTGGTCTAGTCGTCAAGTTACTAGGGAAAGGCTCATCATTGCCTTTTTTCCTCTCAAAGTGCGGTGCCTTTGGCCTTTTGCTTATGCCGTTATCACCAATCAGAGTGCTTCAGATTCCTTTTTATGTAATAAGAAAAAAATATGGGCGTAACCTTTGTAAATAAGTTATATTGTGTAAAATGTAAAATATTTCCAGTGTTGTGGGGTTGTAGAGCTTCTAAGTGCATAGACTACTTTAGGTCCACTGCGCTACGTCGGCTGTCCAGCGATAATGCTCTGTTAACCCTTTATGGAGGTGTTAGTAGGGTCTATGACGTCAGGTAGCCTGTTATTAGGATCTGGGGGTAGTTATTTGTAGAGTGGGCTGAAAGCATGGTAGGAAGAGGTTGTGCATCTTTGGGCTCAAATAAATGGTGGCCGTGAGCCGGTAATGCTACTAGGACTGCTCCTATAATGAGTGGATTGGGGCAGGTAATTCCCGGGATTGCAAAAATATAAAAATGCCATGCAGATTTGATAGTGATAACCCTGGTAAATGGATGGGATACTCATGCATGTATCTGGATATGAGGCATCTGCACTCATGTACGGATAGGTGTAGGGTGAGGCATAATACTAATATATCCCTGTCATGCGGGAGTATTTAATTAACAAAAAATGGTTAATATATGTTTGTGGCCTCATCTCTCATTTGGAGATGCGCATTATGCTTATTTGATGTTTGCCGACCCACCCCTAATACTCAGGTGGTAGCATCGAGAGCCAAGGCGTAGTAAGCCTTCTCTTTAGACGCATGAAGTCTATCAACCCCTTGTGTGTACTTTGTAATGTAGTGTAGCTGTTTTGATCGTGTTCATGTGTCTGCGTTGGTCGTGTAGGATGTGGGAAGGTTATTGGAAGGGAGTAAGGTGGTACGATGGTAGCCTGTGCTTCTGTCATCCTCCCTTTGTCCATGTCTGCTCGCTATCCGCTTCTTGGGATAGTAGGGCGTCGTGACGCTGTGACGTCACGACGTAATCTGGTCTGCCATCTGTAGTGTGAATGTGGCCAGTGGTCGTAGTGCGACTGGCCATGCCCTAATCGCCTGTAATGATTTTTGAAAACTGAAATCCAGAAAGGAAGTTATTGTGGGGGGGGGGAGGTCTTGTTTCCTCAGAGCCCCTGTCTGTGTTCGCTTCTAATTAGTGAGCGCGTGTGTGTGTGCCTATGTTCCGCTACACCATGCGGACGGTTGGTCTGTTACAGGCTAAGTCGTAATGTGTATCGCGTGTGTGGGCAGGAGGTGCCCGTGGCCTGTCAACGTCTTTGAGAACGTGCTCCTATGGGCCCAAGATAAGTTCCGATCTGTCACGTCTTGTCCATTGCTAAATGCTTTTGCAGTGTTAGAAAAATGTATGGTGTTGTGATTGTTTTGCGTTTGTAATTTCACGGTCACTGCCGACACAACAATCGTGTCTGTCACCAGCAGTATTGCAGTATGACGAGATCTGCAAGTCAGTATTTTCGTCATGTTGTGTTTACATTTGTCTGCGTACGTGATTTTTCGCCAGTATGTGAGTGTTGTCACCGTTCTAGATTCCGGACGGTCCAATGAAGCAATTCGTACTATTTGCTAATACTATTGTGTGGTCACTATTCCGTAAGACCTTTGTCTTACGAAATTTCTATACTTGTGTCTGGGAAATCTATTTTCCCTGTCAGGTGTCACTGAAATTCTATGCCTGGCTTTTGGCCGAAGGAAATGTGGTATTATCTGGTTCTGTAGTTGTATGGGCCAATTTTGGTGTGATTGGAAGCCTGGATAGCTGTTTTCCTGGTGTCCGATTTTCGCTGGGATTTGAACCCGTGATCTTATGTCATTCTCTGTGTTCTATGTCTGCGTTGTGTTTCAGGGATTGAGGTGTCCTCAGTGTGGTTTTTGCTTGTGTTTCTCGTACCAAAAATACCGTTGGCTAGTTAGTTTTTGGTACGAGTGTGGTGTGTGATCATGGGTTCGGACCCGGGGTGCTGTAAAGACTTGGTATGCCGCTATTTGTGCCGTATATATTATGGCACATTCCCCGTGTATTTGCAATGCGCAAATGAAAGTACGCATACCTGTGAAGAGTTTGTATGTTTTTGAATTCTCCGCGTAGTGTAATTTGTGAGTTATGAGGTGTTTGGACTCGGCTTAAATGATGCCGTATGTTCTCTTGTGAGAGCTGCTAGCATATTGCTGTCTGTAAGCGTGCAGGTTATCCATGAGACTTGCGTTATCGCTGAGTGTGGCGGTATTGGATTACAATGTCGTGTGCGCTCCTTTGTTACTTGTTTTGATAATGCTGTGTGTCCGGCACATGTGTGTCTAATTGGCTTGCTCTCTGTGACTGTGAGTAGTGCTTTCCGCACTGTAAAAAAGGAAGGAAACTTGTAGTTTAACGTGACCATTAATCTGTAGATCATGAGCCACGGGACTTCCGTTTTACGTGGAATCCAAACCACAGGCCATGGCATTTCACTTCGAAAGTCTCACATGCATTGGCCGCACTGTAAAAGAACCTCTCATTAACTACATTTGTGTCCCCAAATTTTGTGTTACTGTGACGTGGTTCGAGTATGTCCCTATCCGTTGTTCAAAATGTCGTTATATACGAGTGTGTCCGGGCCGCTAGTCGCCTGTTTGGTGACTATGTGCCGGAGGTGATTATGTTGTTTTTCATTTATGCCATTATTAGTGGAACTGTCCCAATCTATTTTAGCTTCCTGTTTTTCTATCCTGTAATTGGATAGCTACCCGACCTTATGTTCCTGGTATTCAGAAGGTTGCGGGTTTTGAGACCGTCTTTTACCCAGAGTAATTGTTTCTGGCGCTATTCAGGTTGTGTCTCCGGGACAGTTCTGGTGAGTGTTAGGATCGTTTCCCTGTGCGGTCAGTGATGTTCGAAGGCTAGTTCTTGGCCTTCTTTCCACGTCAGTCAGTGGGATTACTTCCCTTTGTTTTACTGTCATGTGGCAATGTAAATTGATTGTGTGACTTCCAAAAATATGCAGGGTTTCCCAAAGTCTGGGATTTTCATCCTACGGTGTGTTAGCGTTTTAGTTTGCGTGTTGTTGTGGAAGTGAGGAAAAAGTCATTTTATAGGCAGTGTAACGTGTCACGTATGCCTATTGATGCAATATATATAGTTCAACTTGGCCAATTTTTCCTTTATCGGGCCTAATGACTGAGGCAGAGAAGAGAAAAAAAATGAGCTATGCCCCGCTCCGTATTAAGAGAGCACTTTGAAAAGGTATAAAAAATATATTGTATCTCGTTAGCACCCTGCTTTATGCTGATTAAAGCGGGTTGGCAGGTGGCGATAGTCTGTAAAAATTACGCCGTGAGCAATATGAAAAATGTTTAAAAGTGAGAAGTAGGACCTGAGTGTAGTATCCACCTATTTGGTGGCGTTAGTACTACGGTAATCTAGTTACGTCTCAGGGAAATCTACCACTTTTGAAAAATAGTTTGAGACTCTTAATTCTTGCTACAATGAGGGCTCTCGCCCGTCACAAGGGAATCTATCAAACTGTGGGACCGGATCATAGAACACTTAGTCATTTCTACCTAGAAAGACCCGCTTAAGCTCTATGCTGTGATTTGATGCTTAAGCTGTGTTCAAAATAGCTTTTTCCGGCCTTAAGCCGCGTAGCTCACCTGATGGGCTTCCACTTGGCTTTGGATATTAAAAACTTTACGCTATCTGAGTTATAATATGGACCCTATGTTCAGTAACCATTGATGGCCTGAGAAAAAAATGCTAGGTGCCCAAAATAAAAATCAAGAAGAATTTAGACTTATACATCTTTGGTTTAGCCATGTTGTACTGCATATAGATGCAAAAAAAATGTACCGTTTATGTTAGTGAGTCTGTATGTATTTATTGGCGTATTTCTCCCGTGTAAACGAGCTTATGTGTGTCCCTAATATAGGTTCAAGTGATATTAGCTTATTTCTGTGTCCCTGGTGGAAATCGTTACTCCCGTCCGAGCGTCCTTGCTCGGAAAGGTGAAGTGTTCTGCCCTGTTACGAGATTATAGGCCCCTGAAATCCACTGAGGCGCTTCTTTGCCATTTTTCGGGGGAGTTTGTAGCAAAGCAAGCCTGGGCCTACTTCCACCGTAGCGCGTGTCTGTAGGTTTGAGTGTACCTGTATTCGAGGGCCTAATTGCGCTCTGCGCTACCCTAGTAGAGTTTACGGGGGTGTGTGTATTTTTTCCTGAGTGGTTTTTTGGGGTAGGTAATAACACCTTTCCTGTACCCCGTGTACCGTGTGTGAGTGCGTGGTCACAATGTGCGTGCGTGTATCGTGCATCCTGAGGGACTGAATGTAACACCCTCTTATGCATTCGCACCTGGGGTGCTAATGCCGGTGTTCGCCTTCGTTCTAGCAAACTTGCCCTTTGAACTGGCGGTATAGGTCGCTTAATTGCCTGTCTTTGCACTGGCAATGTGGTGGCGTGTAGCCTGACCGCTTTCTTGCCTGTGGCCACGGCAGACTCCTGCCATTGTGTTTGCCTATCTGTGTGGCTGTGTGTAGGCTCAATGTACTGTAGGGCGGGCTCTACGTCCTCAGCCCATGACGTGGTTACGTCCCGTTGTTTCCCTGTTATATCATATGTGTCTGAGGGTCCTGACTTCAACTCCCTCTCGTTCGTCCGTTCAGAGGGGATTGACGTAGGTCCTGCTCCTCGGTTTGGCAAAATTGCCTTCTGAGCTGGAGTTAAGGGATGTGTATTAGTGTAAGCTTGTCCCCGCAGTGTATTGGAGTCTAACCTGGCCGTCTTCTGGACTGTGGCCATGGTGACCTCCTTCCCATGTGTGACAGTACATGGCGAGAGGGACATCCTCGCAAATTGCCGAGTTAGCGTATCTACGCTTATGTGCTCTCTCTCGGCTGGGCTGGTGGCCCTGCCATGAACTCAAAAAATGGCCTAGTGAGCCCGGAGTTCCTTATGTCCGCCCCAAATTTGGGCGTACTGCCTGTTGAGGCTCATGGCCTGTTGGCAAATTGTTGTATCAGTGTGCTTGTGCTCTGTATAGTTTTGTGGCCGCCAGTTGGAGAAACGCCTGTTCGCGAATTAACTCCTTGTACTGGGTGTGTAAAATCGTGTAGTGCACCCTCAACCTGTCGAGGGTTGCATTATTTATTACGGGACCATGTGTGGTGATCAATTGGTCGTGTATTCCGTGCCTTTGGATATGGATCCTATTGAGGTGTTCATGTATGTGATTCAAGAGCGTATGTGCGCATCTTAATCGCGCTGTCCTACCCTCTGACGGGGTGTATGGCTGTTTGCCCTGTATTGCCCCGATTTTTGTTTGGAGTGCCCTATCTGTGTTTGCCGGCTTTGTATGTGCCTCTGGCATCTGAATAATAATGCTAATAATATTGGCGTACCCCTACTGCCTCTATGGCTTACAATCTCTGTTGTTTCTGTATGAGGTGCCATTCTAAATGAAATGTATGCGTCTTCTAAGAAAAAAAAACTGTGCGTGTTTGTCAGTGTATTCTTATTCTCTCTGATTCCTTCTGGGGCTGGGGGGTTGGTTTGGGAGAAAAAATTCCCTGTGTAGATAATGCAAAGCAAAAAAAACTGCTTTCTGTCTGAGGGGAAAGAAAAAAAAATTCAGTCTCGCTTGGCTATATGCGGCACGGGCCGTTTTTACTACGAGAACTCGTTGTATGAGTCCTATTTTACTGTGCGTAGTACCCGGCCTCCACCATCTGTTTTAGATCCCTTATTTGGGGGGTGGTTGGATCTAAAACGGAAGAGTTATTGTGTTAATTTATAAAGAAGTGCCAAAAAGGGGGTAGCTTCCCGTAGTCGGGCAAGCTGACCAGTGTAGAGTGTTGTTTAGTGTTAGGGTGCTAGGGGTTTCTCTTATAAAAGATCTAGGTGTATTTTAGGGGATGGACTTAGCGTAAGGTCAACGCGCTGGCTTATGTGGTCGTCCAGCTGGCTAGTTAGATAATCGATTTGCACGCGTCAGCTATATGGCGCGTGCCGCTCCTGCAGTCAGGCCGGTACGGGAATACGATGATGCTTGCCCTAGCAAGTATCTGGCTACTGTAAGTCACGTTTAATAGTGACGGAGAGTTCAGGAAGGGAGTTAGGGCGTAAAGAAGCGTGTAAACAGTAATGCAGGTGTAATGTACTGACCAAGTGTTTATTTGCCAGTAATATTGAATTATGAGTCCCTTTTAAGGGATGTAGTGATGTTACAATGTGTACAAACTTGTCTATACAAATTGGTGGGTAAGGTTACAAAGTTATAGGATTCTGAACAACTGCTGACTCACTCACCTGATGATACCAGCATAGCCTCGGGCCGCCACACTGTAAGACTGATAATTGATTGAGAGCCTGACCTCCTTAAGACGCTCTTTTATATTCTTCGGCGCTGTGCTGTCAGCATTGTGCTGAATAGATGTCCTAGTTAATAGTGTGTCGCTGTTTGTAGTAGTGATGCAAGGATTGGGCCAGCTTTCCAGAATGGCTAGCTGTCCTTGCGGTGTTAGTAGATGTTGGTCTGGACTTATAAGGATTGCCAGTTAGGAGATTTAAATAGAAGATGGGGGGATGGTCTCCAAGGGGTGCATACCCCTGGGGTACTGTACAATATATTCTTAGTTCCACCTTTTAAGGTACAGAATACAAAATTTGGTTGAAGTCCAATGGACGTTACATGCAGATGGACATTGTATCTATCAGCACGCGTAAAAGCATGTTGGCAACAATGTGATGCGTGTGCTGGTCATAAATAATACGAAATATTATGATATCTTGTTGTGCCAATTTTGGATGAAATCTATTTGTTAGTATAGAAGTTACATGTTTTTTTAAAATTGGACATATCAGCAGGCATAGAATCGTGTTGGCAGCACTGACTAATTACTCCAAATTAATCTAGAATGCCAGGTGCTATACGTGTGCAAAGTATAGAGCTGTGGTCTTGCATGCTTTCTGATTTATTGATATTAGGGTAAAAAATATAGACAGCATTTATTAACTGTTGGCAGCCCTGACTGCTCTTAAGAATACTTAGAATCATATCTGTTATGTTACACATAGCACATTGGAAATTTGGTTGAAATCCAACTGATAGTATAGAAGTTACAAGCATTTAAAAATTGGTCCTATCAGTAGGTAGTTGGTAGAACTGACTTATATA
The DNA here is from genome assembly GCA_946902985.2 of Meconema thalassinum. NCBI lineage: Eukaryota > Metazoa > Arthropoda > Insecta > Orthoptera > Tettigoniidae > Meconema > Meconema thalassinum. The sequence goes on from OX336391.1 coordinate 649,596,754, forward strand.
AATTACTCCAAATTAATCTAAAATGTCAGGTACTATACGTGTGCATAGTTTAAAGCTGTCGGCTTTCAGATATATTGGTATTTGGGTGAAGCAAATAGAGAGAGCAATTATTAACAGTTGGCAGCCCTGGTGGCTCTTAAGTATACGCTCAGTCATATCTGTTTATGTACACATATTACATACAAAATTTGGTTGAAATCCAATTAATAGTGTAGAAGTTATATGCATTTAAAAATTGGACCTATCAGAAGGCTTATCATTATTTTGGCAACACTGTCATGTATGGCTTCCTGGAAATTAAACTGAAATCGTATCATCTACATGTGTGCCAATTTTGGAATAGCTCCCATGCATACCTTCCAAGATATCCAACTTGGAGCTCAAATTTCTAGTACGTTTTTTCTTCAGTTGGTAGCACTGACATCATTTTCAAATATGGGCTTGAGATATTCCGGTATACATCTTTACTCATACTAAATTTTGATTCGATTGCTGCAGCCGTTTAGGAGTTGATAGGAGGGGACACATACACAGCCAGACAGACAGACCGACAGAAGGACAGACAGACAGACATACATTTTCCCTGGTCGATCTCATAAGTCTAATTTTTCCTCATTTTTGCAAAATGTGAAAAGTAGGCTTAAAATGCAAGCTGCTACATTACGAGGTGGTTTAAAATCTTAAGTTCAACTTCCCCATCACTGCTCGCCCTCCTAAACTATCATCCCACCTTCCAACCTCTGGACACACCCCACTTACGGTCTCACCCACTGGCGCAATTTGCGAAGGCCAAACAACTCTTACGACGCCACTGCTCTATATTCATGGCAAAGGCCAGGGATCTAACCCAGGATCATCAGGTTGGATCTCAATGGCGGGCAGCTTGTTCATAATGAATATATATGCTGATTATTGCTTCAAGGGACAAAATATCGAGGCTATCAAATGGAATATGAAAATCCACAGCCTGTTTCCAGTCTACCGACCGGGTGAGGAATGGAATGAATGAAGCCACCATCTAGCGGCGAGGATATGAACTGTGCCGGCTGCCGTAGCTTGTCGCACTCATATGGAGCAACGATTAAATGAATGACAGACTTTTTTTTGGTGTCGTGTGGCCTTTTTAGAGGCCGAGTGCAGATCTTTCGAGTCGACACCCGTGGGCGACCTGCGCGTTGGGATGAGAGATGGAATTGATGAAGATGAATGAAACTGGGCAAGGATGTGGAAGGAAGCGGCCGTGGCCTGTCAGAAGGTACCGTCACAGATGAAATGAAGAAGGTGGATAGTATTGCTGGAATTCAATATTGACAGGAAAAACCTGAGTACCTGGAGAAAAATCTGTAAGCCTCAGCTTTATCCAGCACAAATCTCACATGGATTTGAACCACGAACTCAGCGGTGAAAGGCCGGCGTGCTGACGCCTAAGTCACGCGGGCTCTCATTATGAATATATATCCTGATTAGTGATTATTGTTTCAAGGGATAACATACCGAGGCTATCTAATGGAATAATTAAGTACAAATCAAAAATTTCCTGTTTTAACTTCAAGTTTTACAAAACTTACAATAAAACTATTTCAGTGACTATCCTGTATTTTTAATGTTTTATCTGGTTGTTATCTCAGGAAATATCCAAGCAAATTGTCTTGAAGTAGAACGCGAATAATAAAACGATCCCCTAGTAACAGATGGTGGTCGGTAATTGCAGAGAATGCTCGGAGCGAAATAGTTCCTTTGCTAGATAAATTAGCCCAGTGAAAGGAAGAGAACGGCCAGAAGATACTCATGGTAAAGGCAATGATTTCCAAGAAAAAAAGACTATTTAAGAGAATGTAAATTAACAAGAGCTCACAAGCAAACCTTCCAATGAGGCCAGATAGAAAAGTTACATTGTATCTACCAACATCTCTGTAAAATCAAAGTGAGTGCTTATATAATTTCTTGCGGCATAAGTGGGGTAACTTTGTGACTTAAAGAATAGTAACAGGAGTGGGGAAGGAAGTGAATTTGATTCTACTTATGAATAAATCAAATTTCATACGTGAATTACTGACAGCAGTGGCTACGCTGGCTAAAGCGCAGCGTTAGGTCATGAGACCAAGCTCTCTGCTGACTCGGTAGACGCGTGGGTTCGAGCCCCACCGTCGGCCATCCTTGAAATGGTTTTCCGTGGTTTCCCATTTTCAACACCGGTCAAATGCTGGGACGGTACCTTCTGACAGGCCACGGCCGCTTCCTTCCACAGCCTTGCCCAGTTTCATTCATATTCATCCATTCCATCCCTCATCCCGACGCGCAGGTCGCCCAATGGCGTCGACTAGGAAGGCCTGCACTTGGCCTCCCAGGAGGACACACGAAAAAAAAAAGTGGATTGAAGCTATTCTGCTAGACTATGTAACCACCTCGTAATAAAGCTAGAGCCCTGCGCGGATAAACAAAACGTTATCCACATCCGCACATTTTTTATCTGAATCTACTGGCATTACGATAATATTTCATATAGATAAAGCATAAAGTTTTAAAGCAACACAATTAGATATTTAAGGAGAAAGTAGTTCCCCTAGGCTTTGAGGCCTATATCATGCGCTATGTTTGAAATGAATGTTATACAACCAGATTTGCAACCCTTTTCAGTTCAGAGTGTAAATTTTGCTTAATGACATAATTTGAATGCGATTAGCCTAAATAATCATCCTTCATTTGTCATGAAAAAAAAAAAACACACAACGGAAAAATATGATAGGTCATAAACATCCGGGTTCTAGTAGTGATATTTAACAAATTCGGATTGTATTCCAAAACCTATCCGCAAATTTACTCCAAACATTATCCGCAGCTTATCCGCTATCCGCACAGCCATGCAAACTATATCCGCACGTCGCCAACATTTTGCGGATATCCGCATCCGCACAGGGCTTTTGTTATAGCGGCTAGAATTCTTGGCTGCTGTCTTGGATATCCGGATTTAATTTCCGGCTCTACCAAGAAATTAAATTTAATAATGTTTTACACCTTTTTTTTTCGGGGGAGGGAGCTATCATTACTGCAAGTTGCATGTTGAGGACTATTCGCATTTGGAAATGTTGTTTTGCCTTAGGGTCTTGGACATCGCAGTCATTCAGCACTGTGTATTACAATGTGTGTAGAATTTGTCTTAATACCTGTATTATTGTTGTGTCTGTAGCCTACTAGTATGTGTATTTAGAATTAACCTTAGCAATACCAACGGGGAGGGAGGGGGAGGAGGGTGGGGGGGGGGGGGATATTTCGTGCCCACCAGTTAGATTTTTAGCCTATTTTCAATTTAAAAAAATAGGCTTATGAGATCACCTTTTGTCCGTGTGTCTGTGTGTACGTGTGTGCGTGTGTGTGTGTGAGGTGTGTGTGTGTGTCCCCTGGAGCGATTTCAATGAAACTCGGTAAGTTAATAGCACTATTCCGGGCGACCCCGACCGTGCCTTTCAAATTTTGTTACGTATCACCAATCCAACATGGCGGCTGTGCGAAATATTTCAACAGCATTCAATATCTCCGAAACTCTTCCCGATATCACCCTGGCATTTTTTACGGTGATAAAGGAAACTACTAGAAGTTCACTTATGTGACTTTTGAAAAACTGACAAGTACAAAACCAAAATGGCGGCCACGCGAATTTGCGACATTTAAATGGACGTTTCTCGCGATTTAACCAACCAAACGCAATAAAACTTGGTACAGTATATGTTTATACAAATTGTAATTCACCGATATCTAACTTCGTTCAATTGTTTACATAACCACAAGATGGCGGATGTGCGAAATATTTCACCGGCATTCTATATCTCGGAAACTATTTGCGGTATCACCCTGAAATTTTGTACGGAGATAAAGGGGACTACTGGAAGTTCAACTGTAAGACTTTTAAAAACCGGTTAGCTACAAAAGGAACATGGCGGCCAAGCGAATTTGAAAATTTTAAATAGACCTTTCTCGCAATTTAATGTTCCAAACGCAATGAAATCTGGTACAGGAAATGTTTATACACATTGTAATGTACTGGTATCTAATTTAGTTCAATTGTCTACATAACCTCAAGATGGCGGCTGTGCGCATTGTGAAATTAAGTTTTTATTTCTTGTGTCGTAATCATGCGATGGAAGTGAAAGTTTGAATAATGAACCTAAGCAAAAATTTTCCTCTAGTGGTACATGACTCTATGGCCTATACATTTAACAATCCAACATGGCGACCATCTGAAATATTTAGACGGCTCTGAATAGCTACGAATCTATTATAGCAATCAAACTGAATTTTTTAATGTTCATAGGGGCTATGAACTTAAGTTCACCTATAGGATTTTAAATAACCTGGTCATCACAAATCCAACATGGTGGCGACGGGAAATATAAATATTCACATGGACGTTTCTCGCAATTTAACCATCCGAGTGCAGTGAAACTTGAAACAGTAAATTCTTATACGAATGTTAATCCACTGGCATCTAATTTATTTCAATTGTTTCCATAACCACAAGATGGCAGCTGTGCGAAATTTTGAAATCTCGTTTTAATTCTTGTGTCCTAATCATGTGATTGTAGTTTGAATGCCACACGCACACAATAATCTTCATGTAACAGTACATAACTCTAGGACCTACATATATAATATCCAATATGGCGACCATCCGAAATATTTAGTCGGTTCTCAATATCTACGAATGCATTACATCAATCAAACTGATATTTTGTACGTGATAGAGGCAATTAACATAAGAAGGATATATTAAAATAGGCTGTATATTTCTTCACGGAACTACTTGTTTACGGTGTATTCATGGTATTCCTTTTCTACGCTTATTATACACAAAGTTATTGTCTATTTTGCATCTGATTCCCTAACGTCACATTTAGGCCTACTATTTTTAAAATCGTAGGCCTAATTCTTTTATAAGATATTAACCATTTTCTTTTAGTGGGCTCAGAAAACCCCCCTGTTGGTAGCCCGTGGTTTGAAACAAAGCATTGCATTGCTAGGGTTAAGGCAAGGATTGGGATGGAGGCGTACGTGACCTTAAGTTAGGAACAATCGCAGTATTTTCCTATAGTAGGAATTGGGAGACCATAGAAAACTACTTCTAAGATGGCTGAGGGGGGAATGGAACTCTCCTCTCCTCAGATTTGGTTCAGAAGGCTAAGTGTACACAGTTCTAGCCCTCAGGCCAAAATTACATTTTTTGGGAGAGCCGGGAATCGAACACGGGCCTCCGAGGTTATAGTCGAAAATTCTAGTCACTATGCAAGCTTAAGGTGGGATTCGAACCCCACACGTCTACCAAGTCCACCCCATGGTCTAGCGTGGTGCAGTATCAAGCGTAACCACTGCCGGTTATATTAATAATAAAAATCCACAGCCTGCTACCAGTCGACCGACCGGGTCAGGAATGGAATTAATGAAGCCCCTAACTAGCGGCGAGGATATGCCGAAACCTGTCGCACTCCTCTGAGGCAATGATTAAATGAATGACATATGAAATGAAATGATAGTGGAGAGTGTTGCTGGAATGACATTTTTGACAGGGAAATCCGGAGTACCCGGAGAAAAACCTGTCTGCCTCAGGTTTGTCCAGCACAGATCTCACATGGAGTGACCGGGATTTGAACCACGGATCCAGCGATGAGAGGCCAGCGTGCTGCCGCCTAAGCCATGGAGGCTATATAATAATAATAATAATAATAATAATAATAATAATAATAATAGTAATTTTACTATTATTATGGCAGTAGCACGAAATTGGAACAGGATCGTGAGCTTACGCGGCAAGAGAAATGTTCTAACTTAACATCATAATGCAAGAAATCTCATCCGGAAACGAGTGTTGTAGTGAAATAAAATTTGCTGAGACACGTCGAGCCCTGCAACATCATCCTTTATGTCCATTAATTACTTGCTACATTAATTTTCATTCCCCTAGATTAAATAAAATTCCAGTTACGACACAATTATTAGAAAGTGTTGGTGGTCTTCGCACGCAATTACTCCACTGGGCTAGTAACACATAACTATTCAGTGGCCCGTGTCTAAACAGAATGTGACGTCACAAAAGATGGCCGCCGCGCCGGTGTTATCTTTCCGGCAGAGCTGCGCGCGCCACGACTCGCCTCGCCTGTCAGATAAGAGATTGGAAACGTGGCGTGTTAACAGAGGAGGAAATAGATACGACCAGGCTCGTGTTGTGCCCTCTTCTCTTCTGGCTTGGATGGACTTGGTGGCAAAATGATTACACCACGTCACCACATGAGAATTATTGCCTTCCTGCAAGATCATAGGCGTCCCTGTAGGGTTACAAGCAGTGTTGCCACTACCAAATTATTCATGAGCTTCTCATCAAAGAATGGTACTAAGCAGTGGCAGTCATGGAGGAAAGCAGGAAGGAGCTGCCTTCGCTGTGCAGCCTAGTGCAAGCTGCTGAAGCCAAACGGCTCGCCCACTTTGGGGAGCAAGAAAATGGCTGTTCCTATGCTTAAAGCCGTAAACCACTCCAACTAGTCTAGGATTTCAGTGACATAAAACTGCAATGACAAGTCAAGATTTTTTCTTGGGTAGGCAGAATACACTCTGAACATCACGGTACTTGGCACAAATAAGCTGCATTATCGTTTGAAAAGCCAATTTAAATAGAAATATGAGAGCACCTTTTCAATGGTAGTTTTGTAAGAAAGACGCGGCAAAACGTAATAAAACGCTGAAACACTGATTAAATTGAATACAGGTGTCTAAAGGTGCGAGTTATACCAAACATTTTGGGAACTATCATAATGATGCCGAACTAATCACGGTATTTACACTAAATTGATTTTTAAGTTCTTATTGGTGTTGAGGCATTCCTCAGTTTTTAGGCCTAATTTCGAGCACAGCCACTTTCACTCATTGTTCGTACACACTTTGATATTAAAGAACAGTTATGCGATTCGTACAACGATATGCAAGTCACGGAACACCGAATACTAGTTAAGGTTACGCCCACTTTGGACGCAGCGCTTGGCTTCACACAAACGAGCTCAGGGTATCTCCTCTTATTCTTTCCTCCATGGTGGCGATTCAGGAGTGAAACGGATGGTGACGCGTCGATATACACGAAAAAAAAAATACAGATAATAATTTGTATGCTTTCACAAACATGTGTTTTCTTTTAGGTATTTCACTAATGTTTCTGAACTCATATTTTAATATTTCTTATTTTGGAATATTAAATTGTAAAACATATTACACACGACACACGTCGCTATCTAGTATACGAACTGCACGTGCAGCGAGCACAGTAACTGTTATAGTACAAGATTGCTTGGAATGAGAGCAATGTGGATGAGCAATCACTGGTGAAAGACGACTCGCTTGCTGGCTGAAATCGCATCACGGAACTCCTGTTTCCATGGTTACCGATGACTACCGTTCCCCTCTGGCCTTACTCAATCACCACGGCAGGGACGTTTTTGCCGGCACATTCCTGTCGCATCAGGCTAGTTGAGCAACGCGGCAGTAGATTCACTACCGTGCCGTGTCGTTAGAAGGTCGATGTTCATGCCTTAATTGGTAACATCTAATGCAGTAAAAAGCATGTTTTAAAATCCTAATAAATGTCAAAGTTATTTTTAAAGCATTACTTATTTGCTCGTGCTTGATCTGTTCACTACATCAAAGCTCTTATTTGCAAGTCAGGCACATTATTATTATTATATTATTACTATATTATTACTATATTTATTTTGCTCATGCGCTTACACTTTCTCAACATATTTGTTGGAAAGAAAGCATTTACGATCCAAGATATACATCGTAAGGAGCAAATTCTTCAATATCTCGGTGACTGATTTCTGTAGCAGCATTAGTCTTTTCCCTCACTCCTTCAGTCTTGATTACCAAATAACAACATCACTATGTGACAGGTGCAAAGTACGACTATCTTCTGCATAGTCTTAAAAAGTCCTGGGTCTAGTTAGTCGTGTCGTGCCATTTCGTCCGGGTGCCATTTCGTCCAAATTTCACGAACAGAGGCAGGTTGTTAACTCTCTACCGGCCCACACGTGCTATTTCGTCCAAACACCGAAGATTGACAGTTTGACAGGTCTACAATAACTGTTTCATTTCATTGCGTTCCTTGTTAGAAATAGGTAATTTTTTGATGTTTGTAATAATGGACGTCACTCTCTCCGCTCGTTTGCCACCAGTCAACTATATTCTACAATGAAATGCTTATAATGTAAACAACATAGTGAAAAAAAACAAATTTGCAACTTCGAAAGTCCTGTGCTAGCTGTGTAATAGCCAAAAAACTGCCAGATATTTGCACATTTTTCAGTTTCTGCTCAATATCGTCTAAAGTATGCGTCTCAGAGAAAACATTGTGAATACCCGATTACAACAATATGAAATTGTCTACAATTCGAGTCCCAAGCGAACTCTGTACGTTTAGTAGTTCCCGAGATACATTTATTCAAATATTGGATTTTTTCCCAAAAAGTTAAAATTGTTGGTTTTGGTCTCCTAATTTGACAAATATTGCCCTAAATACTCACCCTATGAGAAATGTCATAGTTAATGAACTTAGAGTTTATTTATTTACCTTCAATTTGAGCTTTGACGGGTACCTGTAGGCCTAGTACTTCTCCCAAAAGTGGTATGTAACAGAAAACCTTGAAAAATAGAAATCGGATGAAATCAATTAAAACAAGTCCGAGCGTATCAGACATCACGTACAGGGCCTGTAATGATTAAATCGGAGTTGATATTATGATAATTAAACGTAGCAATAGTTTCATTATTATGGGAATGATTTCGTGTTAATTATTAATTATTTACTGAAATGATGTGTTAGATACCGGTAAGTTACTAATATGAGGCCTTCTCGAATCATTCGAGAAAAAGGTGATGCAGAAAAACTTAAAAAAAAAATGGTTTGTTCTCAACCCTCCATTTCCCATCACTGATAAATTGGTATCCATCAGTAGTGGAATAGTTGGTGGCCTAACATAAATCGCCACTTGTCGCTACAACAGGGAACTGAAGGTGCTAAGAAAATCATTGGGAATACGTTTGATAAAGTAACCTTTAAACGTAAGGACAAAGTAGCCACATTGTAATGCATCACCACCTCTGTTAAAGTGGGGAACAAGAGGGTAGTTGCCGATCCACTTACTATTTTACGAAGGGTGTGCATAACCAAAAAATAGGACGAAGAACTGAAAGAACATTTTGAACATGAATTAGCCCCATTCCCAATGCCTTTGTTTAATGAACAGGGGATGCGAAAGGGGACCAAGTCCAGTCTCTTCTCTGCTTTCACTCCACTATCCTACCACATACCAGCTGACTCCAATACTTACATTGTTTTGGATGGGGACTATGTTTTACACAAGGTTGTCTGGCAGCGCAAAACGTCTGTGACAGCCATTGTTTCAGGTTAGTCAGCTACATTAAAACCACTTTGATACAACGTCTCGGTTGTTTTCGACGGTTATCCTGAAGAGGCCGCTAACAAAAACACAAAAAGTGCTGAACGACTCCGACGCTGTGCTACTCACTTCTGCAATGGCATCATTTTTGAAGAATCCACTATCATCCAAATACCTCAGGAAAAAGTATTGGCCAATGAGAACAACAAGAAGCGCCTCATCCCACTTCTTTGTGATTCATTCGGGCAGCATGGCATACAAGTAAGAGTAGCCGAAGAAGATGCTGATTGGGACATCATTGCCATGGCACTATCCTAAAGCCCTACATTCGACCGTGCGATCGTAGTAGAAGATGTTGACCTCCTCATTTTGCTCAATGGTTTAGGCTGAGGTGCAACTAACATCTTAGAAGAGTAGCAAAGGTGAAGCTGGCTGTGTCCGTTACTCAAGCTCCTCTTTTACCTGCTCAGCACTCACCAGGTACAGTGGTTTTTATCCATGCGTTCAGACTGTGCGACACCACTTCAGCCCCTTATGAGCAAGGTAAAATCAAGTTAGCTAATATACAGTATACAAAAATTCCCAACTTGTAGAACTAGCAGAACTTTTCCTGTAACGAAACGATAGCAAAAGCTCAGGAGAAGTGCTTTATGTATTTGTACGGGGGTGATTTCCTAACAGACGCCCTGAATAGCCTTCGCTACCAACTGTTTGTTTCATCTGCAGCCAACATCAAAATCAATCTTGCTTGCTTGCCCCCAACAGAGGTTGCTTACATAACTTACCACCAAGTTCAGATTGGATATGGAAGCTTGATGATCAAGAGTTTACTCCTATCACTACCACTATGGATCCTGTACCTCAGCTCCTACTGCGCATGCCTTCCTGCAATTCCAGCGGCGGTTACAGTTGCCGAAAAGCTGGGCTGAAATGCTCAGCCCTTTGTCGATTTGTCGTGTCAAAATACGTCTAAACGTGCAATCGCTTCAGCTAGATGATTCTGACGATGAGGAAGACATCCATCCCAACCCCTACATTGCTTGAACTGCAAAACGAGCCTGCGCCTGCTGCTCAGTTCAAAAATCCCTCCAATGAACCTGCACCATCGTCAGAGGAAGATTTGTTGAGACCCGGGCCATCAAAACAAATTAAATTACGATGAGACCTGTTGCTTCATAATTGTAAAATAATTTTAGATATAATGTTGTCTTTTGTAATAAAACAAAATAGTACCAATGTGAACTCACTTCTTTCATTTTCTCAAATTCAATTTTTCAAGGATTTCAGTTACATGCCACATTTGAAAGACGCACTGGGCCTACAGGTACCCGTCAAATCTCAAATTAAAGGTAAACAAATAAACTTCAAGTTCATTATCAATGACATTTCTCATAGGATGAGTATTTTGAAAAATATTTGTCAAATTAGGAGACCAAAACCAACAATTTTTACTTTTTTTGAAAAACATCCAATCTTTGAATAACTGTATCTCGGGAACTACAACATGTACAGGGCTCGCTTGGGACTCAAATTGTAGACAATTTAATATAATTGTAAACGGGTATTCACAATGTTTTCTTTCAGACGCATAGTTTAGATGATATTGAGCAAACACTGAAGAAAGTGCAAATATCTGGCTGTTTTTTGGCTATTACACAGCTAGCACAGGACTTTCGAAGTTGCAAATTTGGTTTTAGGTAGATTTCATTAGAAATCTAACTATTGCAATGGGTACCATGTTTCGACTTCCGGAAAATTTCGACATATTTTCGCGTTTCACATCCCCCAGACCCCAAAACCACCGTCAGTTCAAAAGTTTATACATAATTATATATATGTATATATATATGTATATCAGTTTCTTGTGGACACGATAACTGCTGTAATTTTGCACCAATCACTTTGAATTTTTTACCGAATATGTATACCTATAAAATCTCGGTCGAGTTCGTTATTGGGCACAATCGGTCGAAGGGGGTGAAAATGGGGGGCTTTTTTTGAAAAAGTGAAATATTGCTATAACTCTCTTAATATGTGAAATATCGAATCCGTTCAAAGTGTCGGATAAAGCCCAAACATTTATGTTTGAAGAGTTTTTTTTATTGCACCAACCATTGCCCAAAGGGGTGGGAAAAAGTGGGGTTTAAGGGAAACATTAATCATATCTCTCTTAATAGGCACAATATCAAAACCGTACAAAATGGACAATATTCCCCTAATAATTACCTAAAACTTTTGTCTGAATGAATTTTTGATATGACCCACCATTACGCCAAGGGATGAGAAAAATGATTTCGGAATTATAAGAAAATGCCAAGAGCTATCAGAGGTTGCCATGGCAACACTACTAAATTGATGAGGGATGAGCCATCAGACGTTGCCATGACAACGCACTTGCACGAGATCAGATTCAGATTTCCACCCGACTAAGTGTGAAGCGGGGTCGGTGACGTGACTGGTAGCATGCTGAATTCTATGCCCAAGGTCGCGGGTTCAAAGCCGGCCAAAGTCGTCGGATTTTCTAAGAGCGCTAAAAATCCCTCAGTATGCTTTCCTTTGGAGGGGAAGTTCCAAGGATCGTTGCGAGTTGTTGGTTGCGGTGGTATCTAGTAGACAAGTTCACAGCTAGGTGTCGTTGACGGTAGTATCTGGTAGCAACATTAGGAACTACTGCTTGAAATTGACCGTCTGCAGTCCTTACCTGAATTACAGACTAATACAGCCATCATAATTCACACCGTTTATCAGACAGATTCTACACTCAGCCAAAGTACACGGGGTTACATGACCGCGTTGTCGCAGCCCCTAAACTGAGGAACCAACCAAAATCTCTGCGGGAGATATAATTTTGCGTGAAGAAGTAACTGACCGTTACATAGTTACACATCAGTGTCGAAACCTTGCATAAGAACAGTGTGACCACAAGTATAAAAATGGACCCCAAATGACAAGAAAGTTACCGTCCCCATAAGACAATAAAATGTTTAAAGTATGCATAAAATGACGAAAAACAAAGTTAATTAAGCTCCAATTATAAAATACTTTCTCGCAATAAATGAGGTCTGATCCTTCTACGAAAACGTGCTAATTCTGCCTATTTTCGTCTATCCCCAAGTTTGTCCGTTGAAATCTACCTCCGCCTTCCGGCGTGCCGAGAGGACTTTTTTACTATTGGCGGAGGTACAAACAACATATAAAAAAAAATTAGAACTACATGACCTTTTGCAAGGTCGGATGTATATTTTGACTGGACTATATAGGACATTAAATAATGGTGATTACAAATCCAACATGGCGGCGACGCGATGTATAAATATTCACATGGACGTTTCTCGCAATTTAACCATCCGAGTGCAGTGAAACTTGGTACAGTAAATCCTTATACGAATGTTAATCCACTAGCATCTAATTTATATCAATTGTTTCCATAACCACAAGATGGCAGCTGAGCGAAATTTTAAAATCTCCTTGTTACTTCTTGTGTCCTAATCATGCGATTGAAGTTTGAATGCTACACGTACACGATAATCTTCATGTAACAGTACATAACTCTAGGACCTACATATATAAAATCCAACATGGCGACCATCCGAAATATCTACGAATCTATTACAGCAATCAAACTGAATTTCTTTATGTGGATAGAGGCAATTAACATAAGTAGGATATATGAAAAAAAGGCTGTATAGTTCTTCACGGAACTACTTGTTTATTGATGTGTACCATCTTTACACTCGGTTGCTGGAAATTTTTGTGGGAGTGATTTTGAAAAATGGGACGGAAGTGGATCGGACGGAAGTGTGTAAGACGCACAGCCAGCTGGATCGTACGCCTCCCGGCTGCTGTGGAATGTATATCTCATACGGATTACTTCAAGGTTTTGAGGCGCCATTACAAATATTACTACAATAAATCATCTTCAAGTTGTTGTTCTTTGGTGTAAAAATATTCATTATATCATATTTGGTGAAAACAATTATGATTAATTAAGGGTCTGCTTTTCAATCTCTGGATAAAAGTGATCTGCACGCACTCTCCGAATAACTTTGCTTAACACTTTCATACTGAACGGCAAACGCTCATGGGAACTCTGGTGTCAACTGATTGAAACACAACCAACATGTTAAAAGTTTTCGTATCAGTATTTAAATGACGATATGCTTTAATATGGAACATTGTAACTAGTCGGCAAAGCCGGTATTGTGTTTCTGCACAATGGCTATACAGATATTATCCCACATTGCGGTAATGCAGTGATCAATGTAATACATATCGATGTTTTCATTCGGGAATTGGGCTAGCCATTCACGAAGCAGTATAGGAATTTCCTTTACTGTCAAGTAGGCGTATTTAGAACTAATTGAAAACTCAATTCAACGCAGGAACATAATCGTAAAAAAGCAAAATATTAATGGAGCGTAAAAAAATATTTCCATATTATTACCGGCACGTGAAAATTAGCAACTGTCTTGTATTCTAAATTTCTGTGGCTGTAATGGTTGCGTGGTCTGAGAACCAAGAGGTCTCAGGTTCAAACCACAGTTCCGGCAAATGTTTTTGCCGCCATATTATCGATTTAAATGACATATATCATAACATTATGCGTCATTTTGACAGAATCTATATGAAATTTCGATTTATGCACCAAGCAGGAGTTGGGAAATTTGATTGTATTGAACATAATTTCTAGTAGTCTATAGATAGGCTAGAGACTATGGTTTCATTCCACCTCTTAATTTACAATATAATATGTGATGTTTGTTCAAACAAGTGTGACAGTAGCATATTTCAAATTCTATATAAGGTGCGTTCAAAAAGTAACAAGCCGGACGCTGGAATGAGCATATCGGTGACTACATCGGCTAATCGTGGCGTGTGTAACGAGGTGTGTTTCCGACCAGAGCGTGGAAGGTCAGAGAACGTCGCTAGAGGGCATGAGAGCACGTCACGTGACGATACAAAGCGAGCAGCAGCATGCATCAATCGTCCAACGCTGCTAGTCGCATTGCAAACAGTGACATGGATGCGTCAACCGAAGAGCAAAGAGGTGTTGTTCGGTTTCTGACAGCGTAGGGAGTAGGGAGAACGGACATTCATCGCCGAATGTCACAAGTGTACGGCGAACACTGAATATCCCTTGCAAGGGTCAAGGCGTGGCACAAGCGCTTCAGGGAAGGACGGGTGCCGTTAGCCGATGATGCCTGGTCTGGGGCACCCTCCTGCATTACCGATGACAACGTCCAGCTGGTTGATGCACTCATTACCCAGGACCGCCGAGTGACAGTGAACGCCATAGCCGCCTTGGTAGCTCCACGACAATGCACGACCTCATCCGGCCAACACAGTCGCGGCACTCCAGCAGAAATTCAAATGGGAGGTTCTCGGCTACCCTCCATAGAGTCCAGACCTCTCTCCCTGTGATTACGCCATGTTTGGTCCCCTGAAAAGGGTTCTGCTGGGACAACGATTCACCTCGGACGCCGACGTCCAGCTGTACGTGCGGAACTGATTCACATCGCAGCCCAGGGAATTTTATGAGACAGCCATTCACCGCCTCGTGTCACAGTGGGAGAACTGCCTCAACAGCCAGGCCCAATACTTCTAACATACAGGTACTGGTTTCTGTAATTATGCCTCCGGCTCGTTACTTTTTGAACGCACCTTATACATTCATCATAGTACCAGTTTGAAAACAGAGCGTAAATTAACATTTTAAGCATCTCCAAGCTGTGTAGTATACGAGTAGGATAACATGTCAGATGTTACACATCATATGCGACTACTGTAAGGCTCGTATATTTTTAGCCTACTTTCGATTTTTGCAAAAAATGAAAGTAGACTTATGAGATCAACACAGGGCGAAAAAAAGTGTGTCTGTCTGTGTGTGTGTATGTGTGTGTGTGAGTCTGTGTGTGTGTGTGTATGTGTGTGTGTATGTGTGTGTGTGAGTCGGTGTGTGTGTGTGTCTGTGTGTGTGAGTGTGTGTACTCTGAATGTCTGTCCCCCCCCCCCTATCAATTCGAACACGGTGAATGCGAATTGAACGAAATTTGGTACAAAGGTAGCACTAGCAAAGGACACCTCAGTGTCATGTTTTATATCGCCGCCATCTTGACGGAAACGTAATGGCCGCCACACAAATGTTCAAAGCTTAAATAAAATTACGACTAACCTAATCATCCGATCTCTACCAAATCTTGCAACAACATACCTTTATGGGGGAAGCATCCTTTGACCAAACTAATAGGTCATCAGCGTAATAGTTTGCGGATGGCGGCCATCTTTGTGTGAAAATCAATTCCCCCTATTAATTCAAACACGGTGAAACCGAATGGAACGAAATTTGGTACAGATGTAGCACTAGCAAAGGGCATCTCAGTGTCATGTTTTATATCGCCGCCATATTGACAGAAATGTAATGGCGGCCACACAAATGTTCAAAGCTTAAGTTAAATTACGACTAACATAACCATCCGATCTCTACCAAACTTTGCAACAACATTCCTTTATGGAGGGAGCATCCTATGACCAATCTAATAGGTTATTAGCCTAATAGTTTGCGGATGGCGGCCATCTTTATGTCAAAATTGATTCCCCCTATTTATTCGAACACGGTGGAACCGAATGAACGAAATTTGGTACAGAGGTAGCACTAGCAAAGGGCACCTCAGTGTCATGTTTTATATCGCCGCCATCTTGACTGAAACGTAATGGCGGCCACACAAATGTTTAAAGCTTAAATCAAATTACGACTAACATAACCATCCGATCTCTACCAAACTTTGCAACAACATACCTTTATGGAGGGAGAATCATTTGACCAATCTAATAGGCCATTAGTCTAATAGTTAGCGGATGGCGGCCATCTTTATGTCAAAATTGATTCCCCCTATTAATTCGAACACGGTGTAACCGAATGAACGAAATTTGGTACAGAGGTAGCACTAGCAAAGGGCACCTCAGTGTCATGTTTTATATCGCCGCCATCTTGACGGAAACGTAATGGCGGCCACACAAATGTTCAAAGCTTAAATCAAATTACGATTAGCCTAATCATCCGATCTCTAGCAAATTTAGCAACTACATACCTTTATGGAGGGAGCATCCTTTGACCAAACTAATAGGTCATCAGCCTAATATTTTGCGGATGGCGGCCATCTTTGTGTGAAAATCGATTCCCCTTATCAAATCGAACACGGTGAAACCGAATGGAACGAAATTTGGTACAGAGGTAGCACTAGCAAAGGGCACCTCAGTGTCATGTTTTATATCACCGCTATCTTGACGGAAACGTAATCGCGGCCACCCAAATGTTAAAAGCTAAAATGTAATCACGACCAACCTAATAATCTAGTCTCTACCAAATTTTGCAACACCATATCTTTATGTGGGAAACATATTCAGACCAAACTGCAAGATCATCAGCCCAATAGTTTGCAGATGGTGGCCAAGTATGTGTGCAAATCGATTCCCCCTATCAATTCAAACACGGTGAAACCGAATTGAACGAAATTTGGTACAGAGGTAGCACTAGCAAAGGGCACCTCATATTCATGTTTAATATCCCTATAGCACGTTGTATTTCAACAAGCTACTACAACCAACATTCAATCATACTCCTTGAAAAGGACAAAGAGTTATAACAATACCCATGCATTTAGGAGAAAGTAGGCTATATGTTCTTTACTGAACATCTTGTTTAAATTTATTTATGTATTCGTTAATTCCCCATAAGGCGAGCTTTACAACACAATCAATGTTCATGTTTTAATCTGGCCCTTTTTTCCTTTTTCCCCAAAACCTCTCATATATGCACTTTGCTTCCTCTTTCTCTCTTCTATCCACTTCTTTCCCGGTTGTCTCTCTTTGGGAGTTTGTTCAAATTGCTGTTGTCTAAGTTTTTCTCTGTATGTGCTCCTGTCTGCCATGTCTTGTGCAGAGATGTTTAGTTTCTTGAGGTCTTCCACGGTTTCCTTTACCCAATTGTTTTTTATTGTACTATTCGTAACTCTGAAACATTCTATACAAAAAAGGCCTCAAGCAAGGATGTGCATTATCACCATTATTATTTTTTATACTGATGGATGAAATTATAAAACGTGTAAAACAGAGTATCAGTAATGATGAAGTGAATGCTTTGGTATTTGCAATAATGTGGTGATTTGGGGAAAGGGAGAAAAGGAAGTACAAAAGAGACTGGACATTTGGAATGAAAATTTGAAGGAGTTTGGAATGGTAATTAGTAAAAAGAAAACTGTAGTCCTGTACTGTGGAAAAGTAAAGTGAACATAGAAAATGTAGAACAGTTTACATATCTATAAATGGAAGTAATGACGTAAACATTGAAATTAATAACAGACTAAGTAAAGGTACAACATTGTATCACCAAGTCAGAGAACTTTTATGGGATGACAAAGTACCCAAGAGATCGAAATTAATATTATATAAACAGTATTTTATACCAATTGTAACATATGGACTGGAAACACTGGTAATGAATAAAAAGCTAAATAGTAAGATACAAGCAGTAGAAATGAAAATTTTAAGAACTTCAGCTAAAAAGACAAGAAGGGATAGAATTCAAAATATTAAACTCAGAGAAGAGTTAAATATGGAACCGTTAAATCAGAAGATACAGAAAGCAAGGTTACGTTGGTTCGGACGTGTAAACAGAATGGGTAAAGAAAGAGTAGCAAGAAGCGAATTAGAAGGAGAAGTCAAGGGAAAGAGACCAGTTGGAAGACCGAGAAAAAGGTGGTTGGACCAAATTTTGAAAGACATTGGAGAAGCTGGATTGGATGTGGCAGAAGTGATGGAACAGGAAAAATGGAAGGACCGAAAGGAGTGGAGGAGGCTTGTAAACCACACCCTGGTGACTGGAGTGGGACTATGATGATGATGATTAAAAATGTTCTTGATCAGTCTGTCTTCGATCATGCTATGCATATGATCATAAAATTTTGCCCTTCTTTTCTTTATGTTGTTTGTAATCGTCTCTGTCTGTTTGTACGGTTCTATTGTCGGTCTCTTTATCCATATTCCCTATTATTCATTATTATTATTACTGGTATTATTATTGTTGTTATAACCATCATTAAGCCACGTTTTACGAAGTACATTATGCCTGGAATGAGTGCTGTGTAAGATTGTATCTCAAAGAGAGTTATGGACCATTTTAAGACTAAGCTATAAAAAGAATAGTAGCTAGAAAGTTGCGTTTCAATGGTTTGCGAGACTTGGTCGTAATCTTGATTACAAACTTACTCACATCTACGCATGGGCTGTTCGCTGACCCAGCAACATTCTCTCAAGACACAATCATGTGTACGTCCCAAGGGAGGGATGGGAACAGGAAGCGAATAAAAAGCTCCAGAAAGCGAGGAAAGAAAAGGGCGTTGGATGTGCTCGGAACATGCTAAGATGTCATTTTAATGATGCTGTATAAAGGGGGCTAGAAGGAGATGGGAGGAGAAGAAAGATGCTGAAATCGTCAAAAATGAACGAAGGGAGTGAGTAGAAAGAAAAATAACTTACATTTGTGGAACAAGGAAAAAAATAAAAAAGATTTTAAGAATGAAAGACGGGAGGGTGAGTTTGTAAAATGTTGCATGCAGATAGCAGGAGGACTGATTCAAATATGATGTGTGATTTCATAGTAATGGGAAAGGAACGTAGCCAAAAGAGGGAAATCTAGCTGAGTTTTGTCAGCGAATTATTTTATGACACCGGTGCTGTCACAAAATATGTGAGGTAGAGACAGTTAACTTAAAGTCAAGAAGTATTAACGAGAGGATTAGGCGCCTGGATTACCTGAGCTTATTTAATAATTTTTTGAAAAATTCATGAAACTGTTATGCACTTACAATTTCAGCTTTTTTTTGTTACCAATTGCAATGAATAAACTCAATTCTTATTAATTTTTCTACAGAATCTGAGCAATAATATTTGTATTTCATATAGATTATTCTAAAACAATTTTCTTTACATAATGGAATATTTTATATATTTTTAACACATGATTCACAGAATTTTCTCAAGCTGCTTTACAGAGTGTAACTTGTCCGGATCATGCAGTCCTCCTTCTCTGTGGCACTCAGACAGTGAACTTCGAAATAGTGGCAAGGTATTATTTAAACAAGAAAAATTAAAATTATTAATGCAGATTACGCCTCAAAAGGGATTTTAAAAATCTGAGTTTGAACAAACCTAACAGCTTTCTTAAATGTCATCAATATCTTCCTTTTTGAAACTGTAATGTTCAAAAAATATTATGTATATTTATGATTTCAAGATTATGATGCAAAATTTCAAAATAAATTTCGCTATCGCTGGTCACAGAATTAATTCCTAGTGTTTACAAGCTTTTCGAATATACAACAGAAATGTAACACTCCCAATTTCTAGGCATTATAACAGCTCTCAACCCCAATTTCACTCTACCGATTCTTCAGAATTGTTCTTGCTGTTGGTTTCCTTACAGGGACCCAGACCCGCCTATACCTGCAAAGTTAAATGTAGAGAACATTATCTCCTAAACTATTGGTACTGGAACATCGAAATTTTGACAGTGGCATATTATACATATTTAACACCATTTATCATAGGGATATTAATATATGGGCATTTTCTGGGAAAATATTAATTAATTATTTTTTGTTTTTTACAAAATATTTTTTGGCTTAATATCTTCGCCATAAAATCTGTCATTGATCGTGTATGACATAAAGGCTAGGATAGAAGGTGTAGATTGATATTGTTTACAACCCTTCAAATTTTTAAGTCTCTATCATTAATAGTTTAGCATAAAACGTTCCTTATATGGCATAAAAATTAAATTGTGAAAAACGAGGTTCAAAGTTCAACTAACTTTTAATGTAGTCCAGCACCATAAGAGGTGTTATCAGTGTCAGTGGACATCTCCTCATCTAGCCTTCTCTTTACAGCTTACATTCTTTGTCTAGCTTGTCTCTTAGAGCAGAGAAAGAGAAAGACTTGTGCACTTGAACTTGTTTTCATTGTAACTAGGTGTCGGAAATTTGTCACCGCATCACCGTGACATCTTTTTCAAGAGGGAATTAGGAATGTATCTATCTTACAACTGTCAGAGCTTATCGATTAACACATTGTTGTGATCAATTTAAGTTGCGATTTCTAATTACTCTTTCGTGATTAAATCTTATATGAAGTTAGTATTAAGATTCCAGAAAACAATCACAATAAGCTGTCCTATATTTATTCAATTTGAATGCTGTGTAAATGTCGTTTCTTCAAAATAGGCTACTTCAGGGTCATTATCTGGGTGCGCCGCGATAAAAACGGCAAGCAAAGCCGCAGATCGTGGGTGCGCGTACATGGTTGATCGGTGGTTGGCGCGCACCTTTATACTTTTACCAAACATGTTGAATAATGTGTACTTACAGTGCTCATAGCCGATGATGAAAATGTCCTCCCTCTCTTGTAACACTCACCTGCCATCTTCTGATGAAAGAATGGTGTTCTGTAAGAACACAAGGTTATCTGTTAACCTCTTTTATTATTTACGGAGCCTTTTTTCTTGATTCATTTAGCGAGCCTCCTAATTGTACTGGCATTAGGCACAGGTCTTCCCGGATACTTGATTCGAAATTTTCTCCCCCAGGGGCTCACATCTAGTGGGACGTGGGTTGGCGACCACGAGGCCCCAGCTAAGTCCGGCATTGCTTCCACTTACTTGCGCTGGGCTCCTCTCCATCTTCTTTCCTGTCGACCTCACTTGGTCAACTATTGTTCTCCTCCGACCCCGACGGTATTAGGGTATCCGAGGCCTAGGTGTTCTCTTCCTTTCCCGCCTTAATTGGCCCTTGTCTCATCTTTTCTGATACCCTACTTCTGCGAGGGGTCAGCCTTGTTTTTCTTTTCCTTTTGACCTCCTGCCTTGTGCTCAAGGCTCTTAAGGAGGCAGGGTGTTTGTAGCCCCACCACTTCTGGTGCACCCTAGATATTGCTACACCCTCAGGGGCTCATGGTTAGTGAGTTCGGGAGTTGGCGACCCCGAGGGATTCTTGAGCTGGATCCGGTTTTCCCCCTTTTATCCTTTACCTGTGGGGCGGACTCAATCTTCTTTCACTTTCCTATCTGCCTTTTATGGCTCTCCTTCCTTCCTAGTCCCTCAATCCACATTTTTCGAGGGTTGAGGGCATTTCTTTTCCTCCTGTCCTTTATTTGCCTTATCCTCCTTTTGTTTTCCTTTTCTTCTTCCAGTATGAACGTTAGTACTTAGTTTTAGTTATATTTTACATTTCATTATCATCTTCACGATCACCCAAACCATTAGGGGCCGATAACCTCGATGTTAGGCCCCTTAAAACAACAATTATCATCATCATCATCATCATCCAAATTTTCATCTTGTTTCAGAACAAGACTTTCAGCTTTTCATATAAGAATTAAGGATATACACACGTTCGCACAATGTGAATTGGTGTCTAGGCACGACGAACAATCATAGTAATCACAATACTGACTAAACGTGCAACACTAACGTCTAAACTTTTCAGTTACACGTCCATATGAATGACAAAACACGTGTGAATTAACGATATGAGTCAGCGGAATGTGCCACCACCGGCTGAACCGTGTACGCGCGCCCGCGATCTGCCCTGTTTATCGGGGTGCACATAGATAATGAACCTGTGTTTTCAGTTATTATTTTAAGGTTAAGATTCAAAATTCACAATTAAATATCACTTCTTCGTGGGGTTTGAACAAGTTAATTACCGTGATATGTAGGCCCCACTTTTATCACATTAATAATATAATCTGGTTTCATTGCATTTGTGTGTTTTAAAAAGGATATGTGTTTGGACTGGGCATTATCTGGAACTATCTGAAGCACATGTGCTTCGCTACGGGTCATAAATAAATAAAAATGTAAAGGTGGCCGTTAAAACAGGGGATAGGCGAAGGGAGAGTAAAGATGGAACATTTTGTCCAAGTACACCACTCGTCATTGACCGTGTTTTATAGCACAAATTTAGGGTTTATTCGCCAACCGTTGGAGATACACGAAAAGTGATCAAGACCTTTCGGATAGAAAATTAAATTTTAAACCCCGTATATGTCATCAAACGCTTGCTATTTCTTTGCGTTCTCTTTTCATTTGAAATGGAAATATGATAGTTTGAAACCAAAGGGTGCAGTGACGTCACTAAAATGGTCGCCATCATTAAATAGTGCAAAGTATCGAAATAAAAAGTAGCCTATATGTTTACCTGGTAAATCAGCTACTTCCATGTAAAATGTCATATAAATTGGACCAATGGTTCTTTCGTGATTGAGTAATACACAGACACAGAGACACACACCGTCTCATTTTTAGCCTATTTTCAATTTTGAAAAAAAAAAAATAGGCTTATGAGATCACCTTTTGTCCGTGTGTGTGTGCGTGCGCGCGCGCGCGCGTGTATGTGTGTGTGTGTGAGGAGTGTGTGTGTGTCCCTAATAACTTCTAAACGGCTGGAGCGATATCAATGAAACTCGGTAAGCTCATAGCACAATTCCGGAAGACCCCGACCGTGCCCTTCAAATTTTGTTACGTCTCACCAATCCAACATGGCGGCTGTGCGAAATATTTTACCAGCATTCGTAATCTCCGAAACTATTCCCGATATCACCCTGGAATTTTTACGGTGATAAAGGGAACTATTAGAAGTTCACCTATGTGACTTCTGAAAACCTGGGAACTACAAAACCAACATGGCGGCCATGTGAATTTGCGACTTTCAAATAGACGTTTCTCGCGATTTAACCAACCAAACGCAATAAAACATGGTACAGTATATGTTTATACACATTGTAATGCACCGACATCTAACTTGGTTCAATTGTTTACATAACTTCAAGATGGCGGATGTGCGAAATATTTCACTGGCATTCTATATCTCTGCAACTATTAGCGGTATCACCCTGAAATTTAGTACGGAGATAAAGCCCTTTACAGGAAGTTCATCTATAATACTTTCAAAAACCAGTTAACTACAAAACGAAAATGGCGGCCAAGCAAATTTGAAAACTTTAAATAGACCTTTCTCGCGATTTAATGTTCCAAACGCAATGAAATCTGGTACAGGAAATGTTTATACACATTGTAATACACTGGTGTCTAATTTAGTTCAATTGTTTACATAAGCTTAAGATGGCGGCATTGCGAATTTTAAAATTAAGTTTTTATTTCTTGTGTCGTAATCATGCAATCGACGTGAAAGTTTGAATAATGAACCTACGCAATAATTTTCCTTTAATGGTATATGACTGTATGGTCTATACTTTTAACAATCCAACATGGCGACCATCCGAAATATTTAGATGGCTCTGAAATCTACGAATCTATTATAGCAGTCAAACTGATTT
Organism: Meconema thalassinum; assembly: GCA_946902985.2. Lineage (NCBI taxonomy): Eukaryota > Metazoa > Arthropoda > Insecta > Orthoptera > Tettigoniidae > Meconema > Meconema thalassinum. The sequence goes on from OX336391.1 coordinate 649,620,573, forward strand.
TTTTATATTCATAGGGGCTATGAACTTAAGTTCACCTATAGGACTTTAAATAACCTGGTGATCACATATCCAACATGACGGCGACGCAAAGTATAAGTATTCACATGGACGTTTCTCGCAATTTAACCATCCGAGTGTAGTGAAACTTGCTACAGTAAATCCTTATACGAATGTTAATCCACTGGCATCTAATTTATTTCAATTTCTTCCATAACCACAAGATGGCAGCTGTGCGAAATTTTAAAAACTCCTTGTTACTTCTTGTGTCCTAATCATGCGATTGAAGTTTGGAAGCTACACCTACACAATAATCTTCATGTAACAGTACATAACTCTGGGACCTACATAATTATATAAAATCCAACCTTGCGACCATCCGAAATATTTAGTCGGTTCTCAATATCTACGAATCTATTACAGCAATCAAACTGAAATTTTGTATCTAGATAGAGGAAATTAACATAAGTAGGATATATGAAAATAGGCTGTAGTTTCCACTCGTTGAAGCGTGATGCGGTGACAAATTTCCGACACCTAGTTACCATGGCAACAAGTGCAAGTGCACTTAGCTCTCACTCGTTGAGGTGTGGGTGAATAGACGAATAAACACATATCTATGATTCTATTTGGTTCTGCAACACAATAACGTTACCTTTTAGATTTCTTCCGGGGGCAGATAACCTAGCGCTTCCTCCCCGTAAATCAACAACAACCTCTTGCTCTCCTGCTGGGATGGTTCATAACTTAAGACCACGGATGTCTCCTTCCCAATCCTGTCCCCAATTTACACATGCACACACCAGAACAGCCATCACAATATTGAAAGTTACCACACTAATTCCCTACACACACCCAAGTACATGGGGCTACGTGAAGACGATATCGCAGTCCTTAAAATAAGCAACAACAATAATCTCTACTATTTATTTACATAATTGTCATACGATAAATAAATAAATTTACATAATTAGACTCAACTCATCAGAAATAGACTGCAAAATATGTGACCTAGATTTTGATGATGATGATGATGATAAGTGTTGTTTTAAGGGGCCTAAAATCTAGGTTATCGGCCCCTAATGGTTTGGGTGATCGTGAAGATGAAAATGAAATGCAAACTATATCTAAAAACTAACTACTAACTAATAGACTAGAAGAAGAATTGGAAAACTAAAGGAGAATAAGGCAAATAAAGGACAAAAGGAAAAGAAATGCCCTCAACACTCGAAGACTGCGGATTGAGGGACTTGGAAGGTAGGAGAGCCATGAAAGGCAGACAGGAAAGTGAAAGAGGAGAGGGTCCTCCCCACAGGTAAGGGACAAAAGAGGAAAAGGGACCCAGCTCAGGAATCCCTCGGGGTCGCCAACTCCCGAACTCACCAGCCGTGAGGCCCTGAGGGTGTAGCAATATCCAGGGTGCACCAGAAGTGGTGGGGCTACATACACCCTGCCTCCTTGAGGGCCTTGAGCAGATGGCAGGAGGTAACATGAAAAGAAAAAGTAGGCTGACCCCTCGCAGAAGGAGGGTATCAGAAAAGATGAGACAAGGGCCAATTAAGGCGGGAAAGGAAGAGACTCCCTAGGCTTCGGATATCCTAATACCGTCGGGGTCGGAAGAGAACAAGAGTTGACCAAGTGAGGTCGACAGGAAAGAAGACGGGGAGGAGCCCGGCACAAGTAAGTGGAAGCAATGCCGGACTCGGCTAGGGTCCCGTGGTCGCCAACCCACGTCCCACAAGAAGTGAGCCTCTGGGTGATGACCTATATTTTACCAGCACCGCCAAATTGTGAATTTTGAAAGTGACTTTTCCCAATAGCCCTTTCGATAATCGTACTCCAACAGAGAAACCTCGTATAGAATAAGATATTACCCTGGGCGTAAATGATCCATGCATAGTGGTATTACGCCGGGGCTCGATGCAATTCCAACTGTGGCATTCTCGGTGAATTGGAAGACACCGAACAAATTTGTAGCGTCAAGAGCACACACACTCAGGTGAGATGAACTTCTATGTTTTTATATATACATATATTGAATGTGAAATGTAATTTCGCTCCAACTCCTCCTTCTGGTCTCCTTCAATTTTCCATATTCGCTTCCGAAATCCAATACAAGAAGTTGTGTCAATATAGGCGCACACGTACTATTCCCAGTTTGAAAAAAAAAACATTTCTCTTTTCCCTCACAACCCTTAAAACCCTTGTGAGTGGGAAGGAGAAGAAGAAAGTCTCCTCCTTCGCTCAACTGTTTTTAAGGGGTGGAGGGGTGTGGGGACGCACGACGCAGACGAATAAAACCACCCCTTGGCGTCCCTGTACCCTCATTACCATATTATTGACTGGCATCGACAATGGAGGATGCACATGTGGAGAGTAGACGAGTACAGCTTTGAACAAATCTTACATTGCAAATGTACACTCAACATCAAGACAGGCCCTGCTGAGTCTGCTTATTTATGAGGCATAAGTTGTTCCCTGCCTAAGCATCCGTGGCTTAGTCGGCAGCACGCCGGCCTCTCACCGCTGGGTCCGTGGTTCAAATCCCGGTCGCTGAAAGTGAGATCGGTGCTGGACAAAACGGAGGCAGACAGGTTTTTCTCCGGGAACTCCGGTTTTCCCTGTCAACATTTCATTCCAGCAACACTCACCACTATCATTTCATTTTATCTGTCATTCATTTAATCATTTCCCCAGAGGAGTGCGTCAGGCCTCGGCAGCCGGCACAGTTCATATCCTCGCCGCTAGATGAGGGCTGATTTTCAAGTTGTTCCCTGCTTATTTACCATCTCTTGATGAATGTAGTACATTATCATTTGTCTGTTGGCACAGCCTAGAGTAAAATGTGGCTTTTCACCAATATCACAGTCTCACTCATGGCTGTGTTTATATGGAAGCTACTGAGGTATGAGTGGTGCTGAGTAATGGACTCTCGGTACAGTCAGAGCCTGTGGGTGTTGTGAAAGGTGCTACTCATAGGGTTAGTATAGCTGTACTGACTCAGTGTGGAAAGCAATGCACAGTGGCCCGAAATTGTAATCTAAGGGGGAAAAATTATTTTTACGTTTAAATCATGAATTTAGAGTGAAAGCAACGTATATAATTTGTTTACTTCATAATAAACATCAGTTAAGAACTTTTTAAGCTACGTCTACACATGCAAGAAATTGTCTATGACTAGGAGTTGGATAGAGCATTCAGTTATCTCTTCAGAACAATTTTCTACCCCTAATTTACTTTTAAGAAAGTCACAAAGTTCCACTTTTGACATAATCGTTGAACCCAGTGCTTCAAACCGTTGTAAACGTGTGAGAACTGGTTGCGCGGCATCTTCTAAAACGTAAAATAACTAATTAAGTTGCAAAAAGATGCAAAAATTCTTATAACAGGCGTAAACTACAAGACTTTATCTACATTTTAACATTAAGTAGAAAGTGACGCAGAGTGACGCGACATACTAAATATCTAAGTGAAAATATATTTTTTGAAAAATAATAGTTAATTATTATATAATGCAACTATGCCGGCCCCGTGGTGTTGGGGTAGCGAGTTTGCCTCTCACCCGGAGGCCCCGGGTTCGATCCCCGGCTCCGTCAGGGATTTTATAACTGACGTGAGGGTTGGAACGGGGTGCACTCAGCCTCGTGAGGACAATTGAGTAGCTGTCTGACAGTGAGACAGCGCCCCGATCATGAAAACCAAGATTAACGGCCGAGGGGACCCGACGCGCTGATCACGCGTCACCCCAATATCTGCAGGCCGAATGGCTGGGCAGCGGTCGCTTGGTCGGCCTTAGCCCGTCATGGGCTGGATAGTGCCAGGGGTTGACTTTTTTTTTTTGGTTGATAATGCAAATATTGCTAAAATTGCGTAACAATTACGCCCATTAATAACTGAAACACGTTACAAAGATCATACCTTCAGCTGCATGTTCCATCTTAAAGCATCGCACTAACCACAAAGACAACCAAACCACAGCCACTTACATTCACCCTCCAATTCAGACTGATCGAACAGTGGTGACAGATTTACACTAAGATGCGTTTATATCCCAGAATAGTGAGCGGCAATTATATGAGAATCCTGTAGAAGTAATACATTTTGATTTTTTAATTATGAAAGTAAATAATTTTGTCCTCCTAGATTTCGATTTTGACCCACTGTGCAATGGCAAACTACTTCATTCCTCACCTTAACTAGTACGCCGCATTATAGTGCTGCTTCGGTTTTGTGGGTTTCCACCACATAACTTATGGTGATGCTTTTTGAGGATCTATCTAGCCTTCTGGCTGACTACAAAATAGACAAACAAAAATTGTCCCCTATAGACTGGCTTAACTAAGGGTGTTATGAAGTGGAGGCCAAGGCTATGTCCAGTCCTGGGAAATGAGTGGTTTCAGATTCCACTGTCGGTCATCCAGATAAAAGTCCAAAATGGGTTACGACCACCTTTTCCCAAATCATTGCCCAGTTTCAGTTATCCTTGTCCAATTCAAATCTTTCTCTCTTTGGTCCGAAGAATCCTGTGCACAAATTCCGGCTGAGACGTTGGACATTCACATAAATTCAAATATCTACCCTGTTTTGGGGACTTAGTATTTGTTATGCCATCATTATTAATTTCACTTTCATCATGACGCGCAGGTCAGACCGCCTCTGTGTAATGGTTAGGTTTTGGGGCTGCCATTCCTAAGGCCTGGGTTCAATTACCTGCTCTGTAAAGACATTTCATTGTGATTTCGAAGTTTATAAAGCCTTATGAGACAAAACCGCTAAGAGGTAGGTTGGAATCCCACCTCAGTCTTTTCTAGTTTCGCAACATCCCAGGTAAATACCGGAAAGATTCCTCGGACGACTATTTCTCAGCCTTCTTTCTAATAAATACATATAAAATAAAAACAGATAACATGAGTTGTTGTGATGGCTAAATTAGTGTGTGTATTTGTAATTGTGTGTAGGAGTGGTGAAGGATGCGGCCGTGCTCAAATTTTAGGTACCATCCTAGCATTTTCCTGGACATGAAATGTAAAACCACTTCAAGATGACTGGGTTGGGAATCGAACCCGCCTATTCTGATTTTTGCCTCATGAGGCTAAATATATATCCTCTTTAAAATTCTCAGAATAGATTTACAGTATATTCCTTGTCAGAGCCTTAATCGAACCCGGACCTCCGGGGGTGATATTCGCATATTAATGAGTCATATTGAATTGTCGTAAGTAAATTGGTAATCAAATTGTAAGCTTACTCGGTGTTACAGAGGTGGATCCTAGGATTGTGGGTTCGAATCCTAACTGAGTTGGATAAAAAAAATGGGTGGTTAAAATCTACGAAATGATGCTGACTCGTAGACTACGTCTCGTATCAAATATGATGATTAGAAAATACGTATTAAGCTTAGCCAAAGGACGCACAATTGACTTCCGGATTCTCTGCTGGAATACAGTGCAAGAGGGCTTCGGTAGGTACAGTAGTTGGTAGAATGCCCAAGATCACGGGTTCAAACCCGGTCGAAGTTGTCAGATTTTTGATTAGCGTTAAGAATTCCTCAGTATGCCTTCCTTCGGAGAAGAACTAGAGCAGGCAGTTCAATGTCATAAATTTATGGCATGTAAAAGAACCTTCCACTAACTACAATTGTGCGAAGCTAAATTTTATAGTTACATTTCATTAACGGTCTATTAAGTTCAAGGTTCGCTGCCAGGTGACGGTTGTGGTGGCAACTAGTAAGCAAGTTCGCTGGTAGGTGTCGTTGACGGCAGCATTTGGTAGCAAAAATAACAAAATTCCTGAAATTAATCGTCATGAGTCCTTACCTGAATTACTGATAACACACACTAATACAGCAATCACACCGATTATCAGACTGATTCTATATACACCCAAGGTACACGGAGCTTTATGACCGTGTTGTCAAAGCCCCTAAACGGAGGAACCAACGAGCCAACGTCCAAATAGGAGAGTGGGTCTCCTAGATGGCTGCAAATCAAAAGATAACTGAGGCACTGTATACCGTTAGTCTACCTCGTGAAGAAGTGACCAGCATTATTCGCTGTCACGTCAGGGTTCAGTTTTCGATTCCCGGCTCTGTCAAGACACTCAATTCCGGTCTGAGTTCTCGACCGGATTCACTCAATCTCAAATCAGGCTCATGGCTGATAATGTAAATAACTAATTTGTAAGCCTTATTCAGAACTACAGGCTCGTTTGCTTGCTTGCTTGCTTAGGGTATTTCAGTGTGGATACTAATACTGTACTTCCAGAAGACAGAAGATCGCAACTAATAATTCACTGGTTATGTCCTGCCACGGTGTCTTCCTGATTGCGGTCATTCCAGATTGCGTTCACCTCATTAGTAGTCAGGATTGCGGTCACTTTTCTTGGGAGACCGGTCCGATTGTAACTCCCCTGTGTTACCTCTTCTCAGTATTGCTTCACGAGGCTGAGTGTATCTCGTTCCTCAGAGCAGAATTACATTTCTTGGCAGAGCGGGAAATCGAACCTAGGCCTCCGCAGTGACAGTCTGAATGACGAATTTTTCGAGGTAATGAAAATAACGTTTTTCACAATATACCGTACCGGTACCTATTATAAAAAATAGATATCTCGCCCCTCAAATGGGAGAGGAGGGGTGGAAATTAAAAATTATACCCTGTAAGTATAACATTTCCCGTTACAACAATTTTGTTGAAAGTGAAGGTCGCTGATTCCGATTCTGAAACGTTTCTATTCTTAAGACTGAAAATGTTATAATCATTGCTTTACGAGGTGCTGTCAGATTGGGAGGGGACTTGATTTTTCTAAGTGAAGTTTTATGGGGTGTGTTCAGCTGAACACTGAACTGTATTCTTTGGTTGGGTAGTGAAATATAAGTTTTCCCTTGTTATCCACAAAACTTATGGAAGGTATGAGTCAGTCGGGAAGAACCAAGAACCAAGGAAAGATCTCCCAAGAAAAGTGATCGCAATCTGGACGCTGGAATGTTTTTAGTTCTTCCCTAAAATGAAAGTGACCGCAATCTGGACTGCTAATGAGGTGAACGCAATCTGGAATGACCGCAATCAGGACACAACCCCTGCCACGTCTAAACCCTCACAATACGGTAATGGCATGCCAAGTGATTCCATTGGATATTTTTGTGACACTTGGATGGAAATCCACCTGTGGCTCCCTAGTTTCCCGAAATTATATTTCATGATACTCAGCATCGATCTCAGACTGTCCCCGGAAAACACGAGTCTATTCTATGCTTGAGTTCACTCAGAAGTTGGTCGAGTGTGAAGTAAGCCATAAAATTCAATTTCGCGAACATACCACTAACAAAAAGTCACCAGCCTCCCATAAAAGTTTAAGCTCACTGGGTATATTGGCTACTGAACACGCTGGCAATTGTTCTTCCTTATCCGAAGCTAACATCGACAAAGGACGTGATTCAGTGCTCCCAACCCTGCGCGTGGCCTAGCCCAGCCCGACCCCACCGTACTTGAATGCAAAAACTAACTTTCCGTCCAAGTTGAACAAAACGACTCGCACACAGAATTCTAGAAAAATACCTGAAAGTTTCTTGTTCAGCTACTCAAGTTTATACGAAGATTGCTTAAGATGACTTCTAACCTATTAAATAAAGGGGGTGTAATCGGAGTATTCTTCGTTTCGGCCAGCTATGGACCACGTTACTTCAACTGTTTCCGTCTTTGAGCTTTAATCTCTCCCCAGTAATCCTTCATCCGTTTCCTTTGAGCCTCCTTTCTGTCAGACGTCCACTTCTTGCCTGTCCTCAGTTTTGGCTTTTCTTGGAATCGCTGGTCTCCTCTGTGTTCTTTCTAGTGATGAAGACGTTCTTGAATGTCCTCATTCGAAATCTCTTACTTCTACATTGAGTCCGGGAATGTTCTCCGCAGCGCCTACATGCGTCTGCGAGAGCTAGCTACAGCAGTTACGTTGGTAGCACGGCTGCCGCTTGCATCATAACAAATAAACAGTAAACTTTGCACTCACCACAGTCATTCATAAAAGATGCTGGGACCATTCACAGTACATCACCCTTTTTAGCCTACTTTTCACATTTTGCAAAAATGAGGAAAAAGTAGACTTATGAGATCGATCCGGAAAAATGTGTGTCTGTCTGTCTGTCCTTATGTCTGTCTGTCTGTCTGTCAGGCTGTGTGTGTGTCCTCCCCTATCAACTCCTAAACAGCTGCAGCAATCGAAACCAAAGGTAGTATGAGTAAAGATGTATTCAGGAATATATCAAGCCCATATTTGAAAATTATGTCAGTGCTACCAACTGCTGAAAAAACGCACTAGAAATTTGAGCTCCATGTTGGATATCATGGAAGATATGCATGGGAGCTATTCTAAAATTGGTACACATGTAGATAATACTATTTCAGTTTAATTTCCAGGAGGCCATACATGAGAGTGTTGCCAAATTAATTTTAAGCCTTCTGATAGGTCCAATTTTTAAATGCATATAACATCTACACTATCAATTGGATATCAACCAAATTTTGTATGTAATATGTGTACATAAACAGATATGATTGAGTGTATTCTTACTAGCCACCAGGGCTGCCAACTGTTAATAATTGCTCTCTGTATTTTCTTCATCCAAATACCAATAAATCTGAATGTATGCAAGGCGACAGCTTTAAACTATGCACACGCATAGTACCTGACATTTTAGATTAATTTGGAGTAACTTATATACTTCAGTTCTACCAACATGATTCTAAGCCTGCTGATAGGACCAATTTTTAAATACATGTAACTTCTATACTATCAGTTGGATTTCAACCAAATTTCTTATGTGGTATGTGTAACATAACAGATATGACTATAAGTACTCTTAAGATCAATCAGGGCTGCCAACTGTTAATATATGCTCTCTATATTTTTACCCTAATATCAATATATCAGAAAGTATGCAAGCCAACAGCTCTATACATTGCACACGTATTGCACCTGACACTCTAGATTAATTTGGAGTAATTAATATAAGTCAGTGCTGCCTACATGATTCTATGCTCCCTGATATGTCCAATTTTAAAATACATGTAACTTCTATACTAACAAATGGATTTCATCCAAAATTGGCTCAAGATCATAATATTTTCGATTATTTCTTACCAGCACACGCATGCCATTGTTGCCAACATGCTTTTACGCGTGCTGATTGATCCAATGTCTCACTGCATGTAACGTCCATTGGACTTCAACCAAATTTTGTATTCTGAACCCTAAGAGATGGAAATAAGACTATATTCAGTCACCAGGGCTGCCAACTGTAGTGCTCTATTAGGCTAGATTATACCAGGAATATTTCGAACTAATTAGACATTTCGATATTACCACCTTAATTTCGTCATTATTCTAGATAGGTTCATATTCTGTAGAATAATCATTGGCATGAAAAGTAGGCTGTATAGTTCTTCACGGAACTTCTTGTTCCGTAATCAGTTTATTTTAATTCATGAACAACGGTAACTTTATAAGGGAACAACTGCAGCTTGTCTCTTACAGCTTTATGTGCTGTCGACTTAGAGATTCCTGTTTGTTGAGCTAATTTTCGTGTTGATTTACTTGGGCTACGCAGCATTATATCGGAGATTTCATCAAATATTTCGTCTGTTAAAAGCGTAGGCCTGCCTGTTCCCAGTACATCGTGAACTGAGCCAGTCACACGAAATTTACTTACCAAATCCCGAACGGTATCACGGTTTGGACACATTGAATTAGGAAACCGTGCCTGAAATCTTAATTTTACATTTTCTGTAAACCGATCGCCTTCGCGAAATACATATTCCACCAAATAAACTCTCTCTTCAGTAGTAAACATTACCGCCTCTATTCTGTTGCACTCTTGAATGATCTATCTGAACGCTCGCTTACTGTAATATACACTGAAGACATGCAGGCTCGCTCGCTTATCGTAATACACACTGACAGCCCACACGGGGGAGTCCCGCTTTGAAGGCCACAGTGCAGTGCAGCCAACTAAACTCGTGACTCAACCACTCACAACTGCACGTACCCACTGCGGAGAACATTCTCGGGCGTCCTGTATAAGATCTTCAGAGAACCATGGTCCCTTGGTTTTCTTGTCTACAAAGTAGGAACATATGAGGTTGATCAAACTCGGCGAGCTCATGCGTGGTATGTGGTCATTGACTCAGACAAGTAGATGTTGTTGTTTTTGTTGTTGTTATTAATTCGTATTAGGGTCTTGGAATACCTTTAAGAATCAGCTCCGTGTCACTGGCGTGTGTGTTAAAATTTGTCTGACAACCCATGCTTCAGTGGAAACTGTAGTGATGTGTGTAACTCTATTTATTGAGGTCAGGGATGAGGAAGATGCCTCGGGAATTGAAGTAAGGTATAATCCTGACATTTGCCTGGGGGAAGTGTCATAATGTTATGGGGGAAGTGTGGAAAAAATACAAACACATTGATATTCAGACTGTCAGCAACTCCCCGTGATCATCGTAGTAAGCTAAAACTTGAGTTATTTTTGTTTTAATGAAGGAGCTTGGACATCGTCGTCATTTAGCCCCGTATACCTGGGTGAGTGTGGAAGTTGTGTCTGATAATCAAGTCTTTTTGTGGTGGCTGTATTAGTGTGTGTATTTGAAATTCAGGTGAGGATTGGGAAGGAAGCAGCCTTGGAATTAAGTGAGTTAGGGCCCATCCCAGCATTTGTTTGTACAGTATATAGAAGAAGTGGATATTCACAGGAACCCTCGTCCAGGATGGCTGGGGAGGGAATCAAACCCACCTCTTCTCAATTTTCCCTCACGAAGCAGAGAGGACCCTGTTCCAGCCTTCAAATTAAAATTAAACTTCATGGCAGAGCCAGGAATCGAACCGGAACCTCCTGGGAAAAAGTCTAGAATACTAACCACTACACCACAAATTTTAATCATGTGTGTAAGGCATGCATATATAAATGCCAATACCTATTTGGCTATGCACTCTCAAAGCATAATTAATGGAATGCAACCAAATTAAATCAGAAACACCTATAGACGTCAAAGTGGCAGGTGAAGAGCTATAAAAGTTGGAGACTTCTGCTACTTAAGAAGCAAAATAACCAGTGATGGATGAAGCAAAGAGGATATAAAAATTAGGCTGGCTGAGGCAAGGGAAGCATTTCTACAGAAAAGAAATCTGTTGACACCATATTTAGATTTAGGTATTAGAAGGTCATTTTTGAAAGCCTTTGTCTGGAGTGTAGCACACAATGAAAATGAAATTTGGACTGTTGGTGCAGCAAAAAAGAGGTCGAAAGAAGCGTTTGAAATGTGATGTTACAGGAGAATGATGAAGATCAGATGGGTAGATAGGGTAACAAATAAGGAGGTATTAAGGCGATTGGGCGACGAGAAATTCTTATCAAGAGAAGAAATAGGTTGGTTGGACACACTATGGAATTGCAAACCTTCGACAAGAACTGTAGAGATGGACCAAGGTTAGGATGATTATGTTAAACAGATTGCCTTTATATGTAAGTTTTTTTGTGTGTTTTTTAGCGTATGGCTTTCAGTGCCAGGAGTGTCCGAGAACATGTTCGGTTCGCCAGTTTTGTAGCTGCTTCGAGACGGACACCCAATGGGTGAGCTACAAGTACCGTTGGGAAGGAAAGTTGGATTGTAAGGACGAGGAGTTGGAAGGTAGCGGCTGTGGCCTATAGTTAGGGACCAACCCCGGCATTTGCCTGGAAGGAAGATGGGAAACCACAGAAGACCATCTTCAAGGTTGCCGGCGGGGGGATTCGAACCTCCTCGCCTCCCGGATGTGAGCGACTGCCATCAGTCATGCCGTAACGACCACGGCTAACTCACCCGGTATATGTAAGGTGTGCTAGCTATGTAGAGATGAACCTAGCTCGGGACAGGTAGGCATGGCAAATGGTTTTATACTGAGAGCGTGGGCCGCGTTTGGCATATAGGGCTATGCACTCCTGGTTTTGTCCCTCACAGTGGAAATAGTCATGCATTTTCTTTCTGAAGCTGGGTTTTCCTAGGCGCGGAATCGGGGAGCGGAGTCAGTTCTCCGCTCGTGAGTCATCAGCTAGCTGAATTGTGTTTTCCTAGACGCGGACTTGTCCTCTGGCGGAGAGCGGAACAGTTGCTCATTTGTATACTACTGATAAGGTGAGGTCGATATGGACGTGGAATCTAGACTTTTTTTATTTTACTACACGTGGAAGAGGAGGAGAAATAAATGGAGGAAGAGTTACTACTGCATTTAGTGAAGGATCGAAAATGTGCAAGTGACATATTTAAAACGCGTGAAAATGAGGGAGTGTTTAACATTCTTAGTCTATAAATAACCATTTAATTGATGACGAAATTAGATTCAAACAGTATTTTCGATTAACCAAAAACGAGTTCTATGATCTATACCAAGAAATGAAAGATGTAGAAGAACTAAAGTCGCAGGTTTAAAACAGAAAGCAGTAAGCCGACACACACTCATGGTGCACACACTTCATACTAAATACACAGGGGACACAATTGAATAAATCTACATACAACTTGTACAGACGTCCAGCCACTCCGCCTGCCGACAGCGGACTCGTCTGCTCTCGGAGCAGAGGAACGCGGAGGAGCGAGTTCCGCTCGTCAAGCGGCGGTGCGCTCCGCTTCTAGGAAAACAGTACTATAAAAATTACATAATATGTAATTATGACCAGAGGAGAGCCGACTCCGCTCTCCACTTCCACGCCTTGGAAAACCCAGCTTAAAGTATATTCGTCGAGTCGAGACAGTGCCCCTGGCTACCTGGACAGGGAAACACGCCCAGTTCACGTCATCGGCTCTGCCGGACAGGGGTAGCCAAGAAGCTCTGAGATCATTAGTCGAGCCGTAGCCCTAGAAAACACAAGACTTCCTGCCTTTAGTGCTGTTCTGCACTGCATACTGTCGCCTGTCATAAGCAGTTAAGAACCAATTAATTAATTAAATCTCTACTTAGTATAAAACAAAGTCCCCGATTTTCCGATGTTACGGGTAAACTCGAGAACCACTGGATGGTGTTTGATGCGGTTTTCACCATTCTGTTAAGGATATCTCGAGGAAGGATTCTGTAGAAAATAATTTATTTATGACCAAAGGAAGTCAAGCACGAACGATTTCAGTGAAAAGGTCGAAAACAAAAAACAAAACAAAAAAAAAAACAAAAAAAATGGCGTCCGGGCGCTTTTTAAGCTTACGCTGGGCAAACCGTTAAAAATATATGTATACTATTTGTGTAAGAATTATTCAGCATGAAAAGTTCTACAAACAAGCCCGGGAGAGCATATCACTAGCTTCAATGCATCGCCTACTATAAATGTCTTTACGTTTTCATTTCTTCCAACAATCTCCATTCAGTTACTGAGGCGACAGTTTACGAGCTAGCTAGGGGCGACTCTATCACCCCAGTTACTGCTTAGCTAGCGGACGAGCTTATTGTCCCAGATACAGCCAGCAGCAAACTGTCGAGTCGTGTTGAGTTAAAAACTTTATAGAAGAGTTTGTTGTGTGTGGAGTTTCCCTGGAAGTGCAACTCAGCTTTTCTTCATTTCGCCTGTGAACTTCTCGTTCCGCAAAATTCACAGCCAATTTAAGATTGGACGGAAGGGGGATTTGTGTTCCATGGACCTCGCCATTCTTAAATTACGTCTGACAAGAATTTGTCACACATGCATCTCCATGATAATATAATTAATAGTCCAGTCAGTGATTTTAACCCATCATGCCGAGACGTAAAATGGATATTGGTCGTTGTTCATTGACATAAAAAAAAACACATATCAGGTAATGCATTCATAACTGTTCCCGGGCGAAGCCGGGTCGGGTTGCTTGTAAATACATAAACGAACAATAAATAATCCGTGCTGTAGCATGTAACCTTCACATGTAGGCTGTACATAGCACTGAAGTTGGCGTACGTTCAACAGGCTGAGCTCTATGCGCCCCTTGCGGGCAGCCCGGCAATCACGTGTGCAACTGTGTTTACTTCCACTATCTCGACTCGGTGAACATACTTTATAGACCAATGGCTTTAGTTAAGCATATGACTAACCTCATGTGGTGGAGTATTTTATATCTTACATGTTGGTGACACTACCGTGACGTGAATGTGTCATCATGTCTCATCAGTATTCCCGCCCAGATGAAGAATGCTCACCGCTTGAGCAACATGGCTGCCGTCGTTTAATGCACAAGAAACAAACATTATTTTCGTAATTTAGGACATTTTTCCTGTGATAATATATGGCAATTTTATTTTAATTGGTATTTTTCCCCAGAAAGGTTGGGTTGGTTGGTTCGTTTAGGGGCTGCGACAACGAGGTCATGTAGCCCCGTGTACTTTGGGTGTGTGTAGAATCTGTCTGATAACCGGTGTTAATTGTGATGGCTGTATTAGTGTGTGTTATCTGTTTTCAATTCAAGTAAGGACTGCAGACATTGAAGTTTTTCAAGTAGTTCTTACTTTTGCCGCCAAACGCCACCGTCAACGACTACTAGTTCAGAACTAGATTACCAGAAGTCACCACAGTCGACTCCTGGCGACGAACGTTGGAACCTAAGAGCGTTAGTCAAATCTTTAGCCTATAATTTAGCTTCACACAGGTGTAATTAGTGGGACCGCTGGCATTACTTCCCCTCCGAAGGAAGGCAAACTGAGGGATTTCTAACCGTCTTAAAAAAACCGACGACTTCGGCCGGGTTCGAACCGGCGTTCTTGGGCATAGAAGCTCATTATGCTACCAACTACGCCTACGAAGCCGCTTGTCCCTAGAAAGGTATGGCAATCATGTCTTATCCATATTAACGTAGTTGTAAGTGGCAAGGATAGGTTTACGTCTCTACAACTATATATTAACGTTGAATTTCGGAAAGCATGGATGATCAATTTAAGAACTGGCTACGGTGGGGTTCAATCCCACTCATTTTCCGAATTCCCAGATAGCTTGGTCCCACAGCCTAGCGCTGGGCCTTAGTCGCCGTAGCTACTGCGGTTGGTCCCATCTGTAATTCACTAAATCACAGTTACGAGTGCAGTATGTGAACGTGTAGTTCGCAATCCAACGAACATTGAGTGCATAGTTTTTTATACAGAATGATTTCAACAATAATATTTTATGGTTGATGCCTGCAATGTTTGCTTCCTGTCAGGGAGAAACAAATGTGTGTGGATAACTGACAAATAGACACAATTTCTCTCAGTTAATATGTCAAATTCAAACAAAGAAGTATTGCTCTTTCCCATTTTCGATACTGGGTATGTGTCATAATGCACCTGTACCATTGATGTTTCAATATGGACCGTACGGCGTCAGCACTGTGCTTGTATCCTCATTTCGGACAGGGTGAAATAGGTTGACATTGTGAACATACTTATATATTGGGCTCATCGAAATTTTCATTAAGATCAATATGATAATAATAATAATAATAATATCGTATGACCTCTGGTGCCGGGTGAAATCTTTGTTATTTGACGCCCAGAGGGCATTCTGCATGAAAGTCAAGGAGGTCTAAGCTCCGTGACACTATAGCGCTTTCTAATAGAGAATGGAGGAACTTTGTGTTGGCGAAAAATTCCAATATTAATTTTTCCACTATGAACATGGCCTACTGAATTCAAATGGGATCATGACAACAACGTATGACATGCATGCCGTATTTTTTGCCGCCTTTTAAAATTTTGAATTGTGTTGGCAAAAAACATGACTTTAATTGGGATGGTGTGAAAAATATAGATAAGGAGATGGGTTTGAATAAACGATTGATAGCTGAAATGTCGTACATAAAGAGTAATTCAAATTGTGTTAACGCGTCGACAGACACCGAAAGGTTGCACGGAACTTACAATCCAGTACTTGTGTGTTAGGCTGCAGATTGACTAACGTACCAAAGAGACTGTATATGTTTTTAGGTGATGTTTGATACAAGTGCAATTGACCATGGTTGTAAACACCATCTCTGTGATATGAGTTGTAGCTTGATAATGATCCGCCGATCGAAACGTAGCTCATAATAAAGTTTGGATAAACAAGGTGAGTTTTTCGGTTATTTGGCGAAATTATATTCTCAATAATAAATTATATAAAGTTGTTTAATATAACAGGACTAGTTTCGACCACAGTGCGGTCATCATCAGCTATCTTTATTGTTAACGGAAGAAACTATTAAAAATATCAAGTTGCGCGTAATTGACGCTATATGGTAATTTCGAAATTCCCTTAAAATATTCCATAACTATCAAAATCAGATTGGTTACAAATTAATTTAATGAAAATTATAACCAAAAATATAAATGATCTTCTAAAACGATTTATCAAGTGTTGTGTTGCAGTCTAGATTTGAAACCAAAAATAATTTTAATTTTTTACAACTTCGAGTAAAAGGATTTTTATACGATAAAATCCAATATATATGTTTATTCTAATGCAGTATTTGTTCATTGTGTGTGCTACTTGGGATGTACTATTTTAATACTACAATACTTGAATGCCCAATGATCAATTCACTTGAAAAACATCCTTTGAAATATGTGCCCTGGCTCTTTTAAGATGGAATGTTATTTTGCATGCAGTAGATGTTGCAGGAATTGTTGGATATCATGTGTGCATTACATGTACTGTAGGTTATCCCTATAATTATTTTATGAAGGCGGCAAGGGATACAAGGAACTTAATATTTTTCCAATGAAAATTACAACTTTCAAAGATGATAATTTAAAAATCCTTAAATTTCTGTTTGATGTTGTTGTTGTTAATTATTCATTTAATGGGTTTGGGACATCTTGGTCATCAGTCTGGTGAAGTTGGGTGTGTGTTGAACTTGTCTAATAATCTGTATTTGTGTGATGGCAGTGGCTATGTTGACTGTAGTTTCATCAGCGATTATTTCCACTCGAATGGGATCTAGTCCCGGCCTAAATAGGAGAACATTGATTCCATGATCCTTCTTTGTTAGACAAATTGTTAATTGGAACTAGTTCCTTCTTGAACATGATGTGGAATTCCCTTCTATGTTAGAGAAAACGTTAATTCAAACTAGTTGCTTCATGAACATCAGAACATGAACTGGAATATCCTTCTGACTTAGATAAAGCGTTACCGGCAATTGGAACTGGTGCTTTTTTGCAATAATGATGTTGTGAGTTTAACGTTCCTTTTAACTGTTGTAGCTTTTACAGACGTCGGAATTTTTTCCAAAGGTTATGATTAACTTGCCAGTAAATTTACTGACATGGTTAGTTCGCTTGCGCACCATTAAATGCCAACTAACTGCGCCAAGATTTGATCCTGAATCCTAGGGCACAGCAGGCGAGAATATTACCATTGCGTCACGCAGTCAGTGTAGTTCCTTCGTGAACAGGGCAAAATGAGCTATAACTTCCTTTCTGGGTTAAAAATAAAAACAACTATAATGAGCTCGTTTTACTGAAAGTCCCTTCTGGTTTAGAGAAAGCATTAACTTTGAATAGATCCTTGGTTGGAGGAGCGTGAACTCAAATTCTAAAGAACTTTCCAAACCTTGGACATGCTATCATGAATACACGTTCGTGTTGAACTGCTGAGCTCTTCTCGTGACAGAACAAGCGAGCTGTAAGAGCCGAGTGGACTTCATCAGCAGTGCGCCACGTTCATTCTAGATATTGTCACATCACATCAAAAATGCGCTGCAAGATAATTTTGTTCCGTGCGTGTGGCGTGAGCAAAGTGGGAGGGATCTTGAGAGGGGGGGGGGGGGGGTAGTCAGAGAGGACAGATGGATGCGGAAGCAGCGAAAGATAAGTGGGGACACGTGGTGGAGAGTAAATGCCGAGTAGAATGGGGACTATACTGTAGAAGCAATGGGGAGCAAAAAGAAGATATGAAAGTCGTATGTACCACATCCATAATCATTTTCAGGCTATGTTGTCAACACGTCGTTGTGATGAAGTATTTTTGTTGCTGGTTTATATGCGCTGAATTATAATGGATACGTTACTGCCCAACATATTTAAGGGCGTGAAAATCTGACAGTGGAGTGGCTGGTGACTTGAACGTGAAGTAGACTAGGAGTAATAGAGAGATTTTCTTATCAGTATGTGAATTAACTTACTTGTAGAACTAATTATGGTCATGAATAAAGAGTGTAGCATTTATTGAGGTGAACATAATTTGTAACTTATCCCTCCGGTAGGCACTAATGATTAGGGCTAGGATTTTTATGTAAATAAATATTTTTTTATGTAAATACATATTTTAAGCATTTTCTCGATAAATAAATAAATTCCTGCTTTTCACCCATTAGCACATAAAAAGTCATAAATACTGATTTAACAAATGTAAATATTAAGATCTTTCATTTTATTGCATTTTTGTCCTGTGTTACTTCAACGGGGAAGAACCTGTGAGCTATCTATACTTCATGCAGAGCGTATGTCAGCTTGCAACTGTATTATTCTTAACTTGTCGCCCCGTGCCACTCACTGTGGAAGTCGGGGATTTCCTTGTCCATAGCCGTATTGCACCACGTGCTGGAACTCCCTTCCCTCAGGTACCTGGAACCAGAGTCACTCACATGCAGTTCATTTCTGGGCCTGCGAAGTGTAAGGCAGTTCTACGATGCCTAAAATAAAAACAACTACAAGTTATCGTCTGCAGCAGAATTTAAAGATAATTTTACTTCGATGGGGGCGTTCTGTTCTGAGAACCATGTGGGAAAGCAAATAAAGTTACACAACACCTCAAGGGCAAGACACATATTGCCACAGTTTCGCGCCTTCAGAATAAGTATTTCGCGATAATCGTCGGTCATTTGTGATGGACAACCTGAAGATGTATCTCGTTGTGTATTGCAATGCTCCATCAGTCAGTGAAACATAGAATAAATTGCATTCGTGAGTACTGAATATTGTTTATATTCACATTAATAAACTAAATTATAACAAAATATTTTTACCTTTTTGTCACATATTTCAGGTATTTTTAATACATTAAAAAATAAATATTTTCCCGATTTTTAGCACCTAAAAATCCGAGCCCTACTAATGATGATATTAGCCGCATAAGCACCATGCTGTCGCCCCCTAACTTTTTGTAGATTATCGTAGTTTCAAGGCAATATATTTATTCTTAAAACCAAATCTGAGAATACACGTTACTGTCCACATTAGAAAAAAACAGAGATCAGCACGATATCTGCAATTAAAACTCTAAATGCATTAAGTGTGAAAATAGAGCTCAAGGACTAAGAAAAATAACAATTTTAATTAAACTGTGCCTGACATAGATCTTGAACAACAAAATTATATCCACTCCCAAGGAAACACACATATTTGGCTATGAGAAGCAAATTTCTATTTTTTAAAATTCAAACCATAACTATCTTTGTCCATTTTTCAAAATTTGTTTCTTGCTTTGTGCTTATCTCCACCGTTTCTCTCAAATCTCCCATGTTCATAGGAATGTTTGGATTTTTCTTTTTTTTTAAGTACATGTTATACCTTCAGCTACAAAATAAATCTCACTCAAACCTTTGTTGATTTAATAAGTCTTTCAATAAAAATTTGTTTAAGTGTAATCAGAAAAAAAACCGCCTAATTAATTATATGTAGAAGTGTGCGAGATTCAATTTCTAGCTGAAGGTTTACCACCCAGTCTAATAAACAAAATGTCCAAAAATTATCGTAAGCATGGGATATATGAGGGAAATGGTGAAGGTCAGCACACAATAAGAATCAAATTTTGAAAATTGGATAAGTATAATTAGAATTAGAATTTTTATGGTTTAAAACTTGATATTTAATTACATGTAACTTCCATACTAACAAATGGATTATATCCAAAATTAACACTACAATACTGTAGATCGTAATATTTCGGATTAATTCTGAGCATCACATGTTTCCAACATGTCTTTACGCGCACTGATAAATCCAATATCCAACCAAATTTTGTATGTGCATTCTATAACTTAAGAGATGGAACTAAGAATATCAGAGTCACCAGGGCTGCCAACTGTAGTAAGTTACTCTATTAGGCTACTCTAATTCAGGTGCATTTCAAACTGCAGTACTTAGAAATGTTAATATTACCAATTTGATTTCGTCATTTTTCCAGATACGTCTGTATAGATTGGCATGAATCTTAAATTCTAACAAAAGTAGGCCCTTTAGTTCGTCACGGAACAGCTTATTTTTTAATGTTACTGTATTTTATTTTTGATGTGTAACATCTTTCCATTCGATTGCTGGATATGTTTGTGGGAGTGATTTGAAAAATGGGACTGAAGTGGATCGGACGGAAGTGTGTAAGACGCACTGCTAGCTAGATTGCATCCCTCCAGGATCAACACTTTCACACTGAACGGTAAACGCTAATGCGAACTCTGGTGTCAACTGATTGAAACGCAAACCACATGTTCAAAATCTTCGTATCAGTATTTAAATATGATATGCTTTAATAATGAAACATTGTAACTAGTCGGCAAAGCCGGTATTATGTCTCTGCACAATGGATATTCATATTTCAACCCACATTGCGGTAATGCAGTCATCAGTATAATATATAAAGATTTTTTATACGGGAACTGGGATAGCCTTTCATAGGAATTCCCGTTACTGTCAAGTAGGCGTATTCATAACTAATTTAAAACTCAATTCCACGCAGGAGCATTATCGAAAAAAAAGCAAAATATTAATAGAGCATTAAAAATTACTTCCATATTATTACCGGCACGTAAAAATAAGTAACTGTCTTGTACTAAAAATATCTGTGGTTGTAATATCTGTGTGGCAAGCCCCATGGATTGCGAATCACGAGGTCTCGGGTTCGAACCCCAGTCCCGGCAAATGTTTTTGTTAACAGATTATTGATGTAAACGATATCTATCATAATACTATGCGTCATTTTTACAGAATCTACATGAAATTACGATTTATCTAATTTTAATTACAATAGTTTGCACCAAGCAGGAGTTGGGAAATTTGATTGTATTGAACATTATTTCTAGTAGTCTATAGATAGGATAGAGACTATGGTTTCATTCCTCCTCTTAATTTACAATATAATATGTGATGTTTGTTCAAACAAGTGTGACAGTAGCATATCTCCAATTCAATCTATATATTCATCATAGTACCAGTATGAAAACGGAGCGTAAATTAACATTTTAAGAATGTCCAAGCTGTGTAGTACACGACTAGAATAACATGTCAGATGACTTCACATACATTTCATATCAATTTCATAGTAGGATAACATGTTACACATCATATGCGACTACTGTAAGACTCGTATCTTCCTTTTTTATGATCGTTTCGGTCTCCTAAGGACCACGTTATTTCAACTGCCCTTTTCCTAGTTCATTCACATTGGCCCAGTATTCACGCATTCTTCTTCGGTGAGCTTCCTTTCGTTCTTCGGTCCACTTCTTGCCCGTTTTCAATATAGGTTTTGGCCGAAAACTCTGTATCTCCCCAAGTTTCTTCTTCAAAGAGTCACGTTCCAAGATGTCCTCATGTGATATCCCCAGTTCTTGTAGGTCTTTTTCCACCTCTGTAAACCAGATCCCTTTGGTTTTCTTTCCCACAAAGTAGGCACAGATACGATTGGACAATTTTCCGGAGCTCATTCGTGTTAAATTATTATTGTTATTATTATTATTATTATTATTATTATTATTATTATTATTATTATTATTTGGTATGGGTGTTATGATTTTATTGTTCGCTTGTGTGAGAAAATGTATATACACATTTTTTCAGTTCAATAAAACTATTGTGTATTTTTGAAAATTGTATTCATGTCAGTCCACTGTGAACCATCTCAGCTGCCCGACATATTACACAAGGTCCAGAAATTCCCCCATGGAATATCACTTTAGAAGTCATATTATTATTATTATTACTATTGTTTTCTCTTAAGGCAATAGAATATAGCATTAAGAAAGGACCTTACTGAAGAGTTTTGCCTTAGGCCATTTAAGAAACAGCGCCAGTTCTGAACCACAGCAAAGCTGATTTGACTGAAGAAAGGTAGCCCAGCCCACGAATCACGATGCACATCAACATTTAATGACTCAATTTAGTATTGAATAATACACCTTATAATGGAAGAGCGAGAGAGGTAATTAAATGGCTGTGAACAAATTGTTAACTACGTTGTGACGCCAAATACGGTAGTAAATTTTGCATATGAAATAAACAGTGCATTGTTCCAACTAAAAATATAGTTGTTTTAGCGTGTATATGGCACATTAGTTATTCTTTATTTTCACAGTAGCTGACATTGCTATGAAATAAAGCTTGCTCATTAATACATTAGGCACAATATACAGCGATTAATTTCAACATTCATTATTTGGTGTTGAAAGCGCCGACCTCAATGGGGAGACAAAATAGCAGATCATGGTGTGCTTCTGCTAAAGGGTAGTTCACTTAGCTGCAATACAGTTAGCCTGTAGCAGTCAATTGCGTGGCAGTTACTTTGGTAAATTTTGGAGAAATGCCATCACGGCCATCATATACTTGTATACTACATAGCCTATGTCCACTTCTTAGCCTACTTCTCACATTTTGCAAAAATGAGGACAAAGTAGACTTACGATATCGAACTAGGCAAATGTGTGTGTCTTTCTACCCTTCTGTCTGTCTATCTTTATGTGTGTCGTCCGCCCCCCCCCCTCCCCCTCCCCCTATCAACTCCTAAATGACTGCACCTATAAAAACCAAATTTGGGATGAGTAAAGATCTATACCTGAACATCTCACGGCTATATTTGAAAATGACACTAGTTTTCATAACTGCTGAGAATTGCAGCAGCATGCATCAATCGTCCAACTCTGCCAGTCACACTGCAAACAATGACATGGAGGCGTCAAACGAAGAGCAAAGAGGTGTTGTTCGGTTTCTGACAGCGAAAGGAGTAGGGGGAACGGACATTCATCGCCGAATGTCGCAAATGTACGGCGAACACTGCATGTTCCTTGTAAGGGTCAAGGCGTGGCACAAACGCTTCAGGGAAGGACGGGTGTCGTTAGCCGACGATGTCCTGTCTGGGGCACCCCCCTGCATTACCGATGACAGCGACCAGCTGGTTTACGCACTCGTTACCCAGGACCGCCAAGTGACAGTGAACGCCATAGCCGCCATGGTGATTGAGCGTCGGAAGAGTGCACACCATCATGAAGAATCGACTGCACTTGCGGAAAGTGTGTGCCCAATGGGAGCACCACAATCTTCAACCACACCAGGATGAATGTCGAATGGCCTACTGTCTTGGTCTTGGTTGGACGATTGATGCATGATGCTGCTCGCTTTGTATCGTCACGTGACGTGCACGCGTGCCCTCTAGCGACGGGCTGTGACCTTCCACGCTCTGGTCGTAACCACACCTCGTTACACACGCCACGATTAGCCGATGTCGTCATCGGATTGCACATTACAGCCTCCGGTTCGTTACGTTTTGAACGCACGTTATACATAAGTTTGTAAAAACATATGTAACACGTCAAACTTATCTACAGGCAATATTATTCTCTTCTATGGTTGTTGCGTTATTATTATTATTATTATTATTATTATTATTATTATTATTATTATTATTATTATTATTATTATTGTGAATAACTTCAGTAGTGATGTTGTCCACACTATTTTGTTATTAATGTTTTAAATCAACCATTCCTAATTAAACTCGTGGCCCAATTGTATTGCAATAGCACATGTGGCAAATGCAAAAATGATGAACTGCACTAAATATTAAAAGAATGCCAACTTATTTGGTTTTAGAAACAGATCCATGCAACATCCGTTCTCGATGCAAGCACTTCTCGGATATTGTAGACATATAATGCATATATTTGTGATTAAGTGTAATATCACGAAGTAGTCCTGTAAAGAAGATAATTTCGTATGACTAACTTATAGCACTGATATGCTTGGATCACACGATCAATAGCTGAATAATTTTGTGAGTGTGGCTTTTAATACACAAGAATGTCTCACTGCAAGTTCCATGGGGATTAAACTTCCTGCCACGACTGTCTCCAACACTGCGTCTGACACGCCAGCTAAGGGACAAAAAGTATCGTGGTGGTAAGAATGGTAAAAATATACTTTGCATTTCACTTTATCATTTGTGATTTATATGTCTCGTATTGTATGACACCTACAGGTACAGCTGAGTGCAAAAAGTATTTACACTCTGAACAAAGACTCGCATAGCATACAATTTGACACAGCTATTTGTAATGCGAACAGGGAACTCTTCATAAGAATAGAACGCTGTAAATGTTAATACCTATGGCATGCGAATAGTGATCGCGATGTCGTTAGCATTCCTGCATGTTCTAACAAAAGATGATATTGATATTGATGATGATGCTAATTGTTGTTTTAAGGAGCCTAACATCTAGGTTATCGGACCCTAATGGTTTGGGTGATGGTGAAAGATGAGATGTGAATGAAAGCTAATACTAATACTAACGACAGACTTACATACTGGAAGAAGAAATGGTAAATAAATAAAGGATAAGGCCAATAAAGGACAGGAAGAAAAGAAATGCCCTCCACCCTCGAATAATGAGGATTGAGGGACTTGGAAGGAAGGTGAGCCATGAAAGGCAGATAGGAACGGGAAAGAGGAGAGGGCTCCTCCCAAAGTCAGTCGAAAAAGGGGAAAAAACGGACCCAGCTCAGGACTACCTAGGGATCGCCAACTCCCGAACTCACCAGCCGTGAGCCCTTGAGGGTGTAGCAATATCCAGATTACACCAGAAGTGGTGGGACTACACACAACCTGCCTCCTTGAAAGCCTTGAGCAGAAGGCAGGAGATAACATGAAAATAAATAGAAGGCTGACCTTTCGTAGAAGGAGGGTATCAGGAAAGATGAGGCAAGGGCCAATTAAGGCGGGAAAGTGAAAGACTCCCTAGGCCTCGAATACTCTAATACCGCTGGGGTCGGAAAGGAACAAGAGTTGACCAAGGGACGTAGATAGGAAAGAAGACGGAGAGGAGCACGGCACAAGTAAGTGGAAGCAATGCCAGACTCAGCTGGGGTCCCGTGGTCACCAACCCACGTCCCACTAGATGTGAGCCCCTGGGGGAGGTTGGAAAGAAATAGAGGGTCCACCCTAAAGGCAATGGATAAAGGGGAAAAACCGGACCAAGACAATACCAGACCACATGTGGCAACCAGAATCGCCAACAAGCTCCGGTCATTTCACTGAGAAAGTCTGAACCACCCACCATACAGTCCCAACGTCACACCTAGTGATTTCCACAGTTTTGGTCCGCTGAAGAAGTTCCTGGCCGGACAGTGATTCACGTACATTGATTGACAGCAGTCCAACGATGGTTCCACAGTCAGCCGGCTGAATTCTACCACAGTGGCCTCTCAAATTTAGTGCTGCGTTGGGACAAATGTCTGAACAAATGCGACCATGTGGAAATATAGCGTAAGGTACGTAGAACTGTGCGTATATTTGTAATTAACTATATTGTTACGTGTTAGCCCTAGTAGCACGTTCGTAAATTGGATCACAGTTGGTAGAAAGCACAACACAATTGGCCCTTTAAAAATAAGTTTTATTGTAGGTCTAGCAAGTTACAGTACACCATAAACACTTGGAAACCATTGGGCAGTCTCAGTCAGGTTCCTCCCTTATGGAGTTCACTCACCTCCTTTTCACTTGCTCGCGCAGTTAATCTCTCAATAATTAGGTAGACCCGTTCCTGGCTAGAAGTAACGGCACTCTTCCCCGTGTAAACAAGCCACAGCCCGACACTCACTTGTTCTGAATGTACACTGTCTCGCCGTCCGCAGGCTAGGAAAACAGTCCGCTGCGTTTCGCAATCCACACAGCACTTCACCGCACTGCAATAGCCTCTGTCGCACTGGAAAGCACACTCACTCGCTCATAAACCCAGTCCTCAATAAACTCCCTCCCCTCGCTGGCCATGCCGCTTATATAGCGGGGCTGGTGACTTAATGGATGTTTCCAGAGCAGTCCAGGATTCACTGCTTCTCGAAAGTTCCATTTCTAGGTGAGCTGCGTAGATTCTAGACCGTGCCCTTTTGTTCTTACAGCCCCGTTGCATAAGGCGCTGGCAATACACAGTATGGAATAGCCTGGGGCGGCCAGAGTCACGCGCGGGCGTCGAAACTGTCTAGCATTCGTAACAGTATGTTTCTTTTTCTTGGCTAAACCGGCAGTGGTGGCTACGCTCGCTAAAGCGCAGCGTTAGTTCATTGGGCCAAGCTCTCTGCTGACTCGGTAGACGCGTAGTTTCAAGCCCCACCGTCGGCCGTACTGAAAATGTTTTACCGTAGTTTCCCATTTCCAACTCCAGGCAAATGCTGGGACGGTACCTTCTGACAGGCCACGGCCGTTTCATTCCACATCCTTGCCCAGTTTCATTCAAGATCATTCATTCATTTATCATTAACTCCTCTCATGAGGTTGGCGTCAAGAAGAGCATCCGGCCGTGAAAACTATCTGCCACAAAGTATTTCATTGCATCTCATCCCCTGACCCCGTTGGATAACGGGAATAATAAGGGGTAGACAAACATACATCTTTTTCTTGGCTAAAATCATTAGGAGCAAAGGCTTTTCGTTCCACTCTCGTATGTGTGATTGAGGTGGGATTTGGATGGGAAGCGACCGTGGCTTAAACTTACTGTAGGTACCATCTCGGCATTTACCTGAGTAGTAAGTGTTTGTTAGACTCTAAATATTGCATCATCATGACCAGAAATTGCGTAATCCTGATGACGTCATGGGATGACGTCATGGGTCCTTAGAGCGAGCACGTGGTCCAGGAGCGAGCATGTGCAGTGCACGTGTTAGCGTGGGGAGAGGTTGACCCTTTGGCTTGTTTGTGCGATGGTGATAAAAAGTTAATGGGTGTTGACGTCATGGAGGATGTTTATTAGGATGCTAACTGTCATCTGACACCCATGCGAGTGTGAGCACCAAAACAAAAGGTTATTCGCGGGTAGTGGGGTAGTGTATGTTCTCTTGCAAGTCGCGTGTGTGCTTGAATACGTATGGCTATGTTGGGAAATGTTTGGTGGCGGGCGAGGACTAGGGTTGAGTGAGGGTTCGTTTAAATGCTATTTTTCCCGCTCTATTTGATGGTGAGGTAATTTTTTAAAATGGGTGGAATTTGGAAACGTAATTTGAGGTAAACGTGCTTTTTTGACAATTTGGCGAATTTAATGAGCTTGTAAGGCTAGAACGATGCATATAGGGTGTCGTAGGACTTGTGGTGAACCACCCCTTGCTATGGACGGGAGTATATCCACCCCAAAATAAATCTACCCTTACCCGGAGGTTAAGTAGTGGTTATTTTTGTATGCATGCGCACTTGAGGGCTTTTGTAAGAGAGCGGAATTTTTAAAAGATTCTTTATAGATGAGGCTTTTTAAAAAATTTATTAAAAAAACAAAAAACTAATAGGTCATTCGATTTTTAGTATCTCGCTAACCAATAATGCGATGTAAACATATGGGGTGTCATAGGACTCGTAGTGAATTCTCCTTTTGTATGAATGAGGTATGTCAACCCCCAAAATAAAAACTACCCTTACCTGGGGTGAAAGAGCAATTTTTGTATGTATGCACACCGGTGGCTTTTGTCAAAAGGGTCTAACTACACATTTGTTAATATTTTCTGAACCCAGGATGGGATTTTCCCATAGGCAGTATCCTAGCACTTGGGGTGACACCTCGTTTTTGAAAGTATCATTCATTTATTTTCTTGTCAAAAGGGCCTAACTACACTTTTGTTAATATCTCGTGAACCAATCATGCTAGGGACTTGTATGAGGGGTCCTAGCACTTGGGGCGACGTCCCCCTTTATGGGGTGAAACTACCCCCCCAAAATTGAAAACTCAATATCTTGGAAACTATGAACCCTAAAATTAGGCGTTATAGCTTTAAAAATAGGTGATGACATAGGCTTTTACCTGGATTGGTCATTTCACCCCTAAAACAGTAAATAGTCATGTTATGGGGAAAAAACGTGTTAAACACCTAAAAATGATAAATGAAACTAAGATCTTTTGTTTTTGATGAAAAATAGCAGGGGGGGTGAAAACTACCCCCAAATTGAAAAATCGATACCTTGGAAACTAAGAACCGTAAAATTATGTGTAATAGCTTAAAAAATTCGTTGTGACATAGGCTTTTACCCGGATAGATGATGTCACCCCTAAAACAGTAAATAGTGATTTTACAGTGGGGAAAAAGGTCTTAAACGGGTAAAAATGATAATTGAACCTAAGATCTTTTGTTTTTGATGAAAAATAGCAGGGGGGTGAAAACTACCCCCAAATTGAAAAATCGATACCTTGGAAACTAAGAACCGTAATATTATGTGTAATAGCTTAAAAAATTCGTTGTGACATAGGCTTTTACCCGGATAGATGATGTCACCCCTAAAACAGTAAATAGTGATTTTACAGTGGGGAAAAAGGTTTTAAACGGGTAAAAATGATAATTGAACCTAAGATCTTTTGTTTTTGATGAAAAATAGCAGGGGGGTGAAAACTACCCCCAAATTGAAAAATCGATACCTTGGAAACTAAGAACCGTAAAATTATGTGTAATAGCTTAAAAAATTCGTTGTGACATAGGCTTTTACCCGGATAGATGATGTCACCCCTAAAACAGTAAATAGTGATTTTACAGTGGGGAAAAAGGTTTTAAACGGGTAAAAATGATAATTGAACCTAAGATCTTTTGTTTTTGATGAAAAATAGCAGGGGGGTGAAAACTACCCCAAAATTGAAAAATCGATACCTTGGAAACTAAGAACCGTAAAATTATGTGTAATAGCTTAAAAAATTCGTTGTGACATAGGCTTTTACCCGGATAGATGATGTCACCCCTAAAACAGTAAATAGTGATTTTACAGTGGGGAAAAAGGTTTTAAACGGGTAAAAATGATAATTGAACCTAAGATCTTTTGTTTTTGATGAAAAATAGCAGGGGGGGTGAAAACTACCCCAAAATTGAAAAATCGATACCTTGGAAACTAAGAACCGTAAAATTATGTGTAATAGCTTAAAAAATTCGTTGTGACATAGGCTTTTACCCGGATAGATGATGTCACCCCTAAAACAGTAAATAGTGATTTTACAGTGGGGAAAAAGGTTTTAAACGGGTAAAAATGATAATTGAACCTAAGATCTTTTGTTTTTGATGAAAAATAGCAGGGGGGTGAAAACTACCCCAAAATTGAAAAATCGATACCTTGGAAACTAAGAACCGTAAAATTATGTGTAATAGCTTAAAAAATTCGTTGTGACATAGGCTTTTACCCGGATAGATGATGTCACCCCTAAAACAGTAAATAGTGATTTTACAGTGGGGAAAAAGGTCTTAAACGGGTAAAAATGATAATTGAACCTAAGATCTTTTGTTTTTGATGAAAAATAGCAGGGGGGGTGAAAACTACCCCGTATATGAAAGGAGTGTAGACTTATTGATGTTGCAGATTGGAAACAGTGAAAGTTATCACTTTTGTTTAATTAGAAATCTTGCTCGCCTTGTGCGTTCAAGCATCACTAGCACTCAGAGAAGGATTTATATATGTAGACGTTGTTTGTCATATTATCTTCTTGAGGATGAGTTAAATGTTCACTTTGCAGACTGTAAACAGTTTCCTGTTGCAAAAAGCATAATGCCGACTGATGAACAAAGATTTGTTAATTTTACAGAATTCCGAGTTAAAGATACAGTTCCATTTATAATATATGCAGACACTGAATGCGTTTTGTCTCCAATTTCCTCCTGTTTTCCAAATAGTGACATTCATAACTCTACTTTAACACATAAACATATTCCTTACAGCATTTCTTTATACCTTCATTGTAATTTCGATAGTGAATTGTGCAGTTTCAAGCTCTTTAGGGGAAATAATTGCATTGAATTGTTTGTAAAGGAACTTTATAGTATTGTGGATAAACTTCAAACATATTACTTATCGGTTAAGCCAATGTTAAAGATGACCGAAAATGAAGAAAGATTATTTTTGTCAAGTAAAATGTGTCACATTTGCGAGAAACCGATTGCAGTTAATGAACTCAAAGTACGCGATCATTGTCACTTAACTGGAAAATATAGAGGAAGCGCACACAATAGTTGTAATTTAAATTACAAAGTAACAAAGGTTTTGCCTATAGCATTTCATAATCTAACCGCGTATGATGGACATTTTATAATTAAAGAAATTTGCGAGAAACGTGATGGAGAGGTGTTACATAATCCTGGTCATATAAAATTGTTAGCGATGAATATGGAACGTTACAAAGGGTTTACAAAGTATGTACGGGCTAAGAATGGATTCATTCAGTTAAGATTTTTCGATACATATAATTTCTTGTCCTGTTCACTAGATCAATGTTCATCTTCGTTAAGCGAAGATTCAAAGCAAATAACACAACGTTATTTTAATGATGATGCACAGTTTCGACTTACTGCGAGAAAAGGTGTGTTTCCCTATGAATACGTCACGAGTATGGATGTTCTTAACGAAACTAAATTACCTGAAATATCCAAGTTTTATAGCAGCCTTAATGATCAAACAATATCGAATGAAGAGTATGAGTTTGCTCAATCGGTGTGGGAAACGTTTTCCTGTCAAACATTAGGAGAATACGCAGATTTGTATTTAAAAGTTGACACACTTCTTTTGGCGGATGTCTTTGAAAATTTTAGATCGAATGGCATGGAAACTTATGGCATTGATGCAGCTCATTTTTACACTGCTCCATCTATGTCTTGGTGTGCTATGAAAAAGATAACCAACGTTCAACTTGAATTGCTTCAAGATATTGATATGTTACACTTTTTTGAACGATCTATTCGAGGAGGAAATGTTCAGTGTATAACACGACATGCGATTGCTAATAATAAGTATATGAAAACTTATGATGAGAAAAAGCAAGAGTCCTACATAATGTACTTTGACGTTAATAATTTGTATGGATATGCGATGATGGAATATCTTCCAACGGGTGGCTTTAAATGGATTGCAAATGTTGAAGGCTTTGATGTTTTAACTATTGATGATACTTCAGAAATTGGATATATTTTGGAAGTAGATTTGACTTATCCTCAAGAGTTACATGACAAACATTCAGATTACCCTCTATGTCCAGAAAAGTTGACAAAGCTAATGGCTACCCTAGATAATAAAGAACGTTATGTTTTGCATTATAGATTGTTAAAGCAATGTATTCAACTAGGAATGAAATTAGATCGTATTCACAGAATAATTGAATTCAATCAGAGCCAATGGCTAAAACCATATATTGATGTGAACACAGAGAAACGAAAACAAGCCAAAAATGATTTTGAAAAGAATTTTTATAAATTGATGAATAATGCAATTTTTGGTCGTTCACTGATGAATGTGAGGAAGTTAAGGGACATCAAATGGGTCACCAAATGGCATGGAGCTCGTGGTGGTAGGTCTTTAATAGCTAAGGCTAATTTTAAACATAGAATTATATTCGATGAACAATGTATGGTCATCGAGATGAGTAGACTAAAGATTTTTCACAATCAACCAGTATATGTTGGTGCATCTATATTAGATTTGTCTAAATGTAAAATGAATGACTTTCATTACAATGTTATTTTAGCAAATCCTGAATCAAATGTGAGGTTGTTATACACAGACACCGATAGTTTTATGTATATATTCTATTATGATATTTATGAGTTCATGAAACAACATTCAAATTTGTTTGATACTGGAAACTATGAAACAAACAATCCTTTTGGCATTGTGAGACAAAATAAAGGTGAAATTGGTTTAATGAAAGATGAAAATGCTGGAAGGATTGTTGAAGAATTTGTGGGGTTACGACCCAAAATGTATGCAATAAAATTGTGTGATGAAATGAATAGCTTGTGTAAGGCTAAAGGCATTAAGAAGAGTGTGAGTAAAAGTAAGAATATTGATGAGTATCGAAAGTGTCTTTATAACAGAGAAAAAGTCAACAAAGTTCAAGTTTGTATAATTTCAAAATCTCATTC
Organism: Meconema thalassinum; assembly: GCA_946902985.2. Classification (NCBI taxonomy): domain Eukaryota; kingdom Metazoa; phylum Arthropoda; class Insecta; order Orthoptera; family Tettigoniidae; genus Meconema; species Meconema thalassinum. Next base: position 649,652,613 of record OX336391.1, read on the forward strand.
TGTATTTACTGTTCGGCAAAATAAGTTGGCAATTTCATCAAACGAAGATAAAAGACACATAACTGAAAACGGAATTGATACTTTACCGTTTGGTCATTTTTCTCTGAAAAATGATTAGAAACAAATTGAGATTAAAGCAGTTCATCTCACTTACTTTATTTCTTTCACACACACACTTTTATGCTGGTAATAATACTAATTTTTGTGTGTTCCTTTGCTTATGAAATCCTAGACTAGGAGTTCCACATTCGACATGATAGCGGAGTTTCATCTCCCATAAACTCGTCTCTGAGGTGGGTGCCAGAAAAGGCATCCAGCTGTAAAAACCACACCCTCACATAGACTTTCATAACTTCTTACGTTGAGGTTCATAACACTACGTTGATTGATTTATCGGTTTCCTTTTCACAATTCCTGTCTATACATTCCTCTTGAAGGTTGCAAGATGCTTGCAAGGTTCCTAAAATGCAATTAAATTTAATAAATACCTTAAGATGGTTTGATTTGTTTAATGATATGGTGTTAATAGTATTTTTAGGTTTTGACTGGCTTTGCATTAAGAATTGACTAACCAAACATGAGTTACCTATCAGGGAAACATTTTGGCCACTATGTTGGCTATTGACCAGTGAGTTTAGCTGTTTATCATTTTTTTAAATCATAAACAACAGAGGGTTAAACGTATAGATAAACCGTGTGACCATGTTTGTTAAACAAGACATTATACCAGAGACAATTAGAATACTTATGTAGAGTTTACCAAAAATAATGTTGTGTAACAGTAAATGCTAGTCAACAGTTATACACTTCTAAAAAAAATCATCATACAATACCTGAGAGCTCTTCTAAAATTATTGATGTGTAACATGATTCCACTAACTTGCTATGTATTTTTTGGCTTGGGGGTGATTTTCAAGAAATGCAAATGGAACTGAAATGCAATACAAACAATGAGCGTGCCTGGTGGCTGAGATTGATACCACGACGTACTGTCGGTTATGTAGCTATGTGGAATGTATATCAAATATGGTTTACTTCAAGGTCTGGAGATCCCTACAATTCCTACAATAAATGATCTTGAAATGGTCATCCTATGGTGTGAAAATATTTATTAGGTATATATATATTTACTGAAAACAATTATGATTTATTAAATGTTTATATGTTTACAGTATTGTTATTTAATGTAAGCACTTGAGGCACTACCGACCAATGGGAAGCAAAAAGTGGGAGCATATATGGGATGAAATGTGGGAGCAAAGCAAATATAAAAAGTGGGAGCAAATATGCTAACTTGAATTGTGTATATACTTTACTTTCAACTATCTTGAATTGTGTATATACTTTTGCCGGCATATTTGTTGACATATTTGTTAGCATATTTGCTCCCACTTTTTATATTTGCTTTGCTCCCACATTTCATCCCATATATGCTCCCACTTTTTGCTTCCCATTGGTCGGTAGTGCCTCAAGTGCTTACATTAAATAACAATACTGTAAACATATAAACATTTAATAAATCATAATTGTTTTCAGTAAATATATATATACCTAATAAATATTTTCACACCATAGGATGACCATTTCAAGATCATTTATTGTAGGAATTGTAGGGATCTCCAGACCTTGAAGTAAACCATATTTGATATACATTCCACATAGCTACATAACCGACAGTACGTCGTGGTATCAATCTCAGCCACCAGGCACGCTCATTGTTTGTATTGCATTTCAGTTCCATTTGCATTTCTTGAAAATCACCCCCAAGCCAAAAAATACATAGCAAGTTAGTGGAATCATGTTACACATCAATAATTTTAGAAGAGCTCTCAGGTATTGTATGATGATTTTTTTTAGAAGTGTATAACTGTTGACTAGCATTTACTGTTACACAACATTATTTTTGGTAAACTCTACATAAGTATTCTAATTGTCTCTGGTATAATGTCTTGTTTAACAAACATGGTCACACGGTTTATCTATACGTTTAACCCTCTGTTGTTTATGATTTAAAAAAATGATAAACAGCTAAACTCACTGGTCAATAGCCAACATAGTGGCCAAAATGTTTCCCTGATAGGTAACTCATGTTTGGTTAGTCAATTCTTAATGCAAAGCCAGTCAAAACCTAAAAATACTATTAACACCATATCATTAAACAAATCAAACCATCTTAAGGTATTTATTAAATTTAATTGCATTTTAGGAACCTTGCAAGCATCTTGCAACCTTCAAGAGGAATGTATAGACAGGAATTGTGAAAAGGAAACCGATAAATCAATCAACGTAGTGTTATGAACCTCAACGTAAGAAGTTATGAAAGTCTATGTGAGGGTGTGGTTTTTACAGCTGGATGCCTTTTCTGGCACCCACCTCAGAGACGAGTTTATGGGAGATGAAACTCCGCTATCATGTCGAATGTGGAACTCCTAGTCTAGGATTTCATAAGCAAAGGAACACACAAAAATTAGTATTATTACCAGCATAAAAGTGTGTGTGTGAAAGAAATAAAGTAAGTGAGATGAACTGCTTTAATCTCAATTTGTTTCTAATCATTTTTCAGAGAAAAATGACCAAACGGTAAAGTATCAATTCCGTTTTCAGTTATGTGTCTTTTATCTTCGTTTGATGAAATTGCCAACTTATTTTGCCGAACAGTAAATACAGAATGAGATTTTGAAATTATACAAACTTGAACTTTGTTGACTTTTTCTCTGTTATAAAGACACTTTCGATACTCATCAATATTCTTACTTTTACTCACACTCTTCTTAATGCCTTTAGCCTTACACAAGCTATTCATTTCATCACACAATTTTATTGCATACATTTTGGGTCGTAACCCCACAAATTCTTCAACAATCCTTCCAGCATTTTCATCTTTCATTAAACCAATTTCACCTTTATTTTGTCTCACAATGCCAAAAGGATTGTTTGTTTCATAGTTTCCAGTATCAAACAAATTTGAATGTTGTTTCATGAACTCATAAATATCATAATAGAATATATACATAAAACTATCGGTGTCTGTGTATAACAACCTCACATTTGATTCAGGATTTGCTAAAATAACATTGTAATGAAAGTCATTCATTTTACATTTAGACAAATCTAATATAGATGCACCAACATATACTGGTTGATTGTGAAAAATCTTTAGTCTACTCATCTCGATGACCATACATTGTTCATCGAATATAATTCTATGTTTAAAATTAGCCTTAGCTATTAAAGACCTACCACCACGAGCTCCATGCCATTTGGTGACCCATTTGATGTCCCTTAACTTCCTCACATTCATCAGTGAACGACCAAAAATTGCATTATTCATCAATTTATAAAAATTCTTTTCAAAATCATTTTTGGCTTGTTTTCGTTTCTCTGTGTTCACATCAATATATGGTTTTAGCCATTGGCTCTGATTGAATTCAATTATTCTGTGAATACGATCTAATTTCATTCCTAGTTGAATACATTGCTTTAACAATCTATAATGCAAACCATAACGTTCTTTATTATCTAGGGTAGCCATTAGCTTTGTCAACTTTTCTGGACATAGAGGGTAATCTGAATGTTTGTCATGTAACTCTTGAGGATAAGTCAAATCTACTTCCAAAATATATCCAATTTCTGAAGTATCATCAATAGTTAAAACATCAAAGCCTTCAACATTTGCAATCCATTTAAAGCCACCCGTTGGAAGATATTCCATCATCGCATATCCATACAAATTATTAACGTCAAAGTACATTATGTAGGACTCTTGCTTTTTCTCATCATAAGTTTTCATATACTTATTATTAGCAATCGCATGTCGTGTTATACACTGAACATTTCCTCCTCGAATAGATCGTTCAAAAAAGTGTAACATATCAATATCTTGAAGCAATTCAAGTTGAACGTTGGTTATCTTTTTCATAGCACACCAAGACATAGATGGAGCAGTGTAAAAATGAGCTGCATCAATGCCATAAGTTTCCATGCCATTCGATCTAAAATTTTCAAAGACATCCGCCAAAAGAAGTGTGTCAACTTTTAAATACAAATCTGCGTATTCTCCTAATGTTTGACAGGAAAACGTTTCCCACACCGATTGAGCAAACTCATACTCTTCATTCGATATTGTTTGATCATTAAGGCTGCTATAAAACTTGGATATTTCAGATAATTTAGTTTCGTTAAGAACATCCATACTCGTGACGTATTCATAGGGAAACACACCTTTTCTCGCAGTAAGTCGAAACTGTGCATCATCATTAAAATAACGTTGTGTTATTTGCTTTGAATCTTCGCTTAACGAAGATGAACATTGATCTAGTGAACAGGACAAGAAATTATATGTATCGAAAAATCTTAACTGAATGAATCCATTCTTAGCCCGTACATACTTTGTAAACCCTTTGTAACGTTCCATATTCATCGCTAACAATTTTATATGACCAGGATTATGTAACACCTCTCCATCACGTTTCTCGCAAATTTCTTTAATTATAAAATGTCCATCATAGGCGGTTAGATTATGAAATGCTATAGGCAAAACCTTTGTTACTTTGTAATTTAAATTACAACTATTGTGTGCGCTTCCTCTATATTTTCCAGTTAAGTGACAATGATCGCGTACTTTGAGTTCATTAACTGCAATCGGTTTCTCGCAAATGTGACACATTTTACTTGACAAAAATAATCTTTCTTCATTTTCGGTCATCTTTAACATTGGCTTAACCGATAAGTAATATGTTTGAAGTTTATCCACAATACTATAAAGTTCCTTTACAAACAATTCAATGCAATTATTTCCCCTAAAGAGCTTGAAACTGCACAATTCACTATCGAAATTACAATGAAGGTATAAAGAAATGCTGTAAGGAATATGTTTATGTGTTAAAGTAGAGTTATGAATGTCACTATTTGGAAAACAGGAGGAAATTGGAGACAAAACGCATTCAGTGTCTGCATATATTACAAATGGAACTGTATCTTTAACTCGGAATTCTGTAAAATTAACAAATCTTTGTTCATCAGTCGGCATTATGCTTTTTGCAACAGGAAACTGTTTACAGTCTGCAAAGTGAACATTTAACTCATCCTCAAGAAGATAATATGACAAACAACGTCTACATATATAAATCCTTCTCTGAGTGCTAGTGATGCTTGAACGCACAAGGCGAGCAAGATTTCTAATTAAACAAAAGTGATAACTTTCACTGTTTCCAATCTGCAACATCAATAAGTCTACACTCCTTTCATATACGGGGTAGTTTTCACCCCCCCTGCTATTTTTCATCAAAAACAAAAGATCTTAGGTTCAATTATCATTTTTACCCGTTTAAGACCTTTTTCCCCACTGTAAAATCACTATTTACTGTTTTAGGGGTGACATCATCTATCCGGGTAAAAGCCTATGTCACAACGAATTTTTTAAGCTATTACACATAATTTTACGGTTCTTAGTTTCCAAGGTATCGATTTTTCAATTTTGGGGTAGTTTTCACCCCCCTGCTATTTTTCATCAAAAACAAAAGATCTTAGGTTCAATTATCATTTTTACCCGTTTAAAACCTTTTTCCCCACTGTAAAATCACTATTTACTGTTTTAGGGGTGACATCATCTATCCGGGTAAAAGCCTATGTCACAACGAATTTTTTAAGCTATTACACATAATTTTACGGTTCTTAGTTTCCAAGGTATCGATTTTTCAATTTTGGGGTAGTTTTCACCCCCCTGCTATTTTTCATCAAAAACAAAAGATCTTAGGTTCAATTATCATTTTTACCCGTTTAAAACCTTTTTCCCCACTGTAAAATCACTATTTACTGTTTTAGGGGTGACATCATCTATCCGGGTAAAAGCCTATGTCACAACGAATTTTTTAAGCTATTACACATAATTTTACGGTTCTTAGTTTCCAAGGTATCGATTTTTCAATTTGGGGGTAGTTTTCACCCCCCTGCTATTTTTCATCAAAAACAAAAGATCTTAGGTTCAATTATCATTTTTACCCGTTTAAAACCTTTTTCCCCACTGTAAAATCACTATTTACTGTTTTAGGGGTGACATCATCTATCCGGGTAAAAGCCTATGTCACAACGAATTTTTTAAGCTATTACACATAATATTACGGTTCTTAGTTTCCAAGGTATCGATTTTTCAATTTGGGGGTAGTTTTCACCCCCCTGCTATTTTTCATCAAAAACAAAAGATCTTAGGTTCAATTATCATTTTTACCCGTTTAAGACCTTTTTCCCCACTGTAAAATCACTATTTACTGTTTTAGGGGTGACATCATCTATCCGGGTAAAAGCCTATGTCACAACGAATTTTTTAAGCTATTACACATAATTTTACGGTTCTTAGTTTCCAAGGTATCGATTTTTCAATTTGGGGGTAGTTTTCACCCCCCCTGCTATTTTTCATCAAAAACAAAAGATCTTAGTTTCATTTATCATTTTTAGGTGTTTAACACGTTTTTTCCCCATAACATGACTATTTACTGTTTTAGGGGTGAAATGACCAATCCAGGTAAAAGCCTATGTCATCACCTATTTTTAAAGCTATAACGCCTAATTTTAGGGTTCATAGTTTCCAAGATATTGAGTTTTCAATTTTGGGGGGGTAGTTTCACCCCATAAAGGGGGACGTCGCCCCAAGTGCTAGGACCCCTCATACAAGTCCCTAGCATGATTGGTTCACGAGATATTAACAAAAGTGTAGTTAGGCCCTTTTGACAAGAAAATAAATGAATGATACTTTCAAAAACGAGGTGTCACCCCAAGTGCTAGGATACTGCCTATGGGAAAATCCCATCCTGGGTTCAGAAAATATTAACAAATGTGTAGTTAGACCCTTTTGACAAAAGCCACCGGTGTGCATACATACAAAAATTGCTCTTTCACCCCAGGTAAGGGTAGTTTTTATTTTGGGGGTTGACATACCTCATTCATACAAAAGGAGAATTCACTACGAGTCCTATGACACCCCATATGTTTACATCGCATTATTGGTTAGCGAGATACTAAAAATCGAATGACCTATTAGTTTTTTGTTTTTTTAATAAATTTTTTAAAAAGCCTCATCTATAAAGAATCTTTTAAAAATTCCGCTCTCTTACAAAAGCCCTCAAGTGCGCATGCATACAAAAATAACCACTACTTAACCTCCGGGTAAGGGTAGATTTATTTTGGGGTGGATATACTCCCGTCCATAGCAAGGGGTGGTTCACCACAAGTCCTACGACACCCTATATGCATCGTTCTAGCCTTACAAGCTCATTAAATTCGCCAAATTGTCAAAAAAGCACGTTTACCTCAAATTGCGTTTCCAAATTCCACCCATTTTAAAAAATTACCTCACCATCAAATAGAGCGGGAAAAATAGCATTTAAACGAACCCTCACTCAACCCTAGTCCTCGCCCGCCACCAAACATTTCCCAACATAGCCATACGTATTCAAGCACACACGCGACTTGCAAGAGAACATACACTACCCCACTACCCGCGAATAACCTTTTGTTTTGGTGCTCACACTCGCATGGGTGTCAGATGACAGTTAGCATCCTAATAAACATCCTCCATGACGTCAACACCCATTAACTTTTTATCACCATCGCACAAACAAGCCAAAGGGTCAACCTCTCCCCACGCTAACACGTGCACTGCACATGCTCGCTCCTGGACCACGTGCTCGCTCTAAGGACCCATGACGTCATCCCATGACGTCATCAGGATTACGCAATTTCTGGTCATGATGATGCAATATTTAGAGTCTAACAAACACTTACTACTTACCTGGAGTAGAAGTGGGAAACCACGAAAAACCACTTCCATGATGGTTGAGGTAGGAATTGAATCCATCTCTTCTCAGGTTTTTTTTCCACCAGGCTGAGTGTAGTCCGTTCCAGCCCTCAGACCAGAATTAAATTGTTTGGAAGAGCCAAAAATCGAACCCAGGCCTCCACGGTGACAGCCAACAATGCTAGCCACTACACAACGAGGCGGAGAAGTCAATTAGAACACATACTCGTACATAATGCCGATGACATACTAATAGCATCAAAAGACGTGAAAATATTACCAAAATTAATAAGTTTTGTAGAAGAATGGTGCTACATGTATGAGTTTGAAATAAATGTTCCAAAAACAGAAATGATGTTATTCCGGAATGGAGGAAAAGTTCCTTCAACAACAAGAACAGCAACTAAAAATCACTCCAGATTTCAAGTATCTAGGAATCACATTTCAAACAACCGCTAAGTGTTCCACAAAACATGTAATAGAAAAAGCTACATATGCAATAATGACTATGCAAGGAATAAGTTATATAAGATCCCTCAGATTAGAGACAGCAATGTCTCTATTTAAAGCCAAAATACTGCCAATATTGAGGCATGGCTTAGAAATTATCTGGCCGTATTTCTCAATGAAAAACCTCTCTACATTAGAAAGAGTAAAGACAGTATACATTAAGAAAGCAATTGGAGTTTCAAAGACAACAAGATCCAGATTACATTATCTCCTGGCAAGAGAATCCTTCCTCATAGAAGATCTTAGGACACAACAACATCTACCCAACACAAATGCATCAGAGAACCTATTGACGTCCGAAACGGGGGAGGAGCTTACGGTCAGCTGTTTGCAATATGGCGGTGAGATAGTGACGTGAAGTAATTGGGTGTGCGTTTGTTATGGCTTCTAATTTATGATGGCAAAATACTACACATTTTCTTTCATTGATAGAAATACATTTATAATCAATTTAAATGCAGTGCCTAATATTACTATCAGTTAAAAATATTACCCACATGTAGATAGTTAATTTACTGTCTGCTGTTACATAGGCTATATGAAACCTGTACTTGGGAGCCTAGCGGGTATCGATGTTTTTATTAATTTCACAATATATATATCTCACATAACACAAAGGACGACTCCCTGATAATACATTTAATCAAGCAACCCTGAATTTGCATGAATGTTTTGGGTACAAAGAAGCGTTACTTGGGATGCTCAAATCATACGGTACTTCAATATTTCAAATATTGACCTACATACTTGCTGTTCAAAGGCAAGAATATTAATTTATCAATCTCTTGTCACAGGCAAGTTAAAATGGAGGCATCCTCTTTATCAATATATTTAATTAAATATTTAAAATATAGATATTTATCAAAGATGGAGTCTCCATTTGAACTTGTCATAAGCAAACGGAACAGATCAAAAACTACACTTTAAGCCAAACCAAATTCACTCCTCAGCTCGACATAAACCATAATACCAATTAAAACCTATACAAAACATACTCTCCTTACCGTTGTACAACTTTCAAACCAACTATTCGCACTCAAAACTGAAAAACCCTGAAATGGGAACTAATTAAAATTAGAATAGCCTAGGCCGATCCGGTCTCCTGCTACATTACCGCATATGTATACTTAACATCACTATAACTTCAAAATTACGGCTAAGTGACCTATCTGCCTGAGTAGTATAGGTGTTACCGGCCTGCCTGGGATAATGGGTCACCAAACCGGTACTTAAAACTAAGATTTTACATTTTAATTAACTAAATTCAACAGTAGGGAGATCATAGCCAAAACACAATTTAAGCCAAATCATACTTCAATGACCTACATACTTGCTGTTCAAAGGCAAGAATATAAATTCTCTGGCAAATTAAGGCTAGGAACAGAATTTTTCTTAAGTTTTCTAACCATTCGGCTATTATCAATCGGAAGAACCCCTAAAATAAGTTTACGAAGCGCGGATTACATTCTATGTACGGCACAGAAGTAATAGGCTACAAGTTTATCAGTATTTTTGATGTAGGTAAATTCACGTGAATACAAATTAGAGACAATAACTATCAATAATCAACAGTACCGGTGGAAAGAAGTCGTCTTCACAAAAATGCAGACTGCACTCTGTCATGTAACATGTAACACGTTTTCCAATTGACAGCGCCGAAGCCCATCTTTCTCTCTGAACTTTTTGTACAGGAAAGTAGTGAAGATATTTCGTACCCGTTTTATACGATTTGCAACCGTATACCTCCTCGAATTTGACAAATTTCTTTCTGTTTCCATTACGACGTCAATGCGTCACCATCTAAATAAACCTCACCAGTCACAATGTTACAGCTTCATCATTCCACCGCGTGGCTGCGCCATCCAACTTTTCTGACGTCAATTGGCAACACTCATCCAAACGCGAGAAGACGTACTGTATATCCGAAGATTTTTGCATCTGGCACCATGATTGATGGATCATGGACGAAAGAAAACTTTGAAATGCATCACGTCTATACAAGAATGGCAGTACATGGCTTCCATCACATCATTTGCCACAACAAGACGTATCATGAGCCTTCAATTACATGCAAGTGTCAACTGTGTGGACAAACATGCGATCGCTATGACCACTTGGAAATCTGTACAAAAGGAACAAGGACAATCAGTGATTATGCGAATCAATAGAAATCAAGTTTATATAAATATTATTTTTAGAAACCTATGGCCATTGGCGTCGCCTCCGTAGCGTAGCGGTCAGCATGGTTAGCTGCCGCCCCGGAGGCCCTGGGTTCGATTCCCGGCTCTGCCACGAAATTTGAAAAGTGGTATGAGGACTGGAACGGGGTCTACTCAGCCTAGGGTGGTCCAAATGAGTAGAGGGGGTTCGATTCCCACCTCAGCCATCCTCAAAGTGGTTTTCCGAGGTTCCCCACTTCGTCTTCGGGCAAATGCCGGGATGGTACTGCCCCCGTAATTGAATTATATAGAGACCACGGTGGCTATTTTGGAAATTATAGCGAAGGTTATGGCTGTCATAGTTATGACGTGGGTAGTCATGACGTAAGCACGGATGACGCAGACGTTATGCCAGCAGGCTACTTGAGCTGAGATTCTCAGTGACGTCAGCATTTATTCGAGAAGGATCCGAGATGTACGACGCAGTCGCAGGAAACGTGGAATTCTGCTGAGGAAGAAATTATGCTATTGGAGGGGAGGCTCAAACCAATGAACGATAGTCTGAAGGAAGACGGAGATTGCTGAAACTATGGTATTTTTATTACTTTTTGGAATGCAGAATTGTGGAAATCCATTTGCAGTAGAGGCATTGTTCTGGAATTTTGGTGAAATTTATTTTCAGTTTTTGAACACGCGATGGAAGGGATAGATACGCCCCTCATGAAGTTCATAAAAGGCCTTGCGCAGAGGAGAGGAGCCTCATTCTCTCAGATTATAAATCGTCTGATATTCAATCGTCAGATTTCAAATAGTCTTTTCAGTGAAACGTCGAGTGAGATTATTAGTGAAAAAGTCGTCTTTGTAACGCGTGGCGAAGCCACTGCATTAAACGAGAGTCGAACTTACAAGCAGTGCAGGTTTACTGTGAAGTAAATCTAGGTGAAGTTGAAACGACACTTATAACGCTTCTACAAGATTAGCTGTGAACAGTTAGCGGTCGCCTATTAGCTAATTCTCTTGTGCATTGCTACAGTAAGGACTGTAGAAAAGCTGAACAATTTCGAGGAAGTATTTTGGAAGTTATTGACAATTTTAGACGACTGACAAAAGTGATTTTCTCGCCACAGGAGAAACACTTTGTATAGCCAGACTCTACGCTACGGCTGACAGGGCTAGTGAAATAGGGAGACTTCAGATTGCTTTTGTGGCACAACACTGCAGTATAATGGAGCAATTTAATAAGGCAGTTTGTTCTTCTAATACTACAACCGAAGAGCATATGGAAGGCTAAAGGACTTTATGCAATTGGGACATATTTCAACGGAGTAAGATAGCAGCATGGAACTTCGCTAATTGCTATTCCATACAAGCGAACACGTGGTAAATAACCATCTACACCCATGTTTCGTGATTAAAGGCCGAATACTATCAAACAGCAATAGAAATGATTTCATCCTTTCTGAATATGAATATTTCTTCGGAAATTTATACAAAAACTTCACGGCGATTTTCAACTGGAACTTCAGGGATTTTTCAAGAGAGGTCAGGGTTGTCCCGACTCACAAAGAAGATTATTGTCGGAAGGATGTCGTTCGTCTTCGTGAAGCAGTTCGATTCTCCGATGGTGCTGTTTCTGGTTTCGAGGATGGAGCTCAGCTTTAACTTTGTGAAATGGATCCATCAACAGTCTTCTTTGGGGAATTTTCCTCTGGAACGTCAATCGGCAGATAAGGTAGTCGTGAACGTTTATTGTATTTGAGTTTCTTAGCAATATTTGAGCAACCATTTTTCCCATATTTTTGTCCTCATGTATTTTTTGCCCGATATTCTTGTTTGAGATTCCTATTCTCAGTACACCTTGATGAGTAATGCCTTTTTCGACGTTTTATTAAGACATTGTTATGTCATGGGCATAGTTAAATGATTTTGAATCAGTTGAGACTGATATTTAGATTTTTCAGTAATTTGCTTATTTTTGTAGTCACGATTTGACTGTAAGTTAATGATTTTTATGGCAGATTTAAATTCAGACAGCGTGTCACTTTATTAAAGTAATTCTACCCCAGTTTAATTAGTTTGACCAATTTTCTGTCATCATCAAGAAGGAAGAACATTTAAATGATTTTAGAGCGTTAAAATCCAGTACGTTGTCGACGATCTTGGAAATACTAGTTGTTATTTGAATTGATTGCAACACAGACATTTATCGTCAGTCATCAACGACCATTGCATCACAGGCAATTTTATGAAAGATGAACATTAATTATGAATGATTGAATGCATTAAATTCGTGAAACTTGTGTTAGGTTTTTTCTCATATAGAGATTTATATAATGATGTTTGCATTCCCCAGTCTAATTGGATTCTATTCGACTATTTTGCAGTTAGTCGCACTTTGTTTGATGATAGTATTTTTATACTACAATTCTTTGAAGATGTTAATCTTAAATTTTGATAGACCAGACAGGCGTATATAAGCGTATTCACTATTAAATTTGTTTGTGATTGGCAAATTTTTATTTCATTTCGATTCATGAATGAAATCCACGAAGTTTAAATGACAACAGTTTTGAAACAATTATTGATATAAGAATTTTTAAGTGGAACTATGAATGTATAATCGATAGTGCAGCGGACATGTTGAAAGTCGCTGATGTATAATGCCCTTAAATAAATGAAGGAGATTCCCACAGTAATTAATAATGATAAAGATTGTGTTAGGGGAGGTTTTGTAAATGCTGTGGAAGATTTTGTTGCCGTATATTTTTATATATGATGAATTTTGGGCTATTTTGAATGCAGTTTGTGCATTATTTTGTAAGCGAAGTATTTTCCGCTAGAGTGTATTGTCATAGTTCGTTGAAAATTAATCAAGTGAATTTACTGTTATAATTAACAAGAGTTTTGAAAGAATTTGAGATAAGATTTTGAATGAAGATTACCGTCACAAATAATTAAAATTATTACAACCTTTATTAAACCAGATTGTGACATTTACATGTATAACTAACCTTCATTGGTCGATTATATTAAACACGATTATGAATTTACCAACCGGATAAAACATGTGGTTCAATGTATTTCTTAAATTATTAATTTAAATAATTTAAATGTTGATATTGTAAATAATAAATGTAAATATCTTTGACAATAATGTAGAACGAAAGTAATGTTAAAGGCGTGTTTAAAATTTTTGTAATTATTTTCGACAATATTATAAACAATTTCTAATTGTTATAAATAATTTATGTGATTTTGTTATAAACATTTAAGAATGTGTTTCTTACTCTAAATTATGCTGATTAAACATGTGGATGATAACTTAACAAGTTTAAGGATAGTTAAAATAATCCAGTGGGATGTGAGTTAAGCATTTGAAAGATTTGCGTCAATATGTATGAGTTGTCTTGTAGACATTTAAAGCTTTAAAAGGAGCTGAATTCTTACGCAGTGTGGGGAGACGAGTGAGCCCCATTTGACAGGCATGCGCCAGGTTAAAGAGTAGACCAGCCGGCCAGACATCTGGTTATAAGCGGGTGAGGTCGATACTCCGGCTTTGTGCCTATTAATAAAAGTGTTATGTTTATTAAAAGAAACCAAATGCTCTATATATGTCGTACCCTGACTTCCTCATCCAATCCAAATGTATTTTAAAATGTTACGTTATTTTGAGCTCATGGGAGCTGACATATTGTTTGATAACCTTGCAAGTCCTTTAGGAGGACGTAGTCAGATTGACATAGGCTACTGACAGCCACGTTTATTTTGTTGAGTTGTGAAAATCATACTCTTTATTTGAAAATAAAGCTTTTGTACAGTTCAAAGTTCTCGTCTTCGGTCTGGTTCATTTTTAAATGTCATGGTCAAGATTATTGTGAGAGCATACTTTAATGATCCTGTTGTCAACCCAATCCCCGAGATATTTATAAGAGGTAAGTAAAAGTAAGTATGTAACCCCGTCTATTTTGGTGTGTTCCACAATAATTTTTCTTGGTAACTTCTGTGTTCAAACCTCGGTAGTATCTGTCAGTGCCATTTTCATTGATGTAGCTGAGCTGGTGCGATTGATTGTTGGCAATCCGATTGAGGGGGCGGATATCTGACAGCCTACTATCCGGGTAAACGGGGACAGAAGGATTGGCGCCCAACGTGGGGCTCGATTCAACATAACTGGATCACCAGGTTGAACGCCAGTAGGATTGGCAAACCTAAAACGTGTGGATCGATTAGACTCAAATAAAGAGGTTGATTCTTTGTTAGATGTCTTGGCGAATTGTAGAATTTAAGAGTGTGATTATATAGGAATTAAATGTTGTATTGTAGTAGGAAAATTACACTCAGAAAAGATCAGATCTTATACAACTTGAGAAAGGTTAAATGGGCTGGAAACTTAGAAAAATCGCCTATGATCTGGAATCTTATTTTATTTGACCGGATTATGACATTTTAGTCATATTAAAGATAAAAATAAATTATTTGGATTGTAAATGTAAAATTATTTGTGATAGGATATTTTAAAATGAGCCAGGGAAATTTGAACATGTGCTTGAGTTTGTTTCAACATAAAGTATCTTCGAAAGTTAATTATAAGGTAGTTATAAGTTAGATTTAAGCCAGAAAATTGATCAAATTTATATATGGTGAAAAGTGTTGCTCAAATGTTGTTATTTTGCTCTTTTGATGTATGTCCCTACAGCAGTCTAATTTTTGAATAATATTGTAATGGCAGATGAAAGTTTGAAGATGATGTTAGCGGAGATGTCTGCTAACTTAGAAAAAAGCATGAAGGAGATGGAAGCTAGGAATACTAGTCGAATGGAGGAGAATGCTAGTAATTTGTCTGCTAATTTGAAAGCTAGCATGGATGAAAGTTTGAAGGGTCTTCAAACTAGTTCTGCTAACTTAGAGGATAATATGTCGCGTTTACAGATTAATACCCAAGGAATTGAGAATACTGTAACTGACATGCGCTCCGACATGTCCAATGTTAAAATAGATGTGTCTAATATTCATAAAAATGTTGCTGATGTTAAAATTGATGTTGCTAATGTGCATAAAGATCTTACAATGTTGAATTTAGATGTTGCTAATGTCCGTAGTGATATTTCTTGTGCTAGGGCTGAGGTAGTTGTTGTCAAAAATGATGTTGCGACTGTCCAAGACAAGGTTGAGGAAGTCCAAAGAGGAATCCAAAATGTTAGAACTGATGTGTCCAATGTTCAGGTTGATATCAATAACATTCATTCGGATGTAAACGAGATGCAAAGTGACATAAATAAAATTCAAGTAGAGGTCAACACAGTTTTCGTAGACGTTGCTAAAGTCCAAACTGATGTAAATAAAGTCAGGGAAGAGATAGAAAATTCGAAAACCCTTTGTACACGTAATATAAGTGCATTAACGACTAGGCTAGTTGATGAGTCAGTTAGAACGACAGCGTCTTTAGAAGGTTTAAAGTTTGATGTAGAGGTCATGAGAACCCAAGTATTAGACCATAATAAAGTATTGAAAGAGGATATTGAATTAGACATAGCAGAAATGTTAACGGAAAATGTAGCAATATGGAAAGACGAGTGGACTAGGTCAAGTGGGGAACATGTAACCCAAATTCAGGATCGTATTGAAAGGAAACATGCCAGTACTCAAATTGATATTAACAATGAAGTAGTACAGATTAGGAAAGATTTAAGCGTCAGGATGGATTCGCTATCCGAAAGACAAGTTGAAGATAGGACACAATTAGCTCAGGATGTGCAAACATTAAAAGCTGCATTAGAGGAACAGATTCATAAAGTGGTCTCTGATGTGAATGAAACGACGAGTAAACTGCAGAATTTGAAGTTAGGAGAGGCTAATTTAATGGAGACCTACAAAGAAGAGTTAATCAAGAAAGTCTTAACGGAAATCACTGACAAGGATACAGTAGGCTTGGCTTGCGAAACTAGTAGGAATTATGCCAGAAGATATAACCTAGATCCAAAAGAGAGAGACGTGACTCCTGAAGAACGTATATCCAGATTCAGGGAGGAAGATGACGAGAGGAATATGGAACCTGAGTGGAACTATCGTGATAGTGGGAAAAACTACCCGGATTCATATCCGAGGAACGTAACGGTCATCAGGAATTTTGAAGATAAACCGCAAAAATTCAGTAACACGGATAGTTTGACACCTATCGAATATGTAAGGAACCTCAAAGATTATTTCATCGAAGCTCACATTCCCAGAGAGAGAGAGATGAAGATAGTGGAGAGATATTTGATTGGAGGACCCCTCGAATGGTTTCGCGCTTTTAGATACACATTCAGTAACTTTGAAGAGTTTGCAGAGGCATTAATCAAACGATTTTGGTCCATAGAAGCGCAGAATTCGTTAAGAGCGGAGGTGTATTCAAGAAAATACTCCGGTACTCTTCCAACGCGGTACGCTGATTTCTTTACGAGTCAATTATCCCGCTTGAGATTTTTACAACCCCCATTGTCCACGGAGCAACTTATTGATGCGATTTCTCGTATGCTGCCAGTTGAGGTGAGAAGACTAATAATTTCGTCCAACATCAGGGATTTAACCAGCATGGATGAATTACTGAGGAGGTTAGACTACACAAGTCCAATGCCTAACGTGGTACAGAAAGGTCAAAGGCATGACTTTAAAGAAATAAATACTGTATATATGGACCAAGTCCAACAAATTGACAAGCCAGATGAGGAGAAAACTGACAATGTAGGTCCTCACAGGAATAATCAGTTTCGAAATAACAGATCGCAAGGTTACCGACCGTATCAACAGAGAAGAGGCTGGAACTATAACCGAGGAAATTACAATGGAAGAGGCAGATATTACAACAATAATGGTTATAACCGAAATTATAACAGGAATAACCAGAGCCAAAACAGAAATCAGAATCCTCAAGGTCAGGTTATGACACCCGATCAGTATCAGGAAAGAGAGAAGGAAAGCCAGCAATACCTGAAAGAATTACGGGAAAAAGAAGCAGACAACCAAAAGAAAAGGCAGGATGTTGTAATCGATCCTGGGCCTTCTACGAGCCAACAGAATTTTGAGGTCGGTAACACAAAAAAAAAAAAAACGCCGATTTCTCAACGTCAGTGAGAACCTGTAAATACATTGCCACACCACACCTGATTACGATTAATGAGATATATGAAGTGACTGATGAAGATTTGCTAGAAGAGAGGGGTATAGTTAATGAGGAAAGACCATGTGCCTTACCTATTATTTCTGTACGGATAGATGGACAACAGTATAAAGCCCTGATGGATACTGGTGCAATTATCTCCATCATTTCAGAGGAATGTTATCAAAGTCTGCTAAGAGGAGAGAACATGACAGTTCTACCTGTTTCTACCGTCAAAGTGAGAGGGATATTCCAAGATAAGGCAGTGAAGTGCAAGATTCAAGTGTTATTGAACTTTGAGATCAATGGAAGGAATTATGAACAGATCTTCATTGTGGTGAGCAAGATCAATTTTGATATGGTGCTTGGAATCGATTTTATATCGAAGGTCGGAGCTATTATTGACATGAAGAACAGAAGTATTAGCTTTAATGATGGGTACATAATCACAGAAGAGATAGAAAAACAGGACGTGAAAAACAGTCTGGAAATAGACCTTAGGGAAGAAATTTTGAATACTATAGTTAATGAAGTGGAAAATTTAGCAGAAATACCCAGTAGAAAAACTGAAGGATTTGAAGAAATTCAGGGGGAATTTGAGGATCTGATAAAGGAATTCCAAGATATTTTCGATGAAAAGCCTGGATTGATTAAGGATTATAAATACAAGATAAGGCTGACAGATGAAACCCCTTACCAGAAGAGAATATACCCCATTCCTGAGAAATACTATCAAGAAGTACGAGGGTTAATCAGAAAAATGGAGGTAGACGGGATTATTAAAAAACAGGCGTCGTCTTATATAAACCCCATCACAGTAGTGAAGAAAAGTAATGGTCAGATACGTCTTTGTCTCGATGCCAGGACCATTAACTTGAAGATTCTTCCAGAAAATGACCGACCACCCAAGATTAGAGATCTGCTTCGAAAATTCAAAGGGAGAGCATGTTTCAGCGTTCTTGACTTGACGTCTTCATTTTATCAAGTTCAGCTAGAAGAAGATAGTATGCAGTACACTGGATTCCTATTTGACCAGACGTCATGGGTCTTTGTCCGAATGCCTTTTGGTATGGTTAACAGTGGACCAGCACTTATTCGAGCACTTGATAGTAAGCTCACTGACGAAGTGAAAGAAAATGTAATCTGCTACATCGACGATTTAATCGTATCTTCACCCAGCGCCGCAGAACATTTAGTGCACTTGAGAAAGTTGTTCGAGAATTTACGGGAGGCCAATATCAAGATGAATTTTGGAAAATGTCAATTCTTGAAGCAGGAAATAAATTACTTGGGGCATACTATTGATAAAGATGGATATCATCCAAACATGAAAAAAGTAGATGCGATCACGAGATTTCCAAAGCCAACTAAGGTGAAACAAGTCAGAGAATTTGTAGGAGCATGCCAATTTATTAGCAGCCACTGTCCAAGATACTCGGAAATTATGGCTCCTCTGTATGACTTACTCAAGAAGAATAACAGATGGAAATGGAGTACCGCTGCAGACGAGGCTTTTGAGAAAGCAAAAGAGATGCTCAGAAATAATGTGAAACTGGAGTAATCAGACTTTGAGAAGGTGTTCTATATTGAGTCTGATGCATCAAGAGTAGGCATTAGTGCAGTCTTATACCAGAAAGACGAGGCAGGCAACAAGCACTACATTGCGTTCACTAGTCGGAAGTTGAAGAAACACGAGGAAAATTACTTCACGACGGAGCTTGAAGTGTTAGCTTTTGTAACAGCATTGCAAGCCTGGAAGAAAATACTGCTGGGACATAAGGTCATCATTATTACTGACCATAAAGCACTACAGTTTATGCTGCAAACTGACATGTCGAGTGATAGATTGACACGTTGGGCTTTGTTCACCCAACAGTTTAACGCCACTATCGTCCACCAGCCTGGGAAAGATAACTTACTGGCTGATGCTCTATCACGTAACCCTATTAAAAATGTGCAGATACACCATGTACAATTGGAGCAAGAAGATCAAGAAACCGTTAGGAGGTTAGCCCGAATCGGTGTGTCACAGAAGAGACACGCTCCAATAAGGAAAATGTACAGGTTCCTCAAGGGTTACATGGACAATACTGATGTTGACTATGCAGTTACACGGAGAAATTCACGACACTTTGTCTTGAGTGGAGACATCGTATGCAAGTATGCTGACTCTGCGCATACAAAACTCCGAATAGTCGTGCCACCTAAACTTGTTGTCAATTTAGTGTGGGTAGCTCATCACGCAACTGGACATGCCGGTTTAGATAAGACTCTTAATACTCTTCAAGAGAGATTTATCTGGACTAACATGCGTTCCAGCATTGCCAAGGTCATTAGATCATGTGACAAATGTCAAAGAGCAAAGTATGCTTCTGCTTTATTAAAAGGAAAACCGAAGGCTATGATTCCTTCTAAGCCAAACGAACTTATGGCGACGGACATATTTGGCCCCTGTCCGAACGGATATCAGGGTAACCAGTACCTGTTGGTTACCGTGGATGTTTTCTCAAAATTTGTTACAATGAGTCCCATGCAGAAAGCTAACACAAGGAACGTAGTAAGCAGACTGGAAAATGCTGTATTTCCTAAAGCTGGTATACCAGAATATCTACTGTCAGATCATGGAACGCAGTTTACATCCGTGGAATTTGCAGCGGATATGGAAAGGCTTGGCATTAAGCACTTATTTTCAAGCGTGCGTTACCCAGAATCGAATTCCTCAGAAAGATATATGGCTGAATTTTCGAAATTCTGTCGAATTTTCTGTCCTAATGATCATTCTGGTTGGGTGAGATTTGTACCCCTTATAGAGGAATGTCTGAACTCTACAGTGCAGGAGAGCACAGGAGAAGTGCCAATGCGACTTCATCTTGGAAGAAACCCAGAAAGGCCGTGGGATAATCTTTTCAACCACATTCCTAGAGATCCCGACTTAGGAAGGCAGCAGAGGATTGACAAGGCGAAGGAACAACTCCAGAAAGCAGCAGAGAAACGATTGAAAAGAGTAGTTGGAAAACGTTTTGGTGCACCCTTACAAGTTGGAAATCTTGTATTATTACGCAGACCTGTCAAGGCTGATATGAGCAAGAAAATATACCCCAAATTTGGAAATGTATTCATGGGGCCGTTTAGGATTACGAACGCCTATGGAAACAACTGCTATGAACTCTACGATGATGAGAATAATGTCATTTACGGCAAGTTCAATGCTGGAAATTTAAAAAGATACTATCCTAGAGTAAGCCAGTAATGATTCAATTTCGTGTTCAAGAGAGTTGAGGTACTTGTAACACAGAGTTTAAAAACAATTTGCAACTGTTTTTAAAACGTGGTGAGAGGAGAATGCCCCCGTAATTGAATTATATAGAGACCACGGTGGCTATTTTGGAAATTATAGCGAAAGTTATGGCTGTCATAGTTATGACGTGGGTAGTCATGACGTAAGCACGGATGACGCAGACGTTATGCCAGCAGGCTACTTGAGCCGAGATTCTCAGTGACGTCAGCATTTATTCGAGAAGGATCCGAGATGTACGACGCAGTAGCAGGAAACGTGGAATTCTGCTGAGGAAGAAATTATGCTATTGGAGGGGAGGCTCAAACCAATGAACGATAGTCTGAAGGAAGACGGAGATTGCTGAAACTATGGTATTTTTATTACTTTTTGGAATGCAGAATTGTGGAAATCCATTTGCAGTAGAGGCATTGTTCTGGAATTTTGGTGAAATTTATTTTCAGTTTTTGAACACGCGATGGAAGGGATAGATACGCCCCTCATGAAGTTCATAAAAGGCCTTGCGCAGAGGAGAGGAGCCTCATTCTCTCAGATTATAAATCGTCTGATATTCAATCGTCAGATTTCAAATAGTCTTTTCAGTGAAACGTCGAGTGAGATTATTAGTGAAAAAGTCGTCTTTGTAACGCGTGGCGAAGCCACTGCATTAAACGAGAGTCGAACTTACAAGCAGTGCAGGTTTACTGTGAAGTAAATCTAGGTGAAGTTGAAACGACACTTATAACGCTTCTACAAGATTAGCTGTGAACAGTTAGCGGTCGCCTATTAGCTAATTCTCTTGTGCATTGCTACAGTAAGGACTGTAGAAAAGCTGAACAATTTCGAGGAAGTATTTTGGAAGTTATTGACAATTTTAGACGACTGGCAAAAGTGATTTTCTCGCCACAGGAGAAACACTTTGTATAGCCAGACTCTACGCTACGGCTGACAGGGCTAGTGAAATAGGGAGACTTCAGATTGCTTTTGTGACACAACACTGCAGTATAATGGAGCAATTTAATAAGGCAGTTTGTTCTTCTAATACTACAACCGAAGAGCATATGGAAGGCTAAAGGACTTTATGCAATTGGGACATATTTCAACGGAGTAAGATAGCAGCATGGAACTTCGCTAATTGCTATTCCATACAAGCGAACATGTGGTAAATAACCATCTACACCCATGTTTCGTGATTAAAGGCTGAATACTATCAAACAGCAATAGAAATGATTTCATCCTTTCTGAATATGAATATTTCTTCGGAAATTTATACAAAAACTTCACGGCGATTTTCAACTGGAACTTCAGGGATTTTTCAAGAGAGGTCAGGGTTGTCCCGACTCACAAAGAAGATTATTGCCGGAAGGATGTCGTTCGTCTTCGTGAAGCAGTTCGATTCTCCGATGGTGCTGTTTCTGGTTTCGAGGATGGAGCTCAGCTTTAACTTTGTGAAATGGATCCATCAACAGTCTTCTTTGGGGAATTTTCCTCTGGAACGTCAATCGGCAGATAAGGTAGTCGTGAACGTTTATTGTATTTGAGTTTCTTAGCAATATTTGAGCAACCATTTTTCCCATATTTTTGTCCTCATGTATTTTTTGCCCGATATTCTTGTTTGAGATTCCTATTCTCAGTACACCTTGATGAGTAATGCCTTTTTCGACGTTTTATTAAGACATTGTTATGTCATGGGCATAGTTAAATGATTTTGAATCAGTTGAGACTGATATTTAGATTTTTCAGTAATTTGCTTATTTTTGTAGTCACGATTTGACTGTAAGTTAATGATTTTTATGGCAGATTTAAATTCAGACAGCGTGTCACTTTATTAAAGTAATTCTACCCCAGTTTAATTACTTTGACCAATTTTCTGTCATCATCAAGAAGGAAGAACATTTAAATGATTTTAGAGCGTTAAAATCCAGTACGTTGTCGACGATCTTGGAAATACTAGTCGTTATTTGAATTGATTGCAACACAGACATTTATCGTCAGTCATCAACGACCATTGCATCACAGGCAATTTTATGAAAGATGAACATTAATTATGAATGATTGAATGCATTAAATTCGTGAAACTTGTGTTAGGTTTTTTCTCATATAGAGATTTATATAATGATGTTTGCATTCCCCAGTCTAATTGGATTCTATTCGACTATTTTGCAGTTAGTCGCACTTTGTTTGATGATAGTATTTTTATACTACAATTCTTTGAAGATGTTAATCTTAAATTTTGATAGACCAGACAGGCGTATATAAGCGTATTCACTATTAAATTTGTTTGTGATTGGCAAATTTTTATTTCATTTCGATTCATGAATGAAATCCACGAAGTTTAAATGACAACAGTTTTGAAACAATTATTGATATAAGAATTTTTAAGTGGAACTATGAATGTATAATCGATAGTGCAGCGGACATGTTGAAAGTCGCTGATGTATAATGCCCTTAAATAAATGAAGGAGATTCCCACAGTAATTAATAATGATAAAGATTGTGTTAGGGGAGGTTTTGTAAATGCTGTGGAAGATTTTGTTGCCGTATATTTTTATATATGATGAATTTTGGGCTATTTTGAATGCAGTTTGTGCATTATTTTGTAAGCGAAGTATTTTCCGCTAGAGTGTATTGTCATAGTTCGTTGAAAATTAATCAAGTGAATTTACTGTTATAATTAACAAGAGTTTTGAAAGAATTTGAGATAAGATTTTGAATGAAGATTACCGTCACAAATAATTAAAATTATTACAACCTTTATTAAACCAGATTGTGACATTTACATGTATAACTAACCTTCATTGGTCGATTATATTAAACACGATTATGAATTTACCAACCGGATAAAACATGTGGTTCAATGTATTTCTTAAATTATTAATTTAAATAATTTAAATGTTGATATTGTAAATAATAAATGTAAATATCTTTGACAATAATGTGGAACGAAAGTAATGTTAAAGGCGTGTTTAAAATTTTTGTAATTATTTTCGACAATATTATAAACAATTTCTAATTGTTATAAATAATTTATGTGATTTTGTTATAAACATTTAAGAATGTGTTTCTTACTCTAAATTATGCTGATTAAACATGTGGATGATAACTTAACAAGTTTAAGGATAGTTAAAATAATCCAGTGGGATGTGAGTTAAGCATTTGAAAGATTTGCGTCAATATGTATGAGTTGTCTTGTAGACATTTAAAGCTTTAAAAGGAGCTGAATTCTTACGCAGTGTGGGGAGACGAGTGAGCCCCATTTGACAGGCATGCGCCAGGTTAAAGAGTAGACCAGCCGGCCAGACATCTGGTTATAAGCGGGTGAGGTCGATACTCTGGCTTTGTGCCTATTAATAAAAGTGTTATGTTTATTAAAAGAAACCAAATGCTCTATATATGTCGTACCCTGACTTCCTCATCCAATCCAAATGTATTTTAAAATGTTACGTTATTTTGAGCTCATGGGAGCTGACATATTGTTTGATAACCTTGCAAGTCCTTTAGGAGGACGTAGTCAGATTGACATAGGCTACTGATAGCCACGTTTATTTTGTTGAGTTGTGAAAATCATACTCTTTATTTGAAAATAAAGCTTTTGTACAGTTCAAAGTTCTCGTCTTCGGTCTGGTTCATTTTTAAATGTCATGGTCAAGATTATTGTGAGAGCATACTTTAATGATCCTGTTGTCAACCCAATCCCCGAGATATTTATAAGAGGTAAGTAAAAGTAAGTATGTAACCCCGTCTATTTTGGTGTGTTCCACAATAATTTTTCTTGGTAACTTCTGTGTTCAAACCTCGGTAGTATCTGTCAGTGCCATTTTCATTGATGTAGCTGAGCTGGTGCGATTGATTGTTGGCAATCCGATTGAGGGGGCGGATATCTGACAGCCTACTATCCGGGTAAACGGGGACAGTACCTACTGTAAGGCCACGGCCGCCTCCTTCCCTCTTCCTAGCCTCTCCATCCCAATCTTCCATCCCTTCCCATCCCTCATGAGGCCCCTGTTCGTTTTGCAGGTGAGGCCACCTGAGCGAAGTGCTGATCACACTTCCCCAGTTGTATCCATCCCGACCAGATGTTCCAAGCTCCAGAACACCGCCCATAGAGGCGGTAGTGGTGAGTTCCCTCGCTGAGTCCGTGGGAACCACCAACCTAGAGGGTAAATTCACTAAATAAAAAAAATATATGGCCATTGGCTGCATTAAAGGTTTAATAAATTGAGGCAAGCCCATAGTTTAGTCAATAACACTGACATTTTGGAACAATATATAACCGGAGATGAGGTAAACAACCTCATGTTCACTATAATATAATCATAATCTAGCTTTTAGGCTGATTAGTTCATCTTTACATTGCGTGCCTTAATCAGGCTGATGCGTGAATACCTCTCGCAATCACACTCACACATCACGCAGCTGCCCCGCCTCGAGAATCAAGATAAAGTGCGGCTTCAAAATAGACGTTGAAGTATAACGTGCAGTTTATGAGGGAGATGGGCTCATATTTCTGTTAGTCACGTGGGAGGAGAAAAATAGAGCACATTCTATAGGTGTAAGTGAGCATATCAAACGAAGTGGGTGATAAGTGTCGACGTGTGCCACTGGACACACCTATTCCCATTTGTCCCTCCACTCTGCACCTGTCTGTAGCACTGATTCGGCTCTAAAGACAGTGAAATCTGCTTCAAACACATCCGGATTAACCTGAACCGACTAGCCACAGTGGCCGAGAGCGCTAACGATCAACTTCGTGCAGGGGCGTAAAACTCCTCGCAAAATTGGGGGGGGGGGGGAGGGGGGTAATTATATAAACTGTGATTGCCTATCTACCGGGGAGAACGATCTTTCGTTTTCGGCTTTAAAGCTTGACATAAAACGGTAATATAGGCCTAACGCTACATTAAAAGATTCCTCTCGGCACGCCGGAAGGCGGAGGTAGATTTCACCGGGCAAACTAGGGGATATGCGAAAATAGGCACAATAGCAGGTTTTCGTAGAAGGATCAGACCCCATTTATTGCGAGAAAGTATTTTACAATTGCAGCTTAATTATCTTTGTTTTTCGTCTTTTTATGCTTATCTTTAACATTTTATTGTCTTATGGGGACGGTAACCTTCTCGTCATTTGGGGTCCATTTTTAGCCTATTTTCATTTTATAAAAAAATAGCCTTATGAAACCTTTTGTCCGTGTGTGTGTGCGTATGTGTGTGATTCATGTGTGTGTGCCCCCCCCCCCTAATAAAATGTAAATGGCTGGAGGGATTTCAATGAAACCCGGTAAGATCATAGCACCATTCTGTACGACCCTGACTGTGCCCTTCAAACTTCATTGTGTCTCACAAATCCAACATGGCGGCTGTGCGATATATTTCACCAGTATTCAGTATCTCCGAAACTATTACAGATATCATCCTGAAATTTTTCGGTGATAAAGGGCACTGCTAAAAGTTTATCTATTAACTTTCAAAAATCTGTAAAGTACAAGACGAACCTGGCGGCCATGCGAAGTTGAAACATTTTAAAAGACTTTTCTCGTGATTTAACCATCTGAGCGCAGTGAAATGCGGTACAATAATTGATTATACATATTGTAATGCAATGGCATCTAATTTAGTTCAATTTTTTACATAACCTCAAGATGGCGGCTTTGCGAAATTTTAAAATTAAGTTTTTATTTCTTGTGTCGTAATCATGCGATCGAAGTGAAAGCTTGAATAATGAAGCTACGCAATAATTTTCCTTTAATGGTACGGTACATAACTCTATGGCCTATACATATAACAATCCAAAATGGCGAGCATCCGAAATATTTTGACGGATCTCAATATCTACGAATCTTTTACAGCAATCAAACTGATTTTTTTAATGTTCATAGAGGCTATGAACATAAGTTCACCTATAGGACTTTCAGTAACCTGGTGAGCACAAATCCATTATGGCGGCGACGCGAAATATAAATATTTAAATTGATGTTTCTCGCGATTTCTCTATCCGAGTGCAGTGATATTTTGCACGTTAAATGCTTATACAAATGTTAATCCACTGGTATCTAATTTATTCCAATTGTTTTCATAACCACAATATGGCAGCTGTGCGAAATTTTAAAATCTCGTTTTTACTTCTTGTGTCCTAATCATGCGATTGATGTTTGAATACCACACGTACACAATAATCTTCATGTAATAGTACATAAATAAAAATCCAACCTGGCGACCATCTGAAATATTTAGACGGTTCTCAATATCTACGAATCTATCACAACAATCAATCTGAAATTGTGTGTGTTGTTAGAGGCAATTAACATGAGTAGGATATATGAAAATAGGCTGTATAGTTCTTCACGGAACTACTTGTTATACTTATGGTCACACTGTCCTTATGCAAGGTTTCGACACTAATGTGTAACTATCTAACGGTCTGTTACTTCTTCACGCAAAATTTTATCTTCCGCAGAGATGCTGGTTGGTTCCTCAGTCTTCTAGGGGCTGCGACAACGCGGTCATGTAGCCCCGTGTACTTTGGATGTGTGTAGAACCTGCCTGATAAACGGTGTTATTTGTGATGGCTGTATTAGTCTGTGATTCAGGTAAGGGCTGCAGACGGTCAATTTCAAGTAGTAGTTCCTAATTTTGCTACCAAATACTACCATCAACGGCACCTAGCTGTGAACTTGGCTACTAGTTGCCACCGCAACCAGCAACTCGCAACGAACGTTGGAGCCTCCCCTCCGAAGGAAAGCATACTGAGGGATTTTTAGCGCTCTTAGAAAATCTGACGACTTCGGCCGGCTTTGAACCCACGACCTTGGGGATAGAAGTTCAGCATGCTACCAGTTACGTCACCGAAGCCGCTTCCCACAGAGTCAGATTGAAAACTGAATGTGATCTCGTACAATGGCGTTGTCATGGCAACGTCTGATGGCTCATCCCTCATCAATTTAATAGCGTTGTCAATGCAACCTCTGATTGCTCTTGATATTTTCTTCTAATGCCGAAATCATTTTGCTCATCTCTTGGCGTAATGGTGGGTCATATCAAAAATTATTTCAGACAAATGTCCTAGGTAATTATTAGGGGAATATTGTCCATTTCGTATGGTTTTAATGTTGTGCCTATTAAGAGAGATATGATTAATGTTTCCCAAAAAACCCACTTTTTTCCACCCCTTTGGTCAATGGTTGATGCTATCAAAAAACTTATCAAACATAAATGTTTGGCCCTTATCCGACACATGGTATGAACTTTGAATGGATTCGATGTTTCACATATTAAGAGAGTTATAGCAATATTTCACTTTTTCAAAAATACACCCCCATTTTCACCCCCTTCGACCGATTTTGCCTATCTCTGGCCGGTTCACTAAATATAATGTTTTTTAATTTTCTCCATAAAAAATAGTCAAGGGTTGTCAAGTAGGGGCTTGTAAGAGGCCATTGAATAGGAACGGCGTGGCAGCTTCCTGTCGCGCACTCATTCTGCATATCGGCTGAAGGTCACGGGCGGAGTACAGTCACATCTAAAACTAAAACTCGATGAGCCACTGATTAGTTTTCAGGTTGAATTATTAATGTATCTCACTTACAACGGAAGATAGGATTTTTTGAAATTGCTGCAACCTTAATCAATCATCCTGCAGGCCTATATATATACCATTAGGAAGGTAAACGTCCGTAGATTAGTATGCTAAGAAAACAACATGACGAAAATTTTGAGCATTCCCGAGTGCCTTAATAACTCATAATTCGATTCCTTGAAATTAATGCTTTTCCCTGTAAGCTCACGATATTGTGTTAGCACACCTGGCACAGATCTAACGTTGCAAGTCTCCTATCCAGGGTGTTATAAAAACCCGTAATACATGGTACTCATATCCCAGCTGATTTTATTACACAGAGTACAACTACTCCAGGAAACGAAGAGGGGAATATAACCCTAGAGTGAGAGCGAGAGAATGGGTTAGAAATGGAGGGCGTAGTTTGAATGAGAAGTTGAGGGGAAACAAGTTGCATGAGCGGGGGAAGGGAAAAGAGGAAGGGTAGGAAAAGTCCCCCAAATCCTCTAGGGACACATTTTTAATCCATTTGGCCAACTGTGACCCTAGCATTCCTCTCCCTTCCAACACCCGTATACCACCTCTTTCCAATCCATACATGTCTCTTTCACTAATACCATCAGTACCACCATGTCCTAACAGTGTACGAACAATCCGTTGGGATTTATTTTACTCAAAGGAAGAGAAAAATATTATACCTTTCTAAAATGTTTGCGTTTACCACAAAACTGGCTACGTCCGGAGCAGCTGCTTCCTCAAATGAACTCCACCAGAAAGTTGCTTGTTGTAAATTCAGAGCTTCACCGCAATTCCATTCCAGGATCCATTACTCCCGCTTTTAATTGAAGAAGCAACAGTCGAATTACCAATAAATGTAACAATAGATCTTCACACGGCTTCTAAAATATTATACTGTTTGATTACATTCCGGGATTGGATTTCGGTAAATAGCGTGTGTCACCTTAAATAAGTTACCAACACAGCAACGTTACCATTAAGATGGTACAATGGAACGTGGCTAATTCGAACTTCTATAATTCGAAATCTTCTTTAATTCGAATTTTCGTCTTGGTCCCTAACATTTTATATACAATCAATGCTAAACAATCTTGGTTAATTCGAATTATAATTTGTATAATTCGAAGTTTTTAGTGTAAAAAGCCGATCGGAAGCCAAACAATTGGGTCAGTTCACGAAAAACTGTTCCGAGTGCAGCCCAAGCAACAAACCACATCACAGAACTTAGGCGTTTTTTTGAAAGTAGAAATGACGCAAATGGTTCTGTTTTCCGTTCCTTAAACTTGTTATATTCTTTTGTGATGGCTGAGAGACTTAATTGTAGGAGACAGGTAAACATCTCAAACTATTTTGAAAAAGAGTAGATTTCGTTGAGACATAACTAGATTGCTGGATTACTACTGTCGTTAAATAGGTGAAGAGTACATTTTGGTTTTATTTTTCGCTTGAAACTTTTGACGTTATTCACGATACGGTCTTCATAAAGCACAGTTGTCTGTTAATCTGCTTTGTTGAACGTAAATCATTATGTAAACGTAATACAATATAGCCTATTTTCTCTACCCTTTTCAAAGAACTTTCTTAATTCGAATTTTTTGATAATTCAATGTTTTTTACTGGTCCCTTGATGTTCGAATTATTCAAGTTCCACTGTATATTGGCTTTCACGGCCAGTGAAAACCTAGAAAAATTGCTGTGTTTAAACCTTACTATTGTCTTCCATGACAACAAATAAGGCTTTTATATCATAACTAGTCTTCAGTACCCGTCGCTGCCGGGTTCATGGAGTATATTGGCAGGGTGAGGCACTTAGAACTGTTTTCGAATTTTTGGAAAAATACAAATCGGATTGAAAATAAGTTGCAATAAACGTTGTTCACCTCAGAGGGACATCCTTTAGCATTAATCTCCACCCACCCTGCACCACCCCTGGGGGCGGGAGGGGGCGACTTTGACATCTTAAATAGGAACCCCTATTTTTATTTCAGATTTGGATATTCCGTGAAAAAAATATGTAGGCTAACTTTTGTGTGAAACATTTTTTTCGTTTCACGATAAATGGCGTTGTAGTCGACAATTTCCTTGTAACCTAGTGAGAGGCAAGGGGAATCACCAAAATCAAGCACCCCGAAGGGAACAAATTAATATTACGATCACGTCATTGTTCCTGGGTAACGCTAAAAGTAGTCTATGAATACATTGCGGGAGGGTTGACGGTATCACATGATAGGATTTTCAAAAATATACAAAAAAAATACTTTGATTTTCCAAATCTAATGTGCATTTTTAGCCTACCTTCGATTTTTGCAAAAAATGAAAGTAGACTTATGAGATCACTACAGGGCGAAAAAAAGTGTGTCTGACTGTGTGTGTGTGAGTCTGTGTGTGTGTGTGTGTGTGTGTGTGTGAGTTTGTGTACTCTGAATGTCTGTCCCCCCCTATCAATTCGAACAAGGTGAGCGCAAATTGAACGAAATTTGGTACAAAGGTAGCACTAGCAAAGGACACCTCAGTGTCATGTTTTATATCGCCGCCAACTTGACGGAAACGTAATGGCGGCCACACAAATGTTCAAAGCTTAAATCAAATTACGACTAACCTAATCATCCGATCTCTACCAAATTTTGCAACAACATACCTTTATGGGGGCAGAATCCATTGACCAAACTAATAGGTCATCAGCCTAATAGTTTGCGGATCGCGGCCATCTTTGTGTGAAAATCGATTGCCCCTATTAATTCGAACACGGTGAAACCGAATGGAACGAAATTTGGTACAGAGGTAGTACTAGCAAAGGGCACCCCAGTGTCATGTTTTATATCGCCACTATCTTGACGGAAACGTAATGGCGGCCACACAAATGTTCAAAGCTTAAATCAAATTACGACTAACCTAATCATCCGATCTCTACCAAATTTTGCAACAACATACCTTTATAGAGGGAGCATCCTTTGACAAATCTAATAGGTCATTAGCCTAATAGTTTGCGGATGGCGGCCATCTTTGTGTCAAAATGGATTACCCCTATTAATTCGAACACGGTGAAACCGAATGGAATGAATTTTGGTACAGAAGTAGCACTAGCAAAGGACACCTCAGTGTCATGTTTTATATCGCCGCTATCTTGACGGAAACGTAATGGCGGCCCCACAAATATTCAAAGCTTAAATCAAATTACGATTAACCTAATCATCCGATCTCTACCAAATTTTGCATCAACATACCATTATGGAGGGAGCATCCTTTGACCAAACTAATAGTTCATTAGCCTAATATTTTGCGGATGGCGGCCATCTTTGTGTGAAAATCGATTCCCCCTATTAATTCGAACACGGTGAAACTGAATGAAACGAAATTTGGTACAGAGGTAGCACTAGAAAAGGCCACTTCAGTGTCATGTTTTATATCACCGCCATCTTGACGGAAACGTAATCGCGGCCACCCAAATGTTAAAGGCTAAAATGTCATTACGACCAACCTAATAATCTAGTCTCTACCAAATTTTGCAACAACAAATCTTTATGTGGGAAGCATATTCTGACCAAACTGCTAGATCATCAGCCCAATAGTTTGCAGATGGTGGCCCAGTATGTGTGCAAATCGATTCCCCCTATCAATTCAAACACGGTGAAACCGAATTGAATGAAATTTGGTACAGAGGTAGCACTAGCAAAAGGCACCTCAGTGTCATGTTTTATATCGCCGCCATCTTGACGGAAATGGAATGACGGCCACCCAAATGTTAAAAGCTTAAATGAAATTTCGACCATCCTAATAATTTGATCTCTACCGGATTTTGCAACAACATGCCTTTTTGTGGAAAGCATCTTATGACTGACTACAAGGTCATCAGCCCAATAGTTTGCAAATAGCGGCCATGTATGTGTGCAAATCCATTCCCCAGATCAATTCAAACACGGTGAAACCGAATTGAATGAATTTTTTACAGAGGTAGCACTAGCAAAGGGCACCTCATATTCATGTTTAATATCCCTATAGCACGTTGTATTTCAACAAGCTACTACAACCAACATTCAATTATACTCCTTGAAAAGGACAAAGAGTTATAACAATACCCATGCATTTAGGAGAAAGTAGGCTATATGTTCTTTACTGAACATCTTGTTTTTAGATATTACCATTTTCCAACAATTTTCAACTCATTTTCATTTTTTTTCGATTACAACGCCATCTATTATGAAATGAAAAAAATGTTTCTTACTAAAGTTACATATTTTTTCACGGAGAAACCAAATCTGCAATAAAATAGGGGTTCCTATGTAAGATTTTAATGTCACCACCTCTACCGTCCCCGGGGGTGGTGCAGGGTCACGTTTGAGTTGACTCTCTCGATTTGACCATTGGCTCTTGGCAGTCCAGCTGTGATCAATACGTGCTTGATACCCTGCGATTTACCCAAGTCCTGGAACTCATGGGAGGTGAACGATGGCCCCCTGTCGGTGATCATTTGAACTGGGTTTCCAAAGTTCGCCCTCAGAAACTCCATCTTTTCAATCGTCCCTGCCGATTTCGTAGTTTTCACAGGATACAGCCAGGTGAACTTCGTGAAGGCGTCTAACACACAGAAGATGTGTTCATATCCCTTGTGTGTAGAATTAAGTGGTCCAATGTGATCCATGTGGTAGGTGTGCAAGGGCACACTCTCCTTGAACAGCGGATGTAACCAACCTTCTTTCTTGCGTGCCTTCCTGTTAACCACCAGACACTTCACACAGTTGGCTATGACTCGTTTCACCTTGTTGGCCAAGTCTGGAATATAATATTCCTGCTTCACGTCTTCTTCAGTCCTTTTAACAGCGTAGTGTCCCTTCTCATGTGCAGATCTGATGATTTCATGGTGCATTGCCCGCGGGACCACCAACGTCTCTCGCCCGTCAACAAATTTAAACAGCAGTCCATCTCTGACGATGAAGTTTTCGTAAGGCCCTTTCTCCAGTGTCGCTTTTATCGCTGTCAATCCTTCGTCTTTTCTCTGGGCGATTTTGATCCTCGCTGCAAGGCCGTCAGGGAATCCAAACATCACTGCTGGACATCGGCTCAGGGCATCGACATGTTTCATCCTGGTTGCAGTTCGGTGTTCGATGGTATAGGCAAACTCTTCCAAGGCCATAGCCCATCTAGCTACTCGTGGGACCAGGCCCCTTTTGTGCATTGTCTTTTGGAATGCCATACAATCAGTCACGAACTTGAACGGAATTCCAAGCAAGTACACCCTATACTATTTTAATGCATTCACCACAGCTAAGATCTCGAGCTCGTAACTGCTGTATTTCTCTTCCTGTATCGTCGTCTTTTTATTCATGTATGAGACTGGATGTAGTTTGTTGTCCTCTGGGTACTTTTGAAACAACACAGCGCCATACCCACTCTTGCTGGCGTCAGTGTGCAGCTCCGTCTCGTATTTCGGGTTGTATATCTTCAAAACAGGTTCTGAAGCGAGAAGACGTTTGAGCTCAACAAATGCACATCGTTGTTCCTCGCCAAACTTGAACTCCGGCTTACCTCTCAACAGATGGCTCAGTGGTTTGGCTACAATCGAGAAATTTGGGATAAATTTTCTAAAATAGCCAGCCAATCCGAGAAAGCTCTGCAGCGATCATCTTTGGCTCCGGGAAGTTTTGTACAGCAAGGACCTTCTCAGTGGCGGGTTGAATCTGTCCACGTTGAATAGTGTATCCAAGGAACTGTACCCTCCTCTTCAGAAACTCTTCTCGAAGTTGATTTCCAGCCCTTACTCTGCAGCTAATTCCAACACTCGTCTCAATCGTAGGAGTGCCTCGTCGTCATCCTTCGCTGGGATGATTAAATCATCCATATAGGCAAACACTATGTTCTCTCGATTAACTGCCAGAGCACAGCTTTAATAAAGCGTTGGAAGATTGCAGATGAGTTGGTAAATCCAAATGGGACTTTTTGTACTGGTACTGTCCAGAACGCGTTACGAATGACAAATATCGTCGACTTCCTTCTTCGACTTCCACGTGAAAGAATCCGGCCCTGAGATCCAAGGTGCAGAACACCGTAGCATCCTGTAACTAGTCCAGAAGATCCTCTATAACTGGCATGGGAAATAGATCCCTAACCACGATTGAGTTCATTGGACGACAATCAGTACAAAGTCCCTTTTTCCATTTTTCTTTTTGACTACCACCACTTGGCATGTATATTCTGATTGACTCGTTTCTATGATATCTTCCTCCAGCCACGCCTCGACTTGCTCATCGACAAACTCGTTCTCAAGCGGTGCCATTGGTCTGGGCCTGCTAAATATAGGTTTTCTTCTTTCAATGTGATCTTCATCTTGATATCAGTAGATTTCGTCTTCTTTGGTACATATCTCGCTACCAAATCCTGGATCTGTTCCCTTTTTTCCTCATCAACTCAGTTCTCGATATCCAATTCCTGTTCGTCGGCTACCCTGATCAACATCATTGGGACCTCTGGTTTCTTGATGGTAACTCTTTGCTTGCTCAGGATGACCTCACCCTGATCCAATAGATCGTTACCAATAACCATGTCCCACTCCATAGTATCATCAGAAACAACATAAACGTTGGTTTGGAACTCCAGCTCGTCTACCTCAACGACTGTTGTGAAGTAACCTTGAGGAGCAACAAAACCATTACCGAATCCTTTCAAAACAAGATCCGTGCTCTTCAATCCTGGGGAACCCATGGTCTTATGGATGTTTTGTCGCAGTAGGTTATAAGGACTGCCACAGTCGATAAGTGCCTGAAGTTTCTGCTGACCCAAACTAACCTCTTTGAACATGAGGCAGCTTTTCTTTTCATCAATAAAATTGATACATTGATTATTCCTCTGATCGTTCTTCCTCTCTTTTTTTGCACTCGGATGAAATGTGGCCAAACTCGTTGCAGTTGAAACATCTCTTGCATTTATCCTTGTGTTCACATACCTTTGAACTATGACCAGATCCACCGCAATTATAACATCTATCTCTCCTATCCGCTTCTTTCTTCATTGTACTTCCCCAGCACTTTCCGTCCTTCTCGTTGGCACTCTTGGCACTTCCTTGAAAATTACTGTTATTATACTTTGTGCTTTTCTTTGGCAAATACTTCACCGCCATCTCACAACTTCTTATTTTCTCCTTGAAATCCTTGGAATTTTTTGCTCCATAGAGAAGAAGTTTTGATCCTGAATCGTCTTCGATCCCATCAATCACGTACTGACACAGAAAAACTTTCTCAACATCACCTCTACTGGCGATTTCCTTCATCACAAGAAAGTAGTCCTGTAGAGATTCGTCGCGCTTTTTTCGTCGCTGGGTTAACAACTTGTTGATTTCTGCACTGCTTGCTGCCACGTCAAACTCCTCTTTCAAGGCCTTCTTCAGTGCAGTCCAGGACGTCAGTCCTTTCTCACCTTGAATAAAAAGCTTAGCTAAACCATCTAGTGATTTCTTAGCGAAAATAAACTTTTGCAGCTCACTCCATCCCATCAAGATTGACGTCTCCTCAAAATCTGCGATCCATTTCTTCACTGGGTAACCATCCTTACCGTTAAATGTTTTCATAGCGCCCTCTACGTCGCGGAACGACAATGACAACTTATGTTGTTCTCTATACCTTCTGTGCTGATCTTCCTCTTCGCTCTCTTAGTCTTCTTCATCTTCGTCATCATCATCTATATTAGTTGCGAGTTCATCCAATTTTTTCAAGCAATAACAAATGGTGTTAATCATTACCTCCTTTGTCCCGATCTCGGAATTAAGAATCTCAGAAACGCGCAACAGATCAGCCTTGGAAAATGTTTCTTCGATAAATTTCTTCTTGGCTTCCTCTTCGATGGAATTGTCGTCAAAATCGAATCCAGGAAACTCTCGCAGTCGCTTTCGATTCTTCCTGTCGTCTGGTATATGCTCGAAAATGAGGTTATGTAAAACTTTGATAGCTTTGACCGGAGCATCACTTATGTTCTTATTTATTTTCTCTATTGCACCGAGTGTAGTCATCTTATTTGTTTACTCACGTCTGTCAAGTAGATTTCCGTCAATATCGCTTCCTCATAACCTCGCTATCAAACCTGTTTAACCTCATTCACCAAACCGGTGATATTTGTAGGTGATATCGTTGAATACCGCTT
Organism: Meconema thalassinum; assembly: GCA_946902985.2. NCBI lineage: Eukaryota > Metazoa > Arthropoda > Insecta > Orthoptera > Tettigoniidae > Meconema > Meconema thalassinum. The sequence goes on from OX336391.1 coordinate 649,689,182, forward strand.
CCCGTCGTTTCTCTCTGACGAGTCGCTATCCTCTTACCACATCCACAATCCCCTGTCGTCGTTTAGATTCCGACCCTCGTCGTCGTCACGGCACCACTAATTGTCACTGAAACTTAAGAACAAATTTTGCTAGCCTATGAATCCACGTCGTAGATTCGCACGTCGTGGGCTCACAAAACTGCACGTCGTCTCGTCGTCAGCGTCGTAGGCAACAGCAACAAATATGATTAGCCGTCCACTTCGTCGAAAATAGCGTTGTATTTTGCGTCGTAACTCGTTGTTTCAGTCCATCCCGGACGAGCCCCCATTTGTGGGAAACGGTTTCCAGATCATGACACTTACAAGCATCGAATATAGAACTGAATTGTGTATTTAAACTAAGAAACTTATTAGAATACAATATATAGAATTAAGGGAATGTGTTTCGCGGCTCATCGGAACTCGGAATATTGCTTCGCTTCTTTTTATTCTCAGACAATGGCACTGAGCATACTCCTGCGCCCCCTAGATCCCATACTCGGCCGTCTTGATCCTCATCCGGCTCCCACATTAGTCTCCCCCTACAGTTTCTGTATTGATCCTTCCTTCCAAAACTTACTTTATTATTTCTGGGTGTAACGATGACTTCATAGTTACGCCTCTTAAAACAACACTAACTAACTAACTACTATTTGTCCTACCAACCGATGTCTTCCCTTCATTAGCAGTCTTCAGAAACATCTCTTCTCTCCCACTCCCCTTAATACCTCTTATTTCTTATTCTAACTGCCGACCGTATTGTCATCATTCTTGTGTAACACCACATTTCAAATGCTTCTATTATCTTCTTTTTTTCTTCGCCAACAGTCCATGTTTCAGACCATCACGTAGCAAAAAAAAAGCCTGTAACAATGAATTTCTAATAACTATATCTATATTTGAAATAAACAGATTTCTTTTCTGTAGAATTGCTTTCCTTGGCTGAGCCAATCTTCTTTTTATATCCTCTTTGCTTCGTCCAACTGGTTATTTTGTTTCCCAAGTAGAAGAAGTATCGTACTTCCTTTAGTTTTTCACCTGCCAATTAAACGTCAATAGCAGTTTTTGATTTATTAGGCTCCTTTTCATTATTTTTGTTTTACGTTTATTGATTTTCGTCATGAATTATTTCCTCAAGACGGTGTCCATACCATTGAAAAACAGATTCAAATCCATTACTTAATGAGCTAAGATGGCAATGTCAGTATGGGCATATCTCTGCTTTAATTCTATCCATTCCCTCTATTATGACCTAATTTGTAAATGGAAACTGATTATACAACTTGTCATTAGATTACGATGAAATAACTGGTAATTCAGTTAAAGACAAAAACCTGTTCATTTGCCGAAGGTTAACTACTCCAAGCCCCTACTGTACACACATACATGGTACGGTCATGTGTGTGTGTAAGGTTCCAATCAATGAAGAGAACAACCTCCTCAAAAATCTATAAATTGATTTATAAAGCCTAATTAAATTAACAGTCCATTAGCGCTCAGCCAGTGTAATGGCTCCGATAGCGAGCTAATGAAACTGTAATCCCAACTAAGGGATTTGGGTTCATGTCCCGATAATGCAACGTCGATAAGTGTCAGAAGCGCGTTTATACATGAAATGGAGTCAGTGAATGCTAATGCTCTTTCATGGTTCAATGATGTACCGAGTTTTGCGTTAATGGCCAATAAATTTTGAGCATTCGAATGGAAGCAAATCTAATGTCTCTTTGAATTACCGAGGCAGATTCCATATAAAAGAACCTACCACTGCAATTGGTAGTGTGTAGCCAAATTTGTAGGTTATATTTGGTGGTTAGAAACGCTCCATCAAGTTCCAACGTTCACCGCTAGGTGTCAGTGATAGTGGCATTTAGTAGCCGAAGTTGTAAATACTTATATGATTATTTTATTAATAGGTGCTTTTATAGTTAGGCAAAACCTGGTGGTAACAAGATGTATATCTGAATTTCTCTCCATAATGTCTCTCTGTTCCCTGAATACAACATTTATTTTCTTCTTGAAAACTTTTTAACTGTTAGGAAAATGTTCTAAGACTTCTTCAGGTAACTCATTACATGTTTATAAAAGAATACTTAGCTAAATTTGTTTTTTGAATTTTGGACCTGATTTTGTATTCGTGATCTCTCCTACCCATATAATCTGGCTCATGCATTCTGTTTCGCAATTCATTCCAGGCCGGCTCCCCTTTGTATGCTTTGTACATTTCCTGAAGTCTTCTTTTATGTCTTCTGCAGTGTAGGGATTCCCAACCCAATGACTTTAACATGTCAGAGACATTGTCAGTTTGGGAGAATTTGCCAAGTACGAAGCTTGCAGCTTTCCTTTGCACCATTTCAAATTTGTTAATTAGAATTGATTGGTAGGGCTCCCACACACTCGTGGCGTATTCCAAAATTGGTCTCACTAGACATTAGTATGCCAATTCTTTGGCCTAAATACTGCTAAAGACTTTTGCGCCTTGTTAGCAACGGTCTCAACGTGCTCACTTGAAATCGAACTTGCTGGGAGCCCACGGGTGTTTATATAAAAAAAAACTGCTACGGCCATTGACTGCAAATCATATATAATTGAGATGCAAATAAGTAAATCAGAGGGAATGCTCTCATTACTAGTACATCATAGAGACCTCTTAATAAAGGTAATAATCCTCTACATAGCATACAGTGGTTGACGAAATTGTCCACTTTTACCCCACACTGAACAGAATTCCCTGCGGAAGAAAGGAAGAAATTTTAAAGATTTACGTGGCCATTGATCTCGTAATATACCAGGGAATGTTCTTTTTATTTTGAATTCGAACCACCGGGCGTAACTTTGAAATCCGTACATAACCGGAATACGATAATGGTTTAGTTTGGTGAGAGACAAGTAGCGTGACCACTGAACCATCACGCACCATTATCGCAACTGACCGCAGTAGTGACACGTGTTAACTTTTAAGGCCATGGCCCAGGCAACCCTCTGGACTCGGAAGAAAAATGGGTTTGAACCTCACAATCAACCCTCCTTGAAGTGGTTAGCCTCTATTTTAAACTCCTTGTTGGATTTCCAGGAAGGTATCTTCTAACAGGTCCGACTGACTGCGAAGTGTTCCCTAGGTTACAGGATCGAATCCTGGCGCAGCCAGATAGCATTTGAGGGGGCGCAAATGAGAGGGAGCCGTATCAATATAACTTATGGCACGTTGAAGAACCCCTTCGGGACACATTTTCGCCACCCTGTGTTTCTTGAAGCCACAGTAGTTAAAAAGGACCCAAAACCAATAACAGTATCCAACAAACCTAACCTGGTCGTATGTTGCATTAAAAGAACAATTGAAGTACTGTAGAATTCCGATAATCCTAACCCGGCTAATCCATAACAAATTATGGTGGATTCAAACAGAATCCCGCGAGAGAGGAAACAAAGTAAAATGCTATTTCCAGTGTAACGGAGGATTGACTATTTAATATCAATACCTTAATTCTTCGTTCTTGCTTCGTCATGCCCGACTAAGGAGCGCGATTGATCTTATATAGCTGATGGCATTTTCTTTCTCTTCTCCCAAAATCGCTTCATCTTCTCGCTGTGGCTTCTCTTGCGATCTTCTGACCAGCTCTTGTTGGTGATAGTGCTTGGTGATCTGCAAAGATGTGATTATTGACTAATTCTCTGAAATTTTCTCTGTCCAGTACAATGTCATCTGTAATGAATATTTCCTGAAGATCTTTTCCAACTTCAATCAGCCAGGTGTTTTTAACTTTCGTTGACAGGGCAAGGTTAAGAATCCCTTAGTCAGTCTCTGATTGCCCATCCTGAGGATATGCCCGTAAAATTTCAATCGTCTTTTCCTAAATGTGTGTGAGATTTTCTCCGAGTGCTGATATACGTCTTGGGATTTACATTTTATCCAGATTTCTCCTGTACGGACTGGTCCCAAAAAATATTAGGATTTTCCTTTCTTGCTCTTCCACATCTTGAATTAATGATCTGCCCCCAATAATCAGAAGAATATAGTGTTTCAGGCTTGATTACAGTGTTGTAATTGCGCATTTCTGGACATTAATTTCTTATTATATCTGCTATGCTTTTTGCAGTTTAGAGATCCTTTCTTTATTACCTTCACGATTCAGTCCGGAAGATTGGATGACTTCTTCCAGGTATTTGAATTTAGACATTTGAGATATTTTGCCGAATTTGGTTGTCATTGGTAGTCCATCTAGGTGCCGAAGAGATCCCTCCATAATACCTTAATTATTATTATTATTATTTGATTTATATATATTTTTCATTTACATTTTTACAAAGTTATTCCGAACTAAGGAGTGCGATTGAATATATTTAACAGATGAACTTAATTTAGCTTTCTTCTCTCCCCAAAATCTCTTCATTCTCTCTCAATGATTTTTCTTCATTTCTACTGCGCATGCAGGTGCTCTCATTCAGGGGTTTGCAGCAAAATTATGTTTGTTCACTATCGATCTGAATCCAGGCCTGTTGCGATGATTTACTGAAGGTCATTTTCAACTTCTATTGTCAAGTTATTCATGGCTATTCATGAGGAGGTGTGATGAAATAATCTTTTAGTTAGACTTTCACTGTCCATTCTTTGAATATGTGCATAAAATATTAATCGTCTTCTCCTAATAGTGTCTGATATTTTCTTAGAAAGTTCGTATAACTCTTCAGACCTCCTATTCAATTTGACGTGGCTTCTTTTTCATCCAAACTCCATGTTATTATGTTGGTTTGATGATTTTTCTCTCGTTTTTATCGATGCTATTAACTTTGATCTGACTCCAATTATCAAAGTTTTAGATGCTTAGGTGCTTCGGGTTTGATGACAGTATTGTAGTAACGTATTTGCGTTTTCTGATATAGATTTTTAATTATATCTGTAACAGGTAATTTTATATGCTTTCCGTTGTTTTGTATTTTATCTGATTTAATACTGCCGGTTGAAAAATAATCACTTCAATAATTTTATGTATCCACTTGAGAGACATTTGCAATTTTAAAAAAATTGGATGTTAAAACCTAATTAATTCCTTCCATATACGAAGGACGTCCAGAAAGTAAGCTCCGTTTGGTAATAAAATTAAATTGTGTACAGATACAGAAAAAATATTTATTGCACAACATTCTACACCTCTTAAACTACTTTTCCACATAACTGCCGAACTTTTGCAGGCATTTGTCATAGCGTGGCACAAGTTTTTGGATACCTTCTTCATAGAAGTTTGCCGCCGACCCGTAAACGAGAGTGAAGACTCCCCTTAAGATATCCTACTGTTTGGCCATCACTGTTAGGCAAATTGCGTATGTGGTCAGGAGAACTCCTAAACATACGCAGTTCTCCTGGTAAGCACGCAATTTGCCTAACAGTAGTGACCAAACAGTAGGATATCTTAAGGGGAGTCTTCACTCTCGTTTACGGGTCGGCGGCAAACTTCTATGAAGAGGTATCCAAAAACTTGTGCCACGCTATGACAAATGCCTGCAAAAGTTCGGCAGTTATGTGAAAAGGTAGTTTAAGAGGTGTAGAATGTTGTGCAATAAATATTTTTTCTGTATCTGTACACAATTTAATTTAATTACCAAACGGAGCTTACTTTCTGGACGTGCCTCGTATTTACTCTTTCCATGTAAAACATGGAGTCCTGTTATGACTGTTATTATCATTATCATTATTATATTATCATATATATTATTTCAGTAGTATAGATCCCTCCAGCGGCGCTCACAAGCGACCTATCGTGACAAATGAGCATTCAAATGAAAGAGAATAGACATTAGCAGTGACTTACTGCACTATAATTTCATACATATCTATAATTTCTTAAAAAAAATTACTTTAAAAAATGTACGAAGTGTGCGATTTGCAAACACCGTTGATGAAGGAAAACACGCTCCATAATTCCTGTCCATGGGCCGCTGTGAAAACTGTTTCATGTCACATTAACATTCTGAGGTTTTCCTTTATCCTGAAATGTAAATAGTGTTCTATAATCATTTGGTTGAGATAAAAACATAACTTTTCTCCTTAAGTCTCTCATTATAAACCTATTGGGGAAAGAGTGGTTCATGAACATGCGAGATTTCTCGCACGGGTCCGCCAGTATTATTATTAATGTTTGGGTTTGTAGCAGGTTTTGAACGCATTTCTCCCAAAGTTTCTATCTCTATATATAACAAGTAGTTCCATGAAGAACTATACAGCCTATTTTCATATATCCTACTTATGTTAACTGCAACTATGAACATACAAAATTTCAGTTTGATTGCTGTAATAGATTCGTAGATATTGTGAACCGACTAAATATTTCGGATGGTCGCCTTGTTGGATTTTATATATGTAGTTCCTAGAGTTATGTACTGTTACATGAAGATTATTGTGTACGTGTAGGATTCAAATTTCAATCGCATGATTAGGACACAAGAAGTAACAAGGAGATTATAAAATTTCGCACAGCTGCCATCTTGTGGTTATGGAAACAATTGAAATAAATTAGATGCCAGCGGATTAACATTCGTATATGGATTTACTGTACCAAGTTTCACTGCACTAGGATGGTTCAATTGCGAGAAACGTCCATGTGAATATTTATACTTCGCGTCGCCGCCATGTTGGATTTGTGTTCACCAGGTTATTTAAAGTCCTATAGGTGAACTTATGTTCATAGCCCCTATGAACATAAAGAAATTCAGTTTGATTGCTATAAAAGATTCGTAGATATTCAGAGCCATCTAAATATTTTGGATGGTCGCCATGTAGGATTGTTAAATGTAGCCTATAGGCCATAGAGTCATGTACCATTAAAGGAAAATTATTGCGAAGGTTCATTATTCAAACTTTCAATTCGATCGCACGACACAAGAAATAAAAAATTAATTTTAAAATTCGCACAGCCGCCATTTTGAGGTTATTTAAACAATTGAACTAAATTGGATACCAGTGAATTGCAATGTGTATAAACATTTCCTGTACCAGATTGAATTGCGTTTGGAACATTAAATCGTGAGAAAGATCTATTAAAATTTTTAATTCGCTTGGCCGCCATATTCGTTTTGTAGTTAACTGGTTTTTGAATGTCTTATAGATTAACTTCCAGTAGTGCCCTTTATCTCCGTACAAAATTTCAGGGTGATACCGCTAATAGTTACAGAGATATAGAATGCCGGTGAAATATTTCGCACATCCGCCATCCTGTGGTTATGTAAACAATTGAACGAAGTTTGATGTCGGTGTTTTACAATGTGTATAAACATATACTGTACCAAGTTTTATTGCGTTTGGTTGGTTAAATCGCGAGAAACGTCTATTTAAAATTCGCAAATTCGCATGGCCGCCATGTTGGTTTTGTAGTTACCAGTTTTTCAATAGTCCCATAGGTGAACTTTTAGTAGTTCCCTTTATCAGCGTAAAAAATTCCAGGGTGATATCAGGAATAGTTTCGGAGATATTGAACGCTGGAGAAATATTTCGCACAGCCGCCATGTTGGATTGGTGAAACGTAACAAAATTTGAAGGGCACGGTCGGGGTCGCCCTGAGTTGTGCTATGAACTTACCGAGTTTCATTGAAATATCTCCAGCCGTATAGAAGTTATTAGGGGGGATACACACACACACACACAGACACACGGACAAAAGGTGATCTCACAAGCCTATTTTTTCAAAATTGAAAATAGGCTAAAAATAATTGTTACGTGATAGTTTGTCTGTGTGTTTGTGTGTATGTCTCCTATGCGTTCACATACCATTCATCCGATTACAATGGAACTTGGGTGATAAGTTGAGTACACTCCAAGGACGGTTTCTGGCTTAGTAAATCCATTTTACAATGGGTGGCGCACGAGTAGATTCAACAAATGAGCAACGACACGCGAAGCGTTTCAACAAAGTCCCGTATACGGTCATATACCATTCGTTCGATAGCGATGAAATTTGGGTGAGATGTTGTGTACTCTCCAGGGAAGGATTCTGGGGTAGTAAATCCATTTTACAATAGGTAGCGCGCGAGTAGATTCAACAAATGAGCGACGACGTGCGAAGCGTTTCAACAAAATATCGTATGCGTTCATATACCATTCGTCCGATAGTGATGAAACTTTGGCGAATTGTTGTGTACACTCCAGGAAAGGTTTCTCGCTTAGTAGATCTATTCTACAATAAGTAACGCACGAGTAGTTTCAACAAATGAGCGACGACATGTAAAGCGTTTCAAAAAATTCCCGTATGCGTTCATATACCATTAGCACGATAACGATGAAACTTGGGTGAGATGTTGTGTACACTCCAGGGAAGGTTTCTGGCGTACTAAATCCATTTTACAATTGGTAGCGCACGATTACAACAGATGAGGGACGAAGCGCGAAGCGTTTCAACAAAGTCCCGTATGCGTTCATATACCATTAGCCCGATAGCGAAGAAACTTGGGTGAGATGTTGTGTACACATCAGGGAAGGTGTCTAGCTTAGTAAATCCATTTTTCATTAGGTAGCGCTCGAGTAGATTCAACAAATGAGCGACAACGCGCGAAGCGTTTCAAAAATGTCCCGTATGCGTTCATATACCAATCGTCTGATAGTGATGAAACTTAAGTGAGATGTTGAGTACACTCCAAGGAAGGTTTCTGGCTTAGTTAATCCATTTTACAACAGGAAGCGCACGGGTAGATCCAACAACTGAGCGACGACGCGCGACGCATTTCTACAAAGTCCCGTATACGGTCATATACCATTCATCCGATAGCGATGAAACTTGGGTGAGATGTTGTGTACACTCCAGGGAAGGTTTCTGGCTTAGTAGATCCATTTTACAATGGGTATCGGACGAGTAGATTCAACACATGAGCGACGACGTGCGAAGCGTTTCAACAAAATCCCGTATGCGTTGATATACCATTCGTCCGATAGTGATGAAACTTTGGTGAATTGTTGTGTACACTCCAGGAAAGCTTTCGGGCTTAGTAAATCCATTTTACAATAGGAAGCGCACGAGTAGATTTAACAAATGAGCGATGGCACGCGAATTGTTCTAATAAAGTCACGTAGGCGTTCATATACAATACATCCGATTGCGATTAAACTTTGGTGAATCGTTGAGTACACTCCAGAGAAGGTTTTAGGCTTAGTAAATTCATTTTACAATAGTTTGAGCACGAGTAAATTCAACAAATGAGTGACGGCACGCAAATTGTTAAAAAAATCCCGTATGCGTTCATATGCCATTCACCCGGTTGGGATGAAACTTTGGTGAGTTGTTGTGTACGCTCCTACGAATGTTTTCAAATTAGTAAATCCATTTACGATAGTTTAGAGGCAGTTAACGGAAATTTAAAGTAATATTGTGTGTCCAAAAGCACTTCAAGAAAGAAAATTACCACACACTTTCTTTGATTGGCATTGCAACGCATGCCGGGTACAGCTTGTCTAAAATACATAACTGGCGTCGTGTTTCCTTTGAAGAGGATCTACTTAGGAATATTGAGACGTAAGAAAAAAATATTGATTCAAAATAAGATACAATCTCACAAATTTCATTAATATGGAATGAAAAACAGAAAGATACATTTTACGTGACGTTTAATCTGGCGAACATAAGCCATAGGATATCCTATTGACGTCCTTGAGATTTCGCAATATTTCCTCAAGTGGATTTTTAGCCTATTTTCAATTTTGAAAAAATAGGCTTATGAGATCAGCTTTTGTCCGTGTGTGTGTGTGCGTATGTGTGTGTGTGTGTGTGTGATTCGTGTGTGTGTCCCCCCCTAATAAAATCTAAACGGCAGGAGCGATTTCAATGAAACTCGGAAAGTGCATAGCACTATTCCCGGCGACCTCGACCGTGCCCTTCAAATTTTGTTACGACTCACCAATCCAACATGGCGGCTGTGCGAAATATTTCACCAGCATTCAATATCTCCGAAACTGTTACCGATATTATCCTGACATTTTCTATGGTAATAGAGAGAACTACTATAAGTTCACTTATGTGACTTTTGAAAACCTGGTAACTACAAAACGAACATGGTGGCCAAGCGAATTTGCGACTTTTAATTAGACGTTTCTCGCGATTTGACCAACCAAACGCAATGAAACGTGGTACAGTATATGTTTATATACATTGTAATGCACCGACATCTAACTTCGTTCAATTGTTTACATAATCACAAGATGGCGGATGTGCGAAATATTTCACCGGCATTCTATATCTCTGAAACTATTAGCGGTATCTCCCTAAAATTTTGTACTGAGATAAAGGGCACTACTGGAAGTCCATCTATAAGATTTTCAAAAACCGGTTAACTACAAAACGAACATGGCGGCCAAGCGAATTTGAACATTTTAAATAGACCTTTCTCGAGATTTAATGTTCCAAGCGCACTGAAACCTGGTACAGGAAATATTTATACACATTGTAATCCACTGGTATCTAATTTAGTTCAATTGTTTACATAACCTCAAGATGGCGGCAGTGCGAATTTTAAAATTAAGATTTTATTTATTGTGATGTAGTCATGCGATCGAAGTGAAAGTTTGAATAATGAACCTACGCAATAATTTTCCTTTAATGGTACATGACTCTATGGCCTATACATTTAACAATCCAACATGGCGACCATACGAAATATTTAGACGATATTGAATATCTACGAATCTATTTTAGCAATCAAACTGCATTTTTTAATGTTTAGCCGTTGTTGTAGTAGATAGTAAGCTTATTTTCGTTCATGCTAGGCTTGAGGTACAACAACAGGAGGGTGCGGCGTCTCGACCTGACATTTGGGAGAGTTGCCGCACAGCAATCCGCTAGAGATGTCTCATTGATATCATATTTTAAAAGCGATCTGGAAACATTTAAACTATTCATAGGGTACCGGTATTCTATTCGAGTATAGGGGCTATGAACTTAAGTTCACCTATAGGACTTTAAATAACCTGGTGATCACAAATCCAACATGGCGGTGACGCGAATTATAAATATTCACATGGACGTTTCTCTCAATTTAACCATCCACGTGCAGTGAAACTTGGTACAGTAAATCCTTATACGAATGTTAATCCACTGGCATCTAATTTATTTCAATTGTTTCCATAACCTCAAGATGGCAGCTGTGAAAAATTTTAAAATCTCCTTGTTTTTTCTTGTGTCCCAACTATGCGATTGAAGTTTGAATACTACACGTTCACAATAATCTGCATGTAACAGTACATAACTCTAGGACCTACATATATAAAATCCAACATGGCGACCATCCGAAATATTTAGTCGGTTCTCAATATCTACGAATCTATTACTGCAATCAAACTGAAATTGTGTATGTTGCTAGAGGCAATTAACATAAGTAGGATATATGAAAATAGGCTGTATAGTTCTTCACGGAACTACTTGTTAAATCTACGAACACATTCAATACAAGATTTGTATTGGCATTTAACCGTACTGATCTTAACACCCTACCATACACTGTATCGACCGCTACCTTTTTTAGCCTATTTTCATTTTATGAAAAAAAAAAAGACTTTGAGATCACCTTTTGTGTGTGTGTGTGTGTGTGTGTGTATGTGTGTGTGTCCGTCTGTGTGTCCTCCCCTAATAACGTTTAAACTGCTGGACCGAGCTCAATGAAACTCGGTAAGGTCATAGCACCGTTTCGGCCGACTCCGACCGTGCCCTTCAAATTTTATTACGTCTCACCAATCCAACTTGGCGGCTGTGCGAATTATTTCGCCGGCATTCTATATCTCTGAAACCATTACCGATATCACGCTGAAATTTTGTACGGTGATAAAGGGAACTACTGGAAGTTCACCTATGTGACATTAAAAAACCTGTTAACTACAAAACCAACATGGCGATCAAGCGAATTTGAAACTATTAAATAGACTTTTCTCGCGATTTAACCATCCAATCGCAACCAAACTGTTGTTTTTTTGAGTCTCCAGTCTTATGACTGGTTTGATGCAGCTCTCCATGCCTCCCTGTCCTGAGCTAATCGTTTCATCTCTACATAGCTACCCCACCCTACATCCGAGGCAATCTGTTTAACATATTCTAACCTTGGTCTACCCCTACAGTTCTTATCCTCAACCCTTCCTTCCATAACTAAGCTTGCTATTCATGTGTGTCTTAGTATGTGTTACCAACCTATCTCTTCTCTTCATTAGCAGTCGCCAGAAACATCTCTCCTCTCCCACTAGTCTTAATACCTCTTCGTTTGTAACTCTATCTACCCATCTGATCTTCATCATTCTCCTGTAACACCACATTTCAAACGCTTCAAGTCTCCTCTTTTCTGCTGCAATCAAACTTAGTACAGTAACTGTCTGTACACATTGTCATGCACTGGCATCTAATTTAGTTCAATTGTTTACTTACCCTGAAGATGGCGGCTGTGCGAAATTTTAAAATCTCGATTTTATTTCTTGTGTCCTAATCATGCGATTGAAGTTTGAATACTACACCTGCACAGTAATTGTCATGTAATTGAATATTAATTTAAGACGTACATTTATAAAAATGCAACATGGTGGCCATCCGAAATATTTAGACGGTTCTCAATATGTACGAATCTATTACAGCAATCAAACCGAAATGTTGTATGTTGATAGAGGCAATTAACATAAGTAGGATATATGTAAGTAGGCTTTAGTTCCTCACGGAACTACTTGTTATCAGTGCTTCATCCCCTATCCAGCCTTAGATTCAAATGCCAAATGATTGCGCTAGGATTCGATCCAGTGATCATGGGGAACAGTAGGTGAGAATGTTATCGTTGTGGTACACAGCAAGATACTTTTAAACACAATTCCTGGAGCTCTAACATAATACTGGCGTCTTGTGTTGCGCAGATAAAACAGGCTTACTGAAGCTAGACGGCCTCAGCTAAGGTAGAAGAGGAACTGGAGGCAGATGCACATTTCCACATGCACCATTAGCACATTCAGCCATAACAGACCTCACCCCATCCAGCCAAACCACCCCCATTGTCCTAAAAATAAAAAATAAAAAAACATGTATTGTATTGGCATTAAACCGTATTGCTCTTACCACCCTACCAAACACTGTATCCTCCCTTCCTATTTTTATCCGTCCTTCATCCCCTAACCATCCTCGTTCGTATTCACTCTTTATATGTCCATCTCTCCCCCACCTCCAACTCAAATCCCCAACCACTCCCAAATGAACATGCTTAAATAAAAGCCCTATAGTGTAATACATTGGAAAATTTATTTTTATACCCTGCAGCTTTTAATACCTGCCACAGTCACTGTAATTACGCCTAATTACAGGCCACATGTTTTTCGAGTACAGAACTGAAATAAAAAATTATTAAGCTTTATAAAGGACACTTTTCGAATATTGAGTTCCTCTCAGTTGAAATGGTGTGGAGTAAAATTATTGCCTGTTGCAGAAAATCAAGCAGGCACGGTAAAATGTGACATTTGATAAAGAGATTTGGTTCACATGAATCTGAAGATAATAATAATAATAATAATATCGTCCCATAGAGAGATCCAGAATGTTCGAGTGTTAAGAGGAGCAAATTTGGACCCCGACCACTATATCTCCAAGGTCAAGCTAAGATTTCTACCTCGGAATACTAAAAAAAAAATACACAAACTTACTAAGTTTGATTTAGAAAAACTTTCAAATTGCAACCAGTTCACGGAGAAAATGGAAAACCTGGAATGTAAAACCTGGGATGAAGTGAGGGAGAACCTAGTGAAAGTTGCCACGGATATTGCGCCATTACTGAAGCAGAAGAAGCATGCCTGGTGGACGACTACCTGTGATGAAGCGGTGACACTGAGACAAGCAGCCTGGCTTAAGTGGAACTCACAGAAGACACTAAACAACAGGGATAAGTTCATAGAGCAACGAAAGTTAACTGCCACGATCATCCGACAAGTAAAACGGCAGTTCACAAAGGACCAACTGACCCAGTTGGATGACGATTTCAAGAAGAACAACACCAGAAATTTCTACATAGGATTTAAACGGAACCTCAGCCGTTATAATCCTCCCAGCCTCCACTTCAGAGGACCGGATGGACAGATAGCCTATAATGATATGGACAATTGCCACCTTCTGGCCAAGTACTTCGAGAATCTCCTTAACTGTGAATCACCTGACACATTCTTCACTTATCAAGACACCATCAGGCAACCAAACTCTCAACCACCAACCAAAGAAGAAGTGATAGACATAATCAAGTCCTTGAAAAACAACAAACCATCAGGTGAAGACTCAATTGTAGCGGAACTATGGGAACAAGCTGGGAATAGGACTATAGGCAAGTTGACAGAAATCTTCCATGACATTTGGGAGACTGAAACATTGCCTAGTGACTGGACCTCTGCTTTGATTCATCCCCTACATAAAAAAGGAGACTTGACCGACATCAACAACTATCGAGGAATCTCGTTAGTACCTGTGACATACAAGATATTTTCTAAGGCCTTATTAAACAGAGCTGAGCCCCAGCTAGACCCTCGACTAGGAGAATACCAGACAGGATTTAGAAAAGGACTTTCTTGTACGGAACAGATACTGAACTTGAAATCAGTGCTACGGCAAGCAAAAATGGCTAGTAAGAAATATGTCATCATTTTTGTTGATTTTAAGAAGGCGTATGATTCGGTTGACGGTCTCCTACTCTCATGAAGATCCTGCAAGAACTAGGACTAGACGAGAAGACACATAACCTTATCCAACAGACTTTAAAGAACACCATGTCACGAGTGAAGTTCAGAGGAACCCTCTCTGAAAGTTTTGAAATTATCTCAGGAGTAAGACAGGGAGACGGTCTCTCATCTCTCCTCTTTAACTGTGACCTGGAAAAGGTGATAAGGGAGTGGCGAAAGGAGCTAACTAGTCAGGGGGTACCAAGTGGTATCACTTTGGGACACACGTGCAATGGGCTTAGTGTTGATTGCCTGGCATTTGCCGACGACCTGGCACTTCTATCTCATTCAATAAAAACGTCTGTGAAACAACTTAATGTTCTCATGCAACAAGCAGCTAAGGTAGGACTATATGTGTCACTTGGAAAAACACAGTACATCACAAACTTCAGTGAATCTCCTTGTACACTGCATTTGGACCAGGGAGAGATCAAGAAAACTGACAGATATAAGTACCTAGGAGAATGGCTTGAACCGAATCTCTCGGAAGTAAGGGCATTATCAACTCGAGGTAACAAGTTAGAAATGGCTTATCAACTAACCAAGAACACATATAATAAGAAGTGTCTCTCCCGAAAGACCAAAATGAGACACTACCAGACAGTTATACGTCCTGAAGCCTTATATGCATCAGAATGTCTAGTATTCAACCGGAAGGGACTCACGGACAAACTCGAACTACAGGAGAGAAAGATAATGAGGAAGATATTGGGACCTGTTAAGGAAGGTAATGAATACAGAAGGCGGCCTAATCAAGAGCTCTACACGTACTGTGAAAGAATCACGGATGTTGTTAGAAAACGACGTCTAGCATTTTATGGACACGTATACAGGATGCATCCTACCAGGTTGACCAATCTGCTCCTCGGTTACTGGCAAAAGCGGAAGACCAAGTCACCATGGCTGTGGGAAGTGAGCAAAGATCTGCAAGAACATGGAGGGACAGAAAGAGTCTTAAAAGACCGGACATCTCTCAAGAAGATGCTTCAGCAATTGAGGATCCAGGGCAAACCGCCAAGAAAGAAAACAGGTGCCCTCTGGACCCAGGAGAGGAGGGAACAACACAGCCAGAGGATGCGTAACTACTGGGCAAACATCAAAGCCCACTCCAAATGTAACAGTTGAACGTCGTGGTCCATAGATGGCCTATTCGAAACAAGAAGAAGAATATCGTATGGCCTCGGGTTATTTGCTTGTTATTTGCACCCACAGGGCAGCTTGCATGTCGAATTTCGTTGTTCCTTGAAATACTATGAAAATCTGTGGAGTCTAAGCTCCTTGAACACTAGAGCACTTTCGAGTAGAGAAATGAGGAACTTTGTGTTGGAGGAAAATCCCGAGATTAATTTTGCCATTATGAACACGGCCTACTGAATTCAAATGGGTTCTTTAACATGCCAATATCGTATGACATGGTGTAGTAATTTTTCCGTCTTTCAAGTGTCACTTAACACCGCCAGGAGCAAACCTGAAAGCTTGGGGTTAGTAGACCGATACGTTGACCACTCACCCACCGTGGTAAGCTTATCTGAAGATTAAAAGATAATTACTTTTATTGACAGAGTCGACAATCAAACTAGGACCTCAGGGTGATAGTTACACTGCGAGGGAGTCGTGTTGAATTTGAATGACAGCCTGTTGTTTTGTTTTTAGCCTACTTTCGATTTTTGCAAAAAATGAAAGTAGACTTATGAGATCACTACAGGGCGAAATAATGTGTGTCTGTCTGTGTGTGTGTATGTGTGTGTGTGAGTCTGTGTGTGTGTGTGTATGTGTGTGTGTACCCTGAATGTCAATTCGAGCACGGTGAGCGCAAATTGAACGAAATTTGGTACAAAGGTAGCACTAGCAAAGGACACCTCAGTGTCATGTTTTATATCGCCGCCATCTTGACGGAAACGTAATGGCGGCCACACAAATGTTCAAAGCATAAATCAAATTACGACTAACCTAATCATCCGATCTCTACCAAATTTTGCAACAACATACCTTTATAGGGGCAGCATCCTTTGACCAAACTAATAGGTCATCAGAATAATAGTTTGCGGATGGCGGCCATCCTTGTGTGAAAATCGATTGCCCCTATTAATTCGAACACGGTGAAACCGAATGGAATGAAATTTGGTACAGAGGTAGCACTAGCAAAGGGCACCTCAGTGTCATATTTTATATCGCCGCCATCTTGACAGAAACGTAATGGCGGCCACACAAATATTCAAAGCTTAAATCAAATTACGACTAACATAACCATCCGATCTCTACCAAATTTTGCAACAACATACCTTTATGGAGGGAGCATCCTTTGACAAATCTAATAGGTCATTAGCCTAATAGCTTGCGGATGGCGGCCATCTTTGTGTCAAAATTGATTCCCCCTATTAATTCGAACACGGTGAAGCCGAATGGAACGAAATTTGGTACAGAGGTAGCACTAGAAAAGGCCACCTCAGTGTCATGTTTCATATCACCGCCATCTTGACGGAAACGTAATCGCGGCCACCCAAATGTTAAAGGCTAAAATGTAATTTCGACCAACCTAATAATCTAGTCTCTACCAAATTTTTCAACAACAAATCTTTATGTGGGAAGCATATTCTGACCAAACTGCTAGATCATCAGCCCAATAGTTTGCAGATGGTGGCCAAGTATGTGTGCAAATCGATTCCCCCTATCAATTCAAACACGGTGAAACCGAATTGAACGAAATTTGGTACAGAGGTAGCACTAGCAAAAGGCACCTCAGTGTCATGTTTTATATCGCCGCCATCTTGACGGAAACGGAATGACGGCCACCCAAATGTTAAAAGCTTAAATGAAATTTCGACCATCCTAATAATTTGATCTCTACCGGATTTTGCAACAACATGCCTTTTTGTGGAAAGCATCTTATGACTGACTACAAGGTCATCAGCCCAATAGTTTGCAAATAGCGGCCATGTATGTGTGCAAATCCATTCCCCAGATAAATTCAAACACGGTGAAACCGAATTGAATGATTATTTTACAGAGGTAGCACTAGCAAAGGGCACCTCATATTCATGTTTAATATCCCTATAGCACGTTGTATTTCAACAAGCTACTACAACCAACATTCAATTATACTCCTTGAAAAGGACAAAGAGTTATAACAATACCCATGCATTTAGGAGAAAGTAGGCTATATGTTCTTTACTGAACATCTTGTTTCTCTTCAAACAGGTAACATGTCGTAAAGCTTGTTATTCCAACGTAAACACATATAATCACAATTACAAGTCATCCCAACCTCAAAAATGTTCAATGATCCATTACATCAGTTCCACGTACTGCTCGTGTCCATGCTCTGTCAACTTGCGGGGTGAGGTGGTGGCTGACGGGAAGAGAAGGGCCTGTCAACAGCCCGCTGTGTCATCTGGAATTCATCTCTATTCCAACACTGCTAACATAGGGCCGTCGCTCAAACCACTGTGGTGTTTCGAATGTGTGAATGAGTCACGGGCCAATGTATTTGGTTATGTTACTACACACGGACCGGGAATCCTCATTGCTCTTCACCATCACTCCTCATAATCCGCGATCCACATTCCTCTCAGGTTCACGAAGCATGGACCCGAGCAGTGAGTGTCTTAAGGTTTACTATTTTCTTTCTGATTCACTATAAACCTACTTCTCATTTCAAAATTACTCTTTCTTTATAGAACATTGACGTTTCCACTTCGAACTGTCTTTTCAATAGATCTATCTTTCATCGTTAATCTAAAGATTGTAACAGATCTGATTTTTAGTTTTTTCGAGTATATGAAACATTTTAGTTAGTATTTTGGAAATCATTTTGAAATCAGTCTTTTTATAATATTTTGTGTCAACATTGCAACTTCATATGTATCATCAACTACTGTTTGCTAAAGTAGGCAACACTGTACTGAAGAATTACAATTTATTGACAGGGTATTATATTCGTATTTCATTAAAATTTGTCAAAATGGATTTTGGTCTTTTTCTTGTCTTTCCGAACCAGTTTTATGGCGATTGTAATACTGAGTGAAACTTAATTATAATATGGGTAGATGAGATTTTTAGAAATGAGACACATCCATATAGATGATAATTAAATCTATACAGATGAAGCTTAAATCTATAAACATGAGACTTAAATCTATGGAGATAAGACTTAATTCTACAGAAATGAAACATAATCTATAAAGATGAGACTTAAATCTATAGAGATGAGACTTGATCTAGAAAGATGAGACATATCTATAGAGAAAAATCCTTTTCTATAGAAATGAGACTTAAATCCATAGAGATAAGACTTAATTCTACAGAGATTAAATATAATCTATAAAGATGAGACTTAAATCTATAGAGATGAGACTTAGTCTATAAAGATGAGACTTAAATCTATAGAGAAATATCCTTATCTATAGAAAAAATAAAAAAACACAGCCAGCTTCCGAGGATATGAACTGTGCTGGCTGCCGAAGCCTGTCGCACTCCCCTGGAGCAATGATTAAATGATTGACAGATGAAATGAAATGACAGTGGAAAGTGTTGCTGGAATGAAATTTGTGACAGGGAAAACCGGAGTACCCGGAGAAAACCCTGTCTGCCTCCGCTTTGTCCAGCACAAATCTCACATGGAGTGACCAGGATTTGAACGACGGACCCAGCGGTGAGAGGCCGGCGTGCTGCTGCCTAAGCCACGGAGGGTCTATTCTTCTCTATAGAAATGAGACTTAATTCTATAGAGATAAGACTTATTTCTACAGAGTTGAAACTTAATCTATAAATATGATAATTATATCTATAGAGATAAAGCATTCGCCCAGGTGCTCAACTTGTGGGACGTGGGTTGGCAATCATGGGAACCCACCTTCCAGTTACTTGTGCCAGACTCCTCTCTCTCATCATTCCTGTCGACCTTCCTTGGTCAACACTTATTCTTCTCCGACCCCGATGGTATTAGGATATCTGAGGCATAAGGAGTCTCTCCCTTTCCCACCTTAATTGGCCCTTGTATCATCTTTTCTGATACATTTATTCTTCGAGGATTTTAACCTTTCCTTTTTCTTTTCATGGTATCTCCTGTCTTCTGCCCAAATCCCTAAAGGAGACAGGGTGTATCCAACAACTGAACGGACGGCTACATTAGAGAGGAATAATTCCTTCTAAAAGAAGGACGTTGCTAGATCAAGCCACCCCAAGGTCATTTACGACGACATAACTGACTGTATGGAAGATAAAGTTCGATAAATTTTGAATATCTCATTCTACATTAATACCTTAAACAGGCTGTTCCAAATCCACGAGTTTGATTAGGCGTACACGCGAGTACTCAGCAGTGATGCTCGGAGGACGGTTGGAGAGGGACTGGGGGTGAGAGCCAATACATCACTGGGCGAAGGTCATAACACAAGTCCATGCGCTTCTAGCCAGTCTTGATGTATTCACCGTGCAGTGACGGCAGCCCCCACAGCAGAGCTGTAATGCATGTTGCAGGTTTACTCACACAGGGCGGCGAGTACTCGGCTGCTCACTGGCAAGCTGCTCGGCTGAACTAGACTGACCACCAACGTTGAAGCCAACTGTATTCCAACTTGTTCCTTTTCTCCGTATTTGTTTGTTAGCATCACCATTAAGCCATTGCTATATGCATCTTTTTTAATAATGTAAACTTATATCCATAGGCCTGTTATATATCGACGTGCAGCCGTAAAACTCAGCAATGTATTTTACTTTTTGTCATTTCGTATTCTAACAACGAGTAAACATCAGTAATTTTTATAAGAGAACACCTACAAATTAACATGCTTTGTTCACCCATGCAAGAAACATTAAAACTGTCTCCACGTGTCAAATTTATCCTAATTAACCCTGGAAAGGTGGCGCTTGTTGATACAACGTGAGAGGTGGCGTGGGGGACTTTCTGACCCCTATGACGGAACTTGCTCTGATGACAAAATTACTAAGTTTTATGTCCGTAACATACATTGATGTATTGGGTTTATTAACTGCATGATATTTTAATGAAAATAAATGCATATTAGCTTCACAGCATCGGTTACCAAACAATATATCTGAATCCAAAGGTACCCTACCACACTATAACACGTTATGAATCAAATTGTATACACCCAATGAGTTCACGGAGCTAATTATTATGATGTGCCCAGTACCTGAATGAAACACCAACGAACCATCAAACCAATATTTACCAAACTTTCAAAAAAACAGGCTTTCAATAAATCAACTATGGGGTTCTCTAACAGGCACCGCTTGACAATAATGCCTGAAACAAGCCCACACTAACAAAATAAATTTGCCCCAGGTCACAGAAGACCCCGCGCCACCACTCCCGGGTTGAGTTTCTCATTTTGACCGCTAAATATCATATCCGATAGCTGGAGTTACTAATACGACATTTCATATCGAATGTCCTATATGCATTAACCGGAAATTGAACTCGATTGATCTGACCTGAGGGCTGGAACGGGGTGCACTCAGCCTAGTGAGGTCAATTGAGTAGCTGTCTGACAGTGAGGGAGCGCCCCGGTCTTGAAAACCGAGATTAAAGGCCGGAGAGACCTGACCAACTGATCACGCGTCACTCAACTGTCTGTGGTATAAATGGCTGGGAATGGGCTGTAGTATCACGAGGTTGTTTTTTTTTTTTTGCTGATATGGAAATTAAAAGTGAACGAACGGAGAACGAAAGTAATGGTAATTCAGAAAAATATGGAAGAAAATAAAGCCGATGACTCGAGAATTGAAGAAGTGAAACAATTTTGTTATCTCGGTAGTATAATCCCAGAAGACAATAGATGCTTAATGGAAGTGAAGAGAAGGATTGCATTGGAAAAACAGGCATTTATGACTAAGAAAAACATTTTATTCAGCTAACATAAATGAACTTAGATGTAAGAAAATCCATTGATAAATAATTTGTATGGAATACACTGCTCTATGGAAGTGAAAGTTGGACTCTGGGTAAATTGGAAAAGAATCGATTTGAAGCTGCTGAAATGTGGATATGACTGAAAATGTCATGAACGAGCTGGATGAAAAGAAAAACCAACCTGGAAGTCTTAAGGAAAGTCAAAGAAGAGAGAAGATTAATGAAGGAAATGGCTAAGAGAAAAACAAAATTTATTGGACATGTCATCAGACACACCACTTTCATCGTTATCATTCTTGAAGGGAAAATGCTGGGAAAGAAAGGAAGAGGACGGCCTAGGACAAAGTATTTGGAAGACATCAAGAATAGAATGGGATGTGACAAATACATGGAACTGAAATGAACCGCCAACGACAGAAGGGTGTGGTTGTATCGACAAGGTAGCCTTTAGAATATGAAAGAATGATATACAGTAATACAGTGTATCGGCCATTTTTATAATGAGCGAGCACTTTGGAGAAATTTAATTTAATATATTAAATTATGAGATGAAATATTCCAAATACGCTAATTACACAACTGCACAGGAAAAAGCTGAAATTAATGCAATATTTTTCCGCTTCAGGTTGGTGGAAAAAAAATTAAGATATATCGCAGAAGAATTAGAAGGTAAGTGCCACATTAATATGAGTTAAAGTACTTTCATCCAAGGCTAATGCACGAACATTATGCGGTTTGTAGGAATGACGCTCAAGAAGTGGAATATAATTTTGACGGATTATTGCAGGGTGTGCGTTTTTCTTTCTCCTTAATGATCGCCTACATATTTGGCGCACTGCACATTTTATTCTTTCTTTTCTCCCGACCCCATTAGGAACTGTGGTATATTTCAAGCTCCCCTCAAGATGGAATCATACTCTTTCCATTCTGCACTTCGCATGAATTCTACACGGCGCGACGTGCAGAACAGATCATCCACTTGGTGTGGTTTCAGGGTACATATTGCGACTCCAGATCTAGTGGTCCTGAGTTCAATTCCCAGATCTGCCGAGAAATTCCTTTTGCACGCCTATGTCGAGTGGGGTTCGATATTAAAATATTTAACTTCCACTCCGATGTGTAGTCCCAAACGACTTGACAATAGCTCGTACTCACAGCGCTTGTATGACTTCTGTGCTCTATTCCAGTATTGTGCAGCTATCTAGTGGTCTACGAGAGAACGCATTTTCCCAATATACTGTAGTTTGCGGGAATTGTAATGAATTTTTAACCTTCGTTATTCTCGAATTTGTATGACAGTTTTACTGATAATATAGATTGAATGTAAACATGGCGTCTCCTAGGCTCACGGAACTGGATATTTTAGAAATTAATTAGGAATGGAGCAGGATGCATATCCTTTGGGAAATGGAGTTCAATAGGTTCTGGTATGAGGGTAGAAAAGGATTACACTCAACCTTGCGAGGATATCTTTACATGCACGTTTGAAAGAAGTTAGGAAGGTACAACTTGTACCGTTACGAGGACAGATAAACCATAGTGCTTAACATGAGGAAAACATTACTGAAACTTGAAGGATCGAATCCTGACACAGTAAGTTGGCATTTGGGGGTGCGCAAATGTGAGGGAATCGTGTCAGTAAATTTAGTGGCACGTTTAAGATACCTTTCTTGGTATCATTCCGGCAACCTGGCGTCTCTAATAGCAGCAGTAGTTAAATGCGACGTGAAATCGACAACAGTATTATTAAATTATTATTTATTTAGGCGAAAATTTCCCTACAGGAGAGCGATTATACTTGACAACATGACGTCATTTGGAGGTGTGTCTCCTCCGCTCCACGCAAAATCTCTTCATTCTCGCGGAATGCTCCCTCTTCCTCTCATCCGTCCCATTTTACCCAGGTTGTCGTAATGATCTTGGTTCAAACTTAACATTCGCAACATTTGTCTGGCACTCAGTTCGGTCTTCGAAATTTTTTATGCTGATTACTTTTAAGTCTCTCTGTACCTCTTTAAGCCATTCTGTGCCACATTTACTCTGTGTTATAATACCAAGAAATTTCTTTGGTAATCTGGAGGTGGACATCCTGTGGATATTAGTGTAAAATTTGGTTCTGCGTTTTCTAATTTCGTCCGTTATCGTATTGGTATTTTGATAGAGTTCTGTACTAGGTCTCTTCATCCAAATGTCGTTTCTGTTGATTGCTCCGTAGATCTTCCGGAGAACTTTTCGCTCCTACATTTTCCATTTCCCTAATCTTGGAATGACCATCGATTACTATTGTTTCAGACGCATATGTTGCTTATGGAAGAATAACTGTTTTATAATGTCGTAATTTGGCGTTCGTCGAAACGCATTTCTTGCTGTAATGGGCCCACGTTAGCCTGTAGGCCCTCCGGACCTTAGTGATTCTGTCTTCAAAGGCGGTTCGATTAAGTCCCGAGGGCTGTATGATTTCGGGAAATTATTTAAAAATGCAGACTTGGGCGATTTTCCCGTATTACTATTACTACATTGTTGAAGCCAGATGAATGATCTCGTACTGGAGATTATGAAAGGAAGAAAAAAAATCGAAAATTACGTGGGTGTTAGTTATGTGAATTTTCCTTGAGGAGTCGATGGATAAGTGTACAAATATTCAGATTTCTTTATTCTATTTTAAACATGAAAGAATAGCATGAAAAGAAAACCAATGTGAGAAAAATTTTAAAGGAAAACACATGGAGTTCACCCGTTTTTTATTCTACTAAAAACACACCCTGTCGGAAACAAAACACAACTTAGCGATACAGCCAAGCTAGGTAAAAGGGGGGGGGGGATAGCGGTGGCTAATACGTAAATGTTATCTGGATCAGGTGTACTATGTACTTTTTATACAATAAACCTAGGCCGGTATGCGCGCCAGTATTAAAGGTGCCGGGATGTCTTCAATAGACCGAGCAGCGCTTAGTTCGAATTACTTTTTAGTCCACCCGTGGCGAAGACAGTTCCACGGTCTTTAATAGTTGTAGACCTTCCTGTATTCAATAACATACATTCTTATCTAGATTTGGCAACGTCACACAAATAAACATGACATCAGACAGCACATAGGAACAAAGGGGGGAGAAAGGAAAAACCAGTTTCGTCCAGTTAACACCCGGGTTCAGTCGACCACAACCGGTGCTAGAGTGAACACGAAACTGCTCGAAGTTCCAGCCAGGAAGACAACCAGATAAGTATCAGCCTGTATTATTACAGTATAATCATAGTTGATTTTTTACAACCATATAATCACCCCAAACAGACAAACTCCGGACTTCTATCACCATTTTAGCATTTCACCTACCATTAGATATACTACATTTAGCATACACCGACAGTTGCATTACCAATACTGCAAATAAATAATTGTACATATTGTCAATATTTTTCATCTGTATTCTCAAACATAGATGTTATAGCCTAAGTGTAATGGATCTGATGATGATCGCTTGACGATCGAAACTGGTCATCCTAGTGTATTTATTAATCGCATGTAATTTTTTCAGGATTAGGGCATAACCCAGCTCTTTTTGGGTACATTCGTGTTGACCGACTGAAAAGCACCAAACTTTTGTTTTGA
This sequence comes from Meconema thalassinum, assembly GCA_946902985.2. Taxonomy (NCBI): domain Eukaryota; kingdom Metazoa; phylum Arthropoda; class Insecta; order Orthoptera; family Tettigoniidae; genus Meconema; species Meconema thalassinum. The sequence goes on from OX336391.1 coordinate 649,714,370, forward strand.
GGAAAAATAAACCCTAATACAGGAATATTCTCTGAAAATTCTTGTTCTTTTTCCTCCGGTAGCATCCAGAAATACAACATCGCAGTAGTTAAATATTAGACTCTTAACAAATTATACGGTGGATAGCATTATGGCTCTTTTGTCGGATCAAATTGGAAGATTCAGAAGAAACATGGATTCATGGAATGGGAAATCAGATGAATCAGATAATTTTGCAGGTGTTTTTGCATGCCTGTAATTAATTTTATGTAGTTTTCACTAGCTCCTTAATAAATATTGAGCGACAGCAGTGTGGCTCTCATGGCCAACGGAAGTAAGAGTTTGGAAACTTATTTCAGTTGAGTTCTTTTAACTTGAAGTCAGGGAAAGTTAAGATAATACATCTGCCATACACCCTATATTATTACGATTCTATTGAATGCTAATTTATGAGCATTCCGTGCTGTAATAGCCCACCCTAATAATGCAAATAATATACAGAAGATAGTGCAACCTCCGGCATAATAAGCCAAAGTGTGTTAGATCGCAATTAATAACTAAGGAGGCTTCAAAAAGTAACGAGCCGGAGGCTGGAATGTGCAAACCGGTGAAGACATCGGCTAATCGTGGCCTGTGTAACGAGATGTGGTTCCGACCAGAGCGTGGAAGGTCACAGCCCGTCGCTAGAGGGCACCCGTGCACGTCACATGACGATACAAAGCGAGCAGCAGCATGCATCAATCGCCCAACGTTGCCAGTCGCATTGCAAGCAGTGACATGGAGGTGTCAACCGAAGAGCAAAGAGGTATTGTTCGGTTTCTGACAGCGGAAGGAGTAGGGGGAACGCACATTCAACGCCAAATGTCACAAATATACGGCGAACACTGCATGTCGCTTGCAAGGGTCAAGGCGTGGCACAAGCGCATCAGGGAAGGACGGGTGTCATTAGCCGACGATGCCCTGTCTGCCCCCCCCCCCCCCCTTGCATTACCGATGACAATGTCCAGCTGGTTGATGCACTCAATACCCTGGACCGCCGAGTGACAGTGAACGCCATAGCCGCCGTGGTCGCTCCACGACAATGCACGACCTCATACGGCCAACACAGTTGCGGCACTGACTTATTAGCCTACTTTCCACATTTTGCAAAAATGAGGAAAAAGTAGACTTATGAGATCGATCCGGGAAAATGTGTGTCTGTCTGTCTATCTGTCTGGCTGTGTGTGTGTCCCCCCCCCCCCTATCAACTCCTAAACGGCTGCAGCAATCAAAACCAAATTTAGTATGAGTAAAGATGTACACCGGAATAGCTCACGTCCATATTTGAAAATGATGTCAGTGCTACCAACTGCTGAAAAACGCACTAGAAATTTGAGCTCCATGTTGGATATCCTGCAAGGTATGCATGGGAGCTATTCCAAAATTGGCACACATGTAGATAATACTATTTCAGTTTAATTTCCAGGAGGCCAACCATGACAGTGTTGCCAAAATAATTTTAAGTCTTCTGATAGGTCCAATGTTTAAATGCATATAACTTCTACACTATCAATTGGATTTCAACCACATTTTGTATGTAATATCTGTACATAAACAGATATGACTGCGCGTATTCTTAAGAGCCACCAGGGCTGCCAACTGTTAATAATTGCTCTCTCTATTTATTTATTTTATCCAAATACCAATATATCAGAAAGTATGCAAGCCAACAGCTTTAAACTATGCACACGTATATTCTGACATTTTAGATTAATTTGGAGTAACTTATATACGTCAGTTCTACCAACATGATTATAAGCCTGCAGATAGTACCAATTTTTAAATACATCTAACTTCTATACTATCAGTTGGATTTCAACCAAATTTCGTATGTGCTATGTGTACCATAACAGATATGACTATAAGTATTGTTACAGGCCGGACGTTTGTTTTAGACGAGTGAAAAATCCTAATGGAAGGCTGGAGGCGAGTTACTACAGTACCTGTCTTGTTATCAGCAGTCCCAAGCGGTCCGATGATTGAAAACGCTGTTTCACACTACTGGTCAAGTACAGTCATTGGCAAATATAATGACGTTCTGTTCGCAACTACGTAACGTGTACTTCCGTGTCACACAATACTTCGACGTGGACTGTACTGTCTGATAAAGTATGGAATTCCATTAAATCACATCGGTGGTGACAAGTGTCAAGCGATAGGGTGAGAGAGTGAGTGTGTGTAGGCTCACCTGCAGGCTTCAAGGTCAAGGGCAATCGTCTAAAACAAACGACCGGCCTGTAAGAGCAATCAGGGCTGCCAACTGTTAATAAATGCTGTCTATATTTTTTTTTACCCTAATATCAATATATCAGAAAGTATGCAAGCCAACAGCTCTATACTTTGCACACGTATAGCACCTGACATTCTAGATTAATTTGGAGTAATTAATACAAGGCAGTGCTGCCAACATGATTCTATGCCTGCTGATATGTCCAATTTTAAAATACATGTAACTTCTATACTAAAAAATGGATTTCGTCCAAAATTGGCACAACAAGATATCATAATATTTCAGATTATTTCTGACCAGCACACGCATGTCATTGTTGGCAACATGCTTTTATGCGTGCTGATAGATCCAGTGTCTAACTGCATGTAACGTCCATTGGACTTCAACCAAATTTTGTATTCTGTACCTTAAGAAATGGAACTAAGAATATATTCAGTCACCAGAGCTGCCAACTGTAGTGCTCTATTAGGCTACATTATACCAGGTATATTTTGAACTAATTAGATATTTCGATATTACCAACTTAATTTCGTCATTATTCTATATAGGTTCTCATATCCTGTAGAATAATCATTGGCATGAAAAGTAGGCTGTATAGTTCTTCACGGAACTTCTTGTTTTTTTTTTCTTTATCTCCTAAGTGGAGCATAGGGCATCAATGAATTTCCGCCTCGGACTCTGTTCTGCACCATCCTCCTTATCTCGTTCCAGGTCTTCCCTCCTTTCTCCATTCCTTCTGTTATTACACTCCTCCTCCAGGTGTTCCTTGGTCTGCCTCTTCACCTGCTACCTTGTGGATTCCATTCCAGGGCTTATCTTGCTATGTTGTCTCCATCTCGTCGTAATGTATGCCCAATCCATTTCCATTTCCTACGACGCAGCCCAATATAAATGGGTGTTTGCTGTGTTCTTCTCCATAGCTCTTCATTGGAGATAACTTGTGGCCACCATATCCTCAGGATATTCCTCAAGCATCTATTCACAAATATTTGGAGTCTGTTAATCAGTTGTTTGTTGGTCTTCCAAGTTTCACACCCATAGAGCAATATTGACTAGACATTTGAGTTGAAGATGCGAAATTTGGTATAGGTGTTAAGTTCCCTTGCTTTCCAAATTGGTCTCAACATTGTGAATGCTCCATTAGCCTTATTTATTCTATTTCCCATATCCTCCAAAGTACCTCCCTCAGAGGGGACCATACTTCCCAGGTAGCAAAACTGTTTGACTTGATCGATCTCTTGATTCCCTAGAAATGATGGTGCCTTATTTCGGTTATTATCGCGCATCTCCTTGGTTTTCCTTCCATTGATCTTCAATCCCACCTCAGATGCTTCAGTTCTTAAATCATTCAGCTTTGCTTCAATATCTTTGTAGCTGCTGGCTAGCAAGCACAGGTCGTTTGCGAAATCCAGGTCCTCCAACCTGTCTGTAAGTCCCCACTGGATACCTTTTCGGCGATTCATTGCTTTCTTCATGATAAGATCCAGCACCATGAGAAATAGTATTGGAGACAGCAAACATCCTTGTTTAACTCCTGTATTTACTGGAATGGGCTCCGACAACATCCGCTGATGTAAAACTTGACAGGTGTAATTCTCTTACATTTCTTGAGTAATCTGTATAATTTTCTTTGGAATCCCAAACTCTTTCGTGGCTTGCCAAATCTTCTCTCTCATTATACTATCAAACGCCTTATCAAAATCAACGAACAGTAGGTACATTGACGATTGGTTTCTGTAATTATACCTCCGGCTCGTTACTTTTTGAACTCACCTTATAGGACAAATCAGTACATTTTCTCAGTGAATAGATCCAGGCTTAATTAACTGAGATAAAATCTCTATTCTACAGTAGTAAAATGTTGGGTTTAATGTTTGACGGCTTCGGTGGCGTAGTTGGTAGCATGCTGAGCTCGTATGTCCTATGTCAAACACGGCCGAAGTCGTCTACATTTCATAGATTTATGGCATGTAAAAGAACCTTCCACTATCTAAACTTGTGTGAAGCAAAATGTGCAGGTTAGGTTTGATTAATGCTCTTAAGTTTCAGCGTTCGTCGGTAGGCGCTGGTTGCGATGGCTTCTAGTAGTAGACAAGTTCACAGATAGGTGTCGTGGAAGGGAGCATTTGGTAGCGAAAGTAGGAACTACTTGAAATTTCGTCTGCAGTCGTTACTTGAATTAAAACAGATAACACACAATAATACAGTCATCAAAATTAACGCCGGTTATCAGACAGATTCTACACACACCCAAAGTACACGGGTCTAAATCACCGCGTTGTCGCTGCCCCTAAACTAAGGAACCAACCAATCAATGTTTATCCGTCATTTATGCAGGAATTCTTGTGGTGACGCGTCGTCTCCCTGTGAAGACCTATGGGATAGCAGATCGTCCTGGAGGTTCACTAATCAAATACGGCGTCAGAGCGGGAGTAATGCATCTCACAAACTGAATCCGGAAATTCAAGGGAGCGCCGAGGAGCATCACAAACGAGGCTTAGCCTTGGCGAGTCCACGTGTGTACTATTCGGCTCCGGATAAGCCGGAACGAGCAGATTACTGGATTAGGCCTCGATGGAATAGAAATAGGAAATATTTTTCTTCTTTGGTTTGTAAAAGATGACCACAAAAAAAGAAATTGTCTACGAATATCGCAATTACAAATTGCATTTGCTTCATGAGCAAAATTCCTTCCACATGATTTGAATACTGGTTTATTGATGGCATATTGACTTTCGCTTTGGAATATTGGGAAGACAATCTAGAATTGGAAGGATTCACTTCCAGTGGACGTTCTCGTTAATTTATCCTGCATACAGTATATCATAGAAATTAAACATCACAAAGAATCAGCAAGTTCACGAAACAATGCTCACGACACAATACTAAATATTGATGAGAATTTCAAACATTCCCACCAATCACATTGACAGGAACAGAACGACTTCGATATTCATATTTCTTCAATTTAGGAAGACAGGAGAGAATAATCATTAAACAAGTTCATGTAGCTAGCACAAAAGCGAGGCTTGCTGAAGTCAAGGAAATATATTAAACTCACAGATGAGCCTGTTTCCGTCAGTAACCAATATTCCAACGGATTGAGCTGCACATTTCGTAGACAATAACTTACGTTTGGACCACATTCTAACATATTTGGCCTTTCTTATACATAATCACCGACTGAAGAGCATTTTACATACACTCACCAAAAATGACCAAAGACATCACAATCTAAAATGTGAAAATAACATACGAACCCATTTGGTCTTATCCGACGATCAAAATCATAAACTTTTAAACCGTGTTGATGCATTTACAAGGTGAAGGTAAAGTTTGTCCTTTCCGAGATATTATTCAAAAAATCGAATGAATGGAGGATCACGGAAAAGAAACAACCAAAGAAAGAACAACGGTAGGTTTGAATCTACCCATTCTTTAAATTGCTTGACGATCGAAACTGGACATTTTTTAGCCTATTTTCAATTTTGAAAAAATAGGCTTATGAGATCACCTTTTGTCCGTGTGTGTGTGTGCGTGTGTGTGTGTGTGTGATTCGTGTGTGTGTGTGTGTCCCCCTAATAAAATCTAAACCGCTGGAGCGATTTCAATGAAACTCGGTATGTTCATAGCACTATTCCCGGCGACCTCGACCGTGCCCTTCAAATTATGTTACGTCTCACCAATGCAAAATGGCGGCTCTGCGAAATATTTCACTAGCATTCAATATCTCCGAAACTATTACCGATATCGCCCTGAAATTGTGTACGGTGATAAAGGGTACTACTAGAAGTTCACCTATGAGACTTTCAAAAACCTGGTCGCTACAAAACCAACATGGCGGTCAAGCGAAGTTGAGACTTTTAAATAGACTTTTCTCGCGATTTAACTATCCACACGTAATGAAACTTGGTACAGCAAATGTTAATACACATAGTAATGCACTGGAGTCTAATTTAGTTCAATTGTTTACATAACCTAAAAATGGCGGCTGTGCGAAATATTTCACTGACATTCTATATCTCCGAAACTATTACAGATATTACCCTGCACTTTTGTACGGTGATAAAAGGTACTGGTACAAGTTTATTTATGTATATTTCATAAACTTGTAAAGTAAAAAACGAACATGGCGACCAAGCGAATTTGAAATATTTTAATAGACTTTTCTCGTGATTTAACTTTCTGAGCGCAGTGAAATGTGGTACAGTAAATGATTTTGCAGATTGTAATGCACTGCCATCCAATTTAAATCAATTGTTTACATAACCTCAATATGGCGGCTGTGCGAAATTTTAAAATTATGTTTTTATTTCTTGTGTCGTAATCATGCGATCGAAGTGAAAGTTTGAATAATGAACCTAGGCAATAATTGTCCTTGAATGGTACATAATTATATGGCCTATACATATAACAATCCTAAATGGCGAGCTTCCGAAATATTTAGACGGTTCTCAATATCTATGAATCTTTTACAGCAACCAAACTGATTTTTTTTTATTTTCATAGAGACTATGAACATATGTTCACCTATAGGACTTTCATTAACCTGGTGAGCACAAATCCAACATGGCGGCGACGCGAAGTATAAATATTTAAATGGACGATTCTCGCGAATTAACTATCCGAGGGCTGTGAAACGTTGCACGTTAAATGCTTATACAAATGTTGATCCACTGGCATCTAATTTATTTCAATTGTTTGCATAATCACAAGATGGCTGCTGTGCGTAATTTTAAAATCTCGTTTTTACTTCTTGTGTTCTAATCATGCGTTTGAAGTTTGAATACCACACGTACACAATAATCTTAATGTAATGGTACAAAAATAAAAATGCAACCTGGCGACAATCTGAAATATTTAGACGGTTCTCAATATCTACGAATCTGTTACAGCAATTAAACTGAAATTTTGTATGTTGATAGAGGCAATTAACATGAGCAGGATATATGAAAATAGGCTGTTTAGTTCTTCACGGAACTACTTGTTAATCTCATGTAATGTTATTCAGGATTAGGGAATAACGCATCCCATTTGGGTACAATCGTGTTGACCGACTGAAAAGCACCAAACTTTTGTTAGTAATCTATTATTAGCCAAATGTATCTATTATTAGAAGCTTTGCAGTCGGTGAACACTAGGGCGCCTAATTATATTGGGTGGGGAATTTCAAATAATTTACTAGTGCCTAAAATAGTTACAAACTCCGAAAAAGAAATTAATAAAATGCTGCAAGTCCTATCAGACACACTTAAACTATGGAGATTAAAAGTAAACAAGCGGAAAACGAATGTAATGGTAGTTCGGAAAAATATGGAAGAAATTAAAACCAATATTAAAATTGATGACTTTAGAATTGAACAAGTGAAACAATGTTGTTATCTCGGTAGTATAATCACAGAAGACAATATATGCTTAATGGAAGTGAAGAGAAGGATTGCTTTGGCAAGACAGGCATTTATGACTAAGAAAAACATTTTATCCAGCAAACATATGAATATAGATGTAAGAAAATCCTTTGCAAAGTCATTTGTATGGAGTACACTGCTCTATGGAAGTGAAAATTGGAATCTGGGTAAATTGGAAAAAGAATCTATTTGAAGCTGCTGAAATGTGGATATAGCGGAAAATGACAAGAACGACCTGCATGGAAAAAAAAACCAACCTGGAAGTCTTAAGGGAAGTCAAAGAAGAGAGAAGATTAATGAAGGAAATGGGAAAGAGAAAAATACAATTTGTTGGACATGTCATCAGACACAACACTTTCATCGTTAACATTCTTGAAGGGAAAATGCTGGGATAGAAAGGAAGAGAACGGCCTAGGACGAAGTATTTGGAAGACATCAAGAATAGAATGGGATGTGATATTTACATGGAACTGAGACGAACCGCCAACGACAGAAGAGTGTGGTTGCATCAACAAGGCTTTAGCATTTAGAATATGATGATGATGAAAATAATGTTGATGTACTTACACAGTGAATGAAAGACTTCTCACATATTAGTTGCTTACAACACACAGCCCTTGTAAACTTAAAATATAATATTATATCATAGTGCAAATGGGTGAAAAGTTTTGCGTAACCATCATTATGTCCTTAGTATCACATGAGCCCTATTCTTACCTGTCAAATCATCTGATCTGTAAGAGGAACATTCAAGAAATAACTGCCACAATATGTAACTTGAAGCTCTTCACGAACAGCGAGGAGATCATATGTATGGAAACAGCAAATTGGCATACAAAAATATGCAATGTAGTTCTTCTTGATTTCGCCATTGTAGTTCCTTCTTCTTATTTTGCGTGACCAATATGTCTGTTAAGTGGTGCTATATGAGCCCTATTCTTACCTGTGAAGTCATCTGATCTGAAAGAGGAACATTTAAGAAATACATTAAAAAAAGAAACTTGAAGTCCTTCGTGAACAGTGAGGAGAACGTATGTACGCAAATAATAAATTGGCATATAAAATATCTGGACTGTAATTCTACTTGTTGTTGCTGCTGCAGTAGTTTCTTCATAGGGGACATTGAACTATTTATCTCCTGATAAATACTGTGGTTAATTCTTGTCTGATGATACTTATTGTTGTGATGTTTTCAAAAATACAGTTTATTTGTTCCAATCACAAATTAATAGGGTGTACTCATAATTCATATGGTAAACACTTATATTTAGGTGGACGAAGAGGAAATAATGGGGGGAAACCTCATCATTTAGCAATCACATGCAGAGGCTAACATCCAAAGATATTTCGAACAAGAAAATCTGGTAAGTGTTTGCTCTGAAGGATCATCTAATGCAATGCTGCAGTGCGGATGGCACAATCAACTGAAGTCCAAAGATATTGGCCTAGTATTGTTTATGTAATGTTGCTGGAACCCTCTGAGCCGCCTAGTGTATGCTCTTTAGTAACACAGACATGACTTGTGCGAAGTGATGACACGTCGCTTAGTGAATGGAAGTTCATCGCTGATCACAAATAAAAGTGGGAACTGATAGCTGCAGAAAACAGACGTGTTCTTTATTTGGGTAAAGGTGGAAAAGTTGAGATTACTACAACCATAGTAGTAATCCTGAAAGCACTGAATTGGGAAATACAACCATTAAGGGACACTGGGACTGAGTTTTAAGCATATTTTATTAAAAAATTCAAATTTTCGATTTTGACATATTATTGTACCCCTGACCATAACGGATGATTTAGATGTATCATTTTCCACATTCCGCCTTTTTTGAGGCACGGCGAGACGTTTAAATGCCGGCCGCACTGCCATTTAAACGCCCCTTTCTCTTGGTACATTATCCTGTACACGCATTTATGCATTCTTTTATCGGAGTTGTTTGAATACGGATTTGAAATTACCTCTGGTCTACTGTTTCTGCATTGTGCTACCATCTACCGATGAATATTGACACTATTTACTACGTAAGCTATACAAATACCTCCAATGTTTGAAAATAAATAAATAAATATCTCAAACGGTCGACATGATGAAATTTTGCATTTATATTGTATTTTATAATTTCATGAGAGTTCCTAGTCGCTTATAGAATGTCAGTAGATGCATAATTTATCTTTATTTGATATTTGTGTTGACTTTAGAAGTGTAAGCATGGTCAACCTCTGTTTATGAACAAGATATTGGAGGCTAGGCTAGCACGTTTTCGAAATTTATTGTGTTTGTGAAGTTTCTGGCGATTTGTATTGCTTTCTGTGAGTGTATTACTTTTAGTGTATACAGAATGGATTCAGTCACTTCCCGCTGGCATAAGCCGAAATGCAAAAGCAAGAAGAAAACTGTCAAGGCTTTCAGACTTGCTGCTGCTCGTTGGAAAACATCAGGTAAGGGAGCTGTTATTCCTGAACAAACTAGTAATGAACATGTGATCTCACCTCTTGTCACACCCACCGATTCTCAGAACACTGCTGATGCAAGAGATAACATTTGTAAGAGTGTACAAAAGTTAGGGTTATTTGAACAATTGGGTTCTGAAAGTAGGCCTAGGCCAAATTTACATTCAACAAGTGATGAATATTTTCTGGTGCATTCTTCCACTTTGCATGAACTAGTGAAGAATATAAAATGCAATGAGTGTGGGGAAACATCATTAACTGTTCAAGTACGAGAAAGGCATGGTTTAGCGCATAAGCTATGTGTCAAATGTACCCACTGTGGCTTTTGTCCAACTCAAACTTATTCAAGCCCTCGAGTAGAAGATGACACTATTACACAGAGGCCTCCATTTGATGTCAATAGGAAGAGTGTCGATGCATGTCTCAGTTTAGGTGTAGGGCATCGGGGAATGGAGAAATTTTGTGCCACGTTAGGAATGTCGGGTATGGATTCGAAAACATTCACAAGACATATGACAGTTTTAGCTGCAGAATCTAAGACTCTAAAATGTCTTACTCTCTCCAAGTCTAGGAAGGTGGTACGTAGGGCATATGATACACTTGATTGTAACCCTGAAGGTAGGCCTACTGATAATGATGTAATTGACATTGCAATCTCCTACGATGGGACCTGGCACAAGCGAGGCTTCACTTCTGCTTATGGAATAGGGATAGCTATAGATCTTCTCACAGGACTAGTCGTAGACTATGAGGTGGTATCCAAATACTGTCCTATGTGTGTTATCACTTCTGCTGAGCTTGGTTCGGAGTCCCCAGAATTTAATGTGTGGCATGTAGGTCATAAGAAGAGTGGGGAGTGTCAGGTGAATTATGAGGGTAGTTCTGTTGCAATGGAAATGTTTGCTGCTGGAATTTTATGGAACCGTTCCATTTCAGACTGCCAGATGCGTTATACAACTGTCCTTTCTGATGGTGATTCTAAAACGTTCAACCATTTGGTCAGTACAAATGTGTATGGCAGCAACACAGTACTGAAAAAGGAGGAATGCGTGAATCACATTTCAAAGAGAATGGGGACAGGTCTGCGACAGATGGTACAGAATTGGAAAATAAAGGGTGTCCAGTTGGGTGGCAGGTCAGGCGGGCTTACTAATGCTACGATTACCAAGCTTACCAGCTATTATAGGAATGCCATAGTACAACACACACCTAATGTTGAAGACATGAAAACTGCTATCTACGCCACTCTCTACCATTACATGTCCACTGACAGTAAGCCCCAACATAAGAAGTGCCCCCAAGGCGTCGATTCTTGGTGCTTCTACAACAGAAGTATAGCGACAGGTAAGGTACCTATGAGTCATAACAAAATGACTGTCAAGCTTTCGGAGTCATTAGTGTGTAAAATAATGCCTGTTTATCAGAGGCTGGCCTCTAATGAATTACTATTCCGATGTGTCCGTGGTGCCACGCAGAATCAAAATGAGTGTCTACATTCTACCATTTGGAGGAAGTGTCCGAAAGAAACTTTTATATCAAGAAAGAGACTTGACATTTCTGTATGCAATGCTGTAGCAGAATTTAATATGGGATGCAGTGCTACAACAGACTTGAAGTCGGACATCAAAAGAACTTCAGTTCCTTATGTGACTGAACAGGCAGTCCTTAGGCGTGATGCTCGCAGGAAGTATGAGAGTCAGCGATCGTCCTCTGAGAAGAAGAAAGCAACTCGACGGAAGACTAAGGTCACAAAGATGAAGAAGGAGGTTGCAAAACAGAAGAAGGAAGGTGTTACTTATGCTGCAGGAGAGTTCTAATGGGTACGTTGAATGGAAATATTAAAATATATGCATGTTTTTAGAAAAATGCAGTTTTCTCAGTTTCACATTTTCTGATGTATAAAATCTAGTACGCGTTACTGATGTAATGCAATTTTCTTGTAAATTAACATGCATGTTCCTTAGTACTTTATCCACAAACGTGTGCATTACTTTTTGGATTGGAGTTCTGGTTTGCCTGTAAAAAAAATTCAAACCTTCAAATTTCAAGAATTTTACAAAAAATAAACTTCATTGGGGAAAAAAATTATATCTTCATAGTAAACAATACAATCTCAAATTCGATGCACTATTTTATTTGTATAAGAATGCGGAACTAGAAAAATATAAATAAATTGTGCTATCTACATTAGTTTGACGCGCTTGACATTTTGAATATTTGAATAATTTGCATATAAATATTGGAAAATAATTAATTTCTATGCAGCTAGTAAAGCTACATTGATCAAATTTGGCACACATGTTTATACTACAGCTTAATACCAGCAAACAAAATATCAAGACTGTACCTTAATATTTACAGGAATTAGAAAACTCAGTCCCAGTGTCCCTTAAGTGAAAAAATGTACGATACAATCATTTGTCGAGTGAATATGGGAAGAGAATCATCGTGGTCTCCGAGAATTCCACGCTTAGTGTTGCAGCATTACAACCACTGAACTCGACCATCTTAACGCACATGGAATGGTAATTGTTGCAATCATGTGCAGTAGTTGCCAATTAAAATCGTGAAATAATCTTCACTGACAAACTAACTCTTCCGTACGCTAACAGAGAATTCAAATTACCCTCGCTGTTCCGCCCCATAAAACAACAAGGAATTATTATTTTACAATGTCTTAATGAACACAGAATAGTAAAATATCTAGAGATCTAGAGTTAAAATGATAATGGCCTCTCGTGAGCAGACCAGTCTTAAATTTAAATGCTGATAATGTGGTCAGCACCAATACCTTAAATTGCAGAGACTGGATGATCTCAGGTCAAATACTTGGGCTTGGGGACAAGCTATCTCATGACTGAGGAGACAATGTGCATTCGAATTTTTCGTCGGTCATCTTTTAAATAGCGTTCCATGGCTTCTTTTGTTAAATACCTGACAAATGGTGGGAAGAGTGCCTTCTTATAGGACATGAGCACTACCTTTATGTTTTATTTATTACATCTTTATTTATTTTATCTTTTATGAATTACTCCGGTGGGGTTGTTGTAAGTAAGGGAAGAATATTGTAAAACCACTTGCCTGAAAAAGAACCATTTCATGTCTTCTCTCACCTCGTAGGAACGAGGGGAAAAACTAATAAACCAGAACTTGAAACTTGATCACTATTTGTGTTACTTTGAGGTGGAGGATATACTTCTCCTTCATCACACGTAGTGACACAGGATATTGGTAAGCTCTGAGAGACTGTTAAGGAACCCAAGATTAGTTATTCTACCATCCTGTCGAGGCTGGGGTCTTCATATTCATCAGTATCATTATCATTATCGTTATTTCAACGGTATTAGTGGTGAGGTAGTAATAGTGACTTGACCTCCGGGAAGGCCTGGTACAGGTCATTCGAGTTGACGCCAGTGAAGTGAGTTTCTGTGTCGTTGAAGCCAACGTGACAAGAGTAGCCTAATGAAAAATGATTTGCATGGGAAGAAATGAATACGACAAGGAATTGGAAGAGAACAGCCTTGGCATATTATACGGCACCGTCCTGGATTTTGCCTTGAGCAGGAAATGGGAATCCACGAAAATCCATTTTAAGGCAGTTGACGATGAAGATACATGGGTTGGTTTTATAGTTTTGGCACCTTAGTTATAACTGGATTAATAACTCACTTAGATGGTTCCAAGTTTCACAGGCCCTCGATGTAGCCCCACCGTTGCGTACAACGTGTTCCCAGCGATGTGGAAGTCGTTGGATCCCGTTGGCACTACCCAATCTATTGATGGTTCGAAGACAGCGCTCGGCTGCCTGCTTAACGTCTTCAATGGCAAGGAAGCACTCCCCGCGCATTGTCATCTTCATCTTCGGGATGAGATCATAGTCGCAGGGACTGATGTCGGGAGAATATGGGGGTGATAGAGGACCTCCCAGCCCCAGCGATCCAACAATGCCGACACAACGCCTGCTGTGTGTGCCCTAGCATTGTCATGCAGAACGATGGGCGGTGTAACCATGTGGTGGCGCCGTTTCCTTCTCAGAGCTCCTCGGAGATGGTCTTGCAGAAACGAACAATAGTACGCCGCATTAACGGTTTGCCCTCGGGGAACAGTATGGTGAATGATCACACCATCCCAATCATAGGCAAGAATCAACATTACCTTCACATTGGTGGGGGTTGGTCGAACTGTTTGTTTCCGTGGTGATCCGTGGTGCCGCCACTCGTTCGACTTTTAACTGTGGCTCATAAGATCTGGCCCACGTCTAGTCAATGGTTATGATAAGCCGTAAGAAGGCCTCTCCTTCGCGCTCATAACGCTGCAAGTGCATACGACAAGCGTCATATCGCAGCTATTTGTGCATGTCGGTTAAGTCATGCGGAACCCATTTGTACGCAATCTTCCTCATTTTCAAGAGTCCTTCAGGATGTGGAGGACAGTTGAATGCGCCAGTCCGGTATCTTGCTCTAATTGACGAATCGTTACGTTCCGATCCACCTCTACTAACGCGGACACCATCTGTACATTGTCATCACTTACTGGTGGGTGACCAGATCGAGGCATGTGCTCCACACGTTCGCGCCCATCTCGAAAGGCTGCAACCCATCTTACTACCGTTCTGAACGGTAACGCAGCTGCATCGCACGCTTTCTGCAATCCTCGGTGACACTGTTTAGCACCGTGACCCCTAGCACACTGAATTTTTATCCACGTTCTCTGCTCCTGCTTGGAAAACATTGCGACCGTCTTTCGCGAGCGCTGGTTTCACACTACTCATCTAACAGGCGCGACTGCGCACGAGCGGTGGTGAGGACGGGCGAGGTCATGTGCTCTGAGGGAGGGGATGCAGGGCAGCAACCGTTGGTAAAAGTGGCAGCGCCCAACATTGTTGCAACTTGGCACTGAAGCATTGGTGCCAAAACTAAAAAACCAACCCGTAGATTGGAATCTTCTTCCGATGTCGGAGATAGCTTCGCTCTATGGCTCTGTACAGCGCAGTAGGTGTAGCTACGCCGATTGGTCAACTTATATTGTTGAATCTCTCTGTTGGTCTAGAAAAATTGGGGGTGCGGTTTTGAACTCAGGTGCTGATAATATTATGAATATTTACTCTTCTGAATATTCTACCTCTCAGCATACCAAGACTTATTCAGCTATTTTATTACTTAGTCTCTTTTCGGCGAGAATGTTGTGATACTTGCAGAATATGCATTGCCCGACGTTTAATATATGCTATGGTGAGTATCTTCAGTGGCCTGCTCAGATGGAGAAACCTTAGATTTAGTAACTTCACTATGGGAGACCAGTTTCAAAATTCTTGGGGAGAAGATCCACGTGGCATTGAAGTGCTTAGCTTCACAATTCCCAGAATTCGATCTAAGAAAAGGAGCGGAAATATCTCTGAGGGTGAACAAGAAAAAGAGTTATTAAACATTCAAGGCCAGGGTCATAAAACCATTGGGTTGGACCTTAATAAAATTCTGTGATTTTATTAAGGTCTACCCCGAAAGAACAATTAAATAGTAGATTCCAAGAAATGTATTATAACAACCGCATACTGTAGATAGTTAAGGAGGTTTTCAAGTATTCGGCCATGTAGTGTAAATTGATTCAATATCGTTTACCAACTTGTGATGCACCTTGTGGCGTAGTGGCTAGTATTCTTGCTGTCAGTGTGGAGGTTTGGATTAGATTCCTGACTCTGACAAGAAACGGGATGCATTTAGCCTCGTTAGCCAAAAGTGAAAGGAATATCCAATCAATCCCCGTGGCACTACAGCCCATGAAGGGCCTAGGCCTACCAAGCGACCGCTGCCCAGCTATTTGGCCTGCAGATGTTGGGGTGACGCGTAGTCAGCGCATCGGGTCCCCTCGGCCGTTAATCTTGGTTTTCGTGACCGGGGCGCTGCCTCACTGTCAGACAGCTACTCAATTGTCCTCACGAGGCTGAGTGAACCCCGTTCCTGCCCTCACGTCAGTTTCTAAAATCCCTGCCGGAGCCGGGAATCGAACCCGGGGACTCCGGGCGAGAGGCAGGCGCGCTATCCCAACACCACGGGGCCGGCCAAAAAAAGTGAAAGGAGGTGGGTTTTATTCCCACGTTAGCCATCCTAGAAGAGGTATTCCGTGGTTTCCACACTTCCACTCCATAAAAGAGCAGGGATGATTCCTAAATTAAGGCTACGACTGCCTCTTACACAAATCATAGCCCCCAATTAAAAATACACGCCCGGGAATGATCTCCGCAGTGGCTACCGGCAGCTGCGAGTGGTTGCGTCATCAGTTTAGTTGGCAGCACAGTGTCCTTGATAGGGTGAAGGCCACATGTGTGGGCTGTCGAATTCCTCAGTGTGTATTGCAATAAGCGAGCGTGTGTGTCATCAGCACTTCCAACATCAGTTATGAATGGCTGTGTTGAGTATAAACGTTTACTGTTTGTTTGTTATGATACAAGCGACAGCCGTGCTGTCAACGTAACTGATGACGTAATCTCTCGCAGCAGCTTGCAGGCACTGCGGAGAACATTCCCGGGCGCACTGTACAATCAGTACATTGACTGAAGTTATCAAACAGATTCAAAGCATATACTACCAATTACATGGGAGGGTCAGATGACCTCACTGTTCCGCCTATAATGACAATAATAAATAACTAACCAACAAGTACATTGGCTCCATGACCACAATGCTAATAATAATAATAATCATATCGTATGGCCTCGGGTGCCAGGTGTAAGCTTTGTTATTTGACGCCCAGAGGGCAGCTTGCATGTTGAATTTTGTTGTACCCTGGAACGCTATGAAAGTCAAGGAGGTTAGATATCTAAGCTCCTTGACACTATAGCGCTTTCTAGTAGAGAAAAGATGAACTCTTTGGTATTGGCGGAAAATCCCGAGATTGATTTTGCCATTATGAACTCGGCCTACTGAATTCACATGGGTTCCTTTACATGCCAACAACGTGTGACATGCATGCTGTGATTTTTGTCGCCTTTCAAAAAACACTTACCACGGCCAGGAGCGAACCTGCATGTTTGGGATTGAAAGACCGAGACGATAACCACTCACTCACCGCGGCAAGCACCTTAATGTTGAAAAGCCCATTATATGAGTCATCATATGGCTTGTACTCCTTGTATGTTACACAACCAAATAGCTGAAAGCCTCCTTGGTTAGTAGAAAACTAGTTTTTCTAACAGTTTCACAGAGAAGAGAGTATATAATAGAGACAACATCAATATAGAAAGAACATCAAGGTATAAACAGAGTTACAACACAGAGTACAAGAGTGCCACACAGTCCACAATGCATGTGTCAGGCAAAGCATCAAGCCAGTCACACTAAGCTAGACCAGTACAGCATTCACTTTGATAACACTTAAATGATCATCACTTTGGAAAGGGTTGCGTATGAACAGAAGTAGAACATAGAGCGTTCGAAATACATTTTACAACAGGAACATACATGTATATAAGGTGCGTTCAAAAAAGTAACGAGCTGGAGGCTGGAATGCGCAAACCGGTGACTACATCGGCTAATCGTGGCGTGTGTAACGAGGTGTGGTTCCGAACAGAGCGAGGAAGGTCACAGCCAGTCGCTAGAGGGCACGCGTGCACGTCACCGATGACAACGTCCAGCTGGTTGATGCACTCAATATCCAGGACCGCCGAGTGACAGTGAACGCCATAGCCGCCGTGGTCACTCCACGACAATGCACGACCTCATACGGCCAACACAGTCGCGGCACTCCTGCAGAAATTCAAATGGGAGGTTCTCGGCCACCCTCCATACAGTCCAGACCGCTCTCCCTGTGATTACGCCATGTTTGGTCCCCTGAAAAGGGCTCTGCGGGGCCAACGATTCACCTCGGACGCCGACGTCCAGCTGTACGTGCGGAACTGGTTCACATCGAAGCCCAGGGAATTTTATGAGACAGCCATTCACCGCCTCGTGTCACAGTGGGACAAGTGCCTCAACAGCCAGGGCCAATACTTCTAAAATACAGGTACTGGTTTCTGTAATTATGCCTCCGACTCGTTACTTTTTGAACGCACCTTATAGTCTACGATGAATCTCTGTGTCAAGGAATGACTGGGAATATCAGGAACTACACTAGTGTCCAAAAGCTAAGAATAATCACTAAACGAGGCCATACCGCCTGATAGGAAAGCCAGACGGATTGCTGAACAAAACGGAAGCTGAATCACACACCAAATGTCACACAACTTGTCCAAAAACAGTGTCAGAGAGGTTCTGATAGCTTTGACAACAACTAACAGAACTTGGCAATGTCTTCCACAACAAAATATGCTCTTAATAGGGTGTATGGTTAACCCTAACGGCCACACATGCTTCGCAGCGACGTGGCATGCTCTCTATCAGATGGTCCAAGAGCTCTAGTGGCAGTCGATCCCATTCCTGTGAAAGGGCAATGCGAAGGTCTTGGAGGGTCCTTGGTGGAGGCTGACGGGATGCAATACACCTCCACAATGCATCCCAGGAATGTTCTATAGGATTCAGATCCGCAGACCTTGATGGCCAGTCCATGCGATGAATGTCTTCCCCAGCCAGAAATGCATCCACCAGAGCAGAGCAGCGCAGTGTTGTTGGGCATTATCGTCCATCAGGAGGAATTTGGACCAACCGCACCTCTGAAGAGTCAGGTGTGGTCTCAGTACCCCATCCCTGTATCTCCGAGCATTCACAGTGTTCCTCGGACCACCCATGAAGATGTGCAGGTCCGTACGGCCATTCAACATGATGCCGCCCCACACCATGACGCCACCACCATACTGGTCCCGTTCCACGATGTTCCTGTGGTTGTATCGGCTACACGGTTCTCTCCAGATTAATGTGCGACGGGAATCGTTCTGCAAACTGAAGCGGGATTCATCTGTGAAGAGCTAATGCCTCCATTCATTCATGGTCCAGTTTCGACGTTGACGGCTCCACAGTAAACGGGCCCGTCAATGTGTTGGAGTGAGCGGGACGCACACCGCTGGACGTCTGGCAAACAGCCCTGCTGTTCTGAGCCTCCGGAACACAGTTTGCCGGGAAACGACAACCCCTGAGACGGCTGCAAGCTCCGCCGACAATTGTTTTGCAGGTGCAATCTGATTTCGATGGGCGGTTAAGGCCAGATGTCGGTCCTGCTGTTGAGTGGTTACCCTTGCTCGACCTGGTGCTGGACTACGACTAACATCTCTTGTGTCTCGAAATCGTCCCGAAAGTCTGTAAATCACACTTTGTGGCACATTCAAGGTTACGGCGACTTCGGTCTGTGTCTGGCCTGCTTCCAGGCGGCTGAGTATTCTACCCTGCAAAATGGGGTCCAAATGGCGTCTTTTTGCCATTATGTTGTCACGTTCACTACGAGGCTACACTCCGCAAACTATAACAGGGCAAACACGACTGAGGGAATATGGGGCGCAGGCACTGGTTGTGTTTACCTTGAGGTTATGCCGCTAGTCAAAGCAGGGAATACTCCTTTCCTATACAGATCAAAACTGCGTAGAAAAAGGGCTTCGGAAGGAACAGGCAGGATTTCGACAACATCGCAGCTGTGTGGATCACATCAACAACCTCCGAATCATCCTGGAGCAGAGGGTGGAGTGGCGGAATACTCTTTACCTCACATTTGTTGACTTCGAGAAAGCCTTCGACTCCGTAAATCAGGGAATCATGTGGAAGACCCTCGAGGAATATAATATTCCAACAAAGATCATCAGGATCATGGACGAGATGTATGAACGGTATGAGTGCCAGGTTCTTCACGAAGGCAAATTAACAGAAAACATAAATGTCTGTTCCGGAGTGAGACAGGGGTGTGTCCTTTCCCCCACTCTGTTCCTGTTGGTCCTGGATAGTGTGATGAAGAAGGTAATGGGAGGACGGAAGAGGGGTATTAAATGGGGTACAAATGACAAACTTGAAGATCTCTATTTCGCAGACGACATTTTGTCTTATGGCACAACGGTACCGAGACATAGAAGATAAGCTGGGGAGTTTGCAGAGAGAAGCAGAACGTGCAGGACTGATGATCAACACCAACAAGACCAAAGAGATGAGGATAAATTCTGACGTCACGACTAGCTTGGCAGTCAACGGAAAGGAAATTGAGCGAGTTGAGTCCTTGGAAGTATAGTCACAAATGATGGGGGAGCAGAGAAAGATGTTCGAAGCCGTATCAGGAAGGCAAATGGTTCCTTTGTCCAGCTCTACACCATCTGGAGAAATAGAAACATTTCCAGGAAGAACAAGCTCCACCTTTTCGATAGCAACGTAAAGTCGATTCTTCTCTACGGCTGTGAAACATGGAAAGTCACAAAAAGGATCAACAACCAGCTACAGGTGTTCATTAACAGATGTCTGCGTCGCATCATGAATGTGAGGTGGCCGGACATAATCTCAAATGAAGATCTTTGGACCATCACCAATCAACAACCGATCAGCATCCAGATCAAGGAGAAGAAATGGCGCTGGATTGGTCACACACTAAGGAAGCCGGACGGAGCTGTTGAGAGGGCGGCGCTAGACTGGAATCCTCAAGGCGCCAGGAAGCGAGGTCGACCTAAGAAGACCTGGAAGAGGACGATCAAAAATGAAATTGCAGAGGTGGACAAGAACTGGAGTCATGTGAAGAGAATGGCCAGGAACCGTACTGCGTGGAGAAATTTCGCCAAGGCCCTATGCTCCGGAAGGAGCGACAGGAATTAATTAAGTGAGTATACAGAGCGAACACGTAAGGTTGGTACAGTAGGTGCATATGTCGTGCGATTTGCGGTCGATTTTCTGCTGCCCTGCTTATTCGTAACTTACGCTTAACTTTTGGACACTAGTCTATATATTGGGCAATCTTTATTTGATTCAGAAATGCTGAATACTCGTAAACATTTCAAAACTGTCGCACATTGTTAAGATAGACACAGACCACTGCGTGTTGTTAATTAAGTATGTTTGAACTGTTGCCCATCTCAGTAAATATACGCAATGTGCAGACGCAGGGTTTCACCATGGACTTTACATTACCATTTAAAAATTATTGCATTCTGACCCCTCTACTTCAGTTTGCACGCGATTGTTCGAATCACTATTTATATGTGCCAAAATGAACATAGCAGAATAGACGAATGCGGTAATATGACACAGCCTTCAGAGGCCAGGCTTATTCCACCAATTTGACATACTACAAGGGCAGATCAAAAAATAAGTTACACTTCCCAGTTATGGCCATTTATTACACCACCTATACAACAGCAACACGCCTATACCGACATACAATGTAACGTCACTTTTCCACATAGTTTCCAAGAGACTCCAAACATTTCTGCGAACGCACAACCAACATGTCGATGTCGGATTCATAGAAAGTTCATCCAGCGTTCTGCAACCACACGGAGACAGCGGCCTTCACCTCCTCATCGGTCTGGCATTTTTACAACGCTATGCCGCAGACGGCAACGGGTTTCTGCGGCGAATCGTCACAGGCAATGAAACGTGGGTCCACCACTTCACTCCCGAAACGAAGAGAACATCAATGAAATGGATGCATCCCTCATCAGCACAACGAAAGAAGGCCAAGATTCAACCTTCAGCCGGTAAGGTTATGGCGACAGTGTTCTTTGACATGGAGGGTTTGCTGCACGTGGAATTCATGCCGAAAAGAACGACGATCAACGCGGCGTCGTATTGTCAAACGTTGCACTGGTTGCGTAAAGCGATTAAAGAGAAGCGCCGGGGGAAATTGAGCGCCGGTGTAATTTTGTTACACGATAACGCAACACCTCGCAAGGCCCGCCAAACGAGCAAACTGCTGCAGCGTTTCAAGTGGGAGGTCTGGCAACATCCACCCTTCAGTCCCGACCTAGCGCCATGTGACATTCATCTGTTCGGTAAGTTCAAAACGGAGCTCGGTGATCGACGTTTCCAGACCGATGAGGAGGTGAAGGCCGCTGTCTCCGTGTGGTTGCAGAACGCTGGAGGAACTTTCAATGCAACCGGCATAGACAAGTTGGTTGTGTGTTCGCAGAAATGTTGGAGTCTCTTGGAAACTATGTGGAAAAGTGACGTTACATTGTATGTCGTTATAGGCGTGTTGTTGTTGTATAGGTGGTGTAATAAATGGCCATAACTGGGAAGTGCAACTTATTTTTTGATCTGCCCTCGTATATATAAGCACACTCTGGTCAATAACAGTCCTGTATGAGTGTCCTTATTTCGGCCATATTATATTGATTTAAGGTATAAGAGTTTCTTAAGGGACTAGAGTCCATGCTGCCATCAGGGACGTATTCTTATTCCTTACGAATATTGTTAGATTATTCTGTGCTCTTTAATTAGAAACCTTTAGTCGTTGTTACTTGAACTTACCCTGATCACAACTTCAGTGGATCACTCTTCAGAATGAAGTATAAGTGATATATTCCAAATGCTTGATTAAAGTACGTAAAAACCACTGTCCAGAGCTTTATCCTTTGTTCCTTCAGAAACAGACTCCATAGGTGTCATCGTAACTGATCCCTGACCACGCCATAGCTGGAGTAGGATGAGTTCCTCATTGTACCCTCGGGCCTTTACTAATACCTAATTGTGGATTTATACGTTGCAAATTGTCGTATTCGTCTGAATGTTGTGACAGTGGCGGGTTTCCTGTAGATACACTGCGTAATTCAGAAGACGAATGACCGCAGAGATTAAGAGATTATGTAGATAGACATTTCGAAAAATGGACCGTGTTTTATGATGAATATTCAGCTTATACCTAACTACTTCGATTTGGACCAATAACGTGTAATAACATTATTTAAATGAGCTATTTATACTCGTTATCAATATTGTCAGAAAGCACCATGCCTGTTATCGACCAGCTCTTATTATAACTTCCATTCTACTGATCACAACGGTACCGTATCATATTTATTTTACTACGAAAGCAACTCTTCCTTGTAAATCCTAAAGATAAGTTCAATGTAACCCATACATTACCTATCTTAATATAACCATGTACACTTGGTTATTTTGAAATATCTCTCAGCGTCTTGTGAAAATTCACAGAAACACTTATGGAAGTATTTATAGTGAAATGCACCGTACCTACTGGATTTACATGAAAACCTCGTTTTGATATTCAACCAACCATAATGGGAATAATAATAATCTACTTGCTACAAAGTGGGACAACGATTGGAATTGCGTTAAACCCTATAATGGCTAAAAAGAAAGTTCTTTGTGAGTAATCTTGCCAAGTTGTATGAGCTGCTTTAAAATGTATGTTAGATGTTATTGGGCATGACGATACGAGATAGGTTTAAGAAGTTCTGGGATTTAGAGTATGGTGAATTCCCTCGAATACATTAAAATACTATTGCACAACACTCCCGAATTTTGCAACCACCCGTATTGAATTTCAAACAGCTTGCAATGCGCCTTCAAGTGTAACGCAAGTAATGGCAACACTGCTACAATTGTTAGCTGGATTTATTGGCAGAGAAAAGACCAATTACACTGCCTCAATGTCGTACTCATCTCCATCTCTATCACATTCTGCCACACATGTGCAAGGTTGTACACCGTCTGTCAGGCAATGTACTGCAGTGACCGCTCTATGGCACCTACAGGCCTATTATTGCTTGTCATGTGTCACTACGGTTCCTTCGAAGGGACCCGATCGCATCGGCGAAGAGGTTATAATAACACTGACTCATATCAAGTGAATACGGAATAAGATTCTGCAAGGCGTCACATTGCTAACGCTGTGAAAGATCTGTTCCATGATTGGTGATAGTAAGAACCAGAAATACACCGCTTTCACCAGATATGAGTCTGTATGATATGTTCACTAATACACATGAATGAAGCTCGTTTTGATAAACAACATGACACGAGATAAGCCATTACCCATGAAGTAGGGTGGTCACCGCAGAACATCCCCTGAGATGAACACTGACGGCGAACACCTTTCACGAATGTACCAGAAGTTGGTATACATGTATTTGTCTAGAAATGTGTTCAACCATGAGAGTTTGTCAGATTTAAACTTTATTTGTCCCACTTTATATACAATTAATATTTCTTATAAGCAGTCTTATAAATACAAATGCGTGGGTGACACAGATACGACACAAAGTCACGACATCAACGAGTGAGTCACAACATCCATTCAGGAACAATCAAGGGACCAAAAGTACTACGACGTTCTAACACTGAAGGGAAAAGGGATAGAGAAAATAATAAACACAGTGACAAGACGGCACAACGAGTGAACCCCATCTAGAAAATAAAAGAAAACAGCCAGGGTCTCATGCTGTCCATTATAGTGTGGTTTTAATATTATGCTAAGTGATCTTCCAAATTATTATTATTATTATTATTATTATTATTATTATTATTATTATTATTATTATTATTATTGCGCATGTGCTTACACATTCTCGCATATTTTCTGGAAAGGAAACATTTACAATTCCAGTTACACGTCATAAGGAGCAAATTATCGGTAACTGCATTCCGCAGTAGATTTACACTTTTCCCTCACTACTTCAGGTTGGATTAGCCAAGAACAGCCTCTTCCTATGCAACAGAAGTCTCCTGATTCCTTTAGTCATTCTTAAGCCAAAATATATTTATTTCGGCTGAATTCTAATATTTTTGTTTTACATTTATTAATTTTCATCATGAATTATTTCCTCATGTACCAACGATTGAATCGATATTGAAAAATATGAATATATGTTCCTAATTTTGTATTGATAGGCGTTATATTATAAAAGTTATCAATTACAGAAGAGCGTCGATAATCCGGATTAATTGTGATCGGACCCTGTCCGGATTTTCAAAATGTCCGGAATTTTTGAAAGAACCAAAACAGGTCGTTTGAGTTCATTACAAAAAGAAAACTTGCTAAAACCGTTAATAATTCACTTTAGTGGTTAAGTAATTGGGACAGATAAATAAAACCATTAATTAATATGAACGTATAATGCATCTTAATGAAAGAATGTAGCCTACATACATATGTACAGTTTATACATTTTCAGAGCTCTTAAAAATATCTGTTATTGATTTTTGAACTGCAGTAGTGGCTCGCATTTTTGCGGCAAAGTCTTTGATTCGTAGCGGTAAGACGACCCCGCACAGCCGGTCGCATCAACGCTTTTGATTGACTAATTTGTATTCACTTCAACTTTTCTTTCACCGGAATTAAATCCGGATGATCGATGGTCCGAATTTTTGACGTCCGGATTATCGACGCTCTAATACGGCAAATATCAAACATTCCCTAACATGATGAATATTATTGCTCTTTATGGAATCTTGTGATTCTAACTAATTATGAACTTGTGATAGCTTGCCACGGTGGGTGTGTGGTTATAGTGTCGGACTACCAACCCCAAGATTGCAGGTTCGCCCCTGACCATGGTAAGTGATTTCTGAAGGCGACAAAAATCACGACACTCATGTCATACGTTGTTGACATGTTAAAGAACCCATTTGAATTCAGTAGTCCGTGTTCAATGGCAAAATTAATCTCGGGATTTTCCGCCAACACAAAGTTCCTCCATTCTCTACTTGAAAGCACTGTAGTGTCATGGAGTTTAGATATCTAACCTCCTTGATTTTCATAGCGTTCAAACGAACGACGAAATTCGATTAACAAAGCTTGCACCAGGCACCCGAGGCCATACGATATTATTATTATTATTATTATTATTATGAACTTGTGATATTAAAATTAATCTTTAAAATGCCAGAAAGTTATTTTCAGTAAAGTGCTGCCAAAAATTTACACGAGTATCACTAACAATAATCTGTACTTGTTAATAAAGACAATTCATCAATTTTGAGCCTGACAGCAGGAGGATACAAACCACACTATGCCATTATATAGAACATTCACCAGTGGTCGTCAAGTGACGGAAGTAAATCATACTTTTCAGGACAGATAAAACCACACTAAATGTTGCAGTCTATGACCCACTTAAATCATATTATATAATATATATAACAAACATAAAACAACCAATCAACGTCCAACAGAAATCAGAAAACATACCACAAAACCATTTGTGATGTTTGTGTTTTGTTTTTAGAGCATTGCAGCGCCGCCGCTCGTACGATGTTGCGGGGCGAATCCTGCAACATACACAAAACCTGCAGTCAGCATGGGATTGGCCGCGCTGGGCAGGGGAGTGGGGCGCTTGGCCACCACATCATTGGCCACGCAGCTCTGGGGTTGCCATGGTAACCAGCAATGCTGCATCGAGCCAAGAACGTGGGGCTGCAAGAAACTTGAGTGGGTGCGCAAGGTAGTTGTGGATACATTCATAAATCACAGTGACGCCAGAACAATACAGATGTAGCAAAATAAATATGTCAAGGAACTTCAAGTCAGTTCTGGAATTTATACAATATTTTGCTGATAAAAAGAATTATTATTTTCTTCATACATTAAACTAACTATGAAACATAATATCAGAATTTGTGATATATTTCGCACTATAATGTTTCTAAAATACATTCCAATGGATTGTTGAATAAATAATATTTACAAATTAATATAATTTGAAATCTCTTCGAACATAATAACAATCAATAGAATATATAACAGCTAAATCATAAAACACGTATATCTCCAAAACAAATGCACAAATGATTAATTACCATAACTATCAAGTCATATAGAAGAGCCCAAGAAATGCAAATCTCACTAAGGATATACAACATGATCATATTATATTGTGACATTGTCAAAGACACTTCTGCTATGTCAATACCTCAAAAATAGCTTGAAAATACTTTCATTATACCGTCACCATTTGCCTCATTTGCCACGCACAATCTACTCTTAGGTATCCTGCATGTACTAGTGAAGAACGGGACGTATTATAACTGAATTCCTAAGGGGCATCCTTTAATACCGGCAGGCTACGTCATAATGCCAACAGATAAGAACCAGACGGCCGCTCGCTACATGTTCCTCAGCGCTCCTGTCCAATGCGCCCCATTGCGTTATGAATCCTCGAGCTTCGACGGCATTACGACCAGCTTCCCCATAGATTAGTATGATGTACATGTACTAGTTATTGCTAAATACACCAGCCATTACCAATATGTTGCCAGCAACTGTCGTGTCGTTGTACCACATATTACGCTCTCAAATGCGAGGTATCATAACGCAATGGGGCACTTCGGACTGGTAGTATTGTGGAACATGTACGGTAGCTAGTGGCAGTCCAGTTGCAATCCTTTCGTACTCTGACGTAATTTATCAGCATGCAGCGACACCCCTGTGGAAATCAGTTATTAGACATTCCATACACCAGTGGTGTACGGGGCAAATGAGCCAAATGCCTAAATACCGTGAGTGGTACAGAACAATTGGGGTGCATTGACACCACAAAAGGGAAAAAGAATTCAAAACCTATGTATTGGAAAGCTATGAGTTTTCACAAAGCGATGACTCTGCATTAACGATGCTCTTATCTAAATTAAAAATATTTATGTACAGTCAGTTTTTCACGCAATATTTTAGTTAGAGAGATATTTTGTGTGGTTTTTATTTTAGGTTACTAGACATTTGAGATTGTGGGGAAGTATTGCGATATTCATTGCAAACCAATGACATAGTAGCTTAAAATACTTTGTGGCTCACATGAATCGTACAAAACACCAAATAGCTAAACAACTGTAATTTCTCAACAACCTAAAAATATCGAGGTAAATACTTGATGAAAAATCCACAGCCTGCTTCCAGTCTCCGACCGGGTCAGGAATGGAATGAATGAAGCCCCCATCTAGCGGCGAGGATATGGAATGTGCCTGCTGCCGAGTCCTGACGCACTCCTCTGGGGCAATGATTAAATGAATGACAGATGAAATGAAATGATAGTGGAGAGTGTTGCTGGAATGAAATGTTGACAGGGAAAACCGGAGTACCCGGAGAAAAACCTGTCTGCCTCCGTTTAGTCCAGCACAGATCCCACATGGAGTGACCGGGATTTGAACCACGGACCTAGCAGTGAGAGGCCGGCGTGCTGCCGCCTAAGCCATGGAGGCTTGAATAATTTCCATACGAGTGTCTTAATTACCATGATAGGCGAGTTGCATACGACTGTTTATGTTCGACGATAATTATAACTTTATTATATGCTTTAACATAAATATTCATAAATATCTGTTCAGTAACTAGAATTTTGTGATCGGGTGGTGCGCTAGGTAGCATATCTCTGTGTTCCAAGCTCTCTGGTCGACCGACGCATGCGCTCTGTGTGCTTTACTGCCATATGTGCAGATCGTGAACCAGTATTCAGTAAAACTGTCACCGTAGTCGTTTGAAATCAACGCGCTGTGTAGAAATTGGGTTTGGGTATAGTAAGGTACAGTGCTTGTCTCATTTTCACCAGTTTATTTACGCGAACATATGGACGGTGCACTTTCGGTAATTTATATAGACATGTTGGATTTTGAGCGCATGCGTGAAGGTATCCTTATCTAATTGGTCAAACAGCTGTTTCTTGAGCTATGATTGGTGGGAGAAACTGTTTCATAATGAAAAATAGTGTTATAATGACCATCATTATGATACCGTTTTCAGACATATAATAGTGAGGGTCGAACATAAAAAGGTGTATGTCACACTTCTATTTAACTTGTTGTTAATGATAGAGTACGGTGAATTCCCAAGACATTGATGATTAGTATTCAGACACGACGACATGGAAAATCTTCATGGTTTGGTAATATTACCTTAAAATCCGGTTAGGAATAATATGAATGCCTTCATTGGAACAAATTGTGTAACTTATTTCAGAATGCGGTTACTCCACTGTTCTATACAATCACCCGTACCGACCTAAATTAATGAATAGAAAATTGTCATTCCTGTAAGGCAGGAAACGTACAGACGAACTGTAAAAATAGTCTGTTGAACAGGTCGCCTCCATGGTCTCTTATTAGTAGTTTACTTTGTGGCCTTCCCTCTCTCTATTCTTATACTTTGAAATCGTTGAACTGTTAATCTAGCCATCGCCTTACCTTACCTTCTATATCCTAGCTCACACTTCCATACCGCAAAGTTGGTCTGAAAACCAAGCGAGGTATATTTACGTCGCTAAACTATCTTCGTTCTTGCAGAAGGTCGCAACTGAGAACTCACTGTATTGGCCTTTATGTACCACTATTTTATTTGTTTCAGTATCGTTCTACTACAATTCTGAGAGAATGCACATTACAAATATTTAAAATGGTTAACCTGATCCAATTGTGTTTCTTCTCTACACAATTGTATTCACCTTCCGTTTTTGAAATGCTGATTTTTAGACGACATCCCCAACATTTTTGCTCAAGTTCTAGCCTGCAAGATTTCAAAAGTATCTGTCAATATAACCAGACCATCAGCACAGGCAAGACTGCTTACCTGGTTTCCGCTTAATTGAATCCCTTCCAGCCAGTTTATGCTCTTCGATCTGACACAAAATAAACTAAACTGGTATAAGATTTGCGTCTTAAGGGAGGACATACAGCAATTTACAGAGCTAGAGTAATGATAACCTTTTTATGACTGTGGTTATCAAAAATCTCATATGATACATGAATTATACACATTTGAAGTAGCAGAAAAGAGGATAATTGAATCGTTTGAAATGTGGTGTTTCAGGGGATCAGGAAGACGAGGTGGGTAGATACGGTTACAAATGAAGAGGTATTAAGACGATTGGGAGAGAGTGATGTTTCTGGAGACTGCTAATGAAGAGAACAGATAGGTTGGTAGTACATGAACTAAGACACCCATGAATAGCAAAGCCAGTTATGGTAGGATAAGAACTGTAGGCATAGACCAAGGTTAGACTATGATAATCAGATTGCCTCGGATGTAGGGCGTGGTAGCTTTTGTAGTGGTGAAACGATTAGCTCAGGTCAGGGATGCATGGAAGGCTGCATCAAACCAGTCAAAAGGCTGAAGAATCAAACAAACACAACAATTTGTGTACA
The DNA here is from genome assembly GCA_946902985.2 of Meconema thalassinum. Taxonomy (NCBI): domain Eukaryota; kingdom Metazoa; phylum Arthropoda; class Insecta; order Orthoptera; family Tettigoniidae; genus Meconema; species Meconema thalassinum. The sequence goes on from OX336391.1 coordinate 649,744,459, forward strand.
ATCTTGTTAACCGACTGAACTACATTTAAATTTCATTTCAGCTGTCCTTCACAGGTTCTATCATATGTACCATGTGTATTGGTATTTTTCATTTCTTTAAGGCATATTCAATGTCTAGATACAATTTGAATTAGTCTTTCTATGAATTCTTCAATTTTTCGAGAATGAAAATTAAATAATAACGTTAAAGATTAATTAACAGAAGTGTAAATGACTCAGGTTCAATTTGTAGCTGGTGATTCAATACTGACGAAAGAAAAAAAGAATCGTTAAAAGATTCCTACAAAAACACAAGATATATGAGAGAATCTGCAACTTTGAAAATTAGATAATATAGAATTAGAATTTGTAACGTTTATAACAAATATATCTGTGTTTTCTTGGAAATTTGTGTAATTTTTGTACAATATTATAACAGGCACAGCCATGAAATGAATAGTGCTACTTATTTTGAATCTGAAGTTGTATGCCACCCAATTAATTTGATCTGAAATGGATAAATATCTCGAACATTCCAAAATAAACGCATGTACTTATGGCAAGTCACCAGGAGTTGTATTTATAGTGTGATGTTTTTGGTGGAAACAGTAAGTATAGAAGTGTGAGAGAGAGAGCTCACCATGAATGACAAATGTGATGTTTGTTACTATTGCAGGCTATTTCTGCCCCTAGCTCTAAACCGTGGAATAGCAACATTATCCAGCTTGTCCACATGAAGCCGCAGTATACATTCTGCAGATGATTCCCATCAGTGTAGAAAACCTCCTCTCGACATAGTACCAGGCCTAATTTGTGGTCAGCAAATCCATATGACTGGAGTAGATTAGGGTTATTCATTTACGTAATTGCGCACAATTTGGAGAGTTGGTTATGTTTAATGGCGTTACGTGCATGAATATGCGTTACGGTATTCTCTAATATGACTTGGGGAATTCAATCTTTATGTGAGGTGTTCTCATTTTCACCGTGGTATTATTCTGATGTTCAATGGGAGTCACTAATTGCAGACGTAATTGTACGGTTGTGGGTAGAAGGCATTCTCAACTACCATACATTCTGTTTAAACAGGCGTTGCATTGGCAAGATATGTAGCCTGCAAAATCCCCTTTCCCCAAAATCACTTCGGTTTACTGTGTGTTCTAATTTAATTGTGCGGGTATATTGAAGCACAGCCGCAGGACATTACTCGGAGAGCGGAGTTCATTAAATATATTCACCTGATGTTACAATTGATAATTACTGAAACAATTTAAACTAAAGGCCAACAGGAAATTCTATTGTCGATAATTCTTCACAACGATGCAGGCATGTCACTATGAGGTATTATAAATACCTATTTTCAAGAATAAATAAATTAATTAATAAATACATTTTTAAAGGAATAAATACATAAATAAATAAATAAAATATTAAATAGGTTGGTTGGTTCCCTAGTTTAGGGGCTGCGACAACGTGGTCATGTACCCCGTGTACTTTAGGTGTGTGTAGACTGTCTGATAACCGGTGTTATTGTGATGACTGTATTAGTGTGTGTTATCTGTTTTAATTCAAGTAAGCACTGCAGAAAATAATTTCAAGTACTTCCTACTTTCGCTACCAAATGCTACCGTCCACGACACCTAACTTGTGGATTTGGCTACTAGATGCCATCACAGTCAGCACCTGGCGGAGAACGTGGGAACTAATATAGCGTTAGCAATTCTAACCTACAAATTTTAGCCTCACACAAGTGTAGTTAGTGGAAGGTCCTTTTTCACGCCATAAATCTATTGAATGGGACTGCTGGCTTTATTTCCCCTCCGAAGGAAGGCATACTAAAGGATATTTAACGCTCTTAAAATATCCGACGACTTCTAGTCTATATTAATTAAGGAAGTAATTTTTCTCAGTGATTGATTGTTTGCTGCTGAAAATTAAGTCCATTTCCAGTGTTTTAGCTTTCTTTGTAATCATTATAAAGTTTTTTATCTTTTTTTGTAACGCGTAAGTGCAACAATCATAAAAGCCTCAGTGGCTTAGGCGGCAGCACGCTGGACTATAACCGCTGGGTCCGTGGTTCAAATCCCGGTCACTCCATGTCAGATCTGTGCTGGACAAAACAGAGGCAGACAAGTTTTTCTCCGGGTACTCCGGTTTTCCTTGTCAAACTTACATTCCAGCAACACTCCCCACTATCATTTCATTTCATCTGTCATTCATTTAATCATTGCCCCTGAGGAGTGCGTCAGGCCTCGGCAGCCGGCACAGTCCATATCCTCGCCGCTAGATGGGGGCTTCATTCATTCCATTCCTGACCCGGTCGGAGACTGGAAGCAGGCTGTGGATTTCAAGTGCAACAATCATATATGTTTACATCACATTAAATCCACATCATCCATTTTTCGTCAATTTTAATGTAACAATGACTGGCCAATAATTGTACTGGGTGATGAAGGGGCAGATTTTCAAGGAAAATATTATGCCTGGAAACATGTCGTAGTGTGTAAATAAACATTTAAGTATTTACTAGACGGAACATAAGAGTATTTTAAAATTTTAAACTAGCGGCGATACTTTGAATCTTGAGCTTTCCAAGAATGATCTACTCCCTAGTTGGCACAAATACGGTTGCCCGTAACGCTGCTGCATATAATGCAATTGTGCTGGCGGGATTGGGGACATATTGCAGGCGGTGAGACACGCCCATCGGCAAGTCTCCTCCAGCACTGCCAACTTCTCTCCGTAATTATACATATTTGATTCGGTAGCCTGTCGTATCCTCCCCCACATAAAGCTGAGTCCAGGGCTTGAATTCAGTTTCCGATATGTTTGCTGTGGGGGCAGACGAAAATTTTAACACAATATCACAGGGAAGTCATTAATTAATAAGTGAACTTTTGAACAACAGAACAAAGCTTACCACTAAAGCACATATCGTACATATACACGGAAAGGAGCATGTATTAGTTGAAATTCTACTCTCGACAATAAATTATGAGAACACGTTCAATTCCAAAACCATTGTTTAAAATAATTTACTGCAAGAAATATATTCCTCGATATTTAGCCCCCAGATTAACAACAGAAGCAAGTTCCGGCTGAGCGGTACATGGTCATCTTCTACGGCCTATAGAGTTATGCAAAGTCATTGGAGCGTATTCGTGGCTCTTCCATGCAGGCACACTAAGATAGATATTAAAAGGATTCAAGTTATTACAGTCGAAGAGCCTCCGTGGCTTAGGCGGCAGCACGCTGGCGTCTCACCGCTGGGTCCGTGGTTCAAATCCCGGTCACTCCATGTGAGATTTGTGCTGGACAAGGCGGAGGCTGACAGGTTTTTCTCCGGGTACTCCGGTTTTCCCTGCCAAAATTTCATTCCAGCAACACTCTCCACTATCATCTCCTTTCATCTGTCAATCATTTAATCATTGCCCCAGGGGAGTGCGTCAGGCTTCGGCAGCCGGCACAGTTCATATCCTCGCCGCCAGACAAGGGCTTCATTCATTCCATTCCCTGACCCGGTCAGTCGACTGGAAGCAGGCTGTGGATTTGCATTTCAAGTTATTGAAGTCTACTAGAACAGCGGTTCTTAACCTTCTATGCTATGACACAAAACCAAATAGGGGTTAGTTAGTGCTTTTTAACCTTTTATGGGATAGGCTAGTGGTCTCTTTAATAACAACTTGTCACTGTTGTGTAAGTTTTCAGTCTTTAGACTGGTTTGTCATACGGACAGTTACGCTTTCAAATATGCTGATAGTTGAATCTTTCAGCCAAATTACGGAGAATTATCGAAAAATCAAATATTATATACGTATCTACTTGACGTGAAAAATGAAAATCCACAGCCTGCTTCCAGTCTCCGACTGGGTCAGGGAATGGAATGAATGAAGCCCCCACCTAGCGGCGAGGATATGGACTGTGTCGGCTGCCGAGGCCTGACGCACTCCTCTGGGGCAATGATTAAATGAATGACAGATGAAATGAAATGAGGAGAGTGATGCTGGAATGAAATGTTGACAGGGAAAACCGGAGTACCCGGAGAAAAACCTGTCTGCCTCCATTTTGTCCAGCACAGATCTCCCATGGAGTAACCGGGATTTGAACCACGGACCCAGCGGTGAGAGGCCGGCGTGCTGCCGCCTAAGCCACGGAGGCTTCATCTACTTGACGTAATGACTTGAATACAATTTTAAACAATAACATTAACATTATCGGACACCATACGCAAAAGAAGACTCTTATTTTATGGCCATTTAACACGAATGAGCTCCGGAAGATTGTCCAATCGAATCTGCGCCTACTTTGTGGGAAAGAAAACCAAAGGGATCTGGTTTACAGAGGTGGAAAAAATCCTACAAGAACTGGGGATATCACATGAGGACATCTTGGAACGTGACTGTTTGAAGAAGAAACATGGGGAAATACTGAGTTTTCTGCCAAACCCCATACTGAAAACCGGCAAGAAGTGGACCGAAGACCGAAAAGAAGCTCACCGAAGAAGAATGTGCCAACACTGGGCCAATGTGAAAGAACGAGCGAATAGGCAGTTGAAATAACGAGGTCAAAAGAAGACCGAAACGATTATTAAAAAAACAAGATGTTCAGTAAAGAACATATAGCCTACTTTCTCCTAAATGCATGGGTATTGTTATAACTCTTTGTCCTTTTCAAGGAGTATAATTGAATGTTGGTTGTAGTAGCTTGTTGAAATACAACGTGCTATAGGGATATTAAACATGAATATGAGGTGCCCTTTGCTAGTGCTACCTCTGTACCAAATTTCGTTCAATTCGGTTTCACCGTGTTTGAATTGATAGGGGGAATCGATTTGCACACATACTTGGCCACCATCTGCAAACTATTGGGCTGCTGTTCTTGCAGTTTGGTCAGAATATGTTTCCCTCATAAAGATATGGTGTTGCAAAATTTGGTAGAGACTAGATTATTAGGTTGGTCGTAATTACATTTTAGCTTTTAACATTTGGGTGGCCGCGATTACGTTTCCGTCAAGATAGCGGTGATATAAAACATGACACTGAGGTGCCCTTTGCTAGTGCTACCTCTATACCAAATTTCGTTCCATTCGGTTTCACCGTGTTTGAATTAATAGGGGGAATTGATTTTCACACAAAGATGGCCGCCATCCGCAAACAATGAGGCTAATGACCTATTCATTTGATCAAAGGATACTTCCTCTATAAGGGTATGCCGTTGCAAAATTTGGTAGAGATCGGATGATTAGGTTAATCGTAATTTGATTTAAGCTTTGAACATTTGTGTGGCCGCCATTACGTTTCCGTCAAGATGGCGGTGATATAAAACATGACACTGAGGTGTCCTTTGCTAGTGCTACCTTTGTACCAAATTTCGTTCAATTCGCATTCACCGTGTTCGAATTGATAGGGGGGGACAGACATTCAGAGTACACACACACACACACAGACTCACACACACACATACACACACACAGACAGACACACTTTTTTCGCCCTGTGTTGATCTCATAAGTCTACTTTCATTTTTTGCAAAAATCGAACATTAACAAGTAAAGTGTAAAAATGAAGTATAAATTTAGTAATAAAAATTAAATAAAAATACAATAATAAAAGAAATATTAAAATTTAAATAATAAACATCACTACAAAAATATGAAAATAATTGTAAAAATCAATTAGAAATTAGTTAATTAAATAATTCAATAAAAATATCAAAATTAAATCTATAAGAACAAATTGAAAATTGAAAATAAATACATAAACATTAAAATTAGAGAAACAAAAGGTATCATTATTAATAATTATATATATATTTTTTTTTAGTCGTTTACCCTCCAGGATGGTGGAACCCACGGACTCAGCGAGGGAACTCACCACTACCGCCTCTACGGGCAGTGTCCTAGAGCTGGGAACATCGAATCGGAGTGGATACAACTGGTGAGGTGTGATTGGCACCTCGCCCAGGCGGCCTCACCTGCAAAGCGAACAGGGGCCTCATGAGGGAAGGTAATGGATGGTCAGGATGGATAGGCAAGGACGAGGGAAGGAGGCGGCCGTGGCCTTGAAGAAGGTACTGCCCCCGTAATTGAATTATATAGAGACCACGGTGGCTATATTGAAATTATAAGGAAAGTTATGGTTGTCATAGTTATGACGTGGGTAGTCATGACGTAAGCACGGATGACGCAAATGTTATGCCAGCAGGCTACTTGAGCTGAGATTCTCAGTGACGTCAGCATTTAGTCGAGAATGTTCCAAGATTTACGACGCAGTCGCAGGAAACGAGGAATTCTGCTGAGGAAGAAACTATGCTATTGGAGGAGAGGCATGAACCAATGAACGATAGTTTAAAGGAAGACGGAGATTGCTGAAACTATGGTATTTTTATTACTTTTGGAATGCAGAATTGTGGAAATCCATTTGCAGTAAAGGCATTGATTTGGAATTTTGGTGAAATTTATTTTCAGTTTTTGAATTTTGAAAATCCGTCATGTATTAACGAAGTTGGAACTTTTAACGATGACGCAGTATCACGCTCTGGAAGGGATGGAAACGCCCCTCGAGAAGTTAATAAAAGGGCTTGCGCAGAAGAGAGGAGTCTCTTTCATTCTCCGATCATTCTCAGATCGCATTCTCAGATCATCGAAGTATAATTGTGAAAGTTCTTTTCTTATACAGTGAGGTGTGATAGGCACCTCGCCCAGGCGGCCTCACCTGCAATGCGAACAGGGGCCTCATGAGGAAGGTAAGGGATGGTGAGGATGGATAGGCAAGGAAGAGGGAAGGAGGTGGCCGTGGCCTTGAAGAAGGTACCATCCCGGCATTTGCCCGAAGACGAAGTGGGAAACCACGGAAAACCACTTCGAGGATGGCTGAGGGGGAATCGAACCCCCTCTACTCATTTGGGTCATCCGAGGCTGAGTAGACCCCGTTCCAGTCCTCGTACCACTTTTCAAATTTCGTGGCAGAGTCAGGAATCGAACCCAGGACCTCCGGGGCGGCAGCTAACTATGCTGACCGCTACGCTACGGAGGCGACTGTAATTATAATAAAATGTAAATTAAATTGTAAAAAACACATAAAAGTAAAAAGAAATAATAGTTTTGCCCTATCAAGGGTTGAGGGAGGTCATCGTATCAATATCAACTAGGGTATTAACAATCATGACCATCCTAATAACTGCAATTACATGCACGATCACAGGCACCACAATAACAGAGGTTACTATAAAAATACTATGGAACACCTCATGGTGCAGCGGGTAACATCCTTGCATTTAGCCCCTTAGGTTCCGATTGATTCCCAACTGTGCCAACAAATTTAATTCTGGTGTGAGAGCTGGGAAGAACTCGTTAGGCAAAACTGATAAAAGGTGGGTTCGATCCTCACCTCTACCATCCCGGAAGTGGTTTTCCACGGTCTCTCACTTCTATTCCGACCACAATTTGGGATGGTACCGAACTTAAGGCTACAGCGACCTCCTTATTAATTCTTATAATACTGTAATAATGTTTATGTTCGACCCTCACTATTATGTGTTTGAAAACTGTATCATAATGATGGTCATTATAACACCGTTTTTCATTACGATACAGTTTCTCCAGCCAATCAGAGCTCGTTCATTGACCAATTAGGTAACGATAATTTCGCATATGCGCTCAAAATCCAACATGTCGGACATAAACACAACATCGAACTATAATAAATTACCGACATGGAATACCCACCGTCCATATGTTCGCGTAAATAAACTGGCGAATATGAGACAAGAAATAGCACTGTACCATAAAATCACCAACACTAATTTCTACACAGCGCATTGTCTTCAAATGACTGCGGTGACAATATTACTGAGGGACGGCTGATGTAAACATATGGCTGCATATTGCATTGCAAGCCCACAGAGCGCATGCGTCGGCCGTTCAAAGCTCTTGAAAGACGAAGGTATAACACCCAACGCTCGCTCTGCGATCACAAAATTCCAGTAGCTGACTCTCAACAGATATTTATGAATATTTATGTTAAAACATATAATAAAGTTATAATTATCGTCGAACATAAACAGTCGTATGCAACTCGCCTATAATGGTAATTAAGACACGAGTATGTTTATAAAACGAGCATACGATGTCGAAATGTAAATATTATATGTCAGAAAACTGTATCATAATGAGGGTCATTATAGTACTATCCTTCATTTTGAAACAGTTTCTTCAGCCAATCAGAGCTCATTCATTGACCAATTAGGTAAGGATAGCTTCACGCATGTCGGACATGAATTACATGATTTGAAAGTTCAAATTGGATATCGGGTCAACCATTGTACTTATAGTTACAATCCCAAACACAAAGACAAAACAGCACGAACCTTTACGGTAACAAGAATATGCTATGACATATGCAAGACATTTATGAATCTACGTCCAGAAGTTAGCAACACAGCATCCTACTTTATAAATTACCGACATGAAAAGTGCACCGTCCCATATGTTCGCGTAAATAAACTGGCGAATATGAGACAAGAAATAGCACTGTACATTAATATCCCCAACCCCAATTTCAACACAGCGCATTGCTTTCAAATGACTTCGGTGACAATATTAGTGAATGCCAGTCGGCACTAGACATCATGCTGGCTGTAAACAATAGCATTGCCAAGCAAAGTAAATGGTCTCTGCTTTCGAAATTCTTTGACCCACGCATGCGCTCAGTTCAGTCAGCAAACCACCCAGCGCGCTCTGTTCACTAACTGAAGTTACTGAATCCCACAGATATTTATGAATATTTATGTTAAAACATATAATAAAGTTCTAATTATCGTCGAACATCAACAGTAGTCTGCAACTCGTCTATAATGGTAATTAAGTCACTCGTATGGAAATTATCAAACTCGATACGCTCGTTTTATAAACATACTCGTGTCTTAATTATTGCCATTATAGGCTCGTTGCATAATGTACTAATATTGGTTGTACGTCACTCTTAGCAACTGTGGATTTTAGAGACCCCGGGGTTCCGGAATGTTGCCCGAAGGGGATTTATAACGTGTCAGTAAATCGACTGACACGTCTCCCTCACATTTAGGCACCATCAAATGCCAACTGACTGCGCCGGGATTCAATCCCGATAACATGGGATGAGCGGGCGAGAAAATTATCGCAGAGCCACGCAGCCAGTCTTATTAATTATTTCCCGAATTACATAGGGTAGGCTAATCAAGCACCACTAACGATACCATAATAACACACGTTATCAGGATACATTTTTAAAATATAGCGGCTTCGGTGGCGTAGTCGGTAGCAAAGCTGAGCTTCAGGGCCCAAGATCGTGGGTTCAAACCCGGCCGAAGTCGTCGGATTTTTTAAGAGCGTTAAAATGCTTGGTTGTTTGGTTCCTCAGTTTTGGGGCTGCGACAACGTGGTCATGTTGCCCCGTGTACTTTGGGTGTGTGTAGAATCTGTCTGATAACCAGTGTTAATTGTTAATTGTGATGGCTGTATTAGTATGTGTAATCTGTTTTTAATTCAAGTATGGACTGCAGACATTGAATTTTCAAGTGGTTCCTACGTTTGCCACCAAACGCCACCGTCAATGGCTACTAGTTCTGAACTTGGTTACTAGATGCCACCGCAGTCGGCTCCTAGAGACAAGCGTTGGAACCTAAGAGCGTTATTGTAATGTAACCTATAATTTAGCTTCACACAAGTGTTACCAGTGGAAGGTTCTTTAACATGCCATAAATCTATGACATGCGACTTTCAGTATGCCTTCCTTTAGAGGGGAAGTAAAGCCGGCGGTCCCATGTCATAGATTTATGTCATGTTAAAGAACCTTCCACTAATTAAACTTGTGTGAAGCTAAATTTCTAAGTTACATTTCGTTGAAACGCTCTATCCAAGTTCCAACGTTCACCACGACTTGAAATTTAACAGAACTTGGGTGTCCGCATTGAAGCAGCTACAGCCTCTGGCGATCCAAACATGTCCTTGAGCACTTCCGGCACTAAGAGCCGTACGCTAAAACATTATACATACATCGACTTTTGGTAAGTGGCATGTCCTATTTTAATAAACTTCCGTACCTATGGGTGAAATGTTGTCTCGCTGAAGGAATGAACAAATGGAAAATGATTGAGGTAATGGAAGTAAGTATATGATAATGATGATAATTGTTGTTTTAAGGGGCCTAACATCTAGGTTATCGGCCCCTAATGGTTTGGGTGATTGTGAAGATGATAATGTAATGTAAACTATAAGTTAAACTAACTACTAACTTATGTACTAGAAGAAGAAATGGATAACGGAAGGAAAATGCGGCAAATAAAGGACAGGAGGAAAGGAATGCCCTCAACACTCGAAGAATGCGGATTGAGGGACTTGGAAGGAAGGAGAGCCATAAAAGGCAGATAGGAAAGTGAAATAGGAGAGGGTCCGCTCCACAGTTAATGGATAAAAGGGGAAAACCGGACCCAACTCAGGAATCCCTCGGGGTCGCCAACTCCCGAACTCACCAGCCTTGAGCCCCAGATGATGTAGCAATATCTAGGGTGCACCAGAACTGGTGGGGCTATACACAACGTGCCTCCTTGAGGGCCTTGAACAGAAGGCAGAAGCTAACAGGAAAAGAAAAAGAAGGCTAACCCCTCGAAGAATTAGGGTATCAGGAAAGATGAGACAAGGGCCAATGAAGGCGGGAAAGTGTAAGACTCCCTAGGCCTCGGATACCCTCTTACCGTCGGGGTCGGAAGAGAACAAGAGATAACCAAGTGAGGTCGACAGGAAAGAAGACGGAGAGGAGCCCAGCATAAGTATGTGGAAGCCATGCCGGACTCAGCCGGGGCCCCGTGGTCGCTAACCCACGTCCCACTAGATGTGAGCCCCTCTAAGGGGGGGGGGGGGGGAGTAAGTACATTGAGAGACTAAGTGAGCAGGATAATGTTTACTGTCTTATTTATTTATTTATTTATTTATTTATTAATACGTTTTGTTACAGTTAGGCTAAACTTGGTGGTAACGAGATATTTACAAGCTGTATATCTCAATTTATCTCCATAATGTCTCTGTGTTCCCTGAATGCAACACTTATTTTCTTCTTGAAAACTTTTGAACTGTTAGGAATAGGTTCTAAGACTTCTTCAGGTAACACATTCCATGTCTGAATACCCCTGTTTATAAAATAATACTTAGCTAAATTTGTTTTTTGAATTTTGGGCGTAATTTTGTATTCATCATCTCTCCTACCCATATAATCTGGCTCATGCATTCTGTTTCGCAATTCATTCCAGGCCGGATCCCCTGTGTATGCTTTGTGCATCTCCTGAAGTCTTCTTTTATGTCTCCTGCTGTGTAGGACTTGAACATATCAGAGACACTGTCAGTGCTAAATATGCAAATACTGTAACTATCTGCGTAAAACTTGTAAAAAAAAAATCCAAAACGAAATGTAAATGAACGTTGTTCCTTTGAAGCATTGATTATGTTTTCGAGGCTTGCGCTGTTTCACGATGCCTTTCATACTTCTTGTTTAATAAATCTCTACTTAGTATAAAACCAAGTCCCCAATTCTTGGATGTCACGGGTATAAACTGGATTATGATGCGGGTTTCACCATTTAGTAAAGGATATCTCGAGGAAGATTTCTGCAGAAAAGAATTTATTTATGATGAAAGGAAGCCAAGCAGTATCGATTTCAGTGAAAAAGTCGAAAAAGAAACTGGCGTCCGTGCGCTTTTTAAGCTTACGCTGGGCAAACCGTTAAAAATATCAATATACTGGAGGTGCAACTCGGATTTTCCTCATTTCGCCAGTGAACGTTTCGTTCCGCCAAATACACAGTCAAGTTAAGATTGGACGGAAGGGGATTTGTGTTTCATGCACCTCGCCATTCTTAAATTAAGTCTGACAAGAATTCGTTTCACATGCATCTCCATGATAATATAATTAATAGTTCAGTCAGTGATTTAAACCCGTAATGCCGAGACGCAAAACGGATATAGGTCGTAATTCATCGACATCGAAAAAAAAAGCGCTTATCACGTAATGCATTCATAACTGTTCCCGGACGTGCCGGGGCGGGTTGCTAGTAAATGAATAAATGAATAATATGTAATTGTGAAATCCGCCTTGTCAATAATGTATTGGTTAGGTGGATTTCACAATTACATAATATAAGGTGCATTCAAAAAGTAACGAGCCGGAGGCTGGAATGCGCAAACCGGTGACGACATCGGCTAATCGTGGCGTGTGTAACGAGTTGTGATTCCGACCAGAGCTTGGAAGGTTACAGCCCGTCGCTAGAGGGCACGCGTGCACGTCACGTGACGATACAAAGGGAGCAGCAGCATGCATCAATCGTCCAACGCTGCCAGTCGCATTGCAAACAGTGACATAGAGGCGTCAACCGAAGTGCAAAGAGGTGTTGTTCAGTTTCTGACAGCGGAAGGAGTAGGGGGAACGGACATTCATCGCCGAATATCACAAGTATACGGCGAACACTGCATGTCCTTTGGAAGTGTCAAGGCGTGGCACGAGCCCTTCAGGGAAGGATGGGTGTCGTTAGCCGATGATGCCCGGTCTGGGGCACCCCCTGCATTACCGATGACAGCATCCAGCTGATTGATGCACTCATTACCCAGGACCGCCGAGTGACAGTGAACGCCATAGGCGACGTGGTCGCTCCACGACAATGCACGACCTCATACGGCCAACACTGTCGCCGCACTCCTGCAGAAATTCAAATGGGAGGTTCCCGGCCACCCTCCATACAGTCCAGACCTCTCTCCCTGTGAATTCGCCATGTTTGGTCCCCTGAAAAGGGCTCTGCGGGCCAACGATTTGCCCCGGACGCCTACGTCCAGCTGTACGTGCGGAACTGGTTCACATCGCAGCTCAGGGAATTTTATGAGACAGTCAATCACCGCCTCGTGTCACAGTGGGACAAGTGCCTCAACAGCCAGGGCCAATACTTCTAACATACAGGTACTGGTTTCTGTAATTATGCCTCCGGATCATTTCTTTTTGAACGCACCTTATACTATAAGTCAATACGGATACAATTGTTACCATTTGTAAAACGATTACGATTACTCCTTTTATGAATGAATAGGTAAATAAATAAATTAATTAATTAATAAATAAATGAATAAATAAATGTAGGCCTCTTTATCGCTATTATTCCCTTTTTAACGGGATTGTGGAAGAGATGCAAAGAAGGTCTATGTGGCGGATGGTTTTTACGTTTGGATACCTTCCTGACGCAAACAGCATGAGAGGAGTTAATGAGAGATGATGAATGAAACTGGGCAACGGTGTCAATGGAAGTGACCATGGCCTGTCAGGAGGTACTGTCCCAGCATTTGCCTGGAGTTTAAAATTGAGAAACCAATTTCAGCACGACCCATAATAAGGTTAGTTTAGGGGCTGCGACAACTTTGGGTGTGTGTAGAATTTATCTGATAACCGGTGTTAATTGTGATGACTGTATTAGTGTGTGTTTTCTGTGATTCAGGTAGAAGGACTGCAGACAATTAATTGTTTCAAGTAGTTCCTTCTATTGCTACCAAATTCTAACGTCCACGACACCTAGCTGGGAACTAGGCAACTAAATGCCATTGCAGTCCGCACCTGGTGGCGAACGTTGGAACTAATATACCGTTATCAAACTAACCTACAAATTTTAGCTTCCACAAGTGTAGTTAGTGGAAGGTTCTTTTTCATGCCATAAATCTATGGCATGGAACAACCGGCTTTACTTCCCCTCCGAAGTGAGGGATTTTTATCACTCTTAAAAAATCCGACGCCTTCGGTCGGATTTGCACACACGATCTTGGGCATAGAAGCTCAGCATGCTACCGACTACGCCACCGACCCATAATAATGATGTCAGTATCTAAATTCCAGATACCTGTATAATATTAGCCTGGGCCAGAAAACCCCGACGTTTCTTTCACCCAAAGCGAAATAACACCACCATATTCAGAGAAACTCACTTATTAATAGCGGCTTTTTAGCCACACTCTTCAGGAATCGAATATTCCATTAAATACTGATGCTATAAATAGAGAAATTGCCCTCTTAAATGCTTAACTCATTTCCCACTAACTGTTATTATCCAGGCTTTCAAACACTACTCATTTAAACTTCTGTTAAAGTTAACAAAAGATCAAAACATTATCTAATGTATGCACTTATTGCGTGTATTGATCGATCACCACAAACAAACTACTGTCGATAGCTTAGCCGCAGGTGTAAATATTGGATAAGTTGACATTGTGCTTGGAAAGCGGATCACTTTCTCCTTCCACTGTACACGCACGAGCTATCAGCTAATGACCTGTACGGGAAATGCACCGCCAATAAAGCAGAACCAGACTGCAAATCTAATTATTGCCTGAGTGCATCTAGTAACACGAAACATACACACCGCATTAAGTGCACCTTATGCCTAAGTGATTAATTTGCTTTTATTATTATATTATTATTATTATTATATCATTTTGCCCTTATGGACAGTGTTTGAACTTAAATATCTCATGATGTCACAATTTTCACTTCTTTACCTTCATCTTCTTCTCTTCCCAACATCTCTTCATCCTTTGACTGTGCTCCTGTTTCCTTTGTTCCGTCCACAATATTCCTTTCTCCTTCCTTTCACTTACAGAAAATTTGGCATTCTTAATTTTGTTTATGAACTTTTCACTGTCTTCTATCATTTGCTTGTTGATCCCTAATTGCTTTAAGTCGTCTTCTATTTCTTGATACCAATTTGTTTTTCTCCTTGAACTGTTTACTACATCAAAGATTTTCTTTGTAAGTCGTTTATTGTTCATTCTCTGTATGTGCCCGTAGAAAGTTAGTCTGCGTTTTCTAATGATATCTGATATGTATTATTATTATTAAGATTATTATTATTTCTTTGCTCTTCCCATTCAAAGAGTGCGTTGGAACTCGTTAGTTGCCTTGATGAGTTTGCCTTCTTCTTCTCACCATTGCATTTGCTATACGGACATCATTACTTCCTCGTCATATATTATGAAATTGGAAGTTTTCTGAGCAATTCATGTTGTATAAGTGCAATTTTTGTGCCTATTTTAATTTATGTGTGTATGTGTATCCGCGTGCGTGTGTGAGTGTGTGTGTGTGTGTGTGTGTCCCTAATAACTTCTAAACACCTGGAGAGATTTCAGTGAAACTCGGTAAGGTCATAGTAGGCCTACTATTTAGGCCGACACCGACCGGGCGCTTCAAATGTTATTACGTCTCCCCAATCCAACACGGCTGTTGTGCGAAATATTTCAGCGGTATTCTATATCTCCAAAACTATTACTCATATCACCCTGAAATTTTGTACGGTGATAAAGGGCACCATTAGACGTTCACCTATGTGACAATCAAAAACCTGTTAACTATAAAACGAACATGACGGCCAAGCCAAGTTGAAACATTTAAATAGACTTTTCTCGCTGTATAACCGTCCGAGCACAGTGAAACCTTGTACAGCAAATGACTATACACATTTCAATGGACTGATATCTAATTCTGTTCAATGTTTTACATATCCTCAACATGGCGGCTGTGCGAACTATTAACATTAACATTTTTATTCCCTGTGTTATAATCATGCGATTGAAATCAACGTTTGAATAATGAACGTACACAATATTCCTCATCTAATAGTACATAACCCTATGGCTTACATGTATTAAAATCCAACATGGTGACCGTCCGAAATATTTAGACGGTTCTCAATATCTATTATTCTATGACAGAAATGAAACTGAAATGTTGTATGTGTATAGAGGCTATAAACATAAGTTCACCTATGGGACGTTCAATAACCTGGTGAGCACAAATCCAACATGGCGGCGATGCAAAATGTATACATTCAAATGGACTTTTCTCGCGATTACCCATCGAGCGCAGTGAAATCTGGTAGGGCATCTAATAGGCTACATTTAAATTATTTTCATAACCACAAGATGGCAGCTGAGTGAAATTTTAATATCTCGTTGATATTTCTTGTGTCCTAATCATGCGATTGAAGTTTGAATAAATCACCTAAACAATAATCTTCATGTACTAGTAAACTCTAAACTCTAAACTCTAAACTCTATATATAACAAGAAGTACCGTGACGAACTAAAGAGCCTACTTTTCTTAAAATTAAGTTTCATGCCAATGATTAATCTACAGTATATGAACCTATCTAGAATAATGACGAAATTAAGTTGGTAATATCGAAATGTCTAATTAGTTCGAAATATACCTGGTAGACTATAATGTAGCCTAATAGAGCACTACAGTTGGCAGCCCTGGTGGCTGAATATATTATTAATTCCATCTCTTACGGTAGAGAATAAAAAAATTGGTTGAAGTCCAATGGACGTTACATGCAGTTAGACATTGGATCTATCAGCACGCGTAAAACCATGTTGGCAACAATGTCATGCGTGTGCTGGTCAGATATAGCCTAATCTGAAATATTATGATATCTTGTTGTGTCAATTTTGGACGATATCCATTTCTTAGTAGAGAAGTTACATATATTTTAAAATTGGACCTATCAGCAGGCATAGAATCATGTTGGCTGCACTGACTTATATTAATTATTCCAAATTAATCTAGAATGTCAGGTACTAAACGTGTGCAAAGTATAGGGCTGTTGGCTTGCATACTTCCTGATATATTGATATTAGGTTTAAAAAAATATAGATAGCATTTATTAACAGTTGGCAGCCATGATTGCTCTTAAGAATACGCTCAGTCATATCTGTTTATGTACACATATTACATACAAAATTTGGTTGAAATCCAATTGATAGTGTAGAAGTTATAGGCATTTAAAAAGTGGACCTATCAGAAGGCTTATTTTTTTTTGGCAACACTGCCATAAATGGCCTCCTGGAAATTAAACTGAAATAGTGTTATCTAAATGTGTACCAATTTTGGAATAGCTCCCATGCATACCTTCCAAGATATGCAACATAGAGCTCAAATTTCTAGTGCGTTTTTTCAGCAGTTGGTAACACTGTCATCATTTTCAAATATGGACGTGAGACATTCCGGTATACATCTTTACTCATACTAAATTTGGTTTCGATTTCTGCAGCCGGTTAGGAGTTGATAGAGGGGGACACACACACACACACAGCCAGACAGACAGGACAGACAGACAGACACACATTTTCCCGGATCGATCTAATAAGTCTACTTTTTCCTCATTTTTGCAAAATGTGTAAAGTAGGCTAAAAATCCAACATGGTGACCATCTGAAATATTTAGAAGGCAAAGTAGTTAAAAGGGACGTAAAACCAATAACATTATTATTATTATTATTATGATTAGTATCGACATTTATGTTCCTAGTCTGTAGGTAAAGAAATGTTATTTTCTAGCTTCTGGATCTACGATTAAAATTAACAGCGATGTTGTCTACTCAGGGTTCTACAGAGAAGCTTTCAGCCCAGTCCTTTGAGCTTGATAAAGCGGACGCACAATGGACTAATCAATCGATTAGCCTCTAAACAAACTAACGTGTAAATGTTATATAAGCTGATCTTGTGGTTGGTTGGCAGACTCCCACCACTTTCCAAGCTTGATGAGTCATCAGGTAATGTACAGCATATGAAATGTGCCAGCAACAAAGCTAGGCAGGTCATTCACTACACTGAAAATCTCATTATTCCGTGTGTGCATCTCCTATAAACATAGGTCTTCTATTACACAAGAGCAGTGGCGGACCATTTAACATATATCTCTCTCCCACACACACAAAGCAACACATAACACCGTGATAGTGTTTGATTGATGCAACCTCAATATGGAAGTTAATAAGAGCCTCATTAATCATGATTATACAGTCATCCTAAATTATCTGTATTCTCTCCATTGGCACAGGCTCTAACAATCACAGACTAAGATTGACCGTCCCGTGGAGACTTCATTGAAATATTGATAAATAGGTGTAATGGAGTTGTTGATTCAGTTAGGGGCTATGCAGGATCGCGTTCATGAAGCCCAGTGTACCGTATTTGGGTGTGGACTTTTTATGTTAACCTGGGGTTTTTAAGATGGCTGTAATAGTGTGTGTAATAAAAACAATAATATTATTAATAATGTTATTATTAGAAAATCCAGGCAAGAAATGTATTCTAAGATAGAGAAGATCACAGACACAAAGCGCAAACGCATGGTCACTTGTGACGGTTGGACGACTCTAGATGGACAAAACGTATATTTAACAATTTCGACTCAAAACCAAAAGCAACAGTTCCCTAGTAACCTACGTTAACGTCAAGGAAGACGTCCAGGAAATGGGCCTACGACCAGATGACGTGCAAAAACGAGACCTTTTCCGAACAAGCATCATGACTTTTTGGGACTTTCCGAGATGAGAAATGCACAACAGGTGCAAAGTGGTCGGATAAACGCCGTGCTCGACACAGCAAGCTAACAAGAACCTACTGGATCAATCGTAATTGAATGAACGCCCGAATGTAGAGTGGAACTTCTCGTGGTCCCTAGTTGGCCGAATAGGGAATAATAATTAAATAATGTTATAGGTTTTAAGTACCTTTAAACCACTGAGGGTATTAGAGATGTCAGGGTGCCAGAATTTCGCCCTGAAGGGGATCTTTAACGTGCCAGCTACCATACTGAAATGGCTCCGTCACATTTGCTCACCCTCAAATGCCAACTGTCTGCGCCAGGATTCGATCCTGCATCCTCGGATACGGCAGACGAGAACGTTACCGCTGAGCCACGCAGCCAGACAATATTGTGTGTGTATTAGTAATCGACACTATGATATGGAATGAGGGGTCCGTGGCCTTAGGTTAGGAACCATCCTAGAATTTGCCTGGAGTAGAAGTGGGAACCCATGGAAAATCTCTTCCAGGATGGCTGAGGTAGGAACCTTTTCTCAGTTAAGTCTCATGAGTCTGAGTATACCCCGTTCCAGCCTTCCGACCAGAATTAAATTTATTTGTACATCCAGGAATCAAACCTGGGCCTCCACGGTGAAAGTCGCAACAAGCCAGACAGTTTTAACCCTAGAATACTAACATTATTCAATTGATACTTTATACTAATAATACGTAAAATTTGCTAAAGCACCAAATAGTTAAATGGTTGAAATTAATTTATTATATTTCGTACAATAAAACATTTTATTAATATACACTGAATCGTCTGCGGTCTTTGAAGTTTCATACGCTAAATTTCATCTTAAATACAAGAAATACAGGAGTCGTTTACTTTGACGAAAATAGCAGTACGTAATCTCTCCAGCCTCTTACACTGTCTGTGGTTTTATGAGGTTGTTTTTATAATCCCTCTGAAGTGATGTGACATATCTACATCAAATTCCCCACCGCTTTGTTATTGCCATGAGGAAACCAATATGTTGTTAAATTCAAGGATAGTTTCCAGTCAATTCTTTGCCCCATGATTATGCCTCTAGAACTGATTGGCATTGATAACAAAAGCATTGCCATCACCACCATAGACCAGTAGAAGATGGTAGGGTGGGGACAGATATAGAGGGAAGTGTAAGCAGTTAAATTATGCATAAATATAAATGTTAGGTAAGTTAGTATTGTAGTGTTAATAAAGAGATTCCCTGCAAATGGTAATATTAACTAGACAAGTTATAAAAACTAGACTATAAATGTACCTATTCCCCCCCCCCCCCCTCCCCCCCCCCCTCCCCCCACAGAAATTGTGTGTAATCAAATTGGGCAAATTGCGTGGTGACCGTCTGAAAACTCTAAATTGATGATGAGGTTTCTAATGTCTACCCCTTTTTTTTCCGTTTTACAACGGGGTCGGGGATGAGAAGCGATGAAAGACTTTGTGGCGGATGGGTTTTACGGTCGGACGCCAACCTTATGAGAGGAATTAATGAGAGATGAAATAAATGATGGTGAATAAAACTTGACAAGGATGTAGAGGGAAGCGGCCGTGGCCTGTAAGAAGGTACCGCCGAGCATTTGCCTGGAGTTGAAAATGGGGAAAACACGGAAATCCATTTACCGAGTCCACAGAGGGCTTGGATCCATGGCCTAGCGCTGCGCGTTAGTGAGCGTAACTACCGCTGTTGATATAAATTGATAATGAGGTACCATCCTATTATTTTCTTGGAATGAGTGCAAAACGAACCGTAGAAGTCTACAAAGGGATCACATAATTTCAGCACCGGGATTTGCATCTATCCTACCACCTCATGGTGTATAGTTGTGGCTACCATTTTTGGATGTCGCCCCAGAGTTTCGGGTTTCAATCTATGCTTCAATAACAAATTAAATTTTGACTAGCGGAACCGAGCGAGAAATATCGCATGTTCATAAACCACATTTTCTCCAATAGGTTTAAAATGAGAGGCTTAAGGAGAAAGGTGGTTGTGTTTTTATTTCAACCAAATGATTATGGAACACTATTTACATTTCAGTTAGAATCAATCTGGTGCTGTTATCTTGCCGAGCGTCTCTCTCTCGTTTCTTTGCCCTTAGCATAATCCGGACATCACAAAAAACGTTTCTGATCGTGAGGTCTATTAAGTACGCCAGCAATTTCACTGCAAGTTAAATTAACACAAATTGAAGAGCATTATTTACATAATAAACATTAATTTGTGCTAAGTCCCTTGTAAGGATTGTAGTGACAGCACGAGCCACAGTGGTTACGCGGCTCAAAACTGCGAGTCGCCAGCCTGCCGCGACGCCTCGCGCCGGTGTGTCGCTCCAATATTTATTTTACGGCCAACTTTTATATTGGTCGGATCAACGTGCGCGCTCCGTTATAGCCACATAAACCCGCACAACAAGATCTGCATTTAATTTCCTCGCACAATAACTAGCGCGTTCGTCGCGCCACAATCTTAGCCATCGCAGCCTACTTCCAGTCTCAGCACTTCTCAAACTAGTACAGTATATTTCGAAATGAAGTCAGCTTCTTGTCAGAACATTTTGAATTTTTGGATGAAAACTTAGTACTAATCCCGGACGATAATGGTGACGGTAATTATTAGGGCTCGGATTTTTAGGTGCTAAAAATCGGGAGAATATTTATTTTTTATGTATTAAAAATACCTGAAATATATGGGGAAAATGTAAAAATATTTAATTATAATTTAGTTTATTAATGTGAATATAAACAATATGCAGTACTCACGAATGCAATTTATTCTATGTCTCACTGACTGCTGAAGCATTACAATACACAACGAGATACATCTTCAGGTTGTTCATCACATATAACCGACAATTATCGCGAAACACTTCTTCTGAAGGCGCGAAACTGCGGCAATATGTTTCTTGCCCTTGAGGTGTTGTGTAACTTGAGATCGCTGTTCAGCCTTGATTGCTTTCCCACATGGTTGGCAGAACAGAACACCCCCAGTGACACTTGTTCCAGGTAGCTGGGGGTGTAGGTCTAGCACGTGGTGCAATATGGCTCTGGACAAGGAAATCCCCGGCTTCCTCAGTGAGCGGCACGCGGCGACAAGTTAAGAATAACACAGTTACAAGCTGACATACGCTCTGCATGAAGATTAGATAGCTCACAGATTGAAGTAACTATTAAGAAAAATGCAATAAACTGAAAGATCAGGGATACTGATTTAAAAAATGTAAGTATTATGTATTTTTATGTGCTAATAAGTGAAAAACAGGAATGTATGTATTTATAGAAAAATGCTTAAAATACACACATCAAAAAAAGTTTTGCATCACCTCGGTTCCCAGATCTCCGGCATATAGACGTTGACTGTGTATATTGTATCCAAGATACAGTCCCTTTGACTGTTCATAGATGTCACTAAAACTGCTCAAAGATGTAAACAACCATGCATGAGCAGGGCCTATTAGACGGAGGGGGTACGACAGCCGATCAGTTCCAGTCATTCCACCAGGACGAAGGTACGCTGCTCATGTTGTCTGTAGTTCTACCATGCCTAGAAGGTCAATACCGCAGTTCGATCGCGTCCGCATTGTTACTTTGTGTCAAGAAGGGCTCTCAACAAGGGAAGTTTCCAGGCGTCTCAGAGTGAACCAAAGCGATGTTGTTCGGACATGGAGGAGGTACAGAGATACAGGAACTGTCGATGACAGGTCTCGCTCAGGCCGCCCAAGGGCTACTACTGTAGTGGATGACCGCTACTTACGGATTGCCGCTCGGAGGAACCCTGACAGCAATGCCACCATGTTGAATAATGCGTTTCGTTCAGCCACAGGACGTCGTGTTTCAACTCAAACTGTGCGCAATAGGCTGCATGATGCGCAACTTCACTCCCGACGTCCATGGCGAGGTCCAGCTTTGCAACCCCGACACCATGCAGCGCGGTACAGATGGGCCCAACAACATGCTGAATGGACCCCACGGAATTGGCATCACGTTCTCTTCACCGATGAGTGTCGCATATGCCTTCAACCAGACAATCGTCGGAGACGTGTTTGGAGGCACCCTGGTCAGGCTGAACGTCTTAGACACACTGTCCAGCGAGTGCAGCAAGGTGGTGGTTCCCTGATGTTTTGGGGTGGCATTATGTGGGGCCGACGTACGCCACTGGTGGTCATGGAAGGCTCCGAAACGGCTTTACGATACCTGAATGACATCCTCCGACCCATAGTGCAACCATATCGGCAGAATATTGGAGAGGCATTTGTCTTCATGGACGACAATTCTCGACCTCATCGTGCACATCTTGTGAATGCGTTCCTTCAAGATAACGACATCGCTCGACTACAGTGGCCAGCATGTTCGCCAGACATGAACCCTATCGAACATGCCTGGGATATGTTGAAAAGGGCTGTTTATGGACGTCTTGACCCACCAACCACTCTGAGAGATTTACGCCGAATTGTCGTTGAGGAGTGGGACAATTTGGACCAACAGTGTCTTGATGAACTTGTGGATAGTATGCCACGGCGAATACAGGCATGCATCAATGCAAGAGGACGTGCTACTGGGTATTAGAGGTAGTGGTGTGTACTGCAATCTGGACCACAAATGCTGAAAGTCTAGCTGTATGATGGTACAACATGCAATGTGTGGGTCTCATGAGCAATAAAACGAGCTGAAATGTTGTTTGTGTTGATCTCTATTCCCTTTGTATTTAACGGTTCCGGAACTCTTGGAACCGAGGTGATGCAAAACTTTTTTTTATGTGTGTGTGTATTTACATAAAAATATTTATTTACCTAAAAATCGTAGCCCTAGTAATTATAATGATGATGATGATGGATATGGTGATGGTAATCTTCTACGTTTTTGGATTCTGATAATGAATAATGATCGTGTGGCCTCCAGGGAGGTCGAGTGCAGGTCTTTCTAGTTGACGCCCGTGGGCGACCTGCGCGTCGTAATGAGGATGAAGTGACGATGAAGACGTCACATACACCCAGTTCCATGGCCACGGGAATTAACCCCAGGAGATTAAAATCCCTGGAAGCTCGGCTGGGAATCGAACTCGGGGCACTTCGGGCCAAAGCCTAGCGCGCTAACCAATTAGCCACGGAGCTGGACTCTGATTCTGATGAAGATATATCACCCCCAACAACTTCATCGTCTGAAGTTTCAAAGCAAGCTTGAACTCATTGACCAACACGTGTATCCTTCTTCCTACCGGAAAAATTTTAACCCGTTTTAATCCTCAAGGATTACTGACACTTATTCCAAATAGACCCCCAGGCGGATTCAGTGGCGTAGTCGGTAACATGCTGAACTGATATGCCCAAGTTCGTGGGTTCAAACCCAGCTGAGGTCGTCGGATTTTTAAGAGCGTTTTAATCCTTCATTTTTCCTTCCTTCGGAGGGGAAGTAAAGCTGGCGGGCCCATGTCATGGATATATGGCATGAAAAAGAACCTACCACTACAATTGGTAGTGTGTAGCGAAATTTGTTGGTTGTTTGGTGAGAAACGCTCTATTAAGTTCCAACGTTCGCCGCTAGGTGGCAGTGGCATGTGGTAGCCAAAGTTGAACTACTTGAAATTGAACTTTCATTCATCTCTCATTAACTCCTCTCATGAGGTTGGCATCAGGAAGGGCATCCGGCCGTAGAAACCATCAGTCACGTGGAATTTCCTAAACCCAGACACGGTTGGAAACGGGATAAATCAGGGGGAGACATAGATAGATTCCAAATAGACCCCCAATCCAAAAACGTATATATGTAAATATGACAGTATGGGACACATCATGAGTAGACATAATTCATTAGAGAAGACCTCAATGCAGGGGAATATAGAAGGCACAAGGCGAAGAGGGAGGCAAAGAATGAGATGGATGGATGGCATCACAGAAGCACTAAATTCCAGCTTGGAAAATATTCAGGAGGCAGTGCAAGACAGAAGAAATTGGCGTAGTTTAGTACATGGGGTCACGGAGAGAAGAGATGGGGTTCGAGCTCCTGTAAAAGCAGTCAGGGCACTTCCATGTTTGTCAACCATTTCCCTTTCAAGAAATACCCCTCGCTTGAGCATGTTTACAACATTTCAAACGAAACATCGAATTAAGTTGTATTAACAATTCGCATACTGCAGATATTCCGTAATTTCATTACATTCATTATACAAATCGTGTGTGTTTGAGCCTTCATTTTTTTGACTGCTTTGATGCAGCACTCCATGTCTCCCTGTCTTGAGCTAATCGTTTCATATCTGCCACACCTTACATCCGTGATAATCTGTTTAACATGTTCTAACCTTAGTCTACTCCTACTGTTCTTATCCTTGACCCTTCCTTCCATAACTAAGTTTGCTATTCCTGGATGTCTTAGTATTTGTCCTACCAACCTATCTCTTCCCTTCATTTGTTACTCTATCCACCAATCTCATCATCATTCCTCTGTAACACCACATTTCAAATGCATCTATTATCCTCTTTTCTCCTGCGCCAACAGTCCAAGTTTCACTTCCATAGAGCGCCACGCTCCAGACGCTTGCCACGGTGGGTGAGTGGTTATCGTGTCGGGCTACCAACCCCCCTACCTTGCAGGTTCGCTCCTGGCCATGGTACGTGTTTTTTTTAAGGTGACAATAATCACGACACGCATGTCATACGATGTTGGCATGTTAAAGAACCCATTTGAATTCAGTAGGCCGTGTTCATAATGGCAAAATTAATCTCGGGATTTTCCGCCAACACAAACAGTTCCTCCTTTCTCTACTAGAAAGCGCTATAGTGTCAAGGAGCTTAGATATCTAACCTCCTTCACTTTCATAGCGCTCCAAGGAACGACAAATTTCGACACGCAAGCTGCCCTTTAGACGTCAAATAACAAAGCTTGCACCCGGCATCCAAGGCCATACGATATTATTATTATTATACGTTCCAGACAAAGACTTTCAAAAATGACTTCATAATACCTGATTGATGTGAACAGTTTCCTTTTCTTCAGAAATGCTTTCCTTGTCTGAGCCAACCAACTCTTTGTATCCTCTTTGCTTCGTCCATCACAAGTTATTTTGTTTCCTAAATAACAGAAGTCTCCTACTTCCTTAAGCTTTTCACCTGCCAATTCGACGACAACAGGGCTTTCTGTTTTTTTTTTCGGCTGCATTCCAGCGGCTTCGGTGGCGTAGTCGGTAGCATGCTGAGCTTCTATGCCCAAGATCGCGGGTTCAAACCCAGCTGAAGTCGTCGGATTTTTAAGAGCGTTAAAAATCCCTCAGTGTGCCTTCCTTCGGAGGGGAAGTAAAGCCGGCGGTCCCATGTCATAGATTTATGGCATGTTAAAGAACCTTCCACTAATTACACCTGTGTGAAGCTAAATTATATAGGTTAAGAATGTAAACAACGCTCTTAGGTTCCTACGTTCGTTGCCAAGAGCTGACTGTGGTAGCGTCTGGTAGCAAAGTTCTGAACTAGTAGTCGTTGACGGTGGCGTTTGGCAGCAAAAAGTAGAAACTATTTGAAAATTCAAAAGTCTGCAGTACTTACTTGATAAAAAAGCAGATAACGCACACTAATACAGTCATCACAATTAACACCGGTTATCAGACAGATTCTACACACACCCAAAGTACACGGGGCTACATGACCGCGTTGTCGCAGCCCCTAAACTTAACCCTGTCAGTGCCACGCGCCGATCAGATCGGCTCTCGCTCCTCGCGCCAAAAGTGCCAAAGCCGATTCAATCGGTGCGCTGTTTATCTTATATTCGTAGATTTCTGTAGGCATATGTCCGTGATTATTTCATACTGTTGTAAAGGTGAGGTTTCAAGCTTTCCTGTGCGGTGTTTACTTTTTCCCTTCCAAGTCCGTTACGCGATAGGTTTGAGTTTGTATTCATGCCCTCCCTTTGCGCTCCCCCAATCACGCGCGTTCCCGCCAAAATTGCGGTGCAGTTGTTTTCTTCTTGCTGAAGTTTTCTGTCTACAGATGTATCTAAGAACTCTCTACAGCTGGAAACGTAATATTTCTTCGAATATGACTCTTAGGTGTCCTTAAATTAGGCTCAAAACTTTTTTTCTTTTACAAAAAAAAAGGCAAATTGAACACTTATCAGAATAACCTCAATTAAAAAGGATTATATGCCGTATTTACTTTTATGAACATAATGTATGAAAGAATGAGATAATGGTTATAATGCAAAGCAAAAATAATAATTCTATCGTTGATAATGTGGAATTTATGTTGTTTTTTTTTCGAATAGTCTGCATGACCATTGAAAATGGCTTGACATTCTTGGCAAGTATTTCAGGAAAAAGTTTGGTACTAAGAGGATTAAGAACCAACCAACCAACCATCGGCTGCATTCCTTTTGTTTTACATTTATTGATGTTCATTGGCAGCCCATGTCAGTCAGATTAGAGTTTTCACCTTTCGTTTTCTTCAGAAGTTAACTGAAAGTGCTCACTTATCCTTCTGATTTGATCGCGGTTAAGTGGCAAGGAAAGGGGGGCATTGAGGGGTGAGGAAAGTTCTAATTGAAACTATTTTAAGCATGTGTAGCGACAGGACTCCCCTGGAATCGAACTCATGTGACTGGTACCGAATGGGGAGTGTGTGGTCACGTGATTGTGAGTGCCAGGCCGAGCCACACAATCCAGGTGCGGTGGTGTGCGGTTAGGGGGTGGGGGAGGAGAGAAGGAGGGTGATGACGAAACACTCATTAACTAGCACTTCACGGCAGCACTTGTGATCCACAGATCCAAGTAGAGTTTTGCTTTTAAAAATCTCAACTGACTTAACCCCTTATGGGAGACTTCGCTAACTCCGCAGTACGGCTAATAACGCAGTACATGAAATATACTTTTTCTGCCGATATGCCCCAATGTAACAGACGAATTCATCTCACGAGTAGTGTTGAGTAAAAGATTTAACTTCTATAGGGTATGAATTTCAAAACGACAAATGCTACCACCTAGTGGTAAAATCGTGAAAACCTGTGTTAAGGGTTTGTGAAGTATTTATAACATCTCGTGTAATTCGGTGATGCTGTAGCATATGATATTATTAGACTTATCATTTTGTGGATTGAAACAAAGTAGGGTAAAGTTAAGTAACTCCGTGATACTAAGCTTTTTTTGTTACTATTTCTGAAGTTTTAGATTTCAGTTATTTCGATTCATTTCATGTTAAAGAGGAATACCCTACGGAACATATCTGGCATATATCTTAGAAATATTCATAAGTTATTTCAAGGTATCAACTAATAAAATCCGGTAGGCCTAGTAAAGTAGGTAACGCCGTGATATTCAAGTTACTCCGTGATAGTGTTCAAGTTACTCCGTGATAGCATGGTGTTCACGGTTCAGTGTACTTTTTAATCGTGAAAACTAATGTTTAATGTAATAAAAGTGTTCAAATCGTATGTAGAGTATAAGTTTCTTTTACTCCATATTGCCCATATTGAAACATTTCACTGCACAGTTTTTTTAGAAAAAAAAAGATATTCTATTAAAAATATTCCATTAAACATATTTAAGTCTTCTTAGTCACTATCAGATTCCTCACACCTATCACACATAAAATTTACATTTTAGTTACCAGACATTACAAAACTGATAATCAATCCATTCGACTCCATTCTTCCTCTTGGTTGTCATCCGCCTGGGGAGCCACCTCACGCACCAATACCATCATCGGCATTGTTCTGAGGTCTGGAATTAGGCCAAGACCGATCTAGTGTGTCTATCTTGACACACTATCTGCACTTCAAATTCAGGTGACACAACGGATGGCTTACCAATTTTGCAAGGGTTGCACTTCCTGGATGGGCTGAATATTTTGTGCAATAATCCTTTAGTGTACTCCACGGGTTATTAAAACGTCTACTGGTCTTGTATACTGACCATCTTTCTTCCTTCGTAGACCTCAATGCTTCTTTAAGTGTTTCAGCTGTGTAGGAGCGAGCCTCTTTATTACGTTTTGGCGCCAATTCAGCGTCCAACCTAAGAAAAACATACTTATTCCTAAGCTCACAACTCTTTGCATGCGTAACACTACAAGCATATAAGTTTTGTAAGCGAATGGTCAGCATCTTACTTCTGACTGGTGTTAAAATGAAACATAGAAAATGAAACAGCTGTTTATAAGAAATTAAAATCTTCACCACAGATTTCACTGGATGTGGATTACTTGTTGAAATGTCAACTCTCTGTTAATATACTTTTTAAACCTCATTGAGTTGGTCAAAGATAGAACGCAAGGGCTTCCTGGATTCCTGGTTTATTCTGCCATCTGTTGAAAAAAAAAAAAAACGTAGAACTTTCGGAATTGAACCTACGTAGTGATAGAGGAAATACGCTTTATCACGGTGTTGCTTGATATCACGGAGTAACTTGACTCTACCCTACCGCGGATTTAGCACTAGCACCACAAGTGTCAAACAAAAATCCCTAAAAAGTTAATAAATTTCAATTTCTTCGAGAGTGTTATTTTAAGCATTAGATGATTCGGACAACCCAGGGCAGATGCAATTTAAAACAAGTAATTCCGTGAAGAACTAAAACCGATTTTCATATATCCTACTTATGTTAGTTTCCTCTATCAACATACAAAATTTCACTTTGATTGCTCTAATACATTCGTAGATATTGAGAACCAACTAAATATTTTGGTTGGTCGCCATTTTGGATTTTTATATGTGTAGGCCATAGTTATAAGTAGCCTACGATTAGATGACGATTTTTGCGTAGGTTCATTATTGAAAAGTTCACTTCGATCACATGATTAATACACGAGAAATAAAAACTTAGTTTAAACAAGTAGTTCCGTGAAGAACTATACAGCCTATTTTCATATATCCTACTCATGTTAATTGCCACTATCAACATACACAATTTCAGTTTAATTGCTGTAACAGATTCGTAGATATTGAGAACCGTCTAAATATTTCTGATTGTCGCCAGGTTGGATTTTTATTTTTGTACTATTACATTAATATTATTGTGTACGTGTCGTATTCAAACTTCAATCGCATGATTAGAACACAAGAAGTAAAAACGAGATTTTAAAATTATGCACATCAGCCATCTTGTGATTATGCAAACAATTGAAATAAATTAGATGCCAGTGGATCAACATTTGTATAAGCATTTAACTTGCAACGTTTCACGGCACTCGGATAGTTAATTCGCGAGAAACGTCCATTTAAATATTTATACTTCGCGTCGCCGCCATGTTGGATCTGTGCTCACCAGGTTATTGAAGTCATATAGGTGAACATATGTTCATAGTCTCTATGAAAATAAAAATAAAATCAGTTTGGTTCCTGTAAAAGATTCATAGATATTGAGAACCGTCTAAATATTTCGGAAGCTCGCCATTTAGGATTGTTATATGTATAGGCCATAGAGTTATGTACCATTCAAGGACAATTATTGCCTAGGTTCATTATTCAAACATTCACTTCGATCGCATAATTACGACACAAGAAATATAAACTTAATTTTAAAATTTCGCACAGCTGCCATCTTGAGGTTATGTAAACAATTGAATAAAATTAGATGGCAGTGCATTACAATCTGCAAAATGATTTACTGTACCACATTTCACTGCGCTCAGAGAGTTAAATCACGAGAAAAGTCTATTCAAATATTTCAAATTCGCTTGGTCGCCATGTTCGTTTTGTACCTTACAGGTTTATGAAATATACATAGATAAACTTGTATAAGTACCCTTTATCACCGTACAAAATTGCAGGGTAATATCTGTAATAGTTTCGGAGATATAGAATGTCAGTGAAATATTTCGCACAGCCGCCATTTTGAGGTTATGTAAACAATTGAACTAAATTAGACTCCAGTGCATTACAATGTGTATAAACATTTGCTGTACCAAGTTTTATTACGTTTGGATAGTTAAACCGCGTGAAAAGTCTATTTGAAAGTCTCAACTTCGCTTGACCGCCATGTTGGTTTTGTAGTCACCAGGTTTTTGAAAGTCTCATAGGTGAACTTCTAGTAGTGGCCTTTATCACCGTACACAATTTCAGGGCGATATCGGTAATAGTTTCGGAGATATTGAATGCTAGTCAAATATTTCGCACAGCCGCCATGTTGGATTGGTGAGACGTAACAAAATTTGAAGGGCACGGTCGAGGTCGCCGGGAATAGTGCTATGAACTTACCGAGTTTCATTGAAATCGCTCCTGCCGTTTAGATTTTATTAGGGGGGGGGACACACACACACCTCACACACACACACACACACACACACGCACACACACACGGACAAAAGGTGATCTCATAAGCCTATTTTTTTCAAAATTGAAAATAGGCTAAAAATGCGCACAGCCGCTATCTTGAGGTTATGTGAACAATTGAACTAAATTAGACGCCAGTGCATTAAAATGTTTATAAACATTTAATGTGCCATATTTCACTTCGCTCATGTGGTTTAATCACGAGAAAAGTCTATTGAAATGACTCACATTCGCATGGCCGCCATGCTCGTTTGGTATTTTACAGGATTTTGAAAGTCTCATAGGTGAACTTTATTACCGTACAAAATTCCAGGATGATATCAGTAATAGTGTTGGAGATATAGAAAGCCGGTGAAATATTTCACACAGTCGCCATATTGAGGTTATGTGGACAATTTAACTAAATTAGATGCCAGTGCATTACAATGTGTTTGAACATTTTCTGTACCAAGTTTCATTGCGTTTGGAAGGTTAAATCGCGAGATGAGTCATTTATAAGTTTCAACTTCGTTTGACCGCCATGTTGGTTTTGTAGTTAACCGGTTCACAAAGAAATTTGATACAATGGTCCGGCTAGCTCAAAACAGTTGCCAGCGTTTCGCCCCAGTGTGCCAATGGGCTCTTCAGTTGGTTATGGTACACCTCACCAAGACGCGTGGCTAGTACATACTGTGAAGGCCGCTGCAAGGCACAAATGTTGCCACGAGCAGCGCCAATGTACTACGGAAGTCAAAACTTCCTTTCAAAAATAATGTTAGCTTACCTTGCTAATCCATATTGGAAATATGGTGAGGTGTACCATAACCAACTGAAGAGCCCATTGGTACACTGGGGCGAAACGCTGGCAACTGTTTTGAGCTAGCCGGACCATTGTATCAAATTTCTTTGTGAATTTGTTAATGCACATAGCTCAATAGGACAATTTTACATCCTGTTTCCTTCGGGAACAGATATTTCCAATAGTTAACAGGTACCAACAGCAGTGGCTACGCTGGCTAAAGCTCAGCGATAAGTCATGGGGCCAAGCTCTCTGCTGACTCGGTAGACGCGTGGGTTCGAGCCCCACCGTCGGCCGTCCTTGAAATGGTTTTCAGTGGTTTCCAATTTTCAACACGGGACAAATGCTGGGAAGGTACCTTCTGACAGGCCATGGCCGCTTCCTTCCACATCCTTGCCCAGTTTAATTCATCTTCATCCTTTCCATCTCTCATCTCCACGCGCAGGTCGCCCACGGTCGACGATTTGAAAGACCTGCACTCAGCCTCTCAGGAGGCTACACGACAAAAAAAAATAACAGGTTTTTGAATGTTCCATAGGACAACTTTCAGTAGTGCAGTTTATCACCGTACAAAATTGCAGGGTGATATCAGTATTAGTTTCAGAGATATGGAATGCCGGTGAAATATTTCGCATACCCGCTATGTTGGATTGGTGAGACGTAATAACATTTGAAGGCCACGGTTGGGGTCGGCCAAAATAGATCTACTGTATGACCTTACCGAGTTTCATTGAAATCGCTCTACCCTTTTGTATGTTATTAGGGACACACACACACACACACACACATACGCACACACGGACAAAAGCTGATCTCATAAGTCTATTTTTTCATAAAATGAAAATAGGCTAAAAATGAATTTAAGTCACAAATAAATAGTAATTTCATTTCTATGTTAATTATTTGATACCCTTTCACTTAATTTATCATGTTTACAATGAATACCTTAAGATAACGGATTTGGCTGAGTCTCCCTTATAATTATGTTAATGGTCTGCATATTAACCAGGTGCGCTCAAAGAGTAACTAGCCGGAGGCATACTTACAGAAACCAGTACCTGTATGTTAGAAGTATTGGCCCTGGCTGTTGAGGCACTTGTCCCACTATGACACGAGGCGGTGATTGGCTGTCTCATAAAATTCCCTGGGCTGCGATGTGAACCAGTTCCGCACGTACAGCTGGACGTCGGCGTCCGAGGTGAATCGTTGGCCCCGCAGAGCCCTTTTCAGGGGACCAAACATGGCGTAATCACAGGGAGAGAGGTCTGGACTGTACGGAGGGTAGCCGAAAACCTCCCATTTGAATTTCTGCAGGAGTGCCGCGACTGTGTTGGCCGTATGAGTTCGTGCATTGTCGTGGAGCGACCACGGCGGCTATGGCGTTCACTGTCACTCGGCGGTCCTGGGTAATGAGTGCATTAACCAGCTGGACGTTGTAATCGGTAATGCAGGGGGGGGGGAGGGGGTGCCCCAGACCGGGCATCATCGGCTAACGATACCCGTCTTTCCCTGAAGCGCTTGTGCCACACCTTGACCCTTGCATGGGACATGCAGTGTTCGCCGTACACTTGTGACATTCGGCGATGAATGTCCGTTCCCCCTACTCTTTCCGCTGTCTGAAACCAAACAACACCTCTTTGCTCTTCGGTCGACGCCTCCATGTCACTGTTTGCAATACGACTGGCAGCGTTGGATGATTGATGCATGCTGCTACTCGCTTTCTATCGTCACGTGACGTGCACGCGTGCCCTCTAGTGACGGGCTGTGACCTTCCACGCTCTAGTCGGAACCACACCTCGTTACACAAGCCACGATTAGCCGATGTAGTCACCGGATTGCGCATATCAGCCTCCAGCTCGTTACGTTTTGAATGCACCTTATATAAGGATACCTTATTTTGTTAAAGAGGCTGTTGGTTGAATCTTCTCTTTGAAAGTATTAATATTTCTGAAAAGCGAATGGTAATTCTTGATCTCCTTGACGACGTAAGGTGCTGGTTAAAATGTATTTCTTTAAAATAATATAAAAGTAAAAGAAAAATCTAATATACGATTGTAAAAGTTAGAATTTGAATTAAATATGCGAGTAAAAATTGAAAAAAAAAGCTTATAAACAAACATTTGAATAACGTTATAAACATAATATTAAGGTTATAAAAATAGAGTGATAATTAAAATGATAAACACAATCTTGAATATCTAAATGTTCTTGAAAACAAAAAAATAAATAATTATCAAAATTAGCCTAATAATTAAAATTAAGTGAATATCAATTAATGTTTTTCTTTTTAAACCCCCATAAAATAAATGTAATCATAAATGTGCGGGTCATTTCAACTTCAAATGTTGGCAATTCTACTATTGTGATGAATCCTACTCGAGGGGATTCGTCGCTACTACGGCCAGTTTATATGACATCCGAATTGTACTGCGCTGAAGATACGCGGTAAGCGAAGGCAATATATTATCTTGGTGAGCCGGAACTGGGAAGCTCCCGGGAATGATAAATGGACTGATAATGGACCGATGAGGTCAGCTATCTCGACCCAGATACGAACCTGGAACTAAAAGTTATTTAGCGATCGAATCGTCCCAGTCGTGTAATGAATCATGCAGCAGATGTTAGATTCTGATGTGTAGCTGTGGGAATACTCCCTTCATAAACAAACATAAATCCTATGGTATCTGGAAATTAATACAAAAACCATGTACACTAAACTTAGTATATTACACAAGACTCATATTATTCGACTGCAATAAGCGTATTCACCACATATTATCAGTAGAATTAAGCAATTACAATAGAATATAAGTTAACTGAAATTCAAATTGTCTTAACATAATGTGCTGTGCATTTTAGTAAGGTTGTTGTCTACCTTTGCCAACAACATATTAAGGGACTCTGAACTGTTATGCCCATTATCGTGGGATAAACCCGGTCGATGTCATTGGATTTTTAAGAGCGTTAAAATCCTTCAGTATGCCTTCCTTTGGCGGGGAAGTAAAGCCGGCGGGCCCATGTCATAGATTTATGGCATATAAAATAACCTATCACTACAATTGGTAGTGTGTATACTCTGTGAGCTGCCTGAATAGGATTGACATTTGGTCGGAAATTCCACGTCAGTCATCACCTCTCTGCCTCTTGACCAATCCATGTTCCCATAGTTGATATCATAATACTCTGCGTTGCAATATTACAGCCCACGTGCGCCAGTGCCTGGTCAGCTGTGTCTCTGGCTTGTACAGTGTGATCGCTTGTTATTCTAACTGTTTGGAAACCTTGTTCCCTGACTACATGGCGAGGCGAGAACTGTCAATCCTATTCTAGCAGCTCACAGACTATAGCTAAATTTGTAGGCTATTTGCTTAGAAACGCTCTATCAAGTTCCAACGTTCGCCGCTGGGTGTCCACGACAGTTGCATCTCTGGTAGTCAAAGATGGAACTACTGTACTTAAAATTTAACTTGATGGAGAGCCTACGGGAGTTCAATTAAAATTCCCCGCTATAGCCACCGGCTACAATCATCATATACATTATTTCAGTTGTATAGATCCCTACTGCGGCGATCACAAGCGACCGATCGTGACAAATGAGCATTCAAATGAAAGAGAATAGACATTAGCAGTGACGAATTTCTCTCTAATTTCATCAATATCTATAATTTCTTTAAAAATGACTTTCTTGTGTGTGATTTGCAGATACTGTTGCTGTAGGAAAATACGCTCCATAATTGCCATCCCCTTTACATTTTGGCTGCAGTGATGCCTGTTTCATGATATTTTAACATTCTGAGGTATTTCCTTGATTATTCTCCATGGATTTCAGAGACAGTAAATCAAAGGAATGAGTACGCCTACGCAAATCATGTAATTTCATAAATATCGAATAACTGATGACTGTTATGATGATCCAATTTTCAGTTATTGCCTTCTTAAGTTAGGGGCCGTAGAACTTGGAATTCTAACTGAAATGTAAATAGTGTTCTATAATCATTTGGTGGAAATAAAAACATAACAACCTTTCTCCTTAAGTCTCTCATTATAAACCTATTGGGGAAAGCGTGGTTTATGAACATGCGAGATTTCTCGCACAGGTCCGCTAGTTAATATATAATAGGATTAAGGGACTCTGAAATGTCCTATAATGCCCATACTAATTTTCAACTTAGCATGTAGCTGTATCTCAGAAACTATTAACAGGAACAATATTTGTTTCTCTTCAGGGATGTTTATCAGAACTGTCACCGTACTTTGACTCAGGATTTTTGAAAATAAAATATATTTTTGAACTTTCTTAAATCTTTTTAAAATTGTATAATTTTAAAGCACTTTCATGAACTTTTCTATGTGGCAAAATTAAACTAAAGTAAATTAAAAAAGTCCTCTCGGCACCCCGGAAGGCGGAGGTAGATTTCACCGGACAAACTTGGGGATAGGCGAAAATAGGCAGAATATGCAGATTTTCGTAGAATGATCAGACCTCATTTATTGCGAGAAGGTATTTTATAATTGGAGCTTAATTAACTTTGTTTTTCGTCATTTTATGCTTATTTTAAACATTTTATTGTCTTATGGGAACGGTAACCTTCTTGTCATTTGGGGTCCATTTTTATTATACTTGTGGTCACACTGTCCTTATGCAAGGTTTCGACACTGATGTGTAACTATGTAACGGTCTGTTACTTCTTCACGCAAAATTACATCTCCCGCAGAGATTTTGGTTGGTTCCTCAGTTTAGGGGCTGCGACAACGCGGTCATGTAACCCCGTGTACTTTGGGATGGCTGTATTAGTCTGTAATTCAGGTAAGGACTGCAGACGGTCAATTTCAAGCAGTAGTTCCTAATGTTGCTACAAGGTACTACCGTCAACGACACCTAGCTGTGAACTTGGCTACTAGATGCCACCGCAACCAACAACTCGCAACGAACGTTGGAACTTCCCCTCCAAAGGAAAGCATACTGAGGGATTTTTAGCGCTCTTAGAAAATCCGACGACTTCGGCCGGCTTTGAAACCGCGACCTTGGGCATAGACATTCTGCATGCTACCAGTTACGTCACCGAAGCCACTTCCCACTTAGTCAGATGTCAAAGTCAACCCCTGGCACCATCCAGCCCATGACGGGCTAAGGCCGACCAAGCGACCGCTGCCCAGCCATTTGGCCTGCAGATATTGGGATGACGCGTGATCAGCGCGTCGGGTCCCCTCGGCAGTTAATCTTGGTATTCGTGATCGGGGTGCTATCTCACTGTCAGACAGCTACTCAATTGTCCTCACGAGGCTGAGTGCACCCCGTTCCAACCCTCACGTCAGTTTTAAAATCCCTGACGGAGCCGGGGATCGTACCCGGGGCCTCCGGTTGAGAGGCAGGCGCACTACGCCGACACCACGGGGCCTGCTTAGTCAGATGGAAATACTGAATCTGATCTCGTGCAAGTGCGTTGTCATGGCAACGTCTGATGGCTCAAACCTCATCAATTTACTAGTGTTGCCATGGCAACCTCTGATAGCTCTTGGCATTTTCTTATAATTCTGAAATTATTTTTCTCATCCCTTGGCGTAATGGTGGGTCATATCAAAAATTCTTTCAGACAAAAGTTTTAGGTAATTATTAGGGGAATATTGTCCATTTTGTACGGTTTTTATATTGTGCCTATTAAGAGAGATATGATTAATGTTTCCCGAAAAACCCACTTTTTCCCACCCATTTGGTCAATGGTTGGTGCTATAAAAAACTCTTCAAACATAAAGTTTTGGGCTTTATCCGACACATAGTATGAACGTTGAACGGATTCGATATTTCACATATTAAGAGAGTTATAGCAATATTTCACTTTGTCGAAAAAAGCCCCCCATTTTCACCCCCTTCGACCGATTTAGCCCAGTAACGAACTCGACCGAGATTTTATAGGTATACATATTCGGTAAAAAATTCAAAGTGATTGGTGCAAAATTACGGCAGTTATCGTGTCCACAAGAAACTGATATACATATATATATATAAACTTTTGAACTGACGGTGGTTTTGGGGTCTGGGGGATGTGAAACGCAAAGATATGTCGAAATTTTCCGGAAGTCGAAACATGGGACCCATTGCAATAGTTAGCTTTCTAATGAAATATACCTAATTCAAAGTGATTGGTGCAAAATTACGGCAGTTATCGTGTCCACAAGAAACTGATATATATATACATATATATACATAAATTATATATAAACTTTTGAACTGACGGTGGTTTTGGGGTCTGGGGGATGTGAAACGCGAAGATATGTCGAAATTTTCCGGAAGTCGAAACATGGGACCCATTGCAATAGTTAGCTTTCTAATGAAATCTACCTAAAAGCGTGTTGAAATATAGCACATATAAGGAGGAATTACTTCTATAAATGTCAGCTATCTACGTTGAAATGTTCTAGAAAAAGGGAAATTCTACGTATATCTAAGAAATCATTTTTGCGTGAAATTGGAACCAAATATTTTTCCGGTTTTTAGAACATACCAGTGCTATACCATTCTTCTTTCAGTTGAGGCACTAGTAACTATTTTGTTGTTCCAAGTCCCTTTGCCCTTGCTTCTTGCATTTCTCTTTCTTAAATGTTGTTTTAGGTAGATTTCATTAGAAAGCTAACTATTGCAATGGGTACCATGTTTCGACTTCCGGAAAATTTTGACATATCTTCACGTTTCACATCCCCTAGACCCCAAAACCACCGTCAGTTAAAAAGTTTATATATAATTTATGTATATATATATATACATATATCAGTTTCTTGTGGACAAGATAACTACCGCAATTTTGCACCAATCAATTTGAATTTTTTACATAATACGTATCCCTACAAAATCTCGGTCGAGTTCGTTAATGGGAACAATCGGTTGACGGGGGTGAAAATGGGGGTC
This sequence comes from Meconema thalassinum, assembly GCA_946902985.2. Classification (NCBI taxonomy): domain Eukaryota; kingdom Metazoa; phylum Arthropoda; class Insecta; order Orthoptera; family Tettigoniidae; genus Meconema; species Meconema thalassinum. Next base: position 649,782,766 of record OX336391.1, read on the forward strand.
TTTTTTCGAAAAAGTGAAATATCGCTATAACTCTCTTAGTATTTGAAATATCGAATGCATTCAAAGTTCATACTATGTGTCGAATAAGGCCCAAAAATTTATGTATGAAGAGCTTTTTGATAGCACCAACCATTGACCAAAGGGGTGGGAAAAAGTGGGTTTTTCGGGAAACATTAATCATATCTCTCTTAATAAGCACAATATCAAAACCGTACAAAATGGACAATATTCCCCTAATAATTACCTAAAACTTTTGTCTGAAAGAATTTTTGATATGACCCATCATTACGCCAAGGGATGAGAAAAATTATTTCGGAATTACAAGAAAATGCCAAGAGCTATCAGAGGTTGCCATGACAACTCTACTAAATTGATGAGGGATGAGGCATCAGACGTTGCCATGACAACGCACTTGCACGCGATCACATCCAGTTTTCGATCTAAGTGAGAAGCGGCCTCGGTGACGTAACTGGCAGTATGCTGAACTTCTATGCCCAAGATCGCGGGTTCAAAGCAGGCCGAAGTCGTCGGATTTTCTAAGAGCGCTAAAAATCCCTCAGTATGCGTTCCATTGGAGGGAAGATCCAACGTTCGTTGAGAGTTGCTGTTTGCGGTTGCATCTCGTAGCCAAGTTCAGAGCTAGGTGTCGTTGACGGTAGAATCTGGTAGCAACATTAGGAACTACTGCTTGAAATTGACCGTCTGCAATCCTCACCTGAATTACAGACTAATACAGCCATCACAATTCGCACTGTTTATCAGACAGATTCTACACTCACCCAAAGTACACGGGGTTAAATGACCGCGTTGACGCAGTCCCTAAACTGAGGAACCAACCAAAATCTCTGCGGGAGATATAATTTTGCGCGAAGAAGTAACAGACCGTTACATAGTTACACATCAGTGTCGAAACCTTGCATAAGGACAGTGTGACCACAAGTATAAAAATATACCCCAAATGACAAGAAGTTTACCGTCCCTATAAGGCAATAAAATGTTTAAAATATGCATAAAATAATGAAAAACACAGTTAATTAAGCTCCAATTATAAAATACTTTCTCGCAATAAATGAGGTCGGATCCTTCTGCGAAAACGTGCATTTTCTGCCTATTTTCGCCCGTCCCCAAGTTTGCCCGATGAAATCTACCTCCGCTTTCCGGCGTGCCGAGAGGACTTTTTTAAATCTATTGTCTCATAGAAATAACAAGAAGTTCCGTGACGAACTAAAAAGCCTACTTTTCTTTAAATTTAAGATTCAGGCCAATGATTAATCTATATCGATCTATCTAGAATAATGACGAAATTAAGTTTGTAATATCAACATTTCAAATTAGTTAGAAATACTGTATACCTGGCATAATGTAGCCTAATAGAGCACTAGAGTTGGCAGTCCTGGTGACTGAATATATAGTTCTATCTCGTAAGCTACAGAATACACAATTTGGTTGAAGTCCAATGGATAGCATGGACGTTACATGCAGTTAAACATGGGATCTAACAGCGCGCGTGAAATCATGTTGGCAACAATGTCATACATGTATTGGTCTGAAATAATATGAAATAATATGATCTATTGTTGTGCCAAGTTCGAATGAAATCCAATAGTTTGTATAGAAGTTACATGCAGTTTAAAATTGGACTTATCAGCAGGATTAGAATCATGTTGGCAGCACTGACCTATACCAGTTACTCCAAATTAATCTAGAATGCCAGGTACTATACGTGTGCAAAGTTTAGAGCTATTGGATTGCATACTTTCTGATATATTGATATTAGGGTAACAAAAATAGAGACAGCATTTATGAACAGTTGGCAGCCCTAGTTGCTCTTAAGAATACGCATAGTCATATCTGTTATGGTACACATAGCACATACGAAATGTGGTTGAAATCCAATTGATAGTGTAGAAGTTATATGCATTTAAAAATTGGACTTATCAGCGGGCTTATAATTATTTTGGCAATACTGCCATGTATGGCCTCCTTAAAATTAAACTGAAATAGTATTATCTATACGTGTGCCAATTTTGAAATAGCTCCCATGCATACCTTCCAAGATATCCAACATGGAGCTCAAATTTCAACTGCGATTTTTCAGCAGTTGGTAGCACTGACATCATTTTCAAATACGGCATTGAGATATACACGTGTAGATCTTTACTCCTAGAAAATTTTGGTTCGATTGCTGCAGCCGTTTAGGAGTTGATAGGGACACACACACACACACAGCCAGCCAGACAGACAGATAGACAGACAGACAGAAAGACAGACAGAAGGTCAGACAGACACACATTTGCCCGGATCTATCTCATAAGTCTACTTTTTCCTCATTTTTGCAAAATGTGAAAAGTAGGCTAAAAGATATAAGTGCACTTTCATTGGCTTGCTAATAGGACGCATGATTGTGCGAAAATATAAGTCAACTAGTACCGTCAGACATCTAAAAGTCAATAGTTTAATATGAAACAAAAAATGAAATTGTTGTAGATTTTGGGCACTTTGGAATCCCATTACATGAATGGTTTGGAATCTATCTATAGCCTATTATACAGGGTGTAACTAATTATGTGGGAAAGCTTCAGGGATTCGATAGAGGACCTGACAACAAGCAAAACATGTCCGGTGAACATATGGTGTATGTGCGTTCGTTGCCGTGTTACAAGCATTGTTTGTGGTGTGCATAACACAGACGGCGGCACGATGCTAGCTCGTCATTTGTGGAGGGCACACAGGCCACCTGTACGTTTCGTCGCTATTCAAGTCTGTGTGCATTCCCAAACAAATGGATAGGGCGTCAGGGACCGACACCATGGCCTGTTCGTTAACCCGATCTATACCCATTAGACTTTAACTTACGGGGTCATTTAAAGGCCATTGAGTATGCCACACCTATTTATAACGTGGACATGCTGCGTCAACGAGTAGAGCAAGTATGTCAGCAGATAGGACATATGCCGGGAATATGGGAGCGTGTAAGACAGTCAATGATGTGCGGATAGGCGTGGTATCCATTTTGAGCACCTTCTGTGGAGAACTCTAAGTACAGTAGTAACGTACACTTTATCAGCACAAATGATCAACCTGCATAGTGAAGCGGTCTGTGTTATGTACACCACAAACAATACTCGTAACACGGAAAGGACATGTTTTGCTTCTAGTTAGGTCTTTTATTGAATCCCCGGACATTTTCCGCATATTTAGTTACACACTGTCTTACGACGTCCAAATTAGAAAGAGGGTCATCCAGACTTCATCACCACAACAGATCTACGCTAGGTTATGACTCCCTACAATACTGTTCAACAGTTTTAGCAGACGTATCAAACATCGCTTACCATTTACGATCTTAAATATACACATAAAGCCGTTTGTATGATTTATACACGGGTAAGAAGACTTTGTGTCCACCCTGTGCCAATGCACAGAAATAACATTTGACTGAACTACTGAAGCAGAAATAGCCTTGTCCATCACCGTTCTTGTCTACATCGTGGCTCAATGTCAGCGCAACTAGGTTCGTGTTCTATGCTCCTCTTTCTTCTTGGATTCAGGGGAAACTTAGCAGCCTATTCCCACCCATCGGTAACCTCGGTGGTTAAAATTATCGATCAAAAGTAATTAATATAAATGTATACCTGGAAATCTTAACAACGTAAGTTCAACATCTTCTATAATGGGTTTCTTCCAACATCCAAAGTTTAGGGGTGATCGCATAATCCCACTCGCCTCGTCAAGTTATTATTATTATCATCATTATTATTATTTATGTTGTGCTTGCGCTTACATTCTCACAGCATTTGGTTGGAATATCAACATTATCCCATATATTCACCATATCATAAATATTAATCAATTATTTATTTATCGTATGGCGTATACAAGAGCTACAGATCTATATTTACAATATTTACATAGTTAATCACTTGTGGCGTCCCCAGGAAAAAATCTCTTCTATCTCCGTCGAAACGGCTCAGTGGGCATTCTTGGGTGATGTGCTTCACAGTTTGCCTCTCAGAACCACTCGCAACAAGATGATGACTTTTTCCTCCATTTGTATAGCAGATCTGCACACACACCATGGTTAGTTCGGATCCGGTTTAGCTTGGACCATACTTTCCGAGGTTGTTCAAAGCCAGGTACCTTCTGTGAGATGCATGGCATTTCCAAAGACTCTGCCGGGGCGAATTGTCTCCATTCATTAGACCATTTCTCAGTAAGGTTGAAATTACTCATTGCCAGGTTCTCCGCCGTGCAGATGGGTGGATGTCTTGACTTCAGTCTATCTATATGTAGGTGGTGGATATCCTCATGAATGGGCAGTCTTTGATTAATCTGGATCTTCTTGTATTCATTCATCAAAGCATTGCATCTGTGGAGGTGGGGTGGGGGAATATGGCTTAATACAGGCAGCCACTGAATAGGAGTTGATCTGATCGTGCCTGTGATCATTCTCATTGTGTCATATAATTTAACATCTATTCTCTTCACATTAAGGCTGTTTATCCAGACAGGGGCACAATACTCTGCAGTAGAGTAAACCAGGCCAAGAGCTGAGCAACGTAAAGTAGTTGCACTTGCACCCCAAGTAGTACCACATAGTTTTCGAATGATGTTGTTGCGTGTCTGAATCTTGGCAGCACTCTTTCTCAAGTGTTCTTGGAACGACAGCGTTCTATCGAGTGTAACACCCAGATATTTGGGGTGTCTATTGTGGCGGAGAAGGGTGTTATCGAAGTATACCTTGAGATCCCTTGAAGCCATTCGATTGTTCAGATGAAAACAAGAAACTTCTGTTTTACTCATGCTTGGTTGGAGTCTCCATTTTCGGAAGTAGTTTCCTAAAACAGCGAGATCTTTTGTCAGCGTTTCCTCTATCTCCTCGAAGCATAGGTCGTTAGTGGAAAGTGCCCAATAATCTGCCTAAATAAATTTCCTGGATTTTGTGGGGGGTATATCTGAAATATATAAATTGAACAGAAGTGGGGAAAGCACTGATCCTTGTGGAAGTCCATTGTTTAGTTTGCTGGATCTGCTGATTTCACTTCCCATGACTACGCGAAATGTTCTGTCACTCAGCATGTTGTTTATAAGGTGAGCCAGACTCCTGCATGGAATCACTTTAAGGAGTTTACTGATAACGCCTTCTGTCCACACTTTGTCGTAAGCTGCCTTTAGGTCTACAACTGCTACCGAAGTCTTTAGTCTTTGTTGGAATCCTGCTTCGATGAAGGTAGTTAATGACAGGACTTGATCGGCACAACTTCTTTGTGGTCTGAATCCTGCTTGTTCAATAGGGATCGTTTCGAACACTTTTGTAGCAATTCTATTCAAGATTAGTCTTTCTAGTAGTTTATAGCATGCACTGAGCAATGCTATTGGTCTATAGCTCTCTGGTGTTTCACTAGGCTTTCCTGGTTTTAGGATTTCAATGACTTTACTCATTTTAAATAAGCGAGGTAGGTTGCCTGTTCGAAGAATGTAAGTTAGAAACCTAGATAACCATAGTTTCGTATTTTCTCCACTATTAATCAGAAACTCGGGGTGAATCCCATCAAATCCCGGTGATTTACCAGACTTCATATCTTCTAAAGCTGCATCGATATCGTGCACACTAAATGGTCTAGTGTATTCCGAATGAAGAGGGCTTGTGGCCTTGAGACTGGTTAATTGCTTTTTGATATTTCTTGTATGATTTCTGTCTCTCGGTGTCCTAGACAGAGCAACTATATGAGCAGCAATTTGGAGTAACTGCAGGATTTTTACGAACAATGGGAGTGGCCCCACCAAGCTTCCGTAACAATGACCATGCCTTTCTGCTCAATTCTCTGAAATTCATAGATGTTACAGTTTCAATCCATCTTTCTCTTCGGGCATTATCAAGATTATGAAGCAGTTCATCCCCGATTTCTTGTTCGCCACTGGAAAGGAACTCTTGGTATAGCTTTTCATTGTCATCAGTCCATCCAGGAATGTATTCCTTTCTGTATCCTCTAGGAATGTGTCTTTTTGCTGTGGCAATTACAGCACCAACAAATCTCTCATAGTTGTTGCTTGTTGGCGGTATCCATCTGACACATTTATCAAGGTCACTCGAGAACGCTTTCCAGTCTGCTTTCCTGAAGTTCCATCGTGGGCGAGGATAAGAAGTTACCAGAGGTATCTGCATTCCAACCTCAAGACGCACAGGACGATGTTGACTACGTGGGAAATCTTGAAGTACTTTCCGTGAAGTAAGCAGAGGTTGTTTATTTTGATCACTGGAAACAAAACATAGGTCTGGGTTGAACTCCTTTTTCCATGCGGCAGATCTAAATGTACCTCTATCTTTTGCATCAAATATAAGATGAATGTCATGTTCCTCGACCCAATTCATGAGAGTGTCTCCATTAGAATCGGTGGCACTATAATTCCATTCTACATGGTGACTGTTGAAATCTCCCACATAGATGGCTGGATGGTTTTGTACCTGAATCATCTGGGAGGGCCACGGAGAAAGTGGAGGCTTGTAGATGTGTGTAATGATGAAATCTCCAACTTTGATGACAACAGTGTGAATGTCATATTTAGAGCTAGATGTGAGCAATGAAGCATTTTCAATGGTGCTGCGAACATATGTAGCAGTGCCATATGCATGGTGGTATGTCGCACCTACGATATCATATACTGATTTGCCCTCTGGTTTGTAATTGATGTTCGTCCACCACATGTGTTTTCTGAATAGCAACCACATCGATGTTTTCATCGCGTAGGAGTTTTGACAAGTAGTGGCATTTGGATTTACTTATGCCTTCTATATTTAGATGAAGAACTTTAAGCGTAGGCCCGAAGGTCTTTGCCTGTTGGTTCTGAAAAGAACCATTTGAATGATTTTTCATTTTCATGCACAATAGCCAGGAGATTGCTAAGATAGTCTGGCAGCCTGATCACTGTTGCTCGTTTAGCACCACCCAGGGAGCACGTGTAGGGTAATTTCTGGTTAAGGCCTACGGACGTGAGCAACTCCACAATCAATGATGGATTATGATGAGCTTCTTCAACAAATTGATGACTGAAATCCCTTATTGCATTATACTCCTATTTTTAGCCTATTTTCAATTTTGAAAAAAAAAAGGCTTATGAGATCACCTTTTGTCCGTGTGTGTGTGCGTGTGTGTGTGTGTGTGTGTGTGAGGTGTGTGTGTGTGAGGTGTGTGTGTGTCCCCCCCTAATAAAATCTAAACGGCTAGAGCGATTTCAATGAAACTCGGCAAGATCATAGCATCATTCCCGGTGACCTCGACCGTGCCCTTCAAATTTTGTTACTTCTCACCAATCCAACATGGCGGCTGTGCGAAATATTTCACTAGCATTCAATATCTCCGAAACTATTACCGATATCGCCCTGAAATTGTGTACGGTGATAAAGGGCACTACTAGACGTTCACCTATGAGACCTTCAAAAACCTGGTGACTACAAAACCAACATGGCGGCCAAGAAAAGTTGAGATTTTTAAATAGACTTATCTCGCGATTTAACTATCCAAACGTAATGAAACTTGGTACAGCAAATGTTTATACACTTTGTAATGCAATGGAGTCTAATTTAGTTCAATCGTTTATATAACCTCAAAATGGCGGCTGTGCGAAGTATTTCACTGACATTCTATATCTCCGAAACTATTACAGATATCACCCTACTAATACAAGTACTAATACAAGTTTACCTATGTATATTTCATAAGCCTGTAAAGTACAAAATGAACATGGCGACCAAGCGAATTTGAAATATTTTAATAGACTTTTCTCGTGATTTAACTCTCTGAGCGCAGTGAAATGTGGTACAGTAAATGATTTTGCAGATTGTAATACACAGCCATCTCATATAATTCAATTGTTTACATAACCTCAAGATGGCGACTGTGCGAAATGTTAAAATTAAGTTTTTATTTCTTGTGTCGTAATCATGCGATCGAAGTGAAAGTTTGAATAATGAACCTAGACAATAATTGTCCTTGAATGGTACATAACTATATGGCCTATACATATAACAATCCTAAATGGCGAGCTTCCGAAATATTTAGACGGTTCTCAATATCTATGAATCGTTTACAGCAACCAAACTGAATTTTTTAATGCTCATAGAGACTATGAACATATGTTCACCTATAGGACTTTCAGTAACCTGGTGAGCACAAATCCAACATGGCGGCGACGGGAAGTATAAATATTTAAATGGACGTTTCTCGCGAATTATCTATCGGAGTGCCATGAAACGTTGCACGTTAAATGCTTATACAAATGTTGATCCACTGGCATCCAATTCATTTCAATTGTTTGCATAATCACATGATGGCTGCTGTGCGTAATTTTAAAATCTCGTTTTTACTTCTTGTGTTCTAATCATGCGATTGAAGTTTGAATACCTCACGTACACAATAATCTTAATGTAATAGTACAAAAATAAAAATCCAACCTGGCGATCATCTGAAATATTTAGACGGTTCTCAATATCTACGAATCTGTTACAGCAATTAAACTTAAATTTTGTACGTTGATAGAGGCAATTAACATGAGCAGAATATATGAAAATAGGCTGTATAGTTCTTCACGGAACTACTTGTTTCTTGTAGTCTTCCGATTTCCCATTAACAACCAAACAATTCTATATGTAGAAAGGATCACTGCCTTTTTCGGCTCACATTCTTGGCTGCCACCCCAGTGGTCCGCGGTGGAATTCCGGCATGGCCTAGAAATTTAATTCTGGACTGAGGGCTGAAACGGGATCCTCTCAGCCTCTTACGACAAAACTGAGTAGATGTGGGTTCAGTTCCCACCTGTGTCATCCTGCAAGTGGATTTTTGTGGTTTACCTCCTTTCCTTCGGATGAATGCCGAAATGGTTCTAACGTAAGGCCACGGCCTGTCCCTTCCTAATCCTCACTTTAATAACAAATACATACCCTAATACAGCAATCACAATAGCACAGGTTACCACTCACCCAAATACACGGGGATAAATGACTTGGGATAGAGTGGAATTGGAACAATACTAAAGATGATAATACAGTATATTCACACCATGTGCCATTGCTTCCTCATCAATTCTCCGAGGTCAGCATTTTTGTGATCTTTTCAACATGTTTGCAGGTTACAATGGTTTGGAATCGGCACATCTATAAAGGTTTAGATGTTTGTCAACAAGAAGAAAATCAGGTCTGATCTGTCAGTACAGTGGGATCCTAACACAATGTACAGCTGTCATTTTTCAGTACATTCTCGCAAGAATATTTGTTATACGGACTGCTGTAAACTTGCTAAGTTCACTGTCTTCGAAATCGACATCACATGCGTGACAAACCCTATCTTCTTTGTGCCAAATGTCCTTTTTGATGAGAGATAAAACAACAAAAACAACAACAAGATTAATGTCTGAGTCATAGTTAAAAAGTTATTGTTTTGGAGCATTGCAAATTAACATGTTACTACAATGTTAACACTTTTAATCCCAGAATACTAACATTATTGAATTGATGCTTAATACTATTAATACGTAAAAGTTACGTACATTACGAACTTTGTGCTAAGGCACCAATTAGTTAAATGGTTGAAATTAATATATATTTCGTATGTAACACTATTTATATACACTGAATCCTCTGTGGTCTTTGAAGTTTAATACGCCAAGTTCCATCTTAAATACTAGAAATACAGAAGTCGTTTACTCTGACGAGAATAGAAGTACGTACTCTCTCCAGCCTCTTATACTGTCTCTGGTTTTTATGAGGTTGTTTTAATAATCCCTCAGAAGTGATGTGACATATCGACATCAAATTCCCCACCTCTTTGTTATTGCCATGGAGAAACCAATATGTTGTTAAATTCAAGGATAGCATCCAGGCAATCCTTCGTCACATGATTATGCCTCTAGAACTGATTGGCATTAATAACAAAAGCATTGACATCACCACCATAGAGCAGTAGAAGCACTGTTGGAAGATGGTAGGGTGGGGACATATATAGAGGGAATTCTAAGCAGTTAAATTATTCATACACATCCATTCTACGTATGTTAGTATTGTAGGGTTAAAACAATAAAATGGTATAGCTTTAAATTATTTCTCTTAGCAAATTATATCATATTTATGAGAATAGTTCCAGTATTTTAATGACCTACTTTCAATTCAATGTCCCTTTTTAAATTAATGTGGAAATGTTTTGGTTTGGTGGCCAATCAAAAGTTTGTGTAGGCCTAATAAGACCTAAGAGTGTGACGGTCATCTAGGTCTTCTATATGGTTACAAAGGCAACAAGTATTCATCATCTAGATCTGAAAAACATATCCATGATTTTTTAGTTTAGCGGAGTTTGAAAATTGCATTCTACAGTGTAGCGGAGGAACTTTTAATTTTTGCCCACTCCTACTCCACTTTTCATCCATTCGTATTGCATGCGACCACCATCCAAGTCAATTCATACACATGGCTTTAATAAGGTTACAGATTTTAGTGACATATGTGGTTGCTCTTCCTGCTCTGTACGAATTGTATACCCTATTTCAACCTTTCTTTATCATGTTGTAATAATAATTTTTAAGTAAATAATCAAGTGAGTAGGAATTGAAGGGAAATTCACAAAATCTGTGCAGTCTTTCTGAATTTTATATATTTTTTGTATATTGTAACGATATTTAAACAATGATAATTGACTAGCGGACGCATGCATGAAATCTCGCATGTTCATAAACAACACTTTCCCCAATAAGTTTATAATGAGAGACTTAAGGAGAAAGGTTGTTATGTTTTTATTTCAACCAAATGATTGGAGAACACTATTTACATATGAGTTAGAATTCCAAGTTCTACGTTACCTAACTTAAGAAGTCAATCACTGAAAATTGGATCATCATAACACTCACCGGTTATTCGATATTTATGAAATTGTACGTTTTGAGTACTCATTCCTATGACCTACTGTTTCTTAAATCCATGCAAAATGATAAAGGAAAGATCTTAGAATGTTAAAATGACATGACACAGGCGTCACAGGGGCCAAAATGTGAAGTGGACAGCAATTATGGAACGTATTTTCCTACAGCAACAGTATATGCAAATCGCACACTTCGTACATTTTTAAAGTAATTATTTAAGAAATTATAGATATTTATGAAATTAGAGTGCAAATCGTCACTCCTAATATCTATTCTCTTTCATTTGAATGCTCATTTGTCACTGTCGGTCGCTTGTGAGTGCCGCAGGAGGGATCTATACTACTGAAATAATATATTATGATATCAATTACATAAGAATCATGCTAAACTGAATTATTTTTAAGAATAATTCCCGACACCTATCGTATTAACAAGTTTGTGAATGAGATAACCCACATTCAGCCTTCAAAAGAGTTGTTCTGATAACTGACGACCAGACCGGAGTGGACATGGCTAATGAAGGAACCATTTATATCAGCGATGTTGATGACATACAGTGATTCCATGTCAGCGTAACTAGATTCGAAGTCTTCTCTCTTCTATTTGCTTTGAAGAGCGAGATGAGGGGAGGGGGATGGATTACAGTGGCAGTGGATGATGAACAAGAGGAAAAGGGAGGATGAACATGCAAAAATGAAAAATTGAAGAACACATCGCTTTCATGAATAAGAACGTCTGTTATCTGTTGAAGGGTGGGGGCAGAGAGGACGGCGCATGTTACATTGTCAAAATTATTCATTAAAAAGTCGTCAATTAAGGTTTTATGTCTACCGGCTTGTCAAGCCATGATAAGACTGCGTCGTCATACATTTGACATTGCTAGTACAGAGCGAGATAAGAGCTACACAGCATCTGCGGGATACATTACTCTTTTGTGTGCGAACTCAACTAATACTAGGTCGTCGGCAATGGATGAGTGATTTTATAATGGAGCTCTGCGCGTTCTTTCTATTTTCTTTTTTACTACGGTAAAATTTTATGTGATATCGAAGAGCTAATAGATGTTAGCTATCATTTTAAGTGGAAGTATGATGGATGAGAGGATCATGTGATTAATGACATGATGAAATTAACAAGCATACAAGGCCATCCATTACCAGCTATCTGAATTTGAACCGAGGACTCAACGCAATATCAACATACATTAAAAGGGTAGACAGTTCCAATAACCCTGCGGTGGAATAACAGACAGCTTTAAGTGATGGTAGGTCAGACTGCTTAGACTTAGGGATAATTTTCATCCATCACCTGAGAAGTTTGACGGATCTGATACATGTTTTTGGCTGCTTTTCAATATCGCATCTGCGTAATTAGATGATATCGTTGATTGTAAATAAATGCCCTGAATTCTTTACTGCTATCGGATACAAATAGTGGGGTAGACATGGCCAAATTATTAGATTGAACATTCATTTTCCCACTATGAAACGTATGAAGGATTAACACCCTAATTTTCGATGGTTTAATGATGATAATTGAAGGGTCCTAACACCTAAGTTATCGCCCATTTAAATGGTTTCATCAGAGTCACTCGTGGTTGTGAAATTCGCACTTACTTTAGAGATAGATATCATTAAATATCCAATAACAGGCAGCCATTCAAATCAACATTTGGCCACTAATCTAGTCTCTAATCTAGTGACTGCCTGTGATTGGCTGGATAGAGTGATTTCAGTTTTGACCGCTAGGTAGCTCCAGCGTAATTCTTTATACGTCAAGTCGGAAAACATTTTGCCCCAAGAAGTATAGCTAGTTCATATTTTGTGCAATTCTTGCGAACCAAAAAAGCCTTTTACTGTGTCATTGCTTTGTGGAGATCATCATGTACAATCTAAAACTATTGTTGATCAAATAACACCCACATGCTGTGTGTTTGAGTCTTTAGTCTTTTGACTGGTGTGATGCAGCTCTCCATGCCTCCCTGCCTGAGCTAATCGTTTCATATCTACATAGCTACCACACTCTACATCCAAGGCAATCTGTTTAACATATTCTAACCTTGGTCTACCCCTTCAGTTCTTGTCCTCAACCCTTCCATAACTAAGCTTGCAATTCCTGGGTGTCTTAGTATGTGTCCTACTAGCCTATCCCTTCTCTTCATTAGCAGTCGCCAGAAACATCTCTCCTCTAACATTCATCTTAATACCTCTTCGTTTGTAACCCTATCGACCCATCTGATCTTCATCATTATCCTGTAACACCACATTTCAAATGCTTCAATTCTCCTCTTTTCTGCTGCACCAATAGTCCAAGTTTCACTTCCATAGAGCGCCACGCTTCAGACAAAGTCTTTCAAAAATGACTTCCTGATTCCTAAATCTATATTCGATGTCAACAGATTTCTTTTTTGTAGAAATGCTTTCCTTGCCTGAGCCAACCTACTTTTATATCCTCTTTGCTTCGTCCATCGCTGGTTATTTTGCTTCCTAAGTAACAGAAGTCTCCTACTTCCTTCAGCTTTTCACCTGCCAATTTGATGTCAATAGAGGTTTCTGATTTATTTCGGCTGCATTCCAGTATTTTTGTTTTACATTTATTAATTTTCATCATGTATTCTTTCCGTAAGACGTAGTCCATACCATTCAAAAACTCATTCAAATCCTCAGGCTAATGTCTAATAATAATGTAAAATATACATAACATAATTAATACTTATGTCTCGTCAGGTTACAAGTGAAACACACAAAGTCAGAGAACAGTTTCATAAGAAAATGAGCTGTGCGTGGAGATACTGAAGGCTCATCTTCTCAAGGACGTGTTCTCTGACTTGTATGCCGACAGAATTGAGAAATTATGAGCAACACTGACTCTATATAAATATAATTCAAATCAGCAACATTGCAAAGTCGTAACATGGTGGGGTCTTCTAATTTCCCAATCCAGTAGTCTTGAATAGTTGGCATATTTATAGCTGTAAATGCACACCAAACGTATTTACCTATTACATTAAGGAGTATTGCAGAGGTATTGAAATGCCTGCAATGCTTTCAAACCAATATCATATATTAATAAATTGACAAAGTCTTTTAAAATATAATTCTTTTCTCGTCTTACAATGTGTCAAATTACAAGCCATTGTAAGGTAAGTATAAAAGATGAAAATAAGTAATATGGACTAGGTCAAGAAAATATCAATAGTTTTAATAAGATTCTGATTATAATAAACTATTATTAAATGCTGATCTGTAATGAATTGAAAGGTTTGTTACCAAAAAAGTTTTAAACTTTTAAATGCTGTATTTACAGTCCCAAACAAATCATATTAATTAAAGATATTTATTAACAGTTACGACAGCCTCCGTGGCTTAGGCGGCAGCACGCTGGCCTCTCGCCGCTGGGTCCGTGGTTCAAATCCCGGTCACTCCATGTGAGATCTGTGCTGGACAAAACGGAGGCAGACAGGTATTTCTCCGGGTACACCGGATTTCCCTGTCAAAATTTCATTCCAGCAACACTCTCCAATATCATTTCATTTCATCTGTCATTCATTTAATCATTGCCCCAGGCCTCGGCAGCCGGCTCAGTCCATATCCTCACCGCTAGATGGGGGCTTCATTCCATTCCTGACCCGGTCGGAGACTGGAAGCAGGCTTTGAATTTTCATTTTTTCATTAACAGTGTCGTGTTAAGGCATGATGATATAAATATCTTACGAATATAAGTGGTGCCATGAGATTCTATTGATCCTTCAAGGGCTCTCATAACTATGGTATTTATGATATAATTGTTAAAAATGAGTAACAATTTGTTCTCTACATTACGAACGTCTTTCTCAATTATTTACCAGCTGTAGGGGTTGGCTGATACTGGGATTTGTACTCATGTTCAATTATTACCATCTCTCATAAATTGCATGTTCACTTGAATTATACCAGTAATTGATACTCACGAACATGGTGATGTTTAACAATTTTGTTGTGACTTTCTCGCAGAATGTGTTGAGTCTGTAAATGCACATTGCAAGTTATATTGTGTGTTGTAGGAACTGACTTTTAAATGAAGAGTGGATGAGCTATACTTTCCATATAGGTTATAAATATCGTAATTGAAGTTTGGTATCAGAGAGGTATTTACACATTGCAGACTGACGATTAGATCCTAGAATCAGCAGGAGAAATGTAAGAAAATAATAGGACTCGCTTTCTTAACACATTCAAGGAAATGGATGGACAACAGTGGACTAGAAGAGCAAGAGACAGGAAAGAGTGCAAGACCCTAGAAAATTTCCTTTAAAAAATACAGTGAGTGCAAGGATAAGAAGTGAGCATTTCAGTGCAATCCAGGGAACTCTAAAATATAAATAATAGTGATAGTGGATCAAAGACAGACAAAAAATGAATGATCAGTGAAAACTCTCCTAAAGTAAAGTGCATGTGTGACTGAAAGTTAACAATCTTTAAATGTTCAGATATCAGAACAATAGCACAATAATATCGTATGGCCTCAGTGCCGGGTGCAAGCTTCGTTATTTGACACCCAGAGGGCAAATTGCATGTCGAATTTCGTTGCTCCTTGAAGCACTATGAAAGTCAAGGAGGTTAGATATCTAAGCTCATTGACTTTATAGCGCTTTCGAGTAGAGAAATGAGGAAATTTGTGTTGGCGGAAAACCTCGAGATTAATTTTGCCATTATGAACATAGCCTACTGAATTCAAATGGGCTCTTTAACATACCAACATCGAATGACATGCGTATCGTCATTTTTGCTGCCTTTCAAAAAAAATCTTACTACGGCCAGGAACGAACCTGCAAGCTTGGGGTTAGTAGACCGACACGCTATCCACTCACCCACCGGGGCAAGCGACAAGAGCACATAACAGAGTACTTTGAGTAGGTTAGGATAGGATATATTAATAGTTATTGGAACAAATACAAGCTCAAGGACGTAGGAGACCTTTGCAACTTAGGAAACAAAATAACCAGTGATGGACGAAGCAAAGAAGATGTAATAAGTAGGTTGGCTCAGGAAGGGAAAGCATTTCTATAGAAAATAAATCTGTTGACGTCAAATATAGATTTAGGTATTAGAAATTATTATTTTTGAAAGACCTTATCTGGAGCGTGACACTCTATGGAAGTGAAATTTAGACTATTGGCCCAACAAAAAAGAATACAGTAGAAGTATTTGAACTGTGGTTCGACATGCAAGCTGCCCTCTGGGTGTCAAATAACAAAGCTTGCTCGCGGCACCCGAAACCATACGATATTATAGTGCTCTTGTTCTGATATCTGAACATTTAAGGATTGTTAACTTTCTGTCACACGTGCACTTTATTTAGGAGAGTTTTCAATGATCATTCACTTTTTGTGTGTCTTTGATCCACTATCACTATTATTTATATTTTAGAGTTCCCTAGATTGCACTGCATCATTATGCAGATCAGATGGGTAGATAAAGAAATGAAGAGGTATTAAGATGAGTGGAAGAAGAGAGATGCTTCTGATGACTGCTTATCAAGAGAAGAGATAGATTGGTAGGACACATAGGCCTACTAGGACTCCCAGGAATAGCAAAGTTAGTTGTGGAAGAAAGGGTCACGGATAAGAACTGGTTAGAATATGTTAAAATGCATCGGATGTGGGATGTGGTAGGGGATGAAACTATTTTCTCACGACAGAGAGGCATGGAAAGCTGTATCAAACCGGTCAAAAGTCTAAATACTAAAACAAAAACAACAACAGAGATTACTAACGGGCCCAAAAAAGGATACCAATTAGTGCCTCACTACTCTTTAGGACTGCTCACCTAGTAACTACAATGGAGCAAAATCCCTGCCTAGGCAGAAACCATTGTCCTTAGGGAATTAAGGGGAGTTTTTTTAATCGGTAAGTATATTATTCACGAGTATCCCAACAATATGGTTTATAGTGGCTTCGGTGGCGTAGTTGGTAGCATGCGGAGCTTCTATGTCCGAGATCATGGGTTCAAACCCGGCCAAAGTCGTCGGATTTTTTAAGAGCGTTAAAAATCCCTCAGTATGCCTTCCTTAGGAGAGGAAGTAAAGCCGGCGGTCCCATATCATAGATTTATGGCATGAGAAAGAACCTTCCTCTAACTACACTTGAAAAGCTAAAATTTGCAGGTTAGTTTGATAGCGGTATATTAGTTCCGACAATCACCGCCAGGTGCTGATTGCAATGGAATTTAGTAGCCACGTCCGCAGCAAGGTGTCGTGGACGGTAGCATTTAGTAGCAAAAGTAGGAACTACTTGAAATTATTAATCGTCTGCAGTCCTTCTACCTGAATCACAGATAACACACACGAATAGAGCCATCACAATTAACACTGGTTATCAGACAAATTCTACACACACACAAAGTAAACGGGGCTACATGACCACGTTGACGCAAACCCTGAACTGAGGAACCAACCAACAATATGGTTGGTATGAATGTGTGAAGGGGAACTTCTAGCTTTGAGGATGGTTTCACAAAATCCTTATTTCTGTCTTTAGAACCTTGTGCATACAAGAACTATGTTGTTGAGGTCTCCTATTTCTTCAGAATCAGCTGGACATGTTGAGGAATCAACATCCCAGATTCTTTACAAGTGACTCGAGTTACCTCTGTGCCTGAAACGTGAAGGTACTGCTCTCCGTTCCCCCATTAGTAACCGCAACTTTTATATATCTTAAAAGCTGTATTTCTTCTTGGTATTTCGAAAAGTAGTCTTAAAATATAGCTCTTACGATAATGTTCCCTTTGTTGTAATTTACTTCCTTCCTCTTCTCCACAAACACTTTTCAAACGAGGACATTCAACATCTCGAGAAGGAAGCTGATGCAATCTTAATGTTCCTCAGTATAGATGACAAGAAAGCAAAAGAGCTAGAGCGGAGGCACAAGAAAATATACTTCCTGTCATTATTGCAGCATAGTCCACATTATGACGGCAAGCTATACGGAGTCTTAAGGATTATGTGAATGGGACATTTTATTATGAAAGTGTCGTAGCTTTTGAAAGAACCAATAAAGTGGGTTTACGATCGTGAAATGTATTCTTTGAGGAAGCTCAGTAAATTACCATGCGCTAATGAGAAACTGCTGGAACAATAGCAAAGACTTGCACATATACAAAGAAACAAGCGGCTTTCTAAATAATGGGAGGAAAACAAAACCTAGGAGCGTTTTAGATCTCGGTTTCAAGCGTGGCAATCACTAATGAAAATGGGGAAACCGGCTCAACTTAACCAAAAAATATCAATAATATTAATAATAATAAGAGTCAAGGAGTTTAAATACTTTGAAGTAATCCAAGAGAATTGGCTAGAACAAGAAGCGATCAATATCCGCATCCTGAAACTAGAGCGAGCGTTCCAACTGACTAAAAACATCTACAATAAGAAGAAACTAAGTATCGGAACCAAACTGAGGCACTACAGCACTGTTGTCAAACCAGAAGGTTTCTATGCTTCGGAGACCCTGTGTATGAATCGGAGAGGACAAGTCAATCAGCTACTTAAAAGAGAACGCAGACTACAACGGAAGATCTTGGGCAACAGATGGTGGTGTATTCTTTGAATACACGGTACGAGAGTATAAAGTCTATTGCTCTTTGCATGTTCATTTCTTCCTTCCTCTTTGTCAAACACCAACAGTGATCATCTGTTTTCTCCTTGATAGGCAAATCTCTTATGTCTTCATAAGTCTGTTCTAGATATATAACTTCTGTGACCCACCTAGCGTCATCTCGCAGCGAATCTCTGAAGCTCTTCAACTCTTCCTCGCGCAAGAGGAATTCCTTCTCCATCTGGCTATCAGATTTTACTGCCATCGCCAGCTATTTTCTCCTTGAGCAAGAGGACTACGTCTACTGTTTCACTCACCATGCTGCGCTAGTATCGCCTGTTATCAACTCTTTGAAGACCGGCTCAGCAAGAGATCATTTTTTTGTTGTAACATTGGCAATGTTTATATGTTCTCCCTTTGTCTCCTACCCCCCACTCTTTTTCCCTTCCTTGGACCCTCCGTGCTCCGTTGAGCAGGTCTCACTTCTCAGTCGGCAGTTGACTCGATCAGTTAAAGCTCCTCTCGAGCTAGCCTCCTCAAACCAAGAGGCACACACTCTTCTACGCAATGTTGGCAAAGTAGTTATCGTCATCCAACGGAACTTCGCCTTCAACATGAAATCAAGATAAGTACCATTTTAAAAGTTTTAACATCATCTTCATGGTTTTAACTTCCACGTGCCTTTAATGATACTTTTATAGACAGTGTGAAAGTATTTATTTTGGGGAAAAAATCATTCTTCGTGGGATTTGCCATGTTGAGCTTTCGCTTGTATAAGCCAACCTTACTAAAAAAGAGCTTTTCTTAAGCTATTCAAATGAGAAATCCTCTCACTACGTGGGATATTACCTAATACCCGCTGTCTATAATTCATAAAGCTAGTTCCTCCGCTGGATTAACTTTGACTCCATTCTTCTATAAAGATCGTTCTGGAACTTTCCAGATCTGGTACTCTATCTGCGAGGCTTGCCGTCAGGTATTTTTCACTCACTTGTGAAAATACTAGTTTAAATGAGGAATCTTCCTTAAATTACTGCAATAGCGAACTTTCTTCCTCCGTTGGAACATTTTATGGTACATTTAACTGTAATCCACCATTTTTTCAAGAAATAGACTCTCGCCTACCTAGTGCAACCAGTTCTTTTCAGCATTGTAAAAACTTTCTTTTTCATGAACTTTCGAGTTTCTAAAGTGAACTTTGCATCCATCTTTATAGACTACAGTGATAACCAGTGCTTGCTCCACGTTTCTACCGCGTCGCGATCGTCCGTTTACATTAAATACGGCCATGAACATTGATCCTATATCCCAATGATCTTTCCTCAACCTTCTACTAACCACCATTATTAATAAAATTGTAACTTTTCTATAAGGTGTCACTCACGAAGTGCCCTTCCAACTTTGCTAGTTTAACATTAATTAAATTCTGCATAATTGCTTGTGTGATACAAGTTTTAAATTCACGTTGTTCCTTTCCTATAATCAGGGAAAACAATTCCTTAAACTCTTGAGCGAGTCATGTTCAGGTTTCACGAAATGGAAACTGTCCCATTTGGCTAGTAATTCCTGCTCAAACTTGGGAAGTCTAGAACTTTCCTTTTCACTTTCTTCAGGTTTCACAGTAAGTGACCTGCCCTCTTTTGTATAATTCTCATATAGTAATTCTGTATAAATATAAGAAGTTGTAGGAACTTCTATCTTATTTTTCATGTTTTTATTATTGTTATTTTCGAAGTTGTCACTTTCTCTAGAACATTCTCTCAAGAATTTCTTAAGGTGCACTCTTTGTACACCAATTCACGTTCAAACTTTAATTACTTCATTGTTTATTTGTTTAAATCTTATAAAGATTTTAGAAACCTGTAAGGTTTTAAACCTCATAAATTGTCAATTGCCTGGAGCAACCATTTAATGTTAGGAGGTCTGCGACCCCATTTGTTAAACAGTTTAAATGAACTATGTTTGTCAAAATTAGATTACACGTTTGTTAATTTCCTCAAACTTCTTTGAATTGTTAAATAAATTAAATATTTGTTTTTGGATTCATCATTTCTCTGATACTACAGTTAGGCAAGATCCTGGCTTTCCTAGCTCTTCCTAGGTTTATGCCCTCGTTCATACTCAATAAAGCTTTTACTATTTGTCTTGCCAGACTATCACCCTTCCCTATAGTAGTCTTATTCGTGCTTGGGAGGAAATACACTAAAGCCGTTCTCTGGCAAACTGCCCAAGTCTTAGCTGCGGTTCCCGTCAGCTTCGACCAAGCTCGCACCTACTTTAGCTATCAGAGAGTTAATTTTCAGTGGCAACTGCCTCTAAATGTATTGAAAGTCAAATTCATAACTTTTGTGGGACTCTCCTCCTATCTTTCTATCCTTTTTCTCCAATCCAAAATCTACTTCCTTCTCTTAATCATCTTCCCTTGGTGGGTGGGTTATTCCTCAGCCAATAATCTACCCAGATGGGTTGACGGACAGGTTCCACTGATATCAAATAAATAAGTATACAGAAAGGTGGAACAGATAACAACAGCAATTAGAAAACGAAGATTGCTGTTTTATGGACACATCTTCCGTATGAATAATGACTGGCACACAAAGAAAATCTGGAATTTTCTCAAACCGAAGATCTCCAGGTTGAAATGGTTCCAAGAGTTTGAGAAATATATGAGACAGGTGGGTATTACGGAGGATAAAATCAAAGACAGGAATAGTTTCAAGAGGATGGTGAAAAGCTATCAGGGTTTAATGGTGGAGGCAGAACCCAGAAGACGGAGACGCCCTTTGGCAGAGGAGCGGAAGAACAAACTGATAGATGGGCTCAAGAGATACTGGCAAGATGTCAAAGCCGGCAAACGAACAAGACGCAGACACTGAAATGAGAGTGGTTGTTAACACGCAGTCCATAGAGGCTCAAGTCGACAGTTAAAAAAATACAGACCAATACGATAACAGACGAAATTAAAAAACGCAGAGACAAATTTTACACTCACATCCACAGGTTAGCCACCTCCAGATTGCCAAATAAACTACTTGGTATCATAACACAGAATGGCTTAAAAAGGTACAGAGAGACTTACAAGTATCAGCATAGACAATTTCAAAGACCGAACTGAATGTTAAGTTTGAACCGAGATCATTACGACATCCTGTAAAAAAGTGGACGGATGAGAGGAAGAGGGAGCATTCCGCGAAAATGAACGGATTTTGGGAGGAGGGGAGGAGACACATCTCCAAATGATGACATGTTATCAAGTTTAATCGCTCACCTGGAGGGGAATTTTCGCTTAAATAAATAAATAAATACATAAATAATAATAATAATAATAATAGAAAGCACACTCGGAAAGGAACCAAACCTAGTGGGCCTGCAAGACAGCAAACAGTTGCTGATGATGAAGATGATAAGTTTTGTTTTAAGGGGCCTAACATCTAGGTTATCGGCCCCTAATGGTCTGGGTGATAGCGAAACTGACAATTAAATGAAAATCATAAAGAAAATTTAGTGAGACTGTGTACATATAAAATTGAACTCAGATTGAAACGTCTCACAAAATGGAGACTGGAATTACCTACAAAAGGGAATTGAGAAGAAAGTACTCAAAAAAGGAAATAGATTGAAAATCACGCACAAAATGTAGGTTAGATTCAAAATACGTACAAAATGCAATGTAGAGTCGAAATACTTACAAAATGAAATTGAAATTCAAAATAATAACAAAATGCAAATGAGATCGAAAATACGTACAAAATGCAATTGATTTCCAAATTACCTACAAAATGCAATTGAAATTGAAAATACACAATGCAATTTAGATTGAAAAAGGCTGGTTCAGATTCAAAATACTCACAAAGTGCAATTGAAATTCAAAATACTTACAAAATGCAATTGAAAATGCTTACAAAATGTATGATAGATTCATACTACTGATTTGGATTGACAATACTTACAAAATGTAATTTATATTGAAAATACTTACAAAATGTAAGTCAGATACAAAATACTCACAAAATGCAATTGAGAATCAAAATACTTACAAAATGCCCACCATACAAAATGCAATTTAGATTGAAAATGCTTGCAAAATGCTGTTTAGGTTGAAAATACCTTCAAAAAGCAATTGAAATTCAAAATGCTCACTAAAATGTTCTGCTCCTACATTGAAAGACAAACTAAAAAGCAATTTATATCGTCAACCCTTATAAAACGCAAATGAGGTCGAAAATAATCGCAAAATGCAATTTAGATCGAAAAGACTCACAAAATGGAACTTAGATTAAAAATGCCTACATAATGTGGTGTAGATTCAAACAAGATGTTCAGTAATGAACAGCTACTGGTGCAGTGGTTAGGGGTTTGTAATTCCTTCATAGGTATATCAGAGCGAAGTTAGTTTTCTGGGAATATCACAGACACTGTTAATTTATGGGTCTTTAAATGTGGTTTTCGGAGACCCTTTATAGTCGGATGAAAAAGACCTTTCGTACCACACTCATACGTGAAAATTGCGTGAAAAAAACCTAGAGTGCCCCTTGACCCCCTAAGCGCATTATACTGTATGTATTGACGAATTTTACAGCTTAATTTGGTTCAGTGATAACCTTATAACCGTCTGGAAACTTTCACAGTAATGTAATAACTGGAATTGCATTGCGTCTTACAGAAATAGATGGACCTGTGAGATTCTGTACCATGGTTACCGTGTTGCATTCTTTCATTATTTCATTGTAAACATACATGTTTTAAGGTATTTATTTAATTGTGAGGCATTTAAAGAGTAAGTGAGTGCATTTCGCTTACGCATTGGGTTATGCTGAACCTGTAGGTACCCCATATGTGTAGGTTGCTGTTAATGGGACCTTATTTTCGGTACAAAACTGGAATGGGACCTTAGCAGAATAATATAGGGAGGGTTAACGTATGGCCTCGGGTGTCGGATGCAAGCTTTGCTATTTGGCGCCAAGAGAGCAGCTTGCATATCGAATTTGGTCGTTCCTTGGAGCACTATGAAAGCCAAGGAAGTTAGATAACGAAGCTCCTTGACACTATAGCGCTTTCTAGTAGAGAAAGGAGGAACTTTTGTGTTGGCGGAAAATCTCGAGATTAATTTTGCCATAATCAACACGGCCTATTGAATTCAAATGGGTTCTTTAACATGCCAACAACGTATGACATGCGTGCCGCGATTTTTGTCGCCTTGGAAGAATCACTTACCACGGCCAGCAGCGAACCTGCAAGCTTGGGGTTGTTAGTCTGACACGAATACCACTCACCCAACGTGCCAAGCATTTTCTATGATTTTAGAAGAAGTGGAATGATTCTATAGTTTGCTAATTACCGATAAAATATAGTTTCCAATATAAATATTAGATTTTTATGTTAAATCCCTAAATTGTTAGATATTATGAGAAGATAACTATGCCATCCATTCCGTGCTTTAAATAATACCCATAAAATTGGAAAAGTGGTCGCAGATTTACCAAAGTATTCTGGTAACCTTTTCAAAGAAAAAAAAATGGAATGAAACATCCCGTATAAACGATTTCTGATTATTTGTATGGACGCAGTGAAAGTCTATGTACGGTTTGCTATGTATTGTTATTAACATGTAAAAAGAGCAACATTTCCATGATATTACCATCACTTTAATCAATACTTCAGAATTTCCATTCGCCCGTAGCTTTTTAAAATCCCTGATCTATTTCCATATTTAATAGGTGGTTATTTATTTATGAAAATACTTTGATGTTGACCAGGATATTAAAATTGTAGAATATTTTAACTGTCAAACGTGCAAAATAGGGAACTGCATACTCACATTACTGGTCATATTTTTATTGCTTTCTGTCGAAAATACACAAAAAAGATTTTAATACCATTACGCAAGCGTTATCATTTGCATATTAAAATGTCCTTTTTTTTGTAAAAATACTTTTAAGCCCAAATATTGAGAGATGGAAATCATACAAGCCAACGCAAATAGCTTGTTACGGCAGGATAAAGCAGGCTTGTGTGGCTCACACTCACGTTAAAACATTGAGCGTGATTATCGTCTGCAAGGGCGATATAACCGCTTGTAAAGTTTTGGTTGAACCGTGGGCACATTAATAAAAAGGAATGTTTGATGGTTTCCAATAAACTAATTTACGATATAATATGTATAATAAATCTAACCTAATATCTGTCTAAGATTGTCAGAGGATCTACAAGGTAAATCACCAAAGATACTTTTAATTATCCCGCTTGCTCGTCAAATCACGAACTACGACCACGGGGACAGCTGCAGTATTCCGGATATCGTAGGTCCGAATCCCAGCGCTCACAGTCGATGTGAGTCGTTTTTCTCAGTTTTTATCCACACTCCCTCCATGCAAATTCTGGGATGGTACCTTATTTCAAGTCCCGTGGGACCTACCCTCTCTCTGTCCCTATTAATACACTACACACACTACTACAGTCATCTTATAATTACAGGTTAACAGACACATTTTATACACACCTAACTTACATGGAGCTGATGACCTACGTGTCACAAATCCCTAATAATTAATTAACAACAATAATATTTTAGCCTATTTTTATCTATGAAAAAATGGGCTTATGATATCACCATTTGTCCAAGTGTCTGTCTGTGTGTGCGTGTGTGTGTGATTGATTCGTGTGTATGTATGTATGTGTGTGTGACCCCCCTAATAACTTCTAAACAGCTGGAGCGACTTTAATGAAACTCAGCAAATTCATAGTACTATTCCGGACGACCCCGAACGTGCCCTTAAAATTTTGTTACGTTTCACCAATCCAACATGGCGGCTGTGCGAAATATTTCACCTGCATTCAATATCTCCGAAACTATTACCGGTATCACCCTGAGATTTTGTACGGAGATAAAGGGTACTGCTGGAAGTTTATCCATGAAACTTTAAGAACCTGTTAACTACAAAACGAAAATGGCCGCCAAGCGAAGTTGAAAGTTTTAAATAGACTTTTCTCGCGATTTAATAATCCAAACGCAATGAAACTTGGTACAGCAAATGTTTATACACATTGTAATGCACTGGTATCTAATTTAGTTCAATTGTTTACATAACCTCACGATGGCGGCTGTGCGAATTTTAAAATTAAGTTTTTATTTCTTGTGTCGTAATCATGCGATCGAAGTGAAAGTTTGAATAATGAACTTACGCAATTATTTTCCATTAATGGCACATGACTCTATGGCCTATGCAAATAGGCTAACAATTCAATATTTAGACGGCTCTGAATATCTACGAATCTATTACTGCAATCAAACTGTTTTTTTTTTTGGTGTTCATAGGGTCTATGAACATAAGTTCACCCATAGCACATTCAATAACTTGGTGATCACAAATCCAACATGGCGGCAACGCGAAGTATGAATATTCACATGGTCGTTTCTCGCAATTTAACCATCCGAGTGCAGTGACACTTGGTACAGTAAATCCTTATACTAATGTTAATCCACTGGCATCTATTCTTTTTCAATTGTTTCCATAAACTCAGATGGCAGCTGTGCGAAACTTTAAAATCTCCATTTTACTTCTGGTGTCCGAATCATGCGATTGAAGTTTGAATACTACACGTACACAATAATCCTCATGTAACAGTACATAATTCTAGGACCTATATATTTAAAAATCCAACATGGCGACCATCCGCAATATTTAGTCGGTTCTCAATATCTATGAATCTATTACAGCAATCAAACTGAAACTTTGAATGTTGATAGTGGCAATTAACAAAAGTAGGATATATGAAAATAGGCTGTATAGTTATTCACGCACCTACTTGTTATTTTTGTGTTTCTTAATTAATTTTCAATTTCACTAATTTTGGCTTGATATTTTTAACATCATCACTCATAAGGGTTGGGTTGGTTGGTTCCTCAGTTTAGGGGCTGCGACAGCGCGGTAATGTAGCCCCGTGTACTTTGGGTGTGTTTAGAATCTAACTGATAACCGGTGTTAATTTTGATGGCTGTATTAGTGTGTGTTATCTGTTTTAATTCAAGTAAGGATCGCAGACATTCAATTTTCAAGTAGTTCCTATCTTTGCTACCAAACGCCACCATCCACACGACAACTAGTTCAGAACTAGATTACTGGATGCCACCGCAGTCAGCTTCTGGCAACGAACGGGTACCTAAGAGCGTTAGTCAAATATATTCTATAATTTAGCTTCACACAAGTGAAATTAGTGGAAGGTTGTTTTTCCTGCCATAAATCTATGACATGGGACCGCCGACTTTACAGTACTTCCCCTCCGAAGGAAGGCATACTGATTTTTTTTAACGCTCCTAAAAAGTCCGACGACTTCGGCCAGGTTTGAGCCCGCGACCTTGTGTATAGAAGCTCAGCATGTCACCAACTAAGCTACCGAAGCCGCCTAGAATCGAAAGGGGAAGGGTTAATATTCATGTGAATCAAAAAAAATCTCTGTTTTATCCAGTCGAATAGCGTTGAATATTATGATCTTCAATTCTGTCGCTGACTGTCCAATGGTGTATGCTAAAAGAGGTAAGGGTGGGGAGGAAGGACATGCGGCCTGGTGTAGTCAAAAGGGGTTGATGGAGGGGGGGGGGGGGGGGGGTCTGTATGCAATTACCACTCCCGCGTGGACCAGACCGGACTACGTTAACGTTGTGAATGTGAAATTTCTCGTCCCTGTGCCGCGGCTGGAACAAAGCAAGTCTGATGCATTTCCCACTGCGGGGCAAGGCCGTCCGTCGTGCATGCAGAGTAGAGTCATTAATGCAACTCGGTCTCATCGCCACGAGAACTCTTTGAGAATTAAAATTCAGCCACCTTCTGCCAACCATCCTTTCCCCTTCACTTCTACTTTAGACTGACTCCACAAAAACCATATGAAGAATAATGAATGTATATACAGCTCTCAGACGCGATGCATGAAAGGAAAAAAATGAAGCATCAAAAGTAACTCTTCGTACTATATTTTCTCTGCCATGTTCCTCCATTATACCCTCCATAGTTCAAATATTAGCTTTGTAAAATAAAAGGAAGGAAGCGTATAATTTTACGTTCTTGCTAGCATCGCGATCGTAAGCCATAGGAGCTCAGTTTTATGGGGAATGAAAACAACCTGATATAAAATTATACATGAATAAGTAGTTCCGTGAAGAACTGAAGCCTATTTTCATATATCCTATGTATGTTAATTGCCTCTATGAACATACAAAATTTCAGTTTGATTTCTGAAAAAAAGATTCGTAGATATTGTTACGTGCCCCCCCCCCCCCCCCCCCCTAGTGGCACTTTTGTTAACTGGATTACGGTGGGTTGAAGCACAACACAGAATGTTTCTTTAAAGAAATAATTAACTTTATTGCGGCCAGAAAATTACACTACTCATCAGCAAATACACACATCAAAAAAAATTTTGCATCACCTCGGTTCCAAGAGTTCCGGAACCGTTAAATACAAAGGGAATAGAGATCAACACAAACAACATTTCAGCTCGTTTTATTTTTCATGAGACCCACACATTGCATGTTGTACCATCATACAGCTAGACTTTCAGCATTTGTGGTCCAGATTGCAGTACACACCACTACCTCTAATACCCAGTAGCACGTCCTCTTGCATTGATGCATGCCTGTATTCGCCGTGGCATACTATCCACAAGTTCATCAAGACACTGTTGGTCCAAATTGTCCCACTCCTCAACGACAATTCGGCGTAAATCTCTCAGAGTGGTTGGTGGGTCAAGACGTCCATAAACAGCCCTTTTCAACATATCCCAGGCATGTTCGATAGGGTTCATGTCTGGCGAACATGCTGGCCACTGTAGTCGAGCGATGTCGTTATCTTGAAGGAACGCATTCACAAGATGTGCACGATGAGGTCGAGAATTGTCGTCCATGAAGACAAATGCCTCTCCAATATTCTGCCGATATGGTTGCACTATGGGTCGGAGGATGTCATTCAGGTATCGTAAAGCCGTTTCGGAGCCTTCCATGACCACCAGTGGCGTACGTCGGCCCCACATAATGCCACCCCAAAACATCAGGGAACCACCACCTTGCTGCACTCACTGGACAGTGTGTCTAAGACGTTCAGCCT
This sequence comes from Meconema thalassinum, assembly GCA_946902985.2. Taxonomy (NCBI): domain Eukaryota; kingdom Metazoa; phylum Arthropoda; class Insecta; order Orthoptera; family Tettigoniidae; genus Meconema; species Meconema thalassinum. The sequence continues at coordinate 649,811,338 of OX336391.1, forward strand.
GACCAGGGTGCCTCCAAACACGTCTCCGACGATTGTCTGGTTGAAGGCATATGCGACACTCATCGGTGAAGAGAACGTGATGCCAATTCCGTGGGGTCCATTCAGCATGTTGTTGGGCCCATCTGTACCGCGCTGCATGGTGTCGGGGTTGCAAAGCTGGACCTCGCCATGGACGTCGGGAGTGAAGTTGCGCATCATGCAGCCTATTGCGCACAGTTTGAGTTGAAACACGACGTCCTGTGGCTGAACGAAACGCATTATTCAACATGGTGGCATTGCTGTCAGGGTTCCTCCGAGCGGCAATCCGTAAGTAGCGGTCATCCACTACAGTAGTAGCCCTTGGGCGGCCTGAGCGAGGCCTGTCATCGACAGTTCCTGTATCTCTGTACCTCCTCCATGTCCGAACAACATCGCTTTGGTTCACTCTGAGACGCCTGGAAACTTCCCTTGTTGAGAGCCCTTCTTGACACAAAGTAACAATGCGGACGCGATCGAACTGCGGTATTGACCTTCTAGGCATGGTAGAACTACAGACAACATGAGCAGCGTACCTTCGTCCTGGTGGAATGACTGGAACTGATCGGCTGTCGTACCCCCTCCGTCTAATAGGCCCTGCTCATGCATGGTTGTTTACATCTTTGAGCAGTTTTAGTGACATCTATGAACAGTCAAAGGGACTGTATCTTGGATACAATATACACAGTCAACGTCTATATGCCGGAGATCTGGGAACCGAGGTGATGCAAAACTTTTTTTGATGTGTGTACAAGCAATTGGAACCTTACTCCAGTTTTCTTAAGTCTCTTCCTTGAGCGCTCTTGGCCCTTTCACTTTTCAACAGACCACAGAAGTTAATCCGTCCTAATGAGTACGGTGGCCTTGACAGAAACTACCTGCTCCTCTCCCTTATTGTACACCGACTACAGTTACTTACGATCACTTGCCGCAGGCTGTTCACAAGCTGGGAGAAACAATGTCACTGGATTTCGTAACTCGCACGGCACTTCGTCACCACACTTCTGTCGCTCACGAAAACATGCACTAGCTCAGAAACACACACCCACAGAAAGCTCGGTCCCCTCACTGTTGAAGCCGCTTATATAGCAGGCTGGTGACTCAATGAATTCTAGAATCGTCCAGGACACACGGCTTCTCGACATTTCCTTCGCTGGCGGGGTCACGAACATTCTGGACCATCCCTTTGTCCTAGTAGCCCTGTTGCATAAGGCGCACGCAATACACGACGCAAGGCACAGCCCAGCCCTGGGGCAGTTGTGACTCATGCGGCGAGCGATGACACAAACTCACTGCCGTAACACCACCCCTTCCTAAAAGGTTGATCGTCCGGATCAATCATTGGTCCGTCTGTGTCCCTCCGTAGGCTGCCAGGCGATCTCGATGCACGATCTTCATCTTCGCCCTCGGGCTCCGCTGGATCCTGTTGACGACATCGTTGATCCGTTTCACGACTCGGTACGGGCCCTCCCAGGACTTCTGCAGTTTGGGTGACAGGCCGTTCTTCCGTAACGGGTTGAAGAGCCAGACCAGGTCGTCCTCGTGGAATCCGCCGGCATCCGTCTGTTGGTCGTATCGGGTCTTCATTCGGTCGGTCTCGATCCGCAGTTTCCTCCTCGCGAACGCGTGCACGTCCTCCAGTTGGTCGACCAGTTCTTGACAATACTGGCTCACCCGGACCGGATCATTCCCAGGTCGGCCGAAGGCAAGATCGACTGGTAGACGGAGTTCCCTCCCAAACATGGCCCGGGCTGGTGTGCACCCGGTGGCTTCATGCACGGCGGCGCGGTAGGCCAGGAGAAATAGAGGAAGATGTCTGTCCCAATCCCTCTGGTGATCGCTGACGACTATTCGGAGATGGTTCTCGATGGTGCGATTGAATCGCTCTACCATCCCGTTGGACTGAGGGTGTAGCGGCGTCGTCCTTGCCTTCCGGATTCCCAGCAGCTGGCATAGGTTCTGGAACACCTGCGACTCGAAGTTCCTCCCTTGGTCGGAGTGAAGCTCCCGGGGTACTCCGTACCGGCTGACGAATTCCTTCACCAGGGTCTCTGCGATCGTCGCGGCTTCTTGGTTAGGGAGCGCATACGCCTCCGGCCATTTGGTGAAGTAGTCGCTGACGACCAATATGTAGCGGTTCCCTGCCTCGCTTAAGGGGAATGGCCCAGCAACATCGATGGCCACTCTCTCCATGGGGCCGCCCACGTTGTAGGTCTTCAGTGGACCCCGTCGTCTTCGTCCTGGGCCCTTGCTGGCTGCGCAATCGTGGCACCTCGTGCAGTGGTTCTCCACGTCAGTTCGGCATCCGATCCAGTAGAACCGCTCTCTCAGCTTCTCCAGGGTCTTCTTTATCCCTAGGTGTCCACCAGATGATCCACCATGGACTTCCTTCAGGACTTCCTCTGTCATAGCCTTTGAAACGACGACTTGCTCCCGAGATGTCTTCCCGTCGGTGCTCTCCCAGGTACGGCATATGAGGCCATCCCTCACAACCAGCGAGTCCCACTGCACCCAGTAGGACTTAAACTTTGGGCTGCCGTCACTCACAATGTTCCACCCGGGTCTGGGGACTCAGGCCCTCTTCCATTCGGCTATCAGTCCCAGGTCATCATCTTCTGCTTGTGCCCGCATCAAAGATTCGCGGCTCCAGCTCCCTTGAAGTTCCACGGTAGTCCTTCGGCACTGTATCCCGGTGTTCTCCTCCCTTCGGGCACAGAAGGTGCAGTCTTCGGGGCACGGTGTTCGTGACAGGGCGTCGGCGTTAGAATGCAGTTGGCCTTTCCTGTGCTGAATCTCAAAGTTGTACTGTTGAAGCCTCTCTAACCACCGCGCGAGTTGACCCTCGGGCTGCTTGAAGTTCAGGAGCCACCGCAGGGATGCATGGTCGGTCCTGATGAGAAATTCTTGCCCGTACAGGTACTTGTGGAAGTGTTCAATGGTCTTCACGATGGCGAGCAGCTCCTTCCTGGTGACGCAGTAGTTCCTTTCTGGCTTTGACAAGGCCTTGCTGAAGTAGGCCACTACTCTCTCCTCGCCGTCCACTACTTGCGACAGGATCCCCCCTATGCCAAAGTTGCTGGCATCGGTGTCGACGATGAACCTTGTTCCAGGTCTGGGGTAGGCCAGAATAGGCGCGGTGCACAGAGCCTGCTTGAGTTGTTCGAAGGCACTGTGGCATTCTGCTGTCCACGTGAAGAGTTGGTCCTTCTCAGTCAGTCGATGTAAAGGTTTGGCGAAGTCGGCGAATCCTCTCACGAAGCGACGGTAATAAGTGCAGAGTCCCAGGAAGCTTCGTAGTTGGGACTTGTCCTTCGGAACTGGCCACTCCCTCACAGCTGTGGTCATCTCTGGGTCGGTGCGCACCCCTTCCTCGGAGACGGTGTGCCCAAGGTACTGGACCTGCTTCTGGAAGAGCTGACACTTCTTGGGGCTAAACTTCAGCTGGGCAGCCCGTAGCTTCAACAAGATCTCCTTCAGGTTGCTGTAGTGCTCCTCGATGCTTCTCCCCAGAACGATGACGTCGTCTAGGTAGACCAGGCAGGTCTTCCAGTGTAGTCCCCTCAGAATGGACTCCATTAGCCTTTCTAAGGTCGCAGGGGCATTGCACAGACCGAATGGCATGACGGTGAACTGCCAGAGCCCGCTGCCCACAGAGAACGCAGTTTTCTCGCGGTCCTTAGGGTGGACCTCCACCTGCCAGTAGCCACTCTTCAAATCCAAGGTGGAGAACCATCTCGACCCTAATATGGTGTCCAGGGTGTCGTCGATCCGGGGTAGAGGGTAGCTGTCCTTCTTCGTGACGTCATTCACCCGCCTGTAATCCACGCAGAACCTGGTGGAACCGTCCTTCTTCTTCACTAGCACGACCGGAGAACTCCAAGGACTATGTGATGGCTCGATCACCCCTTGATCCTTCATCTCTTCTACCATCCGGTCGACTTCGGCTTGCTTGGCGAGCGGGGCACGTCGGAATGGGGCCCTAATCGGTGCGCTGTCCCCAACGTCGATTCTATGCTGGACCAAGCTTGTTCTGCCGAAGTCTTTGCTCCCCACGGAGAAGACATCCTGGAATTCGTGTAGCAGGTCCCGAAGTTGGCGTGATTGTTCCTCGTCTAAATGGTCCTGGGATCCTTGGTACAGCTTCTGTAGTACTTCTGGCAGTGTGCGACTTCTTCGGTTGTCCGTCTGCAGGTGTCCGTCCGTCGTGTCTGTGATGCGGGCAATCCAGGTAACGGGCTCGCAGATTCCTAGGTTGGTGTCCCGGCGAACCGTAATATCGTAGTCGTTCAGGTTGGACAGGCGGACATACGGCCGAAACGTCGTGTTGATGAGAGTCTTGGCAACTAGCAATCCTTTTGTCTGAATGTCCTCATATTTTGGCTCGATGACAGCCGCCACTCCCTCAGCTGTTCCGTCGACAATTACGGCGGCGCTGACCTCCGTCCTGGCGGGAACGATGACGTCTTCTCTCAGCCTTACTCGTCGTGCGGTGACGGCCTCGTGTGCTGGTTGCAAAGCAAGTTCCTCACCTCCGAAGTGCAGAGTGTTGGTACTCAGATCCAAGATGATGTTGTTCTGGTCCAGGAAGTCCAGTCCGATGATCACTTCATTTGATACGTCAGCCACAAGCACTGGATGCTTTATCGCCCGTCGACCAATGACGAACTCCAGTGATGCTTCGCCATGTACCGGTGCGGTCTCTCCGGTCGCGGTTATTAGCTGGAGGTTCCTTTGTGTGGGTTGCACTCTCCACTTCGGGATCACGGTGGGACTGACGATGGTCCTCGATGCTCCCGTGTCGATTAGCATGGACCAGCTCTCTCCGTTGACGACTCCGTCGACCATCAGGCTGCTATTATCCCTCCGTAACTGCGTCACACGAACTTGGACTGCCGGGGCTTGACGACTGTCACAAGCCAACTTTTGCCCCCCTAGGCTGGCTGATACTTGCTTTCCTTGGCCGCGCGGTTTCCCTACGACTGACTGTCCCGACGGAAACCCTTGGCGGCGGCGATCACCGCAGTCCTTGCTCAGGTGGCCTCTCTTACGGCAGGTCCAGCAGGTCGGTAGTCCTCTTACGGGCCGCCTCTCCGGTTGCCTTCCGGCTGTGTCGTTACTGGTGGTGCCGCGACTATCGAAGAAACGGCTTAGCGCCTCCATTAATTAGTCGGCCAGGGGCTTGGTCTCGTTGGTTTTTACTGGCTCGTCGACGTCCACTTGACGCACCCGCGCGTGCATTCTGGATGCCTGTTTTGCCGTCTCGAACTCAAGTGCGTGGCTCAGCGCATCTGTCAGGGTCTTATTGCGCGCGAGTCGCAGCGCCTGTTGAGTGTCCGAGTCCCGTAGCCCGTCGGTGAAAGTCTGCGTCGCTATCTGCTCCAAAAAGTCGGCCGGCGCTGTTGGGTAGGCGAGCCTTACGAGACGTGCGATGTCCATCTGGAACTCCTGCAGGGTTTCCGCGTTCTTTTGTACCCGGGTCCGGAGCTGCATCTGGTAGGCCTGCTGAAGATGGCTATCCCCATATCGGGACTCCATATGGGCGATTAGTGAAGCGTAGTCCTGGGATCCAATCGGGATGGCCTGAAGGCCGATAAGGGCGTCCCCTCTCAGCACTACAATGAGAGCTGTAGCCTTTTCCGTGCTGTTCCAGTTGTTTATTGAACAGGCTGCCTCGAACTGACGTAAATAGGTGCTCCACGGGACCTTTCCGTCGAAGGTTGGGGGCGTCACTCTGCTCTGTCCCGTTCCTGATATTCCCGGTGTACCTGTGGGCGGGCGTCGGTGCAGCTCGGCAACTTCCTCTTGAAGAGCGTTGAATCTCGCTTCCATCCCCGTCGACGGGCGTTGGTTCAGCTCAGAAATTTCTTTTTGTAAAGCGTTGAATTTTTCTTCCACCCCAGTCAGTGGGCGTTGGCGCAGTTCGGCAACTTCCTCTTGTATGGCGTCGAACTTCTTTTCTACTGCTGTGACTTTATCACGTAGGCCCTGGCAGAAGGTGTTGACTTCCTAACGCAGACCCTGTTCCAATTTCTTTTGACTTTCCTGTAATTTCGTCAGCCGACACTCTTCCAGATTTTTCTGGCCATCCAGAAATTTGGCGGTTAGGTCCTCTGATAGCTTATTCTGACCGTCTTCTAATTTGGCAGTTAGGTCCTTGGTTAAATTCTTCTGGCCGTCTTCTAATTTGGCAGTTAGGTCCTTGGTTAAATTCTTCTGGCCGTCCTCCATTTTGGTTTCCATGCCATTTAACTTTTCTAGCAATGCTGCCAGTTGCGCCTCCATTTTAGTTGTTTGTCTTGTAAAGGGCATGCACTCACAAGAAAATTAGAGAAAACGACCTGCTCGGGTTTTGAAACCAGGACCGTCAGGTGTTGTGCTTGAGTTCGTAATCCGGCTTCTGACACCAGTTGTTATGTGCCCCCCCTCTAGTGGCACTTTTGTTAACTGGATTACGGTGGGTTGAAGCACAACACAGAATGTTTCTTTAAAGAAATAATTAACTTTATTGCGGCCAGAAAATTACACTACTCATCAGCAAATACAAGCAATTGGAACCTTACTCCAGTTTTCTTAAGTCTCTTCCTTGAGCGCTCTTGGCCTTTCCACTTGTCAACAGACCACAGAAGTTAATCCGTCGTAATGAGTACGGTGGCCTTGACAGAAACTACCTGCTCCTCTCCCTTATTGTACACCGACTACAGTTACTTACGATCACTTGCCGCAGGCTGTTCACAAGCTGGGAGAAACAATGTCACTGGATTTCGTAACTCGCACGGCACTTTGTCACCACACTTCTGTCGCTCACGAAAACACGCACTAGCTCAGAAACACACACCCAGAGAAAGCTCGGTCCCCTCACTGTTGAAGCCGCTTATATAGCAGGCTGGTGACTCAATGAATTCTAGAATCGTCCAGGACACACGGCTTCTCGACATTTCCTTCGCTGGCGGGGTCACGAACATTCTGGACCATCCCTTTGTCCTAGTAGCCCTGTTGCATAAGGCGCACGCAATACACGAGGCAAGGCACAGCCCAGCCCTGGGGCAGTTGTGACTCATGCGGCGAGCGATGACACAAACTCACAGCCGTAACAATATTGAGAACCGTCTGAATATTTTGGATGGTCGCCATGTTGGATTGTTATATGTATAGGCTATATAGTTACGTACCATAAAAGGGAAATTATTACGTAGGTTCATTATTCAAACTTAATTTCGATCGCATGATTACGAAACAAGAAATAACAACTTAATTTTAAAATTTCGCACAGCCGCTATCTTGAGGTTATGTAAACAATTGAACTAAATTAGATGCCAGTGTATTACAACATGTATAAACATTTACTGTACCATATTTCACTGAGCTCAGATGGTTAAATCGCGAGAAAAGTCTATTAAAATGTTTCAACTTCGCTTGACCGTCATGTTCTTTTTGTACAGAACAGGTGTTAGCACGTTACATACTCTAGATAAACTTGTAATAGAGCCCTTTATCATCGAACAAAATGTCAGGGTGATATCAATAATAGAATCGGAGATATCGAATGCTGGTGAAATGTTTCTCACAGCCGCCATGTTGGATTGGTGAGACGTAACAAAATTGGAAGGGCACGGTCGGGGTTGAACTAAATGGTGCTATGACCTTACCGAGTTTCATTGAAATCGCTCCAGCCGTTTAGAAGTTATTAAGGGGACAAACACACACACACAGACAAAATGTGATCTTATAAGCCTATTTTTTTTTCATAAAATGAAAATAGGCTAAAAATCCCACTAGCAATAACCGGAAATAGAACCTGGTCTGTCTTGATGAAAATACATGTTTTTTTTTGTTGTTGATTCATTTAGAGGCTTCGCGAGATCGTGTTCATGTATCTCCGTGTACTTGGATGTGTGTGGAATTTTTCTCATAACCTGTGTTATTGTGATGGCTGCAATTCAGATTTTTCGGTGGCGTAGTCGTTAGCATGCTGAGTTTCTATGCCCAAGATAGCGGGTTCAAACCCGGCCGAAGCCGTCGGATTTTTTAAAAGCGTTAAAAATCCCCTCAGTATGCCTTCCTTCGGAGGGGAAGTAAAGCCGGTGGTCCCATGTCATAGATTTATGGCATGTTAAGTAAACTTCCACTAATTTCACCTGTGTGAAGCTAAATTGGATAGGTTAAGAAATAAGCAACGCTATTAGGTTTCTACGTTCGTTGCCAAAAGCCGACTGCGGTGGTGTCTAGTAGCTAAGTTCTGAACTTGGCCTAGTAGTCATTGACGTTGGCGCTTGGCGGCAAAAGTAGGAACTATTTGAAAAATTCTAAGTTGAAGTCTGTACTTAAATTAAAAAACTGATAACACACACTAATTCAGTCATCACAATTAACACGGGTTTTCAGACAAATTCTACACACACCCAAAGTACACGGGGCTACATGACCGCGTTGTAGCAGCCCCTAAACTTAAGAACCAACCAACTAATTCAGATTTAGGAATTCAGGTACCATCCCAGCATCCGCCTGGATTAGAAGTGAGAAACCACGAAAAACCACTTCGAGAATGGCTGAGGTGGATATCAAAACCATATTTTCTCAGTTTTGCCTCACAAGGCTGAGTGTACCTGGACTAGCGCTCAGACTAGAATCGCATTTCTTGTCAGAACCGGGAATCAAACCCAGGCCTCCACGGTGACAGCCATGATGTAAATACAAACAGCGTGACTACTCGGCCAATACGCAATCATTTGACAACGAGAACCCTCGAATGTTGATGAAACTACGAATACACGACATTCGCGCACCACCATTTCAGGGGAGCTGCAAGTTTGGAGATCGAGGTTCCTAATCCCAGCGCTGACTGCAGCCATCCTGAGCGTGGTTTCACCCATATTATTCCACACTTCCACCTGGAAATTCCAGAATGTGAGTATATTTCAATTTTGGGGTACCTACCCCTACTGCAGAACGAAATATTATTTTCACAGGCGTAGTTGGTAGCATGATGAACTGCTGTGCCCAAGATCGCGGGTTCAAACCCGGCCGAAGACGTCGGATTTTTTAAGAGCGTTAAAATCCTTCAGTATGCCTTCCTTCGGAGGGGAAGTAAAGCCGGCGGTCCCAAATCATACATTTATGGCATGTAAATGATCCTTCCACTAACAAAAGTTGTGTGAAGGTAAATTTCTAGGTTAGATATCGTTGAAACGCTCTATCAAAGTTCCAACGTAAACAACTAGGTTTCATCTGGTAGCGAAAGTTTGAACTACTTGAAATTGAACGGAACTTGTAGCTCACCCCAAGGGTGTCCGCTGGAAGCAGCTACAGTCCTCGGACACTCCCGGCACTAAAAGCCATACGCTAAATAAATAATAATCACTCGAGCACAGATTATTGTACAAATTTGACAGGCAAATATTTATCTCTGTGGATGACTAAGACGCTTTATGTCCCTAAAGTGCTAAATGACCATTAAATAAACATACGCACTTGTATAGATCATACTACAAGGAAATGTACACCAGAAATTTCGTCCCCAGATTCAGTTTGGTGAACTCAAGATGAAGGAAAATTACTGGACAGCAATCACGTATGGGAATAATATGTAGTGTCCAATTAGTAGAATGCGTCTTCATTTCCAATCAATCATACTATCACCTTCAATTTTCAAAGAAGCATGCTGTACATTATGCAAGGAGCCTATACTGACAATAATTAAGACACGAGTATACGAGTGTTTTAATTACCGTTATAGGCGAGTTGCATACGACTGTTTATGTTCGACGATAATTATAACTTTATTATATGTTTTAACATGAAAAAATCCACAGCCTGCTTCCAGTCTCCGACCGGGTCAGGAATGGAATGAATGAAGCCCCCATCTAGCGGCGAGGATATGAACTGTGCCGGCTGCCGAGGCCTGACGCACCCCTCTGGAGCAATGAGTAAATGAATGACAGATGAAATGAAATGATAGTGGAGAGTGTTGCTGGAATGAAATTTTGACAGGGAAAACCGGAGTACCCGGAGAAAAACCTGTCTGCCTCCGTTTTGTCCAGCACAGATCTCACATGGAGTGACCGGGATTTGAACCACGGACCCAGCGGTGAGAGGCCGGCGCGCTGCCGCCTAAGCCACGGAGGCTTATGTTTTAACATAAATATTCAAAAATATCTGTCAAGATTCTGTCGGTTGAATTTTTCTTGTTGGGAATTGTGTGGGCTCAGCTTTTGATCTCTACCCAATAACGGATCCCAAAGCTTCGAAACACTGTTTATCCTGAAGTAGCACCAACAGATAGCGCACAAGTACTGTGTTGGTTCATTTTGTTATTTTGCTAAAATAACACAAAATAGGCGATACAAACGCTTTAAAATTATGTATCGTATTACCAACTAGTTATTCTTCAAATCCGATGCGTATAGAATGTCAACGGAATGAAAATCAATCGAGTCCCAAATAGAACAGTTATGACATCTTGCGGAAAAGTTTTGCATAAGAAATCCATTTACTGAACAGAGAGCTGGATTACAATTTCCGTGGAACTAATGTCATATGCCTGCTTCCTCCATGATGTTCTGGTATGTCTATGTCAACAACAGCGTACACTAAAATTGTCGGCGTAATCTTACGAATGTGTAGAAATTGGAGTTGCGGATATTAAGGTACAGTGTTATTTCTTTTGCAAAATTGTCCAGTTTGTATATGCATTGTAACTACAATGGTTGATCCCAAATAGGCTACATTGTCAACGTTCAAATCATCTAATTCATGTCCGACATGTTGGATTTTGAGTGCATGCAGAAGCTATCCTTACCTAATTGGTCATGAATGAAAATATTGAGTTATGATGGGTTGGATAAACTGTGTTATAATGAAAAGTAGTACTTTAATGACCCCCATTATGAAACAGTTTTCTGACTAATAATATTTACATATCGACATTGCCAAACATAAAATAAATGTATGCCTGCACCAACCTAATTATAGGCCACGACTGCCTTCTTTTCAGTCCCCGCTTGTATTACAAATACACACATAATGGGGCCATCCCAATAACACATGTAGACCTATCAGACTACTTCCACACACATATCCAAGTACACTGGTCTGATTGACCAAGATGTCACAAAGCCTCTCATTAAATCGACAATAACCAACCAATCTTAGCCTAAACTACAATTCTACGCATTACCAGAGAAACCATTATAAAACAATCTAATACATTCTACATACGGTCAAGTACACGAGAATGATGACTTCGATGTTAAGAGGTAACCCTTCTTTATGGTGTTTGAAGCCATTTTTCAGTGTCGCCTTAGTAAACAAAAGTTTGGTGCTTTTCAGTCGGTCAACACGATTGTACCCAAATGAGATTCGTTTTTCCCTAATCCTGAAAATATTACATGAGATTAATAAATTAATGAATGTATTTATTTATCTCATGTTTTTTCAGCATTAGGGAATAACCCATCTTATATGGGTACAATCTTATAGACCAACTGAAAGCATCAACCCTTTGGTAACCCTTCTGTTAGGCAAGGAAGGGCCATTGCGGTGTAACGGTAAGTAGCCTATAGTATTTATTGCATTGTCAACGTTGTGTTATTCAGGGGATTGGGACATCGAGGTCTCTGCTGTGTGTAGAATCTAATAACCTGTGTTAATGTGGAGACTCTTTTAGTGCGTGTACTTGTGAGTGGATAAAAGATTGAAGAAGTGGCAGTCGTGTCCATATGTTCTAACAGAGAAACATTTGCCTAGCGTTGAAGTGAGAAACAACGGGAAACCACATCTTTGAATGGCCCAGAGTGGGATTTAAAACCACTTACTTGTTTATGCAAATGTATTCATGAGGGTGAGGTTACACGAACGGAACAGAAAAATCTGTCAATTGCATTCTCTAAAGGAGAAGGTTAAGCTATTGCCATTCGCCAGCAACCAAACTTGTCGATAACTGGTCTAGGACTTGTGAAATACCAGTGTTTAAAAGCTCTCAATCTCTCAATGAGTGCACCACACTACTTGGCATATGGATTAAATTTGCAGATGACCAGGTGATATTGACTCGAGATAATAGACGATGCCTCTTATATGATGAGGAAGTTAATTGAGGAATATGAAACGTGGGGACTAATTATCAATTATAACAGAAACACGAGTATGTTTATGAAACGAGCGTAAGCGAGATTTATAATTTCCATACGAGTGTCTTAATTACCATTATAGGCGAGTTGCATAGGACTGTTTATGTTCGACGATAATTATAACTTTATTATATGTTTTAACATAAATATTCATAAATATCTTTTCAGTCACTAGATTGTTGTGATCGGGTGCTGCGGTGGGTAATATATCTCTCTTGTCCAAGCTCTCTGGACAACCGACGCATGCGCTCTGTGTGCTTCAATACCATATGTTCAGATTGCGCACCAGTATTCAGTAAAACAGTCACTGAAGTCGTGTCAAAACCACGCGCTGTGTAGAAATTGGTTTTGGGGATATTAAGGTACCGGTACAGTGCTATTTCTTGTCTCATATTCGCCAGTTTATTTACGCGAACATATGGACGGTGCGTATTCCATGTCGGTAATTTATTATAGTTCGATGTTGTATTTATGTCCGACATGTTGGATTTTGAGTGCATGTGCGAAGGTATCGTTACCTAATTGGTCAATGAACGAGCTCTGATTGGCTGGAGAAACTGTATCGTAATGAAAAACGGTGTTATAATGACCATCATTATGATACAGTTTTCTGACACATAATAGTGAGGGTCGAACATAAAATATTTTAAACAACACTAAGAAACTTATTTACAGTTCATTGGTACAAAGTAGTTTGTTATATGGAGCAGACACTTGGACGTTAAACAGACAGCAAGCAAACAAACTATTAGTAACCGAGATGGATTATTGGAGGAGGACGGCAAGAAAATCAAGATTGGATAAACATAGAAATACGGGAATTAGAGAAATTATGCAGGTAAAAAAAATGTACTAGAAGTGGCTGAAGAAAAAAGATTACACTGGTTTGGACATGCGAAAAGTATGCTGAATAGTAGAATTGAAAATTTAATGTTACATTGGTAAGCTGAAGGCAGACGTATACGGGGTAAACTTAGAGAACAAATTATGGATGGATAGTGTTAAGAGAATCATTGTTACCAGAGGCTTAACTAAAGAACATGCTGAAGATCGAAATCTGTGGAGGAGTAGAGTACTTTTAGGTTGAAGGAAAACTACTGTATTGAAGAATATTCCTAATAAAGAAAAAAAAAAGATCCTAAGATTAAATAGGGTCACCAGGTGAATGATATATCAAATAATCGATCAATAAAAATGGAGCAGGAGGGACAATATGACTAGCAAATGAACTCTGCGGGGTAAAACCCTTATTAACTAGTCTTTATATTTCACACAAGCCATTATTTACTCGCCTGTTATACGGGTCAACGAGAGAAAAGCGTGGAAAACAAACCCGCATCAAGTTTCACGGATGAGCTGTTCCAAATTGTATCAGGCCTGGTATTCAGCAGCGGCGGGCTACATCTTTAATCCAGTGTTATCTGTTTGGAACGGGCTGGGCCGGCTGTGTTCCACAAGATGAGGCGCGACCAGATCATGTTGCTCCCCCTTAACATGCCAACAGCTGCACATCCACTGCGGTAAGGGCAGGCGCCCGTCCCCCAGCCACCCACCACCTCATGGCCCTCACTTGATCCGTATTCCATTAGACTCCGTGTATATTGTATGAGACATCCCCTGCAATCCCCTCCACCCAACTCACACCCATGTACCGCCCAATGCATGTGTGTGGGTTAAGACGGAGCCCAAGCTATCCTATGCTTCGGTGGCTTTCACAAGACGCCGCCGCGCCTCACCGCGAGAGAATGTGGGGAAATCCCCTGAGGGTGATGTCTTCTTCCCACTGAGGTGGTAAGAATTTAGTTCTTCAGGGAGTCATGGGGGTATATTAGTCCTCTAACCACTAGTAACCACGGGAAAAGCCTGCTAAGATCCTTCTTACTGAATTATTAAACTAGGCCTAGTCCAGCGAGTGACGAACGCCTTGCGTTGGGGGCATCAGAATATTTTCCTTTTTATTGGCCAAAATTTGATGCAAAATGTGATTTGCGAGCATTGTACACAGCAATCAACATACTGAAGACAAGGTCGATCATGTTTTCTTAACGCGTTCATACACTATAAGTATTTAGAATTTTAAAGTGAGTACAAAAGTAAAAAATAAAAAAATAAAAATAACAAGAAGTTCCATGGCGAACTAGAAAGCCTACTTTTCTAAAAATTAAGATTCATGCCAAAGATTAATCTATAGTATATGAACCGAGGCTATCTAGAATAATGACGAAATTAAGTTGGTAATATCAAAATGTCTAATTAGTTCCAAATATACCTGGTATAAAGTAGCCTATTAGAGCACTACAGTTGGCAGCCCTGGTGACTGAATATGTTCTTAGTTCCATCTCTTAAGGTACAGAAGAAAAAAATTGGTTGAAGTCCAATGGACGTTACATGCAGTTAAACATTGGATCTATCAGACGCGTAAAAACATTTTGGCAACAATGTCATGCATGTGCTGGTCAGAAATAATCTGAAATATTATGATATCATGTTGTGCCAATTTTGGATGAAATCCATTTGTTAGTACAGAAGTTGCGCGTATTTTAAAATCGGACTTATCAGCAGGCATAGAATCATGTTGGCAGCACTGACTTATATTAATTACTCCAAATTAAACTAATATGTCAGGAGCTATACGTGAGCAAAATATATAGCTGTTGGCTTCCATACTTTCTGATATATTGATATTACGGTAAAAAATAGACAGCATTTATTAACAGTTGGTAGCCCTGATTGCTCTTAAGAATACTTTTAGTCATATCTGTTATGTTATACATAGCACATACGAAATTTGGTTGAAATCCAACTGATAGTAGAGAAGTTACATGTAATTAAAAATTGGTCCTATCAGCAGGCTTAGAATCATGTTGGTAGAACTGAAGTATATAAGTTATTCCAAATTAATCTAAAATGTCAGGTACTATACGTGTGCATAGTTTAAAGCTGTCGGCTTGCATACTTTCTGATATATTGGTATTTGAATAAAAAAAATTGAGAGAGCAATTATTAACAGTTGGCAGCCCTGGTGGCTCTTAAGAATATGCTCTGTCATATCTGTTTATGTACACATATTACATACAAAATTTGGTTGAAATTCAATTGATAGTGTAGATGTTATATGCATTTAAAAATTGGACCTATCAGAAGGGTTAAAATTATTTTGGCAACACTGTCATGTAGGGCCTCCTAGAAATTAAACAGAAATATTATTATCTATATATGTGCGAATTTCGGAGTAACTCCCATGCATACCTTCCAAGATATCCATCATGGAGCTCAAAAATATTGTGCGGTTTTTCAGCAGTTGGTAGCCCTGACATCATTTTCAAATATGGGCTTGAGATATTCTGGTATACATCTTTACTCATACTACATTTGGCTTCGATTGCTGCAGCCGTTTAGGATTTGATAGGGGCTGACTAAAACTCAACATTTTTTCCTCCGTGGGATTTCTACTACCTCATTCAATTGTCAATTCATCTCTGGAAATTTCCATTCGAAATAGACTCTAAACCGTGAAGAACTATACTCAACACCGTCAAAATTACTGCCAACTTTAAGTTAAATGGAAGTATTAATTGCAACCTAAAACTCTATAACGCCAGAAACATATTCGAGTTCAACTAAGTGCATCATAATAAACTGCAATTGGAACTTTTTTCTCATGTTATACAAACTTTCAGTGCTTCAAAGATGAATGTGTGGCTTCTTCCGCGCCGCGATTCGCTCGTATCAGTAAAATCAGCCAGGACTGAGATTCCCTATTTCCTATACTCCTAATTCACTTTACTAACAATTTAGGGTATATTTAAGCTAGTTACTTTTTTCAATGAGGCCTCGCCTATAATAGTCGCCCTCCCATCTTTGCTAAACATAACATTTATTCACTCTGTAAAAATACTCATGTGGTTATAACCCACATTTTAATACGCATTTTTTTCCTGTTACTGCCAGGAAGTTAGAATTTTGTAATTGTTGAACATTTCTCTAATTTGTGTAATACAGGTTTCGTTAATACGTCCTGCCCCAATAGAATTTACCATTTCTTAAAATCTGTTTCAATATCTTGGTGGTTATAAATCCACTTATCAATCTCCCTTTTCTTCTCCTGCAGCATCCAGGAATTTGAGATTAATTATTTATAGCATTTTCGCTTATTAGAAAGGTCTTCTCAAACTATCAATCTAACGAAATATTAAACAAAATTGTTAGTCCTTTATTATTATCATTATAAACTTTAAACGTTTTACTTGCATACACAGTTCGAAACCCTTTGTAAAGTTTCAGTACTTGCAATAGGTCTGAGACCTCCAAATTGTTCAACATCATTTTTAATTTGTAAAACTCTTAATTATTATAGGTCTGAGACCTTTGAATTGTTTAAAAACATAAAACTTCTTTCTTTCTTTCTTTCTTTTTTTCTTTAGCTCAAAAATAGATCTGAGATCTAAATTGGTATTGCTGTTCAACTTAATCACTTTGTTAAATAAATTCTATATTATTTGTTTTCTACTTCTATTGCTACAAGAATTGTTAGGCAGGAACTTTTATTCCCGTATTTTTCTCCTGAATTATTCCATCTGCAAAGAAGAAACCAAATCACGAATGTTACGTTTTTTTCACTCACTTGTTGCGTTTGGAGCAAAACTTCTATGAACACCACTAAAAAGTTTTGGTTGGTACTTAAGTTTAGGGGCTGCGACAACGCGGTCATGTAGCCCCGTGTACTTTGGGTGGGTGTAGAATCTGTCTGATAACCTGTGTTAATTGTGATGACTGTATTAGTGTGACTAAAAAAATAATAAAAAAAGTTTCTTTTAGCTATCATAGCTGATTCTAGTAAATTTTCAAAGCAAGTATAGCTCGCTCAGCCAGCTTCCTACTTGAAGAGATTTTCACTCTAAATTAAGATTTACTGTTCAGAATATGGTTTTGTTCGAGTAAAGATTGGGTTTTCATCCTTTCTAAACTTTTAGTCGGCACCCTGCCGGGTAAGAGTTTAGCCTTCTTTAAACGCAACACTAGGTTCTCTCTAATAATTTCTACCACTAATAATTAAAATCTCAAAAGCCCAGAAGGTGCTTTATCTCTGCCCACTCTGGAGGCATTTGGTCTTTCTGTTGGAGATCCGACAGTGGTGGGTAGTAAAAATATCCCGGTTAATTCAAATCTTTCTAGCATTTCAGAATACTTTAGAAAATCTCACCCTTTTGAAGGGAAAGTACATAAATCATTTTCATCTGGCATACCTTTGTTCGCTAGCACTCCACCCTTCCCTAGAGTACTGAAAATCACGCTCGGGAGGGAAAGAGCACTTAGTGATAGTTACATGAGTTCACGCCGCTCACTCCGTTATCCTCTTTCAAGCTCGCGCACGTTCACCTTACTTCCGCAGGTTTTGCACAGTATATCTTTTTTCAGCCAATTTTCATTTATGAAAAAAAAAAACAAGTAGTTCCTTGAAGAATTATACAGCCTATTTTAATATATCCTACTTATGTTAATGGCCTCTATCAACATACACAATTTCAGTTTGATTGCTGTAATAGATTCCTAGATATTGAGAACCGACTATATATTTCAGATGGTCACCATGTTGGATTTTATATATGTAGGTCCTAGAGTTATGTACTGTTACATGAAGAATATTGTGTACGTGTAGTATTCAAACTTCAATCGCATAATTAGGACACAAGAAGTAACAAGGAGATCTTAAAATTTCACACAGCTGCCATATTGAGGTTATGGAAACAATTGAAATAAATTAGATGCCAGTGGATTACCATTCGTGTAAGGATTTACTGTACCAAGTTTCACTGCACTCGGATGGTTAAATTGCGAGAAACGTCCATGTGAATATTTATACTTCGCGTCGCCGCCATGTTGGATTTGTGATCACCAGGTTATTTAAAATCCTATAGGTGAACTTGAGTTTATAGCCCCTATGAATGTTAAAAAATTCATTTTGATTGCTGTAATAGATTTGTAGATATTCAGAGCCGTCTAAATATGTCGGATGGTCGCCATGTTGGATTGTTAAATGTATAGGCCATAGAGACATGTAACATTAAAGGGATATTATTGCGTAGGTTCATTATTCAAACTTTCACATCGATCGCATGACTACATCACAAGAAATAAAAACTTAATTTTAAAATTCGCACTGCCGCCATCTTGATGTTATGTAAACAATTGAACTAAATTAGATACCAGTGCATTACAATGTGTATAAATATTTCCTGTACGAGATTTCAGTTTGATTCACAAATCCAACATGGCGGCGACGCGAATTATAAATATTCACATGGTCGTTTCTCGTAATTTAACCATCCGAGTGCAGTGAAACTTGGTACAGTAAATCCTTATAAAAATGTTAATCCACTGCTATCTATTTTTTTCATTTGTTTCCATAACCACAAAATTGCAGCTTTGCGAAACTTTTAAATCTTGTTTTTACTTCTTGTGTCCTAATTATGCGATTGAAATTTGAATATTACACGTGCACAATAATGTTCATGTAACAGTACATAACTCTAAGATCTACATATATAAAAATCCAACATGGTGACCATCAGAAATATTTAGTCGGTTCTCAATATCTACGAATCTAATACAGCAATCAAACTGAAATTTTGTATGTTGATAGTGGCAATTAACATAAGCAGGCTATATGAAAATAGGCTGTAAAGTTCTTCACGGAACTACTTGTTTTCTCACTATTTCTTGATTATTTTGACTTGGTTTCTCTTCCTCTCAGCCTAAGATTGTTTCCACTCCTAAACCATTCGCCTTTTCTTTTCAACCATATTCCCTCAGGTATTATCTGAGCTCAGGCTTAACCTACCAGGGAGGTTTAATATGGTGTCAACTAATTAAAAGAAGTCCCAATATTCCCGATCGCGGTCACATACTTAAACCAATCACCAAGACAGAAAGATATCAATGACACGCTCCAAGAAGATCGTTAGTCTTGATTGCCGGGTTGAAGTGCTGCCTATGGAGACTTGAGGTTATGTACAAGAGTTTGCGATTAGAATTGCCGTTATTTGACCAAGCGAAACGAGAAGCGGAACTCTGCCGGAGGTTGTGGTTAATATAACTATCAGTTTGAAATGAAAAGGCAGGCAATTTGGAATTCCATTCACGATGAGATAATAAGAGTAGTTGAATGCGAAAAGTTGCCTCAAGCTTACCTCTGACGTTTCTATGAGGTCTAAGAAGAAGGAAGGAAGCATGTTGTTTTACGTGACCGTTAATCTCACGATCATGAGCCTTGGGACCTCATTTTTACGTGGAATCCGAACCACACGACATGGCATTTTACTTGGAAAATCTCACTTGTATTGACCGGGATTCATATCCGGTCTACCTTGGAGAGAGGCAACCAGCCTGATTGCCGCGAAAACAAGCCCCCCCCCCCCCCTTCCTCCATGATGTCACTAATAGGATACGTTTCATCTTAGGCTAACTCCTTAAGGTTTCACAGAAGTGTTGTTGCTTCAGTCGAACATCAATTCCCCTCGATTTTCCTTAATTCAACTCGGTCCTCCAAGGGACCCAAAAATAAGTTCCTCAACTCCGCCCAGGCAAAGGGGTTATCCCCAATGACGTAAACAAATGTCATAACCCTCCTAATCTCATACCAAGGGCCGGGTCAAAATATTTGGGGGATGAAAATAGTTTCATCTAATGTTTTTTGTATAGTTTGAAATGAAGTAAAGATTTATGTGATTATAAAATGCTGATTGTTTTTATTTTATTAAATTCCCTGTCCATATTCTTATTTAACAACAGTGATTGATATCTAGTTCTGTATGTATTATGTTTATATCTGATTTACCGAATGAGCGGACTTTATTCAGAGCGCTTGACCGATGGCGTGGTGGTGTTCGCAAGACATTGTTGTGCCATTGGTCAACCGCTCTGATGTCAAGTCCGCTCATTCGTTAAATCAGGTATAAAGTGTTTGGCACATTATAACTTAGTCTATGTGGCAGAAAATACAAGTGATTTAAAATTAATCATAATATTCTTTTAAATAAGTCTGCCAAGTTTTCTATTTTTTTCTACAAATTTTATACATTGTTTTTAACATGTGCATAATTAAATGTTTGTATGTTTTTAACCTAGTCAGACATTATGAAACTAAATTTGTTTGTATAATTTGTACCTAAAAGTACTTTCGATATCAGCTACGGATGCTGAAAATACTGTTTTCCAGCCTTGAACGGAAAAATCAGCTGCATTCAAGAATGACATTTGTTTACGTCATTGATGATAACCCTTTTGCCTGAGCGGAGTTGAGGAACTCATTTCTGGATCCCTTGGAGGACCGAGTGGAATTAAGGAAAGTCTTGGGGAATTGATGCCCGCCCGTTGCTTCCGTTTTCTATGGGCAAGTACAGTATATTAGCTACGAGGGCTGCTTTTCTTCAATGTCCGATGGGCTGTATAGAAATAACAGTTTGACACACGAAACTGATATTATCACTAAATGTTTGCTTGTTTTATTCTCTTGTCTCAACATAATCGCCAAAACGATTGAACCATTTGTCGTATCGTTACACCAGCTTTCCAATGCCCTCAGCAAACTATTCTGCCGCCACTGAGGTGGGTACGCCTGCACAGCCTCCTGAAGTTTTATCATTTCAAATGATCTTGTCGACTTCATCGTTATGCTTGAGTCTAACGTTGGTTGGTTCCTCAGTTGAGCGGCTGCGACAACGCGGTCATGTAGCCCCGTGTACTTTGAGTGTGTGTAGAATCTGTCTGATAACCGGTGTTAATTGTGATGGCTGTATTAGTGTGTGTATCTGTTTTTTTTTTTAAATTTAAGTACAGACTGCAACTTAGAATTTTTCAAATACTTCCTACTTTTGCCGCCAAACGCCACCGTCAACGACTACTAGGCCTAGTTCAGAAATTAGATACTAGACGCCACCGCAGTCGGCTCTTGGCAACGAACGTAGAAACCTAAGAACGTTGTTTACATTCTTAACCTATCCAATTTAGCTTCACACAGGTGTAATTAGTGGAAGGTTCTTTAACATGTCATAAATCTATGACATGGGACCGCCGGCTTTACTTCCCCTCCGAAGGAAAACATACTGAGGGATATTAACGCTCTTAAAAAATCCGACGGCTTCGGCCGGGTTTGAACCCGCTATCTTGGGCATAGAAGCTCAGCATTCTACCAACTACGCCACCGTAGCAGATTGAGTCTCTCGTTATGCGTTACGGAGACGGCGACCGCGTGACGTCATGGGCAATGGACGGCGAGTGCGTGACGTCATGGGCAATGGACGGCGACCGCGTGACGACATGGTCAATGGACGGCGAGTGCGTGACGTCATTCAGCTGCGCAGGAAGCCTAAATTAATGGGTAATGGTCGGCGACCGCGTGACGTCATGCAGCCGCGCGGGAAACCTGAGATAATGGGCAAAGGAGGCGAGTGCCTGACGTCATGCAGCAGCGCAGGAAGCCTAAATTAATGGGTAATGGACGGCGAGTGCGTGACGTCATGCAGCAACGCGAGAAGCCTAAGTTAATGGGTAATGGAGTCTGTTGAAAGGGTCCTGGGGCGTCGAGCGACCTAGGGTTTCGAGCGAAGCGAGAAGGCAGTTGTAGCATGCGTCATTTGAAATGATATAAAGTCTAGTCTTTGAGACTGACTGTATCTTTTTTCCTTCATGGCGAGGCGATGCCACCCAACCATACCTTCAGTTATCGAAAAAGGTGAAAACCATTCAGTTCTGGTTTGGACTAAACGGTGGATGGTTGAAAGCTTCCCACTTGAATTCTTTGAGTAAGTCTGTCGTAACGTTGACACAGTGCGGTCGTGAATGATTTTCACCTGTTTTCGTTTACCGATAGGCTTCAAATAACCTGCCTAAGAGAACCCGGCGACACTGTTGACGTTGCTCTTGCTACTACGGAGATCACTTTTAACAGCTATTTAATGCATACGGCAGTCCTACTTCTCACATTCGTAGAAAATATTCTACAGAGTGAACTAAGACATAAATTGCAGTCTATTTTAGACGTAATATATTAACTCACTTGTGAAAATCATATTCCAGTCTTACAATGAGATCGAGCCAAAATGTCTTATATTTCCATATAGAGAAAAACCTTATCATATGTCTGGGAGTGTTCGTTTTAAGCTCAGAATCTGTTAACTAAATCATTGCGATGTACGACTAGCGTTCTCAGCTAAACAGGTAAACATTATCATATAAATCGGCTGTAAATATGATGAATGGAACATTTAGCGACGGAAAGCAAGCGGAGTAATGGAATCTATCAAGTTTAATGCTCTTTGCATAGCCCAGACAGAGGAAATGGCCTTAGCTTGCATTTGGATCCTTGATAGATGCGGAATACAAAACTGCTAGTGCATTTAAATGAGTTTCTCTCTTAATTCTTAAAGAGTTTTCTGAGATCAGCCAAAGAAGAACATGGGAAGTTTAGTCTATTGTTGTTGATAATTCATTTCAAGCAAAGCCAACTTCGTACAGGCCACGGAGGCCCTGGGAGTAGTTGAAGGTAGAGGCTTCCAATTTTTGTGACATCGGCACTAGATTGGATGGAGTTGTCAGCTCCATGCCCGGCCGTCTTTGCTCCTAGGATTTACCCTAGTACTCAATTCTGGTGTAGGCTGACAAGGGGAGGATACGATGCATGGGTCACCGATTCGAACCATCTTTAGTACGCGTGTAGGATATGACCAGGCGTTTATCAGGTGCAAGTAGTAAGGTGCGCTTCTCAGCCGTTTCCGAGAAATTAATTAATTGCAATAAATGCAGTGCGGCGTCAATTGTATCCACGGCGTACGCTAACAAGAACCCAACGAATGCGTGGTGCACGGGTAAAAGACCTGCTTCGTAACCGCGGGATCGCAGGATCGAATCCCACTGGAGAGGCTTTGCGTTCTATTTTTTTTGGGGGGGGAACATTGGCAATTCGTACAACTGTAGGTGTCTTGAATACTGTTTACTTTGCAGTCAATTGTAATAACGTGTTATGTGATCCGGAACAGGGATTCTGAAATTATCGTATCCAGGTCAATGTTTGTGACATTATAGTATTGGCATTGCAAATACATTGGTATTGTACACGGTCAGGTGTATTCTAATATATGTATACATCTATACATTGAAGGTCCAGTCTGTTCTGTTATTTATTTATCGTATGGCTTTTAGTGCCGGGAGTGTCCAAGGACATGTTTGGCTCACCTGAGTCTGTAGCTGCTTCCAGCGGACACCCTAAAGGGTGAGCTACAAGTTCCCTTCAATTTCAATTAGTTCCAACGTTCGCCACCAGATATCAATGATACCTAGTGGTGAACGTTGGAACTTGGATAGAGCGATCTGACGAAATATAACCGAACAATTTTGCTTTACACAAGTTTAGTCTGTGAAAGGATCATTTACATGCCATCAATCTATGACATGGGACCACCGGCTTTACTTCCCCTCCGAAGGAAGGCATACTGAAGGATTTTTAACGCTCTTAAAAAATCCGACGACTTCGGCCGGGTTTGAACCCGCTATCTTGGGCACAGCAGTTCAGCATGCTACCGACTACGCCACCGAAGTCTGTTCCGTTCATTGCATGTCTGTCAACCATCAGACCACCCCGTATCCCGAAAGTAGTGACTCATGCTATGGGTAGTGGTTGGAAATAACCAATGGTTTCCAAAAAAAGAAAAAAAAACACCACACACTGCAAAGGCTCGCCGGTGGAATTCGATCCAGTGCCCCCGCGCTTACGAAGGAAGGCTCTTACCGCTGCACCACGCGCTCGTTGGGTTCTTGCTAGAGTGTAAGGCACATAGACGCCGCACTGTAATTTAAATTAATTAATTTCTCGAAAACGGCTGAGAAGCGCACCTTACTACTTGCACCTGATGTACGCCTCGCCACTGAGGTGTACTACACGTGTACTAAAGATCGTTCGAATCGGTGATCCATGCATCGTATCCTACCCTTGTGAGTGAACCCCAAGGCTATTTGCGTTTCTGAAAGTGGTAGTTTGGTTTCTAAAATCCCCTACCTGGGTGGAGATCGAACCCACTCGCTTAGAAGCTCAGCGCCTCCACCGACTGCGCAACGCTGCCCCCTTATATTGGTTAGCCCTGCGTATTTATGAGTGTGTTGAATTGTAGTCGCCTCCGTAGCGTAGCGGTCAGCATGGTTAGCTGCCGCCCCGGAGGTCCTGGGTTCGATTCCCGGCTCTGCCACGAAATTTGAAAAGTGGTATGAGGACTGAAACGGGGTCTACTCAGCCTCGGGTGTTCCAAATGAGTAGAGGGGGTTCGATTCCCACCTCAGCCATCCTCGAAATTGTTTTCCGTGGTTTCCCACTTCGTCTTCGGGCAAATGCCGGGATGGTACCTTCTTCAAGGCCACGGCCGCCTCCTTCCCTCTTCCTTGCCTATCCATCCTGACCATCCATTACCTTCCCTCATGAGGCCCCTGTTCGCTTTGCAGGTGAGGCCGCCAGGGCGAGGTGCCAATCACACCTCACCAGTTGTATCCACTCCGATTAGATGTTCCCAGCTCTAGGACACTGCCCGTAGAGGCGGTAGTGGTGAGTTCCCTCGCTGAGTCCGTGGGTTCCACCAACCTGGAGGGTGAACGACTAAGAAAAGAAAAAAAAAGTTGAATTGTAAATCAAGAAAGAACGTTTGTAGTTTTGCGTGGCCGTTAACCTCACTGTGACGAGCCACGGGACCTAAATATTTACTTTGAATCCAAACCACTAAGCGAGATATTTCACTTGGAAGATTTGACATGCATTGACCGGGAAACAAACTCGGTCTGCCTTGGTGAGAGGCAAGCAATTTGACTACTGCACTTTCACGTCTTCCTGTTGAACTTGTCTGACAACCTGTGTTTTATCATTTTAAATGATCCAGTCGACTTCGTCGTTACGTCACGGTGACGTCACGAAATGTACCGAGAATGCACTGAGATGTGTGACGTCATAGTACCGCTTGGTGCATGTGTACTGATTTCACAGGTGAGCTCTGGCGTTACGAGACGGCAACGACACGGCGAGCGTGACGTCATCCAGCCAGCTCCCTCCTTTCACCACGCGCTCCAGCTCCCTCATGACTTGTAACTTCCTAGCGTTCTGATTGTTTCTTGATCATCTAACATGTCAAGAGTCTTTGGCTTCGAGCGAAGCGAGAAGCCTCCGGCCTTTCTAGCAATTTTCAGCATTTGTAGCATTTAAAATAATAAAGAGTCCAGTCTTTCAGACTGACTGCCTTTTTTTTTTTGGTGTTGATTATAATGTTGTGTGTAGCTGTAGTAGGTTTAGGGATAAGACAGCTGGTCTGAGGTATGAAATAAAGTAGTACCCCAAAATTTGCCTGGAGGGAGTGTAGAAAACCCAGGAGGAAAGCTGCTGCCAACATCGGAATTTGAACCTCCGATCTCCAAATTTTTTGCAGCACTCCACTGCATCTATGTTGCGCTTGGATACACGAAAAATTGAATTTAGCAACACTCAATTTAGATCTGTATAACAGGCTAATAGTTTACCAGCAAGGGAAGTTATGTTTACTGAAATGGGAGACCATGGGGCCAGACTATTTCCAAAATTAGAAGAAACCCACCGTCGGCTTTTCTTGAAATGGTTTTACCTGATTTCCCATTTTCAACCTCAGGTATAGGCTGGGACAGTAACTTCTTATTGGTCACAGCCGCCTTTCTTTCAAAAATCTTGTCCCGTTTCTTTTATCAGCCTACTTTTCGTATTTTGTAAAAATGAGGAAAAAGTAAACTTATGAGATCGATCTGGGCAAATGTGTGTCTCTCTGTGCTTCTGCCTGTCCGTCTGTCCTTCTGTCGGTCTGTCTCTCTGTCTGAGTGTGTGTCCCCACCCCTATCAACTCCTTAACAGCTGCAGCTATCGAACCCAAATTTGGTATGAGTAAAGATCTATACCTGAATATCTCAAAGCAATATTAGAAAATTATGTCAGTGCTACCAACTGCTAAAAAAAGCAATTGAGATTTCATCTCTACGTTAAATATCTCAGAAATTATGCATAAGAACTGTACCAAAATTGGCACGCGCATAGATAATTACACTCCAGATTACTTTATGTTCGACCCTCACTATTATGTGTTTGAAAACTGTATCATAATGATGGTCATTATAACACCGTTTTTTCATTACGATACAGTTTCTCCAGCCAATCAGAGCTCGTTCATTGACCAATTAGGTAACGATAATTTCGCGCATGCGCTCAAAATCCAACATGTCGGACATAAACACAACATCGAACTATAATAAATTACCGACATGGAATACCCACCGTCCATAAGTTCGCGTAAATAAACTGGCGAATATGAGACAAGAAATAGCACAGTACCTTAAAATCACTAACACTAATTTCTACACAGCGCATTGTCTTCAAATGACTGCGGTGACAATATTACTGAGGGACGGCTGATGTAAACATATGGCTGCATATGGCAGAGCGCATGCGTCGGCCGTTCAAAGCTCTTGAAAGACGAAGCTATAACACCCAACGCTCGCTCTGCGATCACAAAATTCCAGTAGCTGACTCTCAACAGATATTTATGAATATTTATGTTAAAACATATAATAAAGTTATAATTATCGTCGAACATAAACAGTCGTATGCAACTCGCCTATAATGGTAATTAAGACACTCGTATGGAAATTATAAAACTCGCATACGCTCGTTTTATAAAAAATACTCGTGTCTTAATTATAGCCATTATAGGCTCGTTGCATAATGTACTATTTCAGGAGCGCATACATGGCAATGTTGCCATTATGATTCTAAGCCTGATGATAGGTCAGTGTTGAAATGCATGTAACTTCTATACTGTCAACTGGAATTTAACCAAAGTTTGTGTATGCTAATGTATGACTTAGCTCATTCTTAAGAGCCACCCGAGCTGCTAACTGTCAATAAATGCTCTCTCTATTTTTAGCCTATTTTCAATTTTGAAAAAATAGGCTTATGAGATCACCTTTTGTCCGTGTGTGTGTGCGTGTGTGTGTGTGTGTGTGTGTGATTCGTGTGTGTGTCCCCCCCTAATAAAATCTAAACGGGTGGAGCGATTTCAATGAAACTCGGAAAGTTCATAGCACTATTCCCGGCGACCTCGACCGTGCCCTTCAAATTTTGTTACGACTCTCCAATCCAACATGGCGGCTGTGCGAAATATTTAACCAGCATTCAATATCTCCGAAACTATTACCGATATTACCCTGACATTTTCCATGGTGATAGAGGGAACTACTATAAGTTCACTTATGTGACTTTTGAAAACCTGGTAACAACAAAACCAACATGGCGGCCAAGCGAATTTGCGACTTTAAATAGAAGTTTCTCGCGATTTGACCAACCAAACGCAATGAAACTTGGTACAGTATATGTTTATATACATTGTAATGCACCGACATCTAACTTCGTTCAATTGTTTACATAATCACAAGATGGCGGATGTGCGAAATATTTCACCGGCATTCTATATCTCTGAAACTATTAGCGGTAAACCCCTGAAATTTTGTACGGAGATAAAGGTCACTACTGGAATTCCATTTATAAGACTTTCAAAAACCGGTTAACTACAAAACGAACATGGCGGCCAAGCGAATTTGAAAATTTTAAATAGACCTTTCTCGCGATTTAATGTTCCAAGCGCACTGAAACCTGGCACAGGAAATATTTATACACATCGTAATCCACTGGTATCTAATTTAGTTCAATTGTTTACATAACCTCAAGATGGCGGCAGTGCGAATTTTAAAATTAAGATTTTATTTATTGTGATGTAGTCATGCGATCGAAGTGAAAGTTTGAATAATGAACCTACGCAATAATTTTCCTTTAATGGTACATGACTCTATGGCCTATACATTTAACAATCCAACATGGCGACCATCCGAAATATTTAGACGATACTGAATATCTACGAATCTATTTTAGCAATCAAACTGCATTTTTTAATGTTCATAGGGGCTATGAACTTAAGTTCACCTATAGGACTTTAAATAACCTGGTGATCACAAATCCAACATGGCGGTGACGCGAATTATAAATATTCACATGGACGTTTCTCGGAATTTAACCATCCGCGTGCAGTGAAACTTGGTACAGTAAATCCTTATACGAATGTTAATCCACTGGCATCTAATTTATTTCAATTGTTTCCATAACCTCAAGATGGCAGCTGTGAAAAATTTTAAACTCTCCTTGTTTTTTCTTGTGTCCTATCTATGCGATTGAAGTTTGAATACTACACGTTCACAATAATCTGCATGTAACAGTACATAACTCTAGGACCTACATATATAAAATCCAACATGGCGACCATCCGAAATATTTAGTCGGTTCTCAATATCTACGAATCTTTTACAGCAATCAAACTGAAATTGTGTATGCTGATAGTGGTAATTAACATAAGTAGGATATATGAAAATAGGCTGTATAGTTCTGCACGGAACTACTTGTTTAAGTAGAGATTTGTTTTTACGTTAGGTGTATTCCATTTTTAGCCTATTTTCAATTTTGAAAAAATAGGCTTATGAGATCACCTTTTGTCCGTGTGTGTGTGCGTGTGTGTGTGTGTGTGTGATTCGTGTGTGTGTCCCCCCCTAATAAAATCTAAACGGCAGGAGCGATTTCAATGAAACTCGGAAAGTTCATAGCACTATTTCCGGCGACCTCGACCGTGCCCTTCAAATTTTGTTACGACTCACCAATCCAACATGGCGGCTGTGCGAAATATTTCACCAGCATTCAATATCTCCGAAACTTTTACCGATATTACCCTGACATTTTATATGGTGTTAGAGGGAACTACTATAAGTTTACTTATGTGACTTTTGAAAACCTGGTAACTAAAAATCCAACATGGCGGCCAAGCGAATTGGCGACATTTAAATAGACGTTTCTCGCGATTTGACCAACCAAACGCAATGAAACTTGGTACAGTATATGTTTATATACATTGTAATGCACCGACATCTAACTTCGTTCAATGTTTTACATAATCACAAGATGGCGGATGTGCGAAATATTTCACCGGCATTATATATCTCTGAAACTATTAGCGGTATCTCCCTAAAATTTTGTACGGAGATAAAGGGCACTACTGTAAGTCCATCTATAAGATTTTCAAAAACCGGTTAACTACAAAACGCACATGGCGGCCAAGTGAATTTGAAAATTTTAAATAGACCTTTCTCGCGATTTAATGTTCCAAGCGCACTGAAACCTGGTACAGGAAATATTTATACACATTGTAATCCACTGGTATCTAATTTAGTTCAATTGTTTACATAACCTCAAGATGGCGGCAGTGCGAATTTTAAAAATAAGTTTTTATTTCTTGTGATGTATTCATGCGATCGAAGTGAAAGTTTGAATAATGAACCTACGCAATAATTTTCATTTAATGGTACATGACTCTATGGCCTATACATTTAACAATCCAACATGGCGACCATCCGAAATATTTAGACGATACTGAATATCTACGAATCTATTTTATTAATCAAGCTGCACTTTTTAATGTTCATAGGGGCTATGAACTTAAGTTCACCTATAGGACTTTCAATAACCTGGTGATCACAAATCCAACATGGCGGTGACGCGAATTATAAATATTCACATGGACGTTTCTCGCAATTTAACCATCCGAGTGCAGTGAAACTTGGTACAGTAAATCTTTATCCGAATGTTAATCCACTGGCATCTAATTTATTTCAATTGTTTCCATAACCTCAAGATGGCAGCTGTGTAAATTTTTAAATCTCCTTGTTTTTTTCTTGTGTCCTAATTATGCGATTGAAGTTTGAATACTACACGTTCACAATAATCTGCATGTAACAGTACATAACTCTAGGACCTACATATATAAAATCCAACATGGCGACCATCCGAAATATTTAGTCGGTTCTCAATATCTACGAATCTATTACAGCAATCAAACTGAAATTGTGTATGTTGATAGTGGCAATTAACATAAGTAGGATATATGAAAATAGGCTGTATAGTTCTTCACGGAACTACTTGTTTTTATCCTAATACAAATATATCAGAAAGTATGCAAGCCAACCGCTCTGCACTTTGCTTACGAACAATACCTAACATTCTAGAATTTGCAGTAACTAATGTACGTCAGTGCTACCATCATGGTTCTAAGCCTGCTGATAGGTCCAATTTTTAAATACTTCTATACTAACAAATGTATTTCATCCAAAATTGACACAACAATAGATCATAATAAATATTGAAGATTATTTCTGAGCAACACTTGCATGACATTGTTGCTAACATTATTTTACGCGCACTGATAGATCCAATGTCTAACTCTATGTAACGTCCATGCAATCCATTGGACTTCAACCAAATTTCGTATGTGCATTCTGTACCTTAAGAGATGAAACTAAGAATATATTCTATCACCAGGGCTACAAACTGTAGTGCTCAATTAGGCTACATTAAGTCAGGTATATTTCCAACTAATTAAAAATTCCGGTATTATCAACTTAAGTTTATCATTATTCTACATAGGTCCATGAATCTTAAATTTTAAGAAAAGTGGGCACTTTTGTTCGTCACGGAACTTCTTGTTTTCATTGAGATCAATACACTAACCCATAAGATGAGTTTACCGTCAGGAAGGCAATCCAACCGTATACATTATTGCCAAAAATACAAACTAATCTCATTTCATCCCAAACCCAATAGAATCGAGAATAATAACGGCTACACATACATACCTTACGATCTGCATACCTATACAGTAATACAGTGATAGCCTTCCTTATAGAACGGAGCTTCACCTGGCCGTATGACGGATGCAGAGTGATTAGTCACCTCCAGTTGTCTAGCATTTGCCGATTACACAAGAGCGGGGCGAGAAGCCCCTGAATGCTGTCACTGCATTTATTACAATCGGAGCTGGCAAGATGCCGTAGTTGAGATAATTACGGCTTGTAGTTAAGTTCTGTAGCCTAAGTCGTATCCCGTGATCATTATTAGGTATGAATAAAATCATCGAATTATCCTAGTGGAATCTTCTCCCTCTAATAAGAATCTTACATTATGTGTTTGTAAGTTTTAGCTCAGTGCGAATTTTGCTTGTGGGAGAACCTCAAACCAAAGGTATAAAGAAACAATCCACTTACTCTTGAGGCTATCTAGAACAAAATAACTGACCTGATAAGTAATATCAGTGAGGGATGAATTACAGCAGGTGTACCAATACTTCCCATGTTGGGGCAACGTGTGTTTAAAAAATTAATGACAGCATTTCCAGCAACAAATCTGCAATTAGTGTAAGTAATGACGATTATTATTAAATACGTTAATTACAGAAACAATCAAACTGTGATTAGACCGGAAGCACTGTATGCAGCGGAATGCCTAACAAACTGATAAGTTGGCCCGATCGAGAGACTTTAAGTTCAGGAAAGAAAGATCATTAAGGAAATTCTAGGTCCTAAGTTCAAAGATGGAGGTTACAAGCTCTGGAGTAATTCAGAAATATACCCCCACACTGAAAATATCTCAAGTGTAATCCGAAAACAGAGAATAGCATTCTATGCCCACCTCCTCAGAATGCCAGTCAGTAGATTCTTCAACTGTCTATTATCATACTTCCGAGGTTTATAGGTGATGCCTCTTTGGCTGGTGGAAGTGGATAAGGACTTGTTAAAGTTTGACATATCTGAATCAGAAAACTTGCTAAGAACCCCATTGAAACAAAAACTCCGTCAGGTCATCAAAATGAAGTAAAGTCCAGAAAGTGATATGTTCACTCGGATGAATGGAAGATATCCCGTTCCGAATGGATGAAGGCGTGGTGGGCTAACAAGAAGAAGAACAGTAGAGATCTCGCGGGCCCTAGTGGCCACAAGGATACAAGTAAAGTAAAACAAGTAGTTCCGTGAAGAACTATACAGCCTATTTTCATATATCCTACTTATGTTAATTGCCACTATCAACATACAAAA
Source organism: Meconema thalassinum (assembly GCA_946902985.2). NCBI lineage: Eukaryota > Metazoa > Arthropoda > Insecta > Orthoptera > Tettigoniidae > Meconema > Meconema thalassinum. The sequence continues at coordinate 649,843,491 of OX336391.1, forward strand.
TTTCAGTTTGATTGCTGTAATAGATTCGTAGATTTTGAGAACCGACTAAATATTTCGGATGGTCGCCATGTTGGATTTTAAATATGTAGGGCCTAGAGTTATGTACTGTTACAGGAAGATTATTGTGTAAGTGTAGTGTTCAAACTTCAATCGCATGATTAGGACGCAAAAAGTAGCAAGGAGATTTTAAAATTTCCACTGCTGCCATCTTGTGGTTTTGGAAACAATTGAAATAAATTAGGTGCCAGTGGATTAACATTCGTATAAGGATTTACTGTACCAAGTTTCACTGCACTCGGATGGTTAAGTTGCGAGAAACGTCCATTTGAATATTTATATTTCGCGTCGCTGCCATGTTGGATTTGTGATCACCAGGTTATTTGAAGTCCTATAGGTGAACTTAAGTGCATAGCCCCAATGAACATAAAAAATTCATTTTGATTGCTATAATAGATTCGTAGATATTCAGAGCCATCTAAATATTTCGGATGGTCGCCATGTTGGATTGTTAAATGTATAGGCCATACAGTCATGTACCAATAAAGGAAAATTCTTGCGTAGGTTCATTATTCAAACTTTCACTTCGATCGCATGATTACGACACAAGAAATACAAACTTAATTTTAAAATTCGCACAGCCGCCATCTTGAGGTTATGTAAACAATTGAACTAAATTAGATACCAGTGCATTACAATGTGTATAAACATTTCCTGTACCAGATTTCATTGGGTTTGGAACATTAAATCGCGAGAAAGGTCGATTTAAAATTTTCAAATTCGCTTGGCCGCCATGTTCGTTTTGTAGTTAACCGGTTTTTGAAGGTCTTATAGATGAACTTCCAGTAGTGCCCTTTATCTCCGTACAAAATTTCAGGGTGATACCGCTAACAGTTTCAGAGATATAGAATGCCAGTGAAATATTTCGCGCATCCGCCATCTTGTGGCTATGTAAACAAGTGAACGAACTTAGTTGTCGATGCATTACAATGTGTATAAACATATACTGTACCAAGTTTTATTGCGTTTGGTTGGTTAAATCGCGAGAAACGTCTATTTAAAAGTCATAAATTCGCGTGGCCGCCATGTTGGTTTTGTAGTTACCAGTTTTTCAAAAGTCACATAGGTGAACTTCTAGTAGTTCCCTTTATCACCGTAATAAATTCCTGGGTGATATCGGGAATAGGTTCGGAGATATTGAATGCTGGTGAAATATTTCGCATAGCCGCCATTTTGTATTGGTGAGACGTAACAAAATTTGAAGGGCACTGTCGGGGTTGCCCGGAATAGTGTTATGAACCTTCCGAGTTTCATTGAAATTACTCGAGCCGTTTAGAAGTTATTAGGGGGGACGCACACACCTCTCACACACACACACGCACACACAGACAAACGGACAAAAGGTGATCTCATAAGCCTATTTTTTTTTATTTTCAAAATTGAAAATAGGCTAAAAATTCGTTAAAAAGTGTAAATGTATTGAACTAGTTGGGCGCTATACTGCTGCTAGCGGCATTACCTTGCTCGACAGCTACACACAGTATCCCGGCACATGCAATGTTCCGTTGTGTTTGCGGCACAAATATTTGTATACATTTGTAGCTCTCCAGTGAAGTAGGCATGGGGCGATATCGAGCGATGAGATATGAATGATTTGGGGGAGTGTCTTTAGGAGTTGGCTCATGGAAATACGGGAAATACACCCTTGCCTCAAATGTTGGCACACCTGATGAGCCCTGGCAATGAATACAATACTGCTGCCAGTAGACTTGGCACTACTTCTCAACTTTGTCATGTCAGTTAAATAGATAGATGCATAAAGATCATTTGCGATAGCCTTTAAATTTGAAAGGGAATAGAAATTTCTATATTTTTGTTGTTGTTGTTGTTGTTGTTTTTGGTATATTTAGGGGCTTTCATCCATTGTGGATACATACCCACAGTGAATTTGCGTGTATAGAGAATCTGTCTGATAACCTGTGTAATTGTGGTGTCTGTTGTAGTATATGAATTTGTAATTCAGATGAGAATGGAGAAAGAGGCAGTCCTGGTCTTAAGTTATAAACCACTCTGGCACATGCCTGCAGTAGAAGCGGCAAACCACGGAAAACCATTTACAGGATTGCTGAGGAGGGAAGAGAACCCTCCTTTTCTCAGTTTCGACTCACGAGGCTAAGCGTACACCGTTCCAGCCCTCAGACCAGAATTAAATTTCTTGGCATAGCCGAGAATCGAACCTGGACCTCTGGGTGACAGTCAAGAATGCTAGTAACTACAGTAATAAAATATAAAATAAAAAACTAAGACATGTAAGGTTAGGCCTTAAGTTACACGTTGTTGTTTTTGCATTTTAGGGCTTTGTCATAATGTGGTTATGAAGACCCGTGAACTTGGGTGTCTGTAGAAACTGTCTTCTAACCTGTGTCATTGTGTTCACAGTAGCGATGTATATACGTTATAACTGGAAGGAATCGGCCGTGGCCATCAGTTAGGAACAATCGTAGAATATGCCTAGAAAGAAGTGGGAAAACACGCAAAATACATTGAGAGGATGGATGAGGTGTGAACTGAAGTCTTAACTGCCAAGTTCTTTTCTTTTCCTTGTTCCAACCCCCAGACCAGAATTGAATTTTGTGGCAGAACCGGGAATCGTAACGTGGACCATCAGAAACGGAATCTCAACTAGTACCTTGACATCAGAAAGTGTACCCCAATCATGTTTAATCTGCAGAGCAATAATTATAAGTACAGTAATACGATATATGAGGATGTTTAACATAACATTGACGAAAAGAATAGACGAAGGAAATAATTATATTGGTTATATAAACAGTAAAGAAAAAGGAAGGATAGAAAGAAAGTTAAATAAAAGCTAAAATGTACTAATATGGAGCTTAATAACTGAAGAGAAACTTCAGATTACGTTTTCTACCGTTGGAGATATTAATAAAAATAATGTTTGTAATTCATGGAAAAAACGTACTCACGACTACAATAACACAGTTTATTTACGATTTCCGGGGACACGTGTAACATACTGGACAGTTCGCAATGAAATTGGTAGACTTTTGCTCTACAAGATGCACATTGGGCAGGAACTTTCCCCTATCTGTAATCGTAAGTCGTGTTTACTTCTGCTGTCTCTTGACAATATTATGCTCTAATCGTTCCAATAAAGCCTGTTTTTGACAAACTTCATATACATTGGAATACACTTGCTTTCCTAACATGATACAATTTACTTGCTTTACATCTAGCATACCAATATGCACAATTAGAAAGAATAGTGTAGAGCAGTTCATAGGCGATAGGTAAGGTCAAGCAACAAGAAGGCGAAAATCAACATAAGAATACCATCCCAAAACTGTGCCAACTATGGGGATTTAGCCCGCATGAAAACTGCCGTGTTTTAACCTTGATAACCACTAGAAATTTCCAAATATTATCGAATAGACATTGTGATTGACTGGCTGCGGAAACGTGCTCGCCTGCTGTTCCCATGGTTGCAGTCAATTGGCATTTAAGGATGAGCAAATGTGAGGGAGCCGTGTCAGTAGATTTACTGGCACGTTAGAGATCCCAATTGGGGCAAAATCGAAGTAGTTAAAAGGCACGTAAATCCAATAACATTGTTATCATCAACTATGAGGTTAGGGTATTACAGAGAGTTTAGATTGGATGTATCGGAGACCCTCGCTAGCCCGCTCGCCCGCGGCGCGAGCCTGTCTCCCGCCACGCACTCTGCCGTTATGCGGCGCAAACGCGGCACTGAGTCATTGAGTATAGGAATTTGTAGTTACCTAGTTCACAGCTGGTGCTAAAAATGTTCACCATTCACAGCTACACATCGCTGGCACCTTTTTATGAAACTGGCATGTACTCTCTGAAGTTCCTCAGCACCGATTGTCTGTATTTCAGTTGTAATATAGTCTTTAAGCTCATTTATAGTGGAGGGTTTCTCGCATACACTCTATTTTTAAGCGTCCCCCACAAATAAATGTCACATGGTGATAAGTCTGGGCTTCGCGGGGGCCACACTTTCCGACTTATAATCCTAGTACCTGCGACGCAATTCTGTCATGGATGCTTCGTCAGTGTGAGCAGTGGCCGAATCTTGTTGAAAATAAGTTGACAATCGCTCTCCGTAAGTCAGTTCGTCAAAAAATTGGTCAAGGATCACATTGAAGTACAAATTTAAGTACAAATTCCTACACCCAATGACTCAATGCCGCGCTTGCTCTGCATAACGGCAAAGTGCCTGGTGGAAGACTGGCTCGCGCCACGGGCGAGCGGGCTAGCGAGGGTGTCCGATACATCCAAACTAAACTCTCTGTATCTGATAGGCTATGAAGAAGGAATGCTTTCAGCGTACATGTTCATAATTGGGATGTTTGACTCTTTAGGAATTGTTAATAATGTTATATGGTTTACGTCCCTTTTAACTACTGTGGATTTTTAGAGACGCCAGAGTGACAGAAATGTGCCCCGAAGGAGAACTTAAACGTGCCAATAATTCTACTGACACGGCTCCCTCACATTTACGCACCCTCAAATGACAACAAATTATGCCAGGATTGAATCCTACAGTTTGGGACACAGCAGGTGATAACATTACTGCTACTCCACACATCCAGTCGAATATTCCTGACAATTCCCTGTCATGCAAGTAGTAGTGTTACAGTCGACAGGGTGAGATAATACAGCTCGGTAACGATAGGCATTGCCCATGCGGTAAGGGTATTATCCGATCGACTATGGCTTTCAGCTAATGGTGTAGGCCCACATGTTCATATTATTGCGATTTTTCACTTATATCCACATAAAAATATGAGCGTTATACACACATCAAAAAAAGTTTTGCATCACCTCGGTTCCAAGAGTTCCGGAACCGTTAAATACAAAGGGAATAGAGATCAACACAAACAACATTTCAGCTCGTTTTATTGCTCATGAGACCCACACATTGCATGTTGTACCATCATACAGCTAGACTTTCAGCATTTGTGGTCCAGATTGCAGTACACACCACTACCTCTAATACCCAGTAGCACGTCCTCTTGCATTGATGCATGCCTGTATTCGCCGTGGCATACTATCCACAAGTTCATCAAGACACTGTTGGTCCAAATTGTCCCACTCCTCAACGACAATTCGGCGTAAATCTCTCAGAGTGGTTGGTGGGTCAAGACGTCCATAAACAGCCCTTTTCAACATATCCCAGGCATGTTCGATAGGGTTCATGTCTGGCGAACATGCTGGCCACTGTAGTCGAGCGATGTCGTTATCTTGAAGGAACGCATTCACAAGATGTGCACGATGAGGTCGAGAATTGTCGTCCATGAAGACAAATGCCTCTCCAATATTCTGCCGATATGGTTGCACTATGGGTCGGAGGATGTCATTCAGGTATCGTAAAGCCGTTTCGGAGCCTTCCATGACCACCAGTGGCGTACGTCGGCCCCACATAATGCCACCCCAAAACATCAGGGAACCACCACCTTGCTGCACTCGCTGGACAGTGTGTCTAAGACGTTCAGCCTGACCAGGGTGCCTCCAAACACGTCTCCGACGATTGTCTGGTTGAAGGCATATGCGACACTCATCGGTGAAGAGAACGTGATGCCAATTCCGTGGGGTCCATTCAGCATGTTGTTGGGCCCATCTGTACCGCGCTGCATGGTGTCGGGGTTGCAAAGCTGGACCTCGCCATGGACGTCGGGAGTGAAGTTGCGCATCATGCAGCCTATTGCGCACAGTTTGAGTTGAAACACGACGTCCTGTGGCTGAACGAAACGCATTATTCAACATGGTGGCATTGCTGTCAGGGTTCCTCCGAGCGGCAATCCGTAAGTAGCGGTCATCCACTACAGTAGTAGCCCTTGGGCGGCCTGAGCGAGGCCTGTCATCGACAGTTCCTGTATCTCTGTACCTCCTCCATGTCCGAACAACATCGCTTTGGTTCACTCTGAGACGCCTGGAAACTTCCCTTGTTGAGAGCCCTTCTTGACACAAAGTAACAATGCGGACGCGATCGAACTGCGGTATTGACCTTCTAGGCATGGTAGAACTACAGACAACATGAGCAGGGTACCTTCGTCCTGGTGGAATGACTGGAACTGATCGGCTGTCGTACCCCCTCCCTGCTCATGCATGGTTGTTTACATCTTTGAGCAGTTTTAGTGACATCTATGAACAGTCAAAGGGACTGTATCTTGGATACAATATACACAGTCAACGTCTATATGCCGGAGATCTGGGAACCGAGGTGATGCAAAACTTTTTTTGATGTGTGTATATATATATATATATTTTAGTCGTTTACTCTCCAGGTTGGTGGAACCCACGGACTCAGCGAGGGAACTCACCACTACCGCCTCTACGGGCAGTGTCCTAGAGCGGGGAACATCGAATCGGAAGGGATACAACTGGTGAGGTGGGATTGGCACCTCGCTCAGGTGGCCTCACCTGCAAAGCGAACAGGGTCCTCATGAGGGAAGGTAAGGGATGGTTAGGATGGATAGGCAAGGAAGAGGGAAGGAGGCGGCCGCGGCATTGAAGAAGGGACCATCCCGGCATTTGCCCGAAGACGAAGTGACCACGGAAAACCACTTCGAGGATGGCTGAGGTGGGAATCGAACGTACTTCTTCTCATCTTTGGCTCACGAGGCTGAGTGGACCCATATCCAATCCTCAGATCAGAATTACATTCCTTGGCAGAGCCGGAAATCGAAGTTAGATCCCCGGGGTGACAGCCAAAAAATGCTAGGCGCTTCACCAGGAGATGTACTTGTCGTAGAGTGAATGTGTGTCAGGCAGTGAGTGTCCGAAATATTCGTATTCTACTCGTATACAAGGCTATTTGTATTTCCCTCTTTCTTCCATTCTACCTGCAGAAAAATTCTATTAACTTGTTCATTTGTGTTTAAGACAATGTACTAGTCCACAACCAAGTGAACTAGGGGATGAAATACGGAGAAGTTTATGCTTATTCTGATGCAACTTTCCTTTCCTTAGTTGGTTGACCTCACCTTGTAACACACCCTTTAAGAAACTTCCCAAAATAACTCACCACACAACGACCAAGCCATTAACACGTCATCTCCTTTAACTCGACCACCTCTTTCTGCTCAACTTACCTGGAAAAGAAAAGAAGAAGTTAATATAAAGGATAAAGGTAACACAATTTTATTTTGAATTAAACAAGTTGATAGCAAGAAGTAAATAAGTAAATAATTATATAAGTACATAACTATTCCAGCTGCCCCTGATAATATTGTTTTATGCATCCCAACTAACGCGTGTTGTCAAGAAGGTCGACATTTCTCTGCTAGCATCCGGTATGGTACTAAAGCACTGCCAGCATATCCCGCAAACGATACTGAACTCTATATTTTTTACCACGTATTCGTTTGTAGTCACATTGAGGGAAAATAATAGTTAAAACTCAGCGATTTTTTCTAGGGTTGTGCCGTGTTTTGTGTGGGGTTTCACCTAGGACACCAAGTTGGCTCATCAGCGGGATCTTGGTGTCCCAGCCCAGACCCCCACAGGAGTAGCGAACTGCGCCCTACCTCCCTTTTTATAAAGCGCTCCCGCGCCACTTTACTGCGAGAACTAAAAGCTCAAGCAGCCATAACCACCCTATGAAGGCTTCCAAAAAGATGGTGTATTGGCTTTCACGGCCAGTGAATTAAAACTCAGCAATTTTTCTAGGAAGTCTTCATAAGAAGATAATGTCTGCTTTAGCTTTTAATTCTCGGAGTAAAGTGGCGCTGGAGCGATTTATAAAAAGGGAGATAGTGCGTAGTTCGCTACTGCTGTGGGGGTCCGGGCGGGGACACCGAGAGTCCGCTGATGAGCCAGCTTGGTGTCCTAGGCGAAACACCTCACAAGACGCGGCAGAAACCTAGAAAAATTGCTGAGTTTTAATTCCCTGGCCATGAAAGCCAATGTACGAAACTAATAGTGTTCGCTATCGTTTGCAGGATATGCTTGCAGTAAATTAGCACCTTACGGGAGACAAGCAGAGAAAAATCAACCTTCCTGATAATAACGCTAGTTGGGCTGCATAAAACAATATAATTAGGGACAGCGGAATCACCTGGTATAAGTACATAAGTAGGAGAAGGGGGCAATATGGAAAGGTTAGCATTTCATGAAGAAAATTATCGTTAGACATGCTGTTTTGGAAATAGTGTATTTTGAAGGTTTAAAATTGCAGTACTACATTAATATCAAATATGGGTTCAACTCGTTTGTTCTACTTGAGAGCTATTTACTAAAGTATGGATGATCCACAAACTGTGAAATATTTATATCAAGTTGTTTTAAAAATGAAGAAAACGTGGAAAATTGCAAGTTTCCACCTTTCCCTCTGTATCACTTCATCTATTCTATTTCTGAAGAGAGTGGTGCAATGGGATTACATTTAAATGTAAAAAAAAGCAAAGTGGATGGTTGTTAGCAGAAACAAAGACGAATTTCAGGGCATTATTACACTTGGTAATGAAAGAATTGAAAGGGTTTCATCATATAAATATTTAGGATGTCAAATCAATGATAACTGGGACAAGAAATTCGCTATAGAATTGAGCAGGCCAGAAGTTCTTTCATGAAAATGAGAAAGGTTTTGAAGGGTTTGACCAGCCGTCATTTAAGTCTGTCATTACGCACCCGACTGCTTCGATGCTACGTTTTTAGTGTCCTGCTCTATGGAGTTGAATCATGGACATTTAACGAGGTTTTAAGTAAGAAACTGATAGCATTTGAAATGTAAACGTATCGCAGGATTTTAAGGATATCATGGACAGGTAAAATTACAAATGTGGAAGTACTTCGGTGTATGAACAAAGACTCGGAAATTCTCAGTATCATCAAAAGGAGAAAACTAGAATACTTCGGTCATTTCATGATCAACAACAAATACCACCTCTTGCAATTAATTATCCAAGGGAAGATTGATGGCATTAGGGGTCCAGGACGCAGATGAATTTCCTGTCTAAAGAACTTAAGCCAGTGATTTGGACTTAATACAGTGTCAATGATTAGAACAGCTATGGACAAACAGCAGATCATGCTATTGATCGCCGATGTTCTTGGAGGACGAGGCACTTGAAGAAGAAGAAGATGCATTCTTTTCATCATGCTCTCTTGTAGGGGGCAAGGTGTAGTGATACAGAGGGAAAGATGGAAACTTGCAATTTTACATGTTTTCTTCATATTTAAAACAATTTGAGATCAATATTTCACAGTTTAATTGAACAAGTATTTGTCTTTTGTTCACACGGAAAAAGTCACAAATGTAAAATGACTTTTATTGTTATAGTCGGTGCAATCTTATATAGTCTATGTAAGTAAATGAATGAAATATATTTTAATGTATGTTATTGATTACGAAAAACACTGGCTTCCATTCAAATTTGAATGCGTGCGATGGTGGTAGAGCTTTCAGGTCTCTCACTTCGCCGCCCGTAAATGTAAGCTGTCTGCCTCACTAAAATTGATTAGTTTAGCCTGTACAGTAGTGCAATGTCTGCGGACTTGCGCAATCATGATTCTTGAATATTTAAAAGCTAACTTATCTGACCGTGGAAAGCAGAATAGTGCGTTTGTGTGAGAGGAAAAAATATAAATTGTGCTATTTCAAAAAGCTATAACATATAAGGAAAGAAACCTCAATTCCTATCTCCTGTGTTGATCCTATACGCGTAGCTTAACACGGAAACAATTTCGTTTCTCATCTCACTTCATGTCTTCTCTTTGGCAGAGCATATTTCTTTACAAAATCTTCGAACACTCCACCTTCCAGTCGTGTTTTTGTCAAGAGAAGGACGGGAATGTAGTGTAAAGAAATTGTGGAGCACATTTCAAAAGTGGAAAAGAGAGAAAAAAAGAGGAAGATGATAAAATGGAACAAAAAAAAATCTTCATTCATTTCAAGCCAAACAGGTGCTGCTTTTCCCGTATAGGAAGAAGATGGTGAGAGGAAAGTATAGGTTACTAACTGGGGAGGAGAGAGAAGGACGTCTTTTGTCCATCAGACGAATATCTCGAGGGATGAGAGAGAGACAGCACGATGTGAAATCTATACGAGAATGACAGTGTTCTCACAGACACACAATGAAGATAAAAAGTATTTCAGTCTGAAAGAAGGAAAGAGTACTAAAATATAGGTCGAAGAGATTTCCGAGAATAACACCGCAAGGAATGCCCATATGCAGTAAGAATCTGACGTCACAAGCAAGAAGTTTGTAAACAAAACTTGCAGATTTCTTACCATTTGTTATCTGAAGTGCTACAGTGGATTCGGAGGAGGGGGATGAAAGTGATGGAATTACATGAATGAAAAGTGGGTATCAAGCGAATGGTAAATGAATATGTCCAAAAACAAGTAGTTCCGTGATGAACTAAATATCCTATTTTCAGATATCCTATTGGTCTTCTCGAATAGAAACTCTCCCTCTTATTTAAAGTATCGCCATATTGGATTGTTCCATTTGTAAACCATAGACTTATGTACCAGTCAATGAAAATTATTGCGTTGGTTCATTACACAAATGTTCACTTCGACCACAAGATTAGGATGCCAAAAATAAAAAATAAACTTAATTTTAAAATTTTACAAAGCCGCCACATTGTTTATCAAAACAATTCAATTAAATTAGATGCTGATAGATACAATTCTGTAAAAGGAAGTGTTACAGTGCTCGGATACTGAAATCGCGGGAGAGTTCTTCTTTTTAATATTTTAATTTCGCTTCGCCGCCATGTTGATTTTGAAATTAACAGGATTTTAAAAGTCACATAGATGACCTTATCTTAGTAGTCTGTATCATCATACGAAATTTTCAGAGATGAAATGAATGATGATGAATGAAACTGGGCAAAGATGTGGAAGGAAGCGGCCGTGGCCTGTCAGAAGGTACCGTCCCAGCATTTGCCTAGAGTTGAAAATGGGGAAACCGTGGAAAAACCATTTCAAGGATGCCTGACAGTGGGGCTCAAACCCACGTCTACCGATCCTGCAGAGGGCTCAGTCCCATGGCGTAGCGCTGTGCTTTAGCGAGCGTAGCCACCGCTGTCGGTACTAAGATATATAGGCCTAATATACTGTTGTCTATTCTTTCAAATTTTCAAAATTCGATCATTTTATTAGCCTACTTTCGATTTTTGCAAAAAATGAAAGTAGACTTATGAGATCAACACAGGGCGAAAAAAGTGTGTCTGTCTGTGTGTGTGTATGTGTGTGTGTGAGTCTGTGTGTGTGTGTGTATGTGTGTGTGTGTGAGTCTGTGTGTGTGTGTGTGTGTGTGTGTCTGTGTGTGTGTGAGTGTGTGTACTCTGAATGTCTGTCCCCCCCTATCAATTCGAACACGGTGAAACCGAATTGAACGAAATTTGGTACAGAGGTAGCACTAGTAAAGGACACCTCAGTGTCATACTTTATATCGCCGCCATCTTTACCAAAACAGAATGGCGGCCACTCAAATGTTCAAAACGTAAAATCAAATTACGGCTACACTAATCATCCGATCTCTACCAAATTCGGTGACAACATACCTTTATATAGGACGCGTCTTTCACCCAAAATTCAAGGTCATCGGCCATGCCATTTCAGGATGGCGGCCGTGTGAATTATGCAACCATTTTAATAAATAGCTTAAGACCCACCAATTCCGATTATCGAGCCTAGGGGGGTTTAAGCTATCCTGAAGGTCGTGATCCGTTATTTATTATAATTTAATATTATAATATTATACAGTATGAGTGGCTTAAAAGATCTGAGCCGTTTGTGTCACACGACAAGATGGCAGCTGTCCTCATGTGCCTGTCTTATATTTCAGTAGTTTTAGTATGTTGTATGTGATATACCGTACTGATACAATAATATAAACTTTGTATGAAGTGATCTTTAATGAAGATGTACTGCAGTGAAGAAATCGTTTATTTAAAGTCATTATTTGCCAACAGTTTGTATCTAATATGTCAGTTAAGAACACCTGACGTCAGGGATACGGTTAGCTCTGGGCTAGCATGTTAGTCTGACACGCAGTAGACTGGGGATCGATTACTGCTACAGTTAGGTTTTATTTTCTTGAATTCTTTTACAAATGATGTGCACGAGCTTTTTCCACAGATACTGAATAAAATGTCATTTAGCTCAAAGGAGAGGATAAAGTATACACTCGTATATTAATAAAATCACAGTCCCAGCATCGCACATAAACAGAAGCCATTAGGAAAAGGAGAATAGAAGAACTAGATACACGTTGTCATTAACCACAGCCTTCTTAATGCCTCTGTACGGTGCTGTCCTCCTGTGGGTTATGTGGATAATATTGTTCCAAACATAACGCTGTGTAAATGCCTGAGCTGGCCTCCTGAAGTAGGGCAATTTTGTAATACTGGTAGTTCAACTATTAGCCACGATCGCGCTCCGAATACCTTTAAACACTGCCAGCTGGATCGCCTCCCTCTTGGCTACTTTAAACTGCCTACTCATTCAACACCCATAGAACACTGCCATCGTAGTACATAGGCGTACAAGATAAAGATTAATTCACTGATAGGTCGCAGCACCACCTACTGTGATTGGGGCGGAAGATTCTTAATTTTGCAGGCTGGCTTAATATAGAGATTAACGGACGTGAATGCATTACAATAAGTTAGTAGTTTTGTTATTCAATCATCATAAAGTATATAATATTGATTTTGACACTTACTGGCTTATTATCAATATAAAAGAAAACAAACAATACATTGTGGTAGGGGGGCGTGGTGGCTCAGCGGTCTAGCTGTATGCCTCTCACCAAGGCGGTCCGGGTTCGATTCCCGGCCAATGCATGTGCGATTTTCGAAGTGAAATGCCATGTCCTGTGGTTCGGATTCCACGTAAAAAGGAGGTCCCGTGGCTCATGATCTCGCGATTAACGGTCACGTTAAACTACAAGCTTGCTTTTTACATTGTGGTAGGGGTGATTGTGTTAGGGATGAGGACAAAGAGTCATAAAGATACCCATACATTTAGGAGAAAGTAGGCTATATGTTCTTTGCTGAACATCTTGTTTTATTTTTCCTTTCTTCATATTCCGGCTATGAATGGGGATATGCCTAAATCTGTTCTTAGCTTTAGTAGAGAAAAAAAAATCCACAGCCTGCTTCCAGTCTCCGACCAGGTCAGGAATGGAATGCATGAAGCCCCCATCTAGCGGCGAGGAAATGAACTGTGCCGGCTGCCGAGGCCTGACGCACTCCTCTGGGGCAATGATTAAATGAATGACAGATGAAATGAAGTGATAGTGGAGAGTGTTGCTGGAATGAAATGTTGACAGGGAAAACCGGAGTACCCGGAGAAAAACCTGTCTGCCTCCGTTCTGTCCAGCACAGATCTCACATGGAGTGACCGGGATTTGAACCACGGACCCAGCGGTGAGAGGCCAGCTTGCTGCCGCCTAAGCCACGGAGGCTTCAGCTTTAGTAGAGAACATTTGTAATTTAATGATCTTTCGTTTGAGACCTTGTTGAGGTTGGTGGGCGACCTGCGAGTCCTAATGCGAATGAAGTAATGAATTAGACGTCACATACACCCAGTATCTGGGCCAGGGGAATTCATCCCATGAGATTGTACTCCCCGAAGGCTCCTCCAGATATCAAACCCGGGACCCTTCAGACCAATGCGTAGAACGCTAATCAATTTGATCAGGCTCGGAATGTAACTGTCTTAGGGACAGGGATGATGAAGGTCTTGAAGTAAGTTACTATCCTGGAACTTGCCTAGAAGGAGTGTGGACAAAAGAAAAACGAGTAAAACTCACGGATTCAAATATCGATCTCCGGACTTGGTGCAGCTGCCATCGTGGCCGTGGTTCATGATTTGACAAACATGACTATGCTGCGTGGAGGGACATAAATATAACTAGGCATAAAATGATTTGTCACAACTCGGCCAGCTTCAACTGTACATAACTTGGTGAGTGGTTATCGTGTCTACTAACCCCAAGCTTGCAGGTTCGCTCCTGGCCGTGGTAAGTGATTTTTGAAAGGCGGCATGTCGTTCGATGTTGGCATGTCAAAGAAAGCATTTGAATTCAGTAGGCCGTGTTCATAATGGCAAAATTTATCTCAGGAGTTTCCGCCAACACAAAGTTCCTCATTTCTCTACTAGAAAGCGCTATAGTCTTCAAGGAGATTAGATATCTAACCTCCTTGACTTTCATAGTGTTTCAAGGAACAACGAAATGCGACATGCAAGCTACCCTTTGGGTGTCAAATAACAAAGCTTGCACCCGGCAACGAGGCCATACGATATTGATTATAATAATAATAATAATAATAATAATAATATTGTGTGGCCTCGGGTGCCGGTTGCAAGCTTTGTTAATTCACACCCAGAGGGCAGCTTGCGTGTCGAATTTAATGCTCCTTGGAGCGCTGTGAATGTCAAGGAGTTTACATAGCCTATCTAAGCTCCTTGGCACTATACCGCTTTCTAGTAGAGAAATGAGGAACTTTGTGTTGGCGGAAAATCCCGAGATTAATTTTTCCATTATGAACTCGCCTACTGTATTATTATTAATATAACTCTACAAAGCGGCTGTTAGGTCGTGTACCAGTCAACTCTGGTGCTGAAGTTCAAGTGCAGTGCTTCAAACAGCTCAGGATTGTGACGAGGCGGTCAATATGCTCACAACTCGACTACTGTTATCATGGGAATTCAACTCCTTATCACATTCCAGTGTGCTCTGGTCACCCCCGACCATATGTCGCAGGCTAGCAGGGTGACAAACAGTTGAACAAGATGGCGAATCTGTGATGGATGGTTGATAACAACATGGCGATGACAGCGCTTACGCGTCAACAGCGTGTGACTCTTACATCGCATGTTATGATATATGACGGGACAGCCATGCAACGCTTGTCAAAACGCTAAAATTCTCTTCGTGTAATATGTTACCTCTAAATTGAACCATTTTCCCTTTCGTGCTTTTTTCTAAGTGTAATTTCCGACATTGCTTGCTTATTAAACGCCTAAAGCATAAAATAGGGGTAGATTATAGATTGAAAGAGCTATCTTGGCAGGGAAAGTATGATTTATAATTATGTGGTATACATATACCGTAGATAAGACTCAACTCCCTATTTACAAACTTTGCTAGTTGCCTGACACTGGCAAAGCGGCACGAGTCTCACCTGCTGAGCTCGTGATTTCGGGATCGAATTCCAGCTCACTAAGTGGCCCTTTGAAAGTGATCGAGTGCCAGAGACCACTCGGGGCATCTTTCCGTCACCTTGGCGTCTAGATAGCAACAGTAGGGTCATAGAACCCACACCATTATTACTATTATTACTATCGTTATTATTATTAATAATATTATTAGCGCAGTCTATTCTCTATGGGGCGGTGGTTTGGTCTAATTCACTGAGGATAGAGATGTGTAGGAAACTCTTGACTGAAATTCAAAGGAGAGGAGCTCTGAGGGACGGTGGCGTGTGCTTACCGTACAGTTTCGGAACCTGCAGTTCTGGTTGTCTCAGGTGTTGCGCCAATTGACTTACTCGCATAAGATCGTAAAGAAGTATACTTCCGACGAGTAGAACTGGGCAAGGCTCAATCCCGGAAGTAAGCCGTTGCACGCGAGATGGAACTTCGACAGCGGAGTTGAAATGACGATCTCAGAGGAAGATGGACAGCTCAGCTGATACCGAGTCTGGTTGAGTGGACAAGTAGAAAACATGGGAAAACTAATTACTTTCTGACTCAGATGTTGGCAGGTCATGGTTAGTTTCGGAGTTACCTTCATCGTATGGCCAAAGTGAGGAGCTCAGTATGTATTTACTGCGAGAACGAACGAGATGACGTATATCATACGTTCTTCGTCTGCGCTCGTTGGTCAGCGGAAAAACAACGACTTAAAGCTGAGGTTGGTCCAATAACGCCGGACAATATACAGCTGGGATACGGTCGCTTTCCTCGTTGAGATGGTCCTTCGTCATAAGATGACGGATGGGGACTTGCACGATTTATTTGTTTAAGTCTACGATCCGTGAATTGAAAAGTAAGAAGGTGCTTTGAAGCAAAGGGAATGACTCAATCCCCTTGTTGGCTTGGCAACCATATAGACCTTGATCACTTTCGAAGAGATTTGAATTTATTAATTGTTTCGGGACCTCTTGTAGACATTAAGATGTTCTATTGGTACCATTTGTTTTAAAATTTAAAATTACTCTTGGAGACGTTCCAAGAAGCAATCGAAATTTTGAGCGACTTCTAGTAACTTTGGCGACTCTGCGAATTCGTACAAGCTCCCGACCGTAAGGTGTATTAGCTTTCAATAATAGTACCCAATATTTCCTTGTAGCAGCGTATAGCTGTGTGTACTGAACTAGAATAACCACCTCCTGGCGTAGCGGTCACCCTGGAGGTCCGGGTTCGATTCTCGGCTCTGCGAAGAAATGTAATTCTGGTCTGAGGGCTGTGGCGGGACACACTCAGCCTCGTGAAGCGAAACTGAGAAGAGGTGGGATCGATTCCAACTTCAGAACTCCTGGAAGTGATTTCCCGTGATTTCTCACATCTACTCCGGGCAAATGCGAGGATGGTTCCTAACTGAAGGCCACGGCCACCTCCTTTACAATCCTCACCCGAACTGCAAACACGTAAACTTACTATTCCAGATACCAGAATATCACCGGTTATAAGACAAATTCACGGGGCTAAATGACTACGATATCCAAGCCCTTTAAATGAAACAACAAGAAACTCCGAAGCTTGTCGTTTTGCGTGACCGTTAATTTGATGATCATGAACCATGGGACCTCCATTTCTTCATGGAATCTCAACCACAGGACATGATGTTTCACTTCGAAACTCTCACCAGTATTGACATGGAATCGAAGTCGGTTTCCTTGGTGAGAGGCAAGCATCTTAAACACTGCACCACCACACCCTCTGAAACAACAAGATGTTCAGTAAAGAACATATAGCCTACTTTCTCCTAAATGTATGGGTATTGTTATAACTCTTTGTCCTTTTCAAGGAGTATAATTGAATGTTGGTTGTAGTAGCTTGTTGAAATACAACGTGCTATACGGATATTTAACATGAATATGAGGTGCTCTTTGCTAGTGCTACCTCTGTAAAAAAAATCATTCAATTCGATTTCACAGTGTCTGAATTGATATGGGGAATAGATTTGCACACATACATGGCCGCTATTTGCAAACTATTGAGCTGATGCCCTTGTAGATCAGTCAATAGATGCTTCCCACAAAAAGGTATGTTGTTGCAAAATTTGGTAGAGATCAAATGATTAGTTTGGTCGTAATTTTATTTAAGCTTTTAACATTTGGGTGGCTGCCATTCCGTTTCCGTCAATATGGCGGCCATATAAATCATGACACTGAGGTGCCGTTTGCTAGTTCTACCTCTGTACCAAATTTCGTTCGATTCGGTTTCACCGTGTTTGAAAAGATAGGGGGAATCGATTTGCACACATACATGGCCGCCATCCACAAATTATTAGACTGATGACCTTGTAGTTTGGTCGACAGATGTTTTGTACTTAAAGGTACAATGTTGCAAAATTTGGTAGAGATCAGATGATTAGGTTGGTAGTAATTTGATTCAAGCTTTTAACATTTGGATGGCCGCCATTACATTTACGTCAAGATGTCGCCAATATAAAACATGACACTGGAGTGCTCATTGCTAGTGCTACCTTTGTACCAAATTTTGTTCAATTCGGTTAAATAGTGTTTGAATAGATAGGGGGAATCCATTTTCACACATACATGGCCACTATCCACGAATTACTGGGCTGATGACCTTGTAGTTTAGTCAAAAGACGTTTCGCATATAAATATATGTTGTTGCAAAATTTGGTAGTGATCGGATGATTAGGTTGGTCGTAATTTGATTTAAACTTTGAACATTTGGGTGACCGCCATTACGTTTCCGTCAAGATGGCGGCGATATAAAACATGACACTGAGGTGCCCGTTGCTAGTTCTACCTCTTTACCAAATTTCGTTCAATTCGGTTTCACAGTGTTCGAAGTGATATGGGGGGGGGGGGCGGAAGACATTCAGAGTACACACACTCTCTCTCTCTCTCACACACACACACTCACACACACACACACACACACAATTTTTGGCCCTGTGTAGATCTCATAAGTCTACTTTCATTTTTTGCAAAAATCTAAAGTAGTCTAACAACTGAACTAGGATATATAGGTCTAGATGACGATCATCTGTTGCCATGGTAACCACCGAAGTCAGTTTTAACATGCATATTATATTTTTGGGTGTGGTAAGCGGTTTCGGTGGCGTAGTTGATAGCATGCTCAGTGCCTATGCCCGAGATCACGGGTTCGAACCCAGCCGAAGTCGTCGGATTTTTTAAGAGCGTTAAAAATCCTCAGTAAGCCTTCCTTCGGAGGGGAAGTAAAGCCGGCGGTCCCATGTCATTGATTTATGACATGAAAAAGAACCTTCCACTAACTACACTTGTGGAAGCTAAAATTTGTAGTTAAGTTTGATAACGCTATATTAGTTCCAACGTTTGCCGCCAAGTGCTGCCTGGGATGTCATTTAGTAGCCAAGTCCGCAGCTAGGTGTCGTGGAATGTAGCATTTGGTAGCAAAAGTACGAACTACTTGAAAAGCAAGAAATAATCGTCTGCAGTCCTTTTACCTGAATCACAGATAACACACACTAATATAGCTACCGCAATTTTTTTCTTTTTTCAGCGTATGGCCGGGAGTGTCCGAGGACATGTTCGGCTCGCCAGTTTTGTACACGGAGCTACATGACCGCGTTGTCGCAGCGTGTAAACTAAGGAACCAACCAAAATGTAACGGTCATCTTAGGCCACCTACTGTATATGGTTACCAAGGCAACAAGCATTCATCATCTCCATCTTAAAATCACATCCATGAGTCAATGTTTATCAGTAAGTTATAGCGGAGAAACTCTAACCTTATGGTATATTGGATAGTCCTAAAACATCTCCTTGATAAAATCCATACTCTTAATGGCTGCACAGGGATTCGACCCACAGGTCTCTTGTTACAGTTCCTCTCTGCATTTGTGGTGCACTCTATACCAGGGGCGTATATAGATTTTTTCGGGAGGGGGGGGGGGGGGGTGACTATCCTGGAAAATTGTGAGTATTCTCAGGCGATTGTCACCGCAAAATACCCAGAAATATCAACCAGTATCTTAGAGCATATAACTTTGTGTAATTATTTTAGATGTCGCCTCCGTAGCGTAGCGGTCAGCTTGGTTAGCTGCCGCCCCGGAGGTCCTGGGTTCGATTCCCGGCTCTGCCACGAAATTTGAAAAGTGTTATGAGAACTTCAACGGGGTCTACTCAGCCTCGGGTGGCTCAAATAATTAGAGGGGGTTTGATTCCCTCCTCAGCGATCCTCGAAGTGGTTTTCCGTGGTTTCCCACTTCGTCTTCGGACAAATGCCGGGATGGTACTGTCCCCGATAATCCGGATAGTAGGCTGTCAGGTATCCGCCCCCTCAATCGGATTGCCAATAATCAATCGCACCGGCACAGCTACATCAATGAAATTGGCACTGACAGATACTACCGAGATTAGAGCACAGTAGTTAACATGAAATTATTGTGGAACACACCAAAATATACGGGGGTTCATACTTACCTTTACTTACCTATTCAATTTAATCTCGGGTCTGGGTTTTCAACTGGATCACTTAATAGTATGCCCTCACAATAACCTCCACTACGATATTTAAAATGAACCAAGTCGGAAACAAGAAAATTTAAACTGCACAATAATTTATTTCACATAAAGAGAAATATAATTTAACAAAATTTAACAACAAAATATACGTGGCAATCAGAAGCCATTGTCAATGCAACCATGTCCTCCTGTAGGACTTGTAGACTTTACATACAAAAATTCAGCTTTCTCTAGCTCAAAAGAACGTAATAATAACAACAATGCACTTTGGAATGGATACGGGAGCTGGGACGAGACATATAGCATTTGTTTCCTTGTTCATGAACTTCACATTTTATTTATAACCGCAAGGCTGCTATGTAGATGACCTTGGCCTCTATCATACAGTTATCTGGCCACCTGCGATACACCCTGCACCGTGTCGCATGCTTGCTTCGTCAAATGGACGCACCTGTTCAACCAATGTTAGCATATGCTAGTTACCTCAGAGCCTAGCTCCTTTTCAAAACACTTTAAATGTTCACATCTCAACTCAAATATTATCACGCAAATCTTTTAAATGCTCCGTTCAAATATCAATGGATTACTCTAATAATCCCAAATCTTGTTTAATTGTAGATTTCAATTGTTGAAATAGCGTTGTTTAGAGTATAATAACGAAAACGCTTAATGTTTATAACAAACTGTTCATTAATTATTTATAACATTTTAAATTGTTTATAACATTGTCACACGACAATTGAAAAATTTATACACGCCTCTATCAATCCCGTTCGTTTCAAATTATTATTAGAGATATTTACATAGTTATTTACATTATTTATATTATTTATATTATTTATATTATTAATACATTAAACCACACGTTTATCCGGTTGATAATTACTTAAATCGTGGTGATATAATCGACCAATGAAGGTTAGTTATATTTAAATTTTAGATTCTGGTTTAATAAGATTTAATAATTATTATTTGTAACGGTAACCTCCATTCAAAATCGTTATCTCAAATTATTTAAACACTCTTGTTAATTTTAACAGTAACTTCACATGAATAATTTTCAATGGACCTGAACAATACACTCAGCGGAAAAATACCTCGCTCAAAACGCACAAAATACACCAAAATTGGCCCATAATTCATCATATATCTCATTATATATGGCATCAAAATCTTCCACATTACATACAAAAAACCTCCACTTACAAATTCATCAACATTATCAATATTACTGTGGGAACCTCCTTCACTTATTATAGGGCATTATTCATCAGCGACTTTTACACGTCCACTGAACTAACGATTATACATCCATAGTTCCTCTTTAAAAATTCTTATATTCATCAATTGTATCAAAAACTGTTATTATATTTAACCTTCGTGGGTTTCATTCATGAATCAATATGAAGTAAAAATTTGCCAGTCACAAATAAATTTTATAGCAAATACGATTAGACACGCCTCCCTGGTCTATCAAAATTGAGATTAATATCATCAAAGTATCGCAGTATAAAAATACTATCTTCAATCAAAGTTCATCTAAACTGCATAAATAGTCGAATAGAATACAATTAGACTGTGGACTGCAAACATTATTGTTCCAATCTACAATTGAGAAAAACTCCTATCAAATGTTCATTACTATAGTGTACTCAATAAATCGTAATCAAAGTTCATATTTCATAAAATTGTCTATAATGCAATGGTATTTCAGAATTGACGATAAATATCTATGTTGCAATCATTTTCATAAAACGACTAGTATTTCTAAGATCGTCGATAAAGTAGTAGATTTTAACGCTCTAAAATCTTTTAATCATTCTTCTTTCTTGAGGATGACAGAAAATTGGTCAAAGTAATTTACTGAATAGAATTAATTTAATAAAATGACACGCTGTCTGAATTCAAATTTGCCATAGAAAATCGTTAACTTTACAGTTAAATCGTGACTACAAAAATATGCAAATTACTGAAAGAATATATATTATCAGTCTCAACTGATCCAAAATTATTTAAATATGCCAATGACATAATAATGTCTCAATAAATCGTAGAAAAAGGCATAAATCAGCAAAGTGTACAGAGTACAGAAATATCAAGCAAGAATATGGGGCAAAATATATGGGATAGAAAATATGGGAAAAATGGTTGCTCAGATATCGCTAAATGGCTCAAATAAATCAAGAAACGTTCACGACTACCTTATCTGTTGATTGAAGTTCTAGAGGAAAATTTCCAAAGAAAACTGCTGTTGGTTCCATTTCACCACCGTCAAGATGTGCTCCGACCTCGAACCTGGAACCTGCGCCCTCGGAGAATAGAACTGCTTCCTCCTCCGGAAATTGCACTGTTCCGTGTAGACGATAGACATCCTTCTGGCAAAACTCTTCTGTGTGAGCCGGGTCCACCCTGGCCTCTCTTGAAAGTTCCCTGAAGTTCTGGTAGAAATTCGCCATGAAGTTTATTGCAATTATTTCCGCAGAAATGTTCATAATTGTGGAGTATGAAGATATTTCCACTGCCATTTGATGTAATTCAGCGATGGATTACGATGCATGAGTGTAGTTGGATGTTCACTACATGCTCGCTTTTGTAGAGTGACGATTAACGAAGCTCCATGATGCTATTTCACTCCATTGATATATGTCCCAATTGCATTAAAGTTTTAGTCTTCCATCTCCACTTCCGTTATAATAATAGACGAAAGTACTGCCAGATTATATTGTTCCATTGTAGAATGTAGCGTTGTATCACCAAATGTAATCTTCAGTATCACGGTTGCAATACATGTGTCAGCCGTAGCGTAGAATGTGGTATTATAAAAGTGCTTCTCAGGTGTCGAGAAAATCACTTTTGTCTGCAGTCTTAAAATGCGAATATCTTCCAAAGTATAATAGTGAAAATGTTCAGCTTTCGTACACGCCTCAATATTGTAATGCACAATTGTATTAGCATAAATGCAGTAGCTAACTTTTGATAGATAATCTTGTAGACTCGTTTATGTGTGCGCTCCAACTTCGCCTAGTTTTAGTAACCGTAAAATTGCACTGCTGCACACTCAGTGCTTGCTCGATGCTGTGGGCTCTATCACACTTGCTAATGACGACTTGCTTCACTGAATAACTCGAAGTCTGACAATATGATACTGAAAAATGAGCCATGAGCTTCCTCTCTGCTGTGCAAGGCCTTTTATGAACTTCTTAAGGGGCGTATCCATCCCTTCCATAGCTTGTTCCTCCGTCATTGCTAGAAGTTCTAACTTTGGCTATACTTGACGGATTTTCAAATATCAAAAACTCATAATTAATTTCTTCAAAATTCCAAATCAATGCCATAACTGAAAATAGTTTTCCACAATTCTGCGTGCCAAAAGTAATTAAATATGGTAGTTTCAGTAATCTCCGTCTCCCTCCAAACTATCATTCATTGGTTCGAGCCTCTCCTCCAATAGCGTAACTTCTTCCTCAGCACAATTCCTTGTTTCCCTGCGACTGCGTCGTAAATCTCAGATCCTTCTCGAACAAAATCATGACGTCACCAAGAATCTCAGCTCAACCAGCCTACTTGCATGAAGTCTGCGTCATCCGTGCCTACGTCATGAATATACACGTCACAACTATGACGGCCATAACTTTATTCACATATGCCATTACAGCCACCGTGGTCTCAGTATAATTCAATTTACGGGGGCATTCTCCCTTCACCACGTTTTAAAAATAATTGCAAATTGTTTTTAAACTCAGTGTTATAAATATCTGAATTCACTTGAACACGAAATTGAATTATAATTCTACTCTTATATGATATTTCCTCTATGTTCCTTAATCATAAGTCTCTTCTTCTCTGGGTTGTGTGTGGCTAATGCATTCTCTCCTCTCTACTTTCTCTTCTGTCCTGTATTCCTGTTTTCCAAATTTTGCTGGCTTGTAGAAGGACCAGGATCGATCACTACATCCTGTCTTTTCTTCTGGTTTTCAGCTTCCTTCTCTCGTAATTCCTTCAAATACTGCTGACTTTCTTTCTCTATCTCTTGATACTTGTCCGGTGTCATAACCTGACCTTGAGAATTCTGATTCCGGTTCTGGTACTGGTTATTTCTGTTGTAGTTCCTATTGTACCCATTGTTATTATAGTATCTACCTCTTCCGTTATTATAGTTCCCTCTATTATTATTCCAGCCTCGTCTTTGCTGATATGGACGGTAACCTTGTGATCCGTTGTTGCGAAAATAATTGTTCCTGTGAGGACCTACATTTTCAGTTTTCTCTTCAGCAGGCGTATCAGTTTGCTGAACTTGATCCATGTAGACTGTATTAATGTCTTTGAATTCGTGCCTCTGACCTCTTTGAACCAAATTTGGCATTGGACTCGTGTAATCAAGCCTTCTCAATAGTTCGTCCATACTGGTCAAATCCCTGATATTTGACGATATAATAAGCCTTCTCACCTCCACAGGTAGCATACGTGAAATAGCATCTATCAAATGCTCTGTCGACAATGGGGGTTGTAAGAATCTCAAGCGCGATAACTGGCTCGTGAAGAAATCAGCGTACCGTGTTGGAAGAGTACCCGAATACTTCCTCGAGTATACCTCAGCTCTTAATGAATTTTGTGCTTCTATTGACCAGAATCGTTTTATCAGTGCCTCTGCAAATTCATCGAAATTACTAAAAGTGTACCGAAATGCGCTGAACCATTCAAGGGGTCCTCCAGCTAGAAATCTTTCTACGATTCTCATCTCTCTTTCTCTAGGAATATGGGCTTCAATAAAATAGTCTTTCAGGTTTCTGTTATACTCTATCGGTTTTAGACTATCTGTATTACTAAATTTCTGAGGCTTGTCCTCAAAGTTTCGGATGACTGTCACATTTCTTGGATATGAATCCATGTAATTCTTCCCACTATCACGATATTTCCATTCAGGTTCAATATTCCTATCCTCTTCTTCTTCCCGGAATCTGAATATACGTTCCTCAGGACTAATATCTCTCTCTTCAGTAGCGAGGTTACATCTTCTCACGTAATTCCTATTATCTTCACAAGTCAACCCTTCTGGATCCTTATCTGTGATTTCCGTGATGACTTTCCTAATCAACTCTTCTTTATACGTTTCCATCATGCTAGCTTCTCCTAGTTTCCAATTCTGAAGTTTGCTCGTAGTTTCATTGACATCAGAGACAACCTTATGAATTTGTTCCTCTAACGCGGTTTTTAATGCCTGCACGTCCTGACCTATTTGAGTTCTATCCTCTACCTGCTTTTCGGATAGCGAATCCATCCTTATATTCAAGTCCTTTCTAATTTGAACTACCTCATTATTTATATCTACTTGTGTACTGGAAAGTTTTCGTTCAATTCGCTCCTGAATCTGATTGACATGTTCCCCACTTGACCTGTTCCATTCATCTTTCCAAACCGTTACATTTGCAGTTAACATTTCAGCAATATCTACTTCAATGTCTTCCTTAAGTAAACGATTATGATCTAAGACTTGGGTCCTCATGACCTCTACATCATGTTTTAATCCAGCTAGAGAAGCTGTTGTCCTAACAGACTCGTCAACCAATCTAGTTGTTAAAGCACTAATGTTACGAGTACAAAGCGTTTTTGAAGTTTCAATTTCTTCTCTAATCTTATTAACATCAGTTTGAACTTTGGCAATGTCTACAAAAAATGTATTAACTTCTATTTGCACCTTATTGATATCGCTTTGCATATCATTAACATCAGAATGAATATTATTTATGTCTACTTGAACGTTTGACACATCGGTTCGAACATTTCTAATCTCTCTTTGAACTTCTTCTACCTTGTCTTGTACAGTAGCAACATCATTCCTAACAACGATTACTTCTGCTCTAGCACATGAAATATCACCCCGGACATTAGCAACATCAAGATTCAACATATTAAGGTCCTTATGTACTTTGGAAACATCAGTCTTAACATCTGAGACATCTTTATGGACATTGGATAAATCTACTTTAACATCTGAGACATCTTTATGGACATTGGATAAATCTTTATGGACATTGGATAAATCTACTTTAACATCCGAGACATCCTTGTGAATGTCAGTCACGGCATTCTGGATTCCCTGGGTACTGGTCTGTAAACGCGACACATTATCTTCAAGTTTGCAGAACTGGTCTGAAGAACTTTCATACTTTCATCCAGCCTAATAGACTAGTATTCCTAGCTTCCATCTCCCTCACACTTTCATTCATGCTAGCTTTCAAACTTTCATCCAGCCTAATAGACAAATTACTAGAATTCTCCTCCATCATCTGCTTCATACTGTTATTCATGCTAGCCTTCAAACTGTTGGACATCTCCTCCAACATCTTTCTCATACTCTCATCTGCCATCTCAATAATATTTCAATAATAGACTGCTTTAGGGACATACATCAAACAGAGCAAGATAACAACATCTGAGCAACATCTTTCACCATTTATATAAGTTTGAGCAATTTTCTGTCTTAAATCTAACTTATAATTAGCTTATCACTAACTTTCGTAGACACCCTATGTTGAAATAAACTCAAGCACATGTTCAAATTTCTTTGGTTCATTTTAAAATATCCTAACACAAATAATTTACATTTACAATCCAAATAGTTTAATTTTATCTTTAATATGACTAAACATGTCATAAGCCGGTCAAATAAAATAAGACTCCAGATCATAGGCGATTTTTCTAAGTTTCCAGCCTATTTAACCTCTCTCAGGATGTATAAGATCTGATCTTTTCTGAGTGTAATTTTCCTAATACAACACAACATTTAATCCCTATATAATCACACTCTCAAATTCTACAATTGGCCAAGACATCTAACAAAGAATCAACCTCTTTATTTGAGTCTTCACAATCCCATTGACATCGATAACTTGGTAATCCAGTTTTGTCGATCCCCACGAAATTGCGGTGCCAATCCTACTGTCCCCGATAATCCGGATAGTAAGCTGTCAGATATCCGCCCCCTCAATCGGATTGCCAATAATCAATCGCACCGGCACAGCTACATCAATGAAATTGGCACTGACAGATACTACCGAGATTAGAGCACAGTAGTTAACATGAAATTATTGTGGAACACACCAAAATATACGGGGGTTCATACTTACCTTTACTTACCTATTCAATTTAATCTCGGGTCTGGGTTTTCAACTGGATCACTTAATAGTATGCCCTCACAATAACCTCCACTACGATATTTAAAATGAACCAAGTCGGAAACAAGAAAATTTAAACTGCACAATAATTTATTTCACATAAAGAGAAATATAATTTAACAAAATTTAACAACAAAATATACGTGGCAATCAGAAGCCATTGTCAATGCAACCATGTCCTCCTGTAGGACTTGTAGACTTTACATACAAAAATTCAGCTTTCTCTAGCTCAAAAGAACGTAATAATAACAACAATGCACTTTGGAATGGATACGGGAGCTGGGACGAGACATATAGCATTTGTTTCCTTGTTCATGAACCTCACATTTTATTTATAACCGCAAGGCTGCTATGTAGATGACCTTGGCTTCTATCATACAGTTATCTGGCCACCTGCGATACACCCTGCACCGTGTCGCATGCTTGCTTCGTCAAATGGACGCACCTGTTCAACCAATGTTAGCATATGCTAGTTACCTCAGAGCCTAGCTCCTTTTCAAAACACTTTAAATGTTCACATCTCAACTCAAATATTATCACGCAAATCTTTTAAATGCTCCGTTCAAATATCAATGGATTACTCTAATAATCCCAAATCTTGTTTAATTGTAGATTTCAATTGTTGAAATAGCGTTGTTTAGAGTATAATAACGAAAACGCTTAATGTTTATAACAAACTGTTCATTAATTATTTATAACATTTTAAATTGTTTATAACATTGTCACACGACAATTGAAAAATTTATACACGCCTCTATTAATCCCGTTCGTTTCAAATTATTATTAGAGATATTTACATAGTTATTTACATTATTTATATTATTTATATTATTTATATTATTTATATTATTAATACATTAAACCACACGTTTATCCGGTTGATAATTACTTAAATCGTGGTGATATAATCGACCAATGAAGGTTAGTTATATTTAAATTTTAGATTCTGGTTTAATAAGATTTAATAATTATTATTTGTGACGGTAACCTCCATTCAAAATCGTTATCTCAAATTATTTAAACACTCTTGTTAATTTTAACAGTAACTTCACATGAATAATTTTCCATGGACCTGAACAATACACTCAGCGGAAAAATACCTCGCTCAAAACGCACAAAATTGCACCAAAATTGGCCCATAATTCATCATATATCTCATTATATATGGCATCAAAATCTTCCACAATACATACAAAAAACCTCCACTTACAAATTCATCAACATTATCAATATTACTGTGGGAACCTCCTTCACTTATTATAGGGCATTATTCATCAGCGACCTTTACACGTCCACTGAACTAACGATTATACATCCATAGTTCCTCTTTAAAAATTCTTATATTCATCAATTGTATCAAAAACTGTTATTATATTTAACCTTCGTGGGTTTCATTCATGAATCAATATGAAGTAAAAGTTTGCCAGTCACAAATAAATTTAATAGCAAAAACGATTAGACACGCCTCCCTGGTCTATCAAAATTGAGATTAATATCATCAAAGTATCGCAGTATAAAAATACTATCTTCAATCAATGTCCATCTAAACTGCATAAATAGTCGAATAGAATACAATTAGACTGTGGACTGCAAACATTATTGTTCCAATCTACAATTGAGAAAAACTCCTATCAAATGTTCATTACTATAGTGTACTCAATAAATCGTAATCAAAGTTCATATTTCATAAAATTGTCTATAATGCAATGGTATTTCAGAATTGACGATAAATGTCTATGTTGCAATCATGTTCATAAAACGACTAGTATTTCTAAGATCGTCGATAAAGTAGTAGATTTTAACGCTCTAAAATCTTTTAATCATTCTTCTTTCTTGAGGATGACAGAAAATTGGTCAAAGTAATTTACTGAATAGAATTAATTTAATAAAATGACACGCTGTCTGAATTCAAATTTGCCATAGAAAATCGTTAACTTTACAGTTAAATCGTGACTACAAAAATATGCAAATTACTGAAAGAATATATATTATCAGTCTCAACTGATCCAAAATTATTTAAATATGCCAATGACATAATAATGTCTCAATAAATCGTAGAAAAAGGCATAAATCAGCAAAGTGTATAGAGTACAGAAATATCAAGCAAGAATATGGGGCAAAATATATGGGACAGAAAATATGGGAAAATGGTTGCTCAGATATCGCTAAATGGCTCAAATAAATCAAGAAACGTTCACGACTACCTTATCTGTTGATTGAAGTTCTAGAGGAAAATTTCCAAAGAAAACTGCTGTTGGTTCCATTTCACCACCGTCAAGATGTGCTCCGACCTCGAACCTGGAACCTGCGCCCTCGGAGAATAGAACTGCTTCCTCCTCCGGAAATTGCACTGTTCCGTGTAGACGATAGACATCCTTCTGGCAAAACTCTTCTGTGTGAGCCGGGTCCACCCTGGCCTCTCTTGAAAGTTCCCTGAAGTTCTGGTAGAAATTCGCCATGAAGTTTATTGCAATTATTTCCGCAGAAATGTTCATAATTGTGGAGTATGAAGATATTTCCACTGCCATTTGATGTAATTCAGCGATGGATTACGATGCATGAGTGTAGTTGGATGTTCACTACATGCTCGCTTTTGTAGAGTGACGATTAACGAAGCTCCATGATGCTATTTCACTCCATTGATATATGTCCCAATTGCATTAAAGTTTTAGTCTTCCATCTCCACTTCCGTTATAATAATAGACGAAAGTACTGCCAGATTATATTGTTCCATTGTAGAATGTAGCGTTGTATCACCAAATGTAATCTTCAGTATCACGGTTGCAATACATGTGTCAGCCGTAGCGTAGAATGTGGTATTATAAAAGTGCTTCTCAGGTGTCGAGAAAATCACTTTTGTCTGCAGTCTTAAAATGCGAATATCTTCCAAAGTATAATAGTGAAAATGTTCAACTTTCGTACACGCCTCAATATTGTAATGCACAATTGAATTAGCATAAATGCAGTAGCTAACTTTTGATAGATAATCTTGTAGACTCGTTTATGTGTGCGCTCCAACTTCGCCTAGTTTTAGTAACCGTAAAATTGCACTGCTGCACACTCAGTGCTTGCTCGATGCTGTGGGCTCTATCACACTTGCTAATGACGACTTGCTTCACTGAATAACTCGAAGTCTGACAATATGATACTGAAAAATGAGCCATGAGCTTCCTCTCTGCTGTGCAAGGCCTTTTATGAACTTCTTAAGGGGCGTATCCATCCCTTCCATAGCTTGTTCCTCCGTCATTGCTAGAAGTTCTAACTTTGGCTATACTTGACGGATTTTCAAATATCAAAAACTCATAATTAATTTCTTCAAAATTCCAAATCAATGCCATAACTGAAAATAGTTTTCCACAATTCTGCGTGCCAAAAGTAATTAAATATGGTAGTTTCAGTAATCTCCGTCTCCCTCCAAACTATCATTCATTGGTTCGAGCCTCTCCTCCAATAGCGTAACTTCTTCCTCAGCACAATTCCTTGTTTCCCTGCGACTGCGTCGTAAATCTCAGATCCTTCTCGAACAAAATCATGACGTCACCAAGAATCTCAGCTCAACCAGCCTACTTGCATGAAGTCTGCGTCATCCGTGCCTACGTCATGAATATACACGTCACAACTATGACGGCCATAACTGTATTCACATATGCCAATACAGCCACCGTGGTCTCAGTATAATTCAATTTACGGGGGCAGTACCTTCTTCAAGGCCACGGCCGCCTCCTTCCCTCTTCCTTGCATATCCATCCTGACCTTCCATTACCTTCCCTCATGAGGCCCCTGTTCGCTTTGCAGGTGAGGCCGCCTGGGCGAGGTGCCAATCACACCTCACCAGGTGTATCCCCTCCGATTAGATGTTCCCAGCTCTAGGACACTGCCCGTAGAGGCGGTAGTGGTGAGTTCCCTCGCTGAGTCCGTGGGTTCCACCAACCTGGAGGGTAAACAACTAAGAAAAGAAGAAAGAAAAAAGAAAAATTTTAGATACGAGATAATTGTAAAATTCTATGTTTATATAGCCTACAATTAGTGGAAGTACGAAAAAGTTGTAACATACAACACACAAATACAATTTTATTCTTAATGAATTTCTATTATGGCTTATGGAGAATGAATGGCAAATATCTAAATATTTGTCAATTTACTAAGCAGAAAGGTAAACAGATATTATTATTTTTTATTTACAAGTTGATAATTTATTTCTCAAAAGTACCGTACTGTCGAATACTCAGTTTTGCCTCACAAGGATGAGTGTACCCCGTTCCAACCCTCAGACCAGAATTAAAATTTCTTGGCAGAGCCAGGAATCGAATTCTGATCGAATTGGCGGCAGCCAATAATGCTAGCCACTACACCACGAGATAGTCTAATTTCATTTTTAATATTGTTTAGAACTTAGCCAATAAGTTAAGATTAAGGTACAACCAAATTTACAATTGTATTATGCTTTTACCAAAGCAACACATTCTTAATTTTTATTGGCTTTTATCAGGGGGAGGGGGAGGGGGGTGGAAGGGGGGGGGGAGCTGTGGGGGCTCAAGCTCCTGCTCTATACCCCGGGATACCACTCAATAAGTTAACATTCAGCTACCCTGGATGAACACTGGAGAGATGAATCTTGACGTGCTCCATTTCCAGCACGTGTTATGTTTACTATCGGTGAAGCGACTGCACCTGTCACTCGCACTTGGGCCAGGCCGCACTGCGACTACAGTAAATTGTTTCACACCTGCTCCATAAATTGCTTGTACCCCGCACAGTACACTAAAGGGACATGATGATGATGATGATAACAATTGTTGTTTTGCTTGCCACGGAGGGTGAGTTGGCGTGGTAAGTGATTTTTGAAAGGCGACGATAATCACGACACGGATGTCATACGTTGTTGGCATGTTAAAGCACCCATTTGAATTCAGCAGGCCGTGTTCATAATGGTAAAATTTATCTCGGGATTTTCCGGCAACAGAAAAGTTCCTCCATTCTCTACTGAAAAGCGGTATAGTGTCAAGAAGCTTAGATATCTAACCTCCTTGACTTTCATAGCGTTCCAAGGAACGTCGAAATTCGACATGCAAACTGCCACCTGGGTGCCAAATAACAAAGCTAGCTCCCGGCACCCGAGGCCTTACGATATCCCTCCCTATATTATTCTGCTAAGCTCCCATTCCAGTTTTGTACCGAAAATAAGGTCCCATTAAAACCAACCTACACATATGTGGTACCTACAGGTTCAGCATAACCCAAAGCGTAAGCGAAATGCACTCACTTACTCTTTAAATGCCTCACAATTAAATAAATACATTAAAACATGTATATTTACAATGAAATAATGAAAGAATGCAACACGGTAACCATGGTGACAGAATCTCACAGGTCCATCTATTTCTGTAAGACGTAATGCAATTCCAATTATTACATTACTGTGAAAGTTTCCAGACGGTTATAAGGTTACCACTGAACCAAATTAAGCTGTAAAATTCATCAATACATACAGTATAATGCGCTTAAGGGGGACAAGGGGCACTCTAGAATTTTTTCACGCAATTTTCACATGGGAGTGTGGTACGAAAGGTCTTTTTCACCCGACTATAAAGGGTCTCCGAAAACCACATTTAAAGGCCCTTAAATAAACAGTGTCTGTGATATTCCCAGAAAACTATGTAACTTCGCTCTGGTATACCTATGAAGGAATGACAAACCGCTAACCACTGCACCAGTAGCTGAATTGATAAAGTCTGATTATTCATACCAGGGATAAATCAGTCATAGCATTGAGATTTTGCACTTTACAACTAGAATATTCGCGGGTGAAGCCGCGACGGGTAATGCTAGTTATTATTATTGTGCTCCATTGAGCTTTATAAATGAAATTTGGTATTCTCGTCATACGAGCCTAAAAGGGCTCGCGAACACAAGCTCTTCTGAGATCTATTCTTCAATTGAAATCATGTTGCACAAACGAAAATAATAATGTTTTGATTATACATGTTTATAATCAGAAATGTTATTTTTTGATGTGACTTAATTGATTTTCCTTTGTCTCTCGTGGAATATAGGGCATCTCCTCTGGTCCTATCGACAGCCAACCTCTTCACCTTGCTCTAGATCTTGCCTTCTTCGATTGTTTCGATTGTTGCCACGTTTGTTTGGTTCTCTCTCTCTTCCTTGTACCCTGCGTGTTCCAACTCAATGCCTCTGTTTCAATGGCTTAATTTCCCTCTAGTAGATAGGCTATAGGAATACGAACTCACAGCTTTCTGAACATCCTTCGTATTTGTGTTTAAAATTACTATTTTAATCACCATACGGTATTCTTTTATCCCCCATGCGACTGTGCGCAACCATTACCATTTAAATGTATATTACCTATTAGTTAATCAACAATTAATCTTATATATAAATGTGAAAGTCTGTATGTATGTATGTATGTGAGTGGGTCTGTTCCGTATACAAATCTACACCGTTCCACCAATTTCAACCAAATTTTGCATACTCATAGTTTAGTACCCAGAAGGAACCGCTGGCTACATGAATTTTCGATAGTCTTTCTCATTCTTCTGATTTCGGCCCTATTGCACTCAAGCACAGGCTAATCAAATCATAAAATATACTCATGAAGGAATGGCAAGGCAGATAGTTTCCATGGCAACATAGCTCAAGTCGAGACACGGCCGTCTGGATGCCAGTTGCGCTCTGCACTACCGGTATAGAAAATGAGGATCTTTACTTGAAATCCCGTTAGTTACTCAACTGCTCACACAGCACTGTCAACCGAGTTTAGCATAACAAAGACTTGACACTTGACACTATCTACTAAATATTTGTCAAATACCACTCACTCACTCACTCATTCATTTATCACGAAATCTCAGAAACCACTGAACGGATTGGAATGAAATTTGGTATGCAGCTTCCTCAAGGGCCGAAAATGCCCATTAAGAGAGGATTTTTGTATATTCAGGTTCTAAAGGGGTGTTAAGGGGGTAGACCTGCATATCATTGAATAGCAATATCTCCCGATTAGTTTCATTGGGGGATGTGATACTCGGCATATAAACTCATCATTAAAAACAAGATGTTCAGTAAAGAACATATAGCCTACTTTCTCCTAAATGTATGAGTATAGTTATAACTCGTTGTTATTATCAAAGAGTATAATAGAACTATTCTTTGTTGAAGACCTGAGAAACGATTTACCTCTACCAAACGCCACAACCTAGATAAAAACTGCTACCATCATTGAAGAAAGAAAGATAAGAAGTATATCAAGAATGTTATGGATCTGGAGACATAATCGACCGGACTGGCGGCGTGGCTCAGCGGTAACGTTCTCGCTTGCTGGACCCTAGGTTGCTGGTTCGTATCCTGGCGCAGTCAGCTGGCATTTGAGGGTGCACAAATGCGAGGGAGCCGTGTCAGTACATTTACTGGCACGTTAAAGATCCCCTTCGGGCCAAAATTCCGGCACCCCGGTGTCTCTAAAATCAGCAGTAGTTAAAAGGGATGTAAAACCAATAACATTATTATTATTATTATTATTATTATTATTATTACATATACGACCTGCCGTGGGCAAAATCCAACTTTGAGTTGAGGCATGTCTTTACACGTCTGGTTGTGCATGGCTTTCACAACCCTAATTGAATTAACAAATCTTTCCATGACCCTACAGAGACGTGTGTATACAAACTATGTGGATATTTTCGATAATATAATCCTAACAGAGCGAGTGCATTCTAGCGGCCAGAAGAAGAAACTTTTCAATAAAATCTGGAAGTTACCTTTTTGGCAGCTAGTTGTCTCGAGTAAATCTGCTGGCGAATTATGTTTTAATTAAATATATATT
Organism: Meconema thalassinum; assembly: GCA_946902985.2. Taxonomy (NCBI): domain Eukaryota; kingdom Metazoa; phylum Arthropoda; class Insecta; order Orthoptera; family Tettigoniidae; genus Meconema; species Meconema thalassinum. The sequence goes on from OX336391.1 coordinate 649,878,219, forward strand.
TTACACCATAATGTGCACAATATAACGCTTAATAACATTTTCAAGTAACGCAAAATAGGCTGTTACAAACCCTTTAAAATAAAAAGTTAAAATGTATCGTAGTATCATCTTGTCATTCTTCAAATTCGATGCGCATAGAATGATAATGGTATAGTAATCAATGGATCCCCACGTAGACTAGTCGTGACATCTATTGGTGAAATACCGAACAATATAATCCTAACAGAGCGAGTGCATTCTAGCGGCCAGAAGAAGAAACTTTTCAATAAAATCTGGAAGTTACCTTTTTGGCAGCTAGATGTCCCGAGTAAATCTGCTGGCGAATTATGTTTTAATTAAATATATATTTTACACCATAATGTGCACAATATAACGCTTAATTTTAAAACATCTGAGTCATTACAAAACAATAAACATATAACATTTCAAGCAAAAAACCTAGCTCTGATCGGGTTTGAACCATAGGCATTTGAGCGATAGGCTAACGCTCTACCACTGAGCTAATTGTGTCAACGAATATCGTTCTATTTAAAATGACTTACATAGAACTTGTTAGCAAATAATGATTTATACTAAACGATTTCATCACTGGAGTATATTATTTATATATAAAGCATTTCATACAAAGTTTATTTATTTTTTATCAGTACGCTATATTGCATGCAATACTCAAATTAGTGAAATATAAGTCCGGCACAAGATATCCGCTGCCATCTTGTCTTATTACTGAATCAGTTCAACTTTTTAAAATCACGTCTGCACTATAGTATTACAAAATAAACTTTTAATTTCGAACGTGCCTCTTCCTTTAGAACAGTTAAAACGATTCTCGGCTCGATAATCGGAACTGGTGGGTCCCATGATATGGATTATAAAGTTTGCATAATTCGCACGGCCGCCATCCTGAAATGGTATGGCGGATGACCTTGTAATTTGGTCACAAGACGCATCCTATACGAAGGTATGTTGTTACCAAATTTGGTAGAGATCGGATGATTTGGTTAGTCGTTATTTGATTTTACGTTTTGAACGTTTGAGTGGCCGCCATTCAGTTTTAGTAAAGATGGCGGCGATATAAAACATGACACTGAGGTGTCCTTTGCTAGTGCTACCTTTGTACCAAATTTCGTTCAATTTGCATTCACCGTGTTCGAATTGATAGGGGAGGACAGACATTCAGAGTACACACACTCACACACACACAGACACACACACACACACAGACTCACACACACACATACACACACACACAGACTCACACACACACATACACACACACAGACAGACACACTTTTTTCGCCCTGTGTTGATCTCATAAGTCTACTTTCATTTTTTGCAAAAATCGAAAGTAGGCTAAAAATAAAAACGAATTTTAAAAAAATAAAAATAAAAAGTGAAAATAGAAATAAAAATGAAAATAAATTGTAAATCTTGATATCCAAAGAAATATTATTATAAACAAATTTATAGTACCTACATTTAAAAAATATATAATATAAAGGATAACGTAAAAGTATATTAAAGTATAACAAATAAAACAAGATGTTCAGTAAAGAACATATAGCCTACTTTCTCCTAAATGCATGGGTATTGTTATAACTCTTTGTCCTTTTCAAGGAGTATGATTGAATGTTGGTTGTAGGAGCTTGTTGAAATACAACGTGCTATAGGGATATTAAACATGAATATGAGGTGCCCTTTGCTAGTGCTACCTCTGTACCAAATTTCGTTCAATTCGGTTTCACCGTGTTTGAATTGATAGGGGGAATCGATTTGCACACATACTTGGCCACCATCTGCAAACTATTGGGCTGATGTTCTTGCAGTTTGGTCAGAATATGGTTCCCACATAAAGATATGGTGTTGCAAAATTAGGTAGAGACTAGATTATTAGGTTGGTCGTAATTACATTTTAGCTTTTAACATTTGGGTGGCCGCGATTACGTTTCCATCAAGATAGCGGTGATATAAAACATGACACTGAGGTGCCCTTTGCTAGTGCTACCTCTATACCAAATTTCGTTCCATTTGGTTTCAGCGTGTTTGAATTAATAGGGGGAATCGATTCTGACACAAAGATGGCCGCCATCCGCAAACTATTAGGCGAATGACCTATTAGATTGGTCAAAGGATGCTCCCTCCATAAAGGTATGTAGTTGCAAAATTTGGTAGAGATCGGATGATTAGGTTAATCGTAATTTGATTTAAGCTTTGAACATTCGTGTGGCCGCCATTACGTTTCAGTCAAGATGGCGGCGATATAAAACATGACACTGAGGTGCCCATTGCTAGTACTACCTCTGTACCAAATTTCGTTCCATTCGGTTCCACCGTGTTCGAATTAATAGGGGGAATCAATTTTGACATAAAGATGGCCTCCATCCGCAAACTATTAGGTGAATGACCTATTAGATTGGTCAAAGGATGCTCCCTCCATAAAGGTATGTAGTTGCAAAATTTGGTATAGATCGGATGATTAGGTTAATCGTAATTTGATTTAAGCTTTGAACATTCGTGTGGCCGCCATTACGTTTCAGTCAATATTGCGGCGATATAAAACATGACACTGAGGTGCCCTTTGCTAGTGCTACCTCTGTACCAAATTTCGTTCCATTCGGTTCCACCGTGTTTGAATTAATAGGGGGAATCAATTTTGACATAAAGATGGCCGCCATCCGCAAACTATCAGGTGAATGACCTATTAGATTGGTCAGAGGATGCTCCCTCCATAAAGGTATGTAGTTGCAAAATTTGGTAGAGATCGGATGATTAGGTTAATCGTAATTTGATTTAAGCTTTGAACATTTGTGTGGCCGCCATTACGTTTCCGTCAAGATGGCGGCGATATAAAACATGACACTGAGGTGCCTTTTGTTAGTACTACCTCTGTACCAAATTTCGTTCCATTCGGTTGCACCGTGTTCGAATTAATAGGGGGAATCGATTTTCACACAAAGATGGCCGCCATCCGCAAACTATTACGCTGATGACCTACTGCTTTGGTCAAAGGATGCTCCCCCCATAAAGGTATGTTGATGCAAAATTTCGTAGAGATCGGATGATTAGGTTAATCGTAATTTGATTTAAGCTTTGAACATTCGTGTGGCCGCCATTACGTTTCAGTCAATATTGCGGCGATATAAAACATGACACTGAGGTGCCCTTTGCTAGTGCTACCTCTGTACCAAATTTCGTTCCATTCGGTTCCACCGTGTTTGAATTAATAGGGGGAATCAATTTTGACATAAAGATGGCCGCCATCCGCAAACTATCAGGTGAATGACCTATTAGATTGGTCAGAGGATGCTCCCTCCATAAAGGTATGTAGTTGCAAAATTTGGTAGAGATCGGATGATTAGGTTAATCGTAATTTGATTTAAGCTTTGAACATTTGTGTGGCCGCCATTACGTTTCCGTCAAGATGGCGGCGATATAAAACATGACACTGAGGTGCCTTTTGTTAGTACTACCTCTGTACCAAATTTCGTTCCATTCGGTTGCACCGTGTTCGAATTAATAGGGGGAATCGATTTTCACACAAAGATGGCCGCCATCCGCAAACTATTACGCTGATGACCTATTGGTTTGGTCAAAGGATGCTCCCCCCATAAAGGTATGTCGTTGCAAAATTTGGTAGAGATCGGATGATTAGGTTAGTCGTAATTTGATTTAAACTTTGAACATTTGTGTGGCCGCCATTACGTTTCCGTCAAGATGGCGGCGATATAAAACATGACACTGAGGTGTCCTTTGCTAGTGCTACCTTTGTACCAAATTTCGTTCAATTCGCATTCACCGTGTTCGAATTGATAGGGGGGGACAGACATTCCGAGTACACACACTCACACACACACAGACACACAGACACACACACACACACAGACTCACACACACACATACACACACACAGACAGACACACTTTTTTCGCCCTGTGTTGATCTCATAAGTCTACTTTCATTTTTTGCAAAAATCGAAAGTAGGCTAATAAGAAGACACGTGTCTGAGGGGTTTTCGATGTGGTGTATATTATGAGGTGAATGGGGTGAAAAGTGGGGATTGAAAGATTCCTAACGGAGCGTGTACCTCTTAAACGACATAGGCGAGGAGTTTGAAACTCAGCGGAAAAAAATCAACATAAAAAAGAAGTAAATATGTGTTTGACCGTTTTTTCATAAATCCACTTTAAGGGGCCCATGGGAAGGGGTGAAATTCTGGGGGGGGGGGGACAGGAAAGAAAGTGTCCTAACTGATTGACTGACTGACTCACTCATCAAACTCAGGGGAAAAAACTGCTTTAAAGTATGTAAATAGCTGTTCGACAGGTTTTTTTTTCACAAATAAAATTTAAGGGATTCATGGTGTGGGGTGAAATTCTGTAAAAAGAAAATTGAAAGAAAATGTCCTGACTCACTCACTCACTCACTCATCATCGCCCAGCCAAAAATATTGAAGTTGGAAACATGGCATTTCGGGGATATGTTTGTTGTATGTCAAAACCGTACACTAAGGGAGGTTTTTTGGATATTCAGGTTCTAAAGGGGTCTTAAGGGGGTTAAACCTGCGTTTCATTGAATAACAATATCTCACGAGTGGTTTCATTTGTGGATGTGTTACTCGGCATATAAACTAATCATTAAAAATAAGCAGACATGTGTGTAAGGGTTTTTCAATGTGGTGTATTATTATGAGGTGAAAGGGGTGAAAAGTGGCCGTTGAAGGATTCCTAACGGAGCGTGTAGGCCTATTTCTTAAACGACATAGGCGAGAAATTTGAAACTCAGAGAAAAAAAATCGTGCATTTCATTGAATAACGATATCACATGAGTTGTTTCTTTGGGGATGTAATATTCGGTATATAAACTAATCATTAAAAATAAGCTGACACATGCCTAATGGTTTTTCGATGTATTGTATATTATGAGATGAAAGGGATGAAAAGTGGGGGTTGAAAGATTCCTAACGGAGCGTGTATCTTTTAAACGACATAGGCGAGGAGTTTGAAACTCGGAGGAAATCAATCAGCTTAAAAATAAATAAATAAATAAATACATAAATAAAATAAATAGGTGTTCGACCGTTTTTTCATAAATGCAACTTAAGGGGCCTATGGGGAGGGGTGAAATTCTGGAAGAAAAACGTCCACTAAGGAAGGATGTTTGGATGTTCACTGTCATCGACCAACCAAAACTATTAAAGTTAGAAGAATGATATTTTGGGGATATGATTGTTGTGCGTCGAAAACGTCTACTAAGGGGGGATTTTTGGATATTCAGGTTCTAAAGGGGTGTTAACGGGGCTAAACCTGCATTTCATTGAATAACAATATGACACGACTATGACGCGAGCGAAGCGAGGCTAAAAATGAGATGGTGTCTGTCTGTGTATTACTCAATCACGCAAGTACCACTGGTCCGATTTACATGAATTTTACATGGAAGTAGCTGATTTACCTGGTTAACATATAGGTTACTTTTGATTTCAATACTTTGCACTATTTAAAGATGGTGACCATTTTAGTGACGTCACTACAACCTTTGGATTCAAACTTTCATATTTCCATTTCAAATAAAAAGAGAACGCTAAGAAATAGCAAACTTTTGATGGCATATACGAGGTTTAAAATTACATGTTCTATCCGAAAGGTATCTCCAACTGTTAGCGAGTAAAACCTAAATGTGTGCTATAATTTGTCACCTTCACATTTTAATTTATTTATGACGCGTAGCGAAGCACGGGTACTTCAGCTAGTACATTATAAATTATAAACTATTTCAAAAACTCTCGGGGTCAATTGCCTATGAGTTAATCAATAGGCCTTATTATTAAATCAATATTCAATAATCAATAAACGACATTTAAAAAGCCCACCATCCATGGTAATGGTTGCGTGCAGCCACCAGGAGGATAAAAGAACACCCTATGGTGATTCAAGAAGTCATTTTGGAGACAAATACGAGTGATGTTCAGAAAGTTGTGCGTTCATATTCCTATTGCTTATCTACTTCCTTTCTCAGTGTATGCCGGATCCATTTCCATTTTTGAGGGAGAGGATCATGTTGCAAAATAATAATAATAATAATTATTATTATTACATCAGCAACTTGGTATGGCATGAGGGCGGTGCAAACAGTTTCAAAACGGTTTAGAACACCTGCTTTATAACATCAAAATATTTGGCAGTAATACGACAAATTACTCATACCGGGTAATTGTATAATGAAAATGGTGGTGAAGGTTTGAAACTCCAGCATATTGCCAGACAATAAAAAACTATTTCTTTGCGTTCCTGTGAAATGTATCTCACATACACCTACATGCAGCAAACGACTCATACATACCATAAAATGTCTCTCACATATAGGACACTTCACAGGGGGAAAAAAGTTATTTAATTTTGTGTACACTTCGATTGTTTTTCTTTTCTAGAGCTCCCCTTCATCTTGCTATATTTTTCTTTCTTTATTTTGAAAGTAAAGTTTCTCTCTTGTGAGTTTCTTAAGCCTCCTCGCTACTAGTCAGGAAAATTATTAAATATTCTCTTTGTAAAGCAAGCGGACAGACTGGCAGGATATTGTTTCGTTCGCAGTGGTTAATACATGGAAGAGCATTTTGATTTAATGAATATATAACTAGCTACTGTGTGTACTGTGAGATGAGGGATTAGCCCAAAGAAATAAGTGAGTATCACAGCCAAAAGGATAATAAATTAAGCTCTTGACGCTTATTTATTAATACGTACGTCTTTAGTCCTGACAGACGGCCTTTAATTAATGGAAATAGTTTGAATTATTATTTGAGTTGTTCCTTTTACCCAACTACGAGTTAAACTTGTAACATGTATTTTCAAGGATCTGTTTCTCTTTACTCTTAATTAACCGAAGTGTGCGTGGCGCCAACTAGAATGTAAATTTCTTTTATGTTCGACGATATCGATAAGTAAATATTATATGTCAGAAAACTGTATCATAATTGGGGTCATTAAAGTACTACTTTTCATTATAACACAGTGTTTATCCAACCAATCAGAGCTCGATATTTTCATTCATTGAGCAATTAGGTAAGGATAGCTTCGCACATGCACTCAAAATCCAACATGTCGGACATGAATTGCATGATTTGAAAGTTGATAATTTAGTCTATTTTGGATCAACCATTATAGTTACAATGCATATTCAAACTGGGCAATATGGCAAAAGAAATAGCACTGTTCCTTAATATCCGCAACTCCAATTTCTACACATATTACCTTACATTCGTAAGAATTTGCCGACAATTTTAGTGAATGCTGTTGTTGACATAAACACACCAGACCGTCATGGAGAAAGCAATGGTATGACATTACTTCCATGGAAATTATAATCTAGCTCTGTGTTCAGTAAATGGACTTCATATGCGAAACCTTCCCGCCAGATGTGATAACTGTTCTATTTAGGACTCAATTGATTTTCCTTCCGTTGACATTCTATACGCATCGAATTTGAAGAATAACTAGTTGATGATACGATAAATTTTAATTTTAAACCGTTTGTAACAGCCTATTTTGTGTTATTTGACCGAAATAACAAAATGATCCAACATAGTACCTGTGCGCTATCTGTTGGTGCTACTTCAGGATAAACAATGTTTCAAAGCTTTGGGGATCGTTATTGGGTAGAGATCAAATGCTGAGCCCACACAATTCCCAAGCAGAAGAATTCAACCGACAGAATCTTGACAGATATTTATTGATATTTATGCAAGAACATAAAAGTTATAGTTATCGTCGAACATAAACAGTCGTTTGCAACTCGCCTATGATGGTAATTAAGACACTCGTATGGACATTACGCGTGTCTTAATTATTGCCATTATAGGCTCGTTGCATAATGTTGGCCTGCTATTAACAGGCGACAATGACGAGTTGGAACCTGGAAATGTAACATCAGTTAGTACAGTAGAACCTCTCTGGTCCATCCTCGGCTAGTCCGCCGCTCCGGTTGATCCGACCGTGCTCGAGCCGAACTTGCCCGACTAGTAGCGGTGACACACGACCCGTTGCGCCATTGTATTTACAGGTAATTGTTGTTATTTCTTGTCCGTTTTGATGCCCCGTCACCTCTCGCATCGTTTCTGTCGTTTTCCGTGTTTTGTACAGTACGTACTGTAGTGTGAAGTTTTTAGTGCTTACTGTTCGTTGGTTTTACGACATTGTGTGTACTGTGTTTCATCTACATGTCAGGAGTGAAACGTTAACACGTTACTCATTCATTACATGAAAAATTAGCAGTGCTACCAAGACTGGATGAAGGGGAATCACTCAAAAGAAAAATTGCCAAGGAAATCAATGTAGGCGTTACGACAATTAAAGATTGGAGAAGAAATCGGAAAGACATTGAATCATCTACAGTGACGATAGATGGTGAAAAAACTCTTTAGAATCGCAAAACATTGAACAACCCTAAACTTGAACTGCTCGACAACGCATTGTGGATGTGGTTCAACCAAGAAAGAAGGAAAGGAACCCCGATATCTTGACTTCAGAGATAGTTTATTTTAATGCAAATCCTTTTTTCTGTACTTTCTGATAATCCGACCCTCAGTCCCAAAGGTGACGGTTTACGGGGGTTGTACTGTATTAATATTTAATCAATATTTGTTAGGCTGAATGGACTTAAACTCAAGATTGTGAATACGAAAGCTCAGTCCGATGAGATTTAAGGTATTTGTTGATGCGAGTAACATGTGTTGCTGGAAATTGGGAGCAATTGGGAGGCAAGGCGGGAAGGGGCATGTAATTACCATGAGCTACGTTGATGGTATGAGGTGTAAGTTGTGTATGATCATAACAGAATAAGTATGCATATCCGCCCTTGGTACCATATCTCAATATATTTCGTCGAAGACCGTCTAACATCTGTATCAATTTGACCCAAAAGTGTGAGACACCCTGTAAAAGCGACTGGAATGTCTCAAAAATTAAAACAAGTAGTTCCGTGAAGAACTCTACAGCCTATTTTCATATATCCTACGTATGTTAATTGCCTCTATCAACATACAACATTTCAGTTAGATTGCTGTAATAGACTCGTAGATATTGAGAACCGACTAAATATTGCGGATGGTCGCCATGTTGGATTTTATATATGTAGGTCTTAGAATTATGTACTGTTACATGAAGATTATTGTGTACGTATTCAAACTTCAATCGCAAGATTAGGACACAAGAATTAAAAACGAGATTTTAAAATTTCGCACAGCTGCCCTCATGTGGTTATGGAAACAATTGAAATAAATTAGATGCCAGTGGATTAACATTTATGTAAGGATATACTGTACCAAGTTTCACATTACTCGGAAGATTAAATTGCGAGAAACGTCCATGTGAATATGTATACTTCGCGTCGCCACCATATTGGATTTTTAATCACCAAGCTATTGAAAGTCCTATAAGTGAACTTATGTTCATAGCCTCTATGAACATCAAAAAAATCAGTTTGATTGCAGTAATAGATTCGTAGATATTGAGAACCATCTAAATATTTCGGATGATCGCTATGTTGGATTGTTATATATATAGGCCAGAGAGTCATGTACCATTAAAGGAAAATTATTACGTAGGTTCATTATTCAAACTTTCACTTCGATCGCATGATTACGACACAAGAAATAAAAACTTAATTTTAAAATTCGCACAGCCGCCATCTTGAGGTTATGTAAACAATTGAACTAAATTAGATACCAGTGCATTACAATGTGTATAAACATTTGCTGTACCTAGTTTCATTGCGTTTGTATTATTAAATCAAGAGAAAAGTCTATTAAAACTTTCAAATTCGCTTGGCCGCCATATTCGTTTTGTAGATAACCGGTTTTTCAAAGTCTAAGAGTTGTACTTCCAGTGGTGCCCTTTATCTCCGTACAAAATTTCAGGGTGATACCTGGAATAGTTTCAGAGATATAGAATACCGGTGAAATAATTCGCACAGCCGCCATCTTGAGGTTATGTAAACAATTGAACGAAGTTAGATGTCAGTGCATTACAATGTGTATAAGCATATACTGTATCAAGTTTCATTGCATTTGGTTGGTTAAATCGCGAGAAACGTCTATTTAAAAGTCGCAACTTCGCTTGGCCGCCATGTTGGTTTTGTAGTTACCAGGTTTCCAAAGTCACATAGGTGAACTTCTAGTTGTTTCCTTTATCACCGTAAAAAATTGCAGGGTGATATCGGTAATAGTTTCGGATATATTGAATGCTGGTTAAATAATTCGCAGAACCGCCATGTTAGATTGGTGAGACATAATAAAGTTAAAGGGCACGGTCAAGGTCGCCAGGAATAGTGCTATGAACATACCGAGTTTCGTTGAAATCACTCCAGCCGTTTTGGATATTATTAGGGGGGGGAGGGGACACACACACACACACGCACACACAGACAGATACACAGACAGACGGACACACGGACAAAAGGTGATCTCATAAGCCTATTTTTTCATAAATGAAAATAGGCTAAAAATACAATATAATGGAACATTTCTTGAAATCAGTAGTTTGAGATATGTATTTAATTAATTATTTTAAAACATTTGTAGTACCGTATTTGAGTATGTGTAGTAATAATGCCAATACTCAACGATAAACAGCAGCACAATGGAGAGGGAATTTCCGATCAAAATGCATAAATGCGGGTGCAGGATAATGATCTGTGAGGAACCAAGAGAAAGAGAAATGCTGCAGTCTCGAGTGACTTTGAAAATGGTGGAATGTGGAAATTCATACTGGAAATTCATCCGCAATGGTCAGAGGATACAATAATAATATTATTATGTAGAAATCGAAAAATCGATATTTTTATAAAATATGCGAATAACTCAGCCCCAGAGTGCCTTAATTAATTTTATTTTTCAGGTGTAAGGAATAAAACCCATTGTGTTGACCGACTGGAAAGCATTTACATTTCAGTTCTTTTTTGCTAATATTATAAGTTATATCTTGAATTTGAATGTATTTATTAATTAGGAATTACTATTGATAATACATTTGTGAATCTCACGAATCTGATGGTAAAACCAGTACAGATTATCAGTGACAAATATATATTTTTCTTACAACATAATAGGCCTACACATGTTATATTTCAATACAAGAGCGCATGCAATAAAAAAGTTACTTGTAAATTAATATGTATTTTGGTAATAATGCTTAATGCGACATATAGTTATTTGTTTGCTGTTAATTTTCGACAATCAAGGTGGTAGTTCATTAAATAGTGACGGTACAATATAATTTATCCTCTTGAAACCATAGCTATTTACACATAAAAGTTTTTCATATTTATTATTTGTTATGGCTCTTGTTTGTATGTTGTGAGAGACCTTATGCCTGAATATTGCATCATGGTAGTAGAGATTCAGTATAGTAGTTTGAAACAACTCTTTAATATTAAAATAAGGGACACCGGTGAATTATTTAAACAACCTGTTTTGGCTATTTTGAAGATTTTTATTAAGATTTGTGTTTTGAATCCTCCAAGCTGAAAAGGTATATTTAAATTCACTAGAAATTAGAGCACTATATGGTTTTGTAAGTATTTGATCGGAGATTATAGAAGATGTTGTACAAGTTTTTTTTAATCATGTATACTGTGTGTGAGTTCATTTTAAAGTGTTCATAGAGGGCAATTTCTAGATATTTTTGTGTAGAAGTACTATTTATAAATGTATCTATGATTTAATAATAATAATAATAATAATAATAGATGGTGAATGACTGAGGGAGTCTATGAACATCCTAGTTTCATTATTTGTTGTCCTCCCGTTCTCATGCATCTATTTCGTTTCTTTTTCTTCCTCTCAGGTAATCCTTCCTTTCTTTTAACTCTTTCATCCAAAAATGTCTCGATTATGAAGATTATTATTATTAAAATTGTTAATATGATTATTAAATATTACTTTGAGGATTTTGAGGGTGAGTGTGCAAATATCACAACTTTTCTAGAACTTCAATTAATCTCCTTATATTTCAACGCACTACCCACGTCTGCTTTCAGTTACCGTAACTAAGGATTTCTACATTACCAAGTGTGGTATTAACGAAGAAATAATCTTCTATATTAATGTGTTCCATATATAAGAATCACAAGCAAGTTATACAGCCGTGGACTATCCAATTTACTCGAAATTACGAACAATATATATGTCGTGGTGGTGCTTGTGGCGTTGGCGAGGCGAATTACTCTCGTAATACCCAATTAACGGCTTAAAACCAACTGCTTAGGAGAGAAGTGGTAAACTAAAATGAAAAAAGAAGAACGCACGCGCGTGATGATTAGAAGAATTACGCACCTATGTAAAGCAGAAATAATAACAACAAATCCTTCATCTCCACATCTGCTTCGTACTGTGATAAATCAGCTAAATGGTAAAATATGGCAGGCAAATTTATATTAAAAATATCTTATAGCTGATTTTTCACCTCCTCTTTTTGTATATATGACAGGGCAAAATTGCAATTAACAACGTAATCTCTATCCTTTATGAAAGCTTAGTCCAAAAGTTAAAATATGCAAAAAAAAAGTCATCAAAATATTGAGTAGCGTATCTCTATGTGCGTCAACCAGAGATGTAATATAATCGCTTGGAATTCCAATTATTGGCTTACGCTTCGGTGACCTTTTTGTTCTGGCATATCAATATGGAGCACATGGGCATAATCCTGCTACAACTCGCTTCTCGTCTCTTCTGCCATATCAGAACACCTTCATTAACACTGACATGTGTCAATTAGTAACTCGGATGACAATCAGATATGCAAACAATGAAAAATATGTTCCATAAAAATAATAAATATATACAATGGATTGACAGCGTTGAAAGAGAGTAAATCCCCATATTCATGTGGATTACTACTAAATGTCACACACGAACACAAAATAGCTCGTGGTATTTGTTGATACTAATTCAATTCAGGGGTTTGGGATATCTTAAACATGAACCCCGCGTACTTGGGGGTGTGTAAAATTTGTCTGAGGATCTGTGTTTCTCTAGTGACTGTAGTAGTGTTTGTAACTGTTAATATTAGGGTTGGGAGTGCGGCAGGTGGCAAGGCTTTGAAGTACATAACTCTTCCGTAATTTTCCTGAAGGGATTGTGGATAAACTTGGAGGAAAAAACCCTTAGGATTGCCGCTGTCTGCGCCATGATTCAAAACTGCGATCTGCGGATGTGTTGCATCTACCTTTCGCGGTCGTCGTGCTGAGTGATTTGATGTGCGAAGCTAAGACGCGAGGTACACTGAAGAGCCTAATAATAATAACAGCAATAATAATATTATTAATAATTCCTAGTGAATGAGTGATAATGAACTCTATATTTTGTATATACATGATATGTATGTATTATAGTTTGTATTATAGTTTTTATGTATTGTTGTAAAGCACTTGGTTTAACCCGTGTTTTAGAGTAACCCATGTTTGTAATGGGAAATTGAATAAATAATAATAACAGTGATAAAACGAAAATACACAACATACAGTATATGAGTTCCGACAAATGGTTACAAGCTATCATAATTTTACAGTGTAATTTCAGCCCAGGAGACAGAAGCACGAAAGAAGGCACTGATCGATGGACTCATGAAATACTGGGAGAATGTCAAGTCCGGTAGAGAAACAATGAAATTTACGGTAAATATGCAACCCATACAGGCTCAATTCAAATGTAATATAATAACAATAATAATAATTATGAGAATAATATTAATAATAAACAATAAGCAAGAAGCAATCCATTCCACCGAAAAACTTCATGGAATAGCAGCAAAAGCTGGACTCAAAATTTTGTATTAAAAGACTAAATACATGGAGAGAACTATATCAGAATTAAACAACCAACCTTTAATCACAAAATGTGGAAATATCTTGCAAGTAGATACGCATATTCAGGTATTCAGGAGTCAATATTCTGTCAGGAGGATTCAATCACAAAGCAAACTACCACTATATATAATTGATTGCAGCCAATGGCCATACAAGGAAATAATGATTATAAAATTATACGAAATCTTTTCAGGTATTTTGAGCGTAATTAAATAATGACTTTCATCGATTTTATAATACTGTATGTGATATTTGTCACCACACAGTTCACCTACACATAAGTCACAAGGAACACGAAATTTCTTATTGAGACATATTCCGTGGTGAAATCCATGACAATGGAATTAAAACATTGCGTCCTGGTCCGTTTAAATCCATTTTTTGAGCATATTGGTGCACGAAAAACCAATAGCCAACATTTTTTATAAAGTAGAATAATTCTGCCTTTAATTGTTTTAATTCCATTGAAAAAGGAGGCAAGGTTCCTCTCGAAATGTCTGGTATTTATATTTTATTTTCACACAGCAATAGCCAAAAAACATGAATAATGTAAAGAGCAATCCGGGCCGTGGAAGCCTTAATCTACACATTCATATACGTTTTATGAAAATTAAAAAAAACCTAACTATTTGAATTTTTCTTTTAGTGGTTAACTAGAATATAAATAAAGGTTTTGGCATCAAAATCGTAAAATTAAAGAGTAAATGATGTCCACAACATTATTTCATAAACCAAAATTGAAATTGTACTATGAGGTCACCTAGCAACTTCCACTCTGAATTTACTTAAATATTTCTTTCACATAACTAATTATATTAGTGTTTTTGACGTTCCCTACTAAATTTATTAGTTTGTCAATACTGTATTGCACCGATAAATATCACACACATTTATTGAAAGATGAAAAAATTTAAAAATATTGTCTTCCATTTCATTATTATCGGGTTTATAATGGAGACATATTTTTTCACAGATATAGTACAGGGAATTTTAATTTAATGATCTTTAATTTAAGAATTTGATGAGGTTGATAGGTGATTATTGACGTATTGATGTTTGAATCTGTAAAATACACAATTCTAGGTTAACGAGTAAGTAAAATAAAAATGATCTGCATTATGATAGACACGTGCGTCCTGATCCGTTAAAATAAATTTTCTGAGCATATTTGTGCACAAAAATCCAATAGCTTACATTTTTATAAAGTAGAAGAATTATGCATTCAACTGGAAACAAAAAATAACGTGAAAATTTCTTCCGAATACGCAATGTCAAACCTAGGCCTATAAGAACACCTTCAATAAGATAAACGATTTTAGAAATACTGGATTATATTCGTAAACACCTCGTTATTTCACAGACCTTATCATACTTCCTAACAGGAGGAGGCGAATGCCAGACAGGATGTGGGCTTGAGAGGATTTGTGAGCAACGTCCTTGCGTCTAAGGAGCGAGAATTCAACATGAATAGGATTTACATATTAGTGTCGTGCTGGGTAAAGCTGAGACAATGTGGAGGAGATTATTTCCTGGAATAACAGTGCATTGTTCCATTACTGCATGTCTGCTTTCTTTTCCATTAGGAATTATTATCCAATGCACTGTAAGCTGATGATGATGATGATAATTGTTGTTTTAAGGGGCCTAACATCTAGGCACTGTAAGCACACCGTATTCAGCCTGCATCTTGAAGCTTGAAATATCTGGCCAAACGATTTCTTAAATGTGTCATTTTTTGACGAGGGTCAACAAAAACTATTGTAATTCGTGTGACGTCAACGATTATTTTCATTATCTTGGGCAAGTGTTTTCTCGAATTCTTAAATTTTTGGCTATGTAATTTGGGAGAAGTTACTAATTAACTCCGTCTTCTCAAAGTATGAGTAAATCCTATCTAATAATTAGCGCTCTTGTGATATAAAATAGCCTAATGTTATTACAATTGAACTGAGGTTATGGGACTCCGGGATGTCCTATAAATCTATTGCCCACGCTAATTTGCAACATTTTATTTACTGTTTTTTTCTGGAACTATTTACAGGAACCAATATAATTTTTTTCTGGGATGTACTCGAAGACCCTCTTATTATTTTAACACAGGTCTTAGAAAATAAATGTATTTTTTATGAATCTTTTTATAAATTTAACAGCAGCTTAACCCTTTACAGGGCAGAAAATTATTACAGATATAACTTATTATTTATATTAATTGAAATAAACTTAAAATATTTTAAACTAACTTTAATTTTTATTATTACAGTGGTCTCTCGGTAATCCGGCAGCTATCGGACCAGAGCCCTGCCGGATTACCGAAAACGCCGGATTACTGGAAAATATCGAGAAAAACTAAGATATCATTTGAAAAGTTTTTTTTTGTAACAACTGCCAAAATAAACCGTTCTCGTCCACATTGTAAACTTGGTCAGGAGTTAAATCCATTTCTCGGATAACCTGTTTGAACCTTCAACAGCGCTTTCGTCACATGAAAGTTTCTCACCCGTTGTACTTAGCAGTCTAATTTCATAACGTTGTTTGAATTTCTGCAACCCTCCCTCGCTGGCTTGGAAATCATACTTTTTTGTAATTTTCCGGTAAAATTCCCTAGCCTTTCCTTTAAAGATTTCACCAGAAATTATGTAGGCTATGCCTACCACGTTCTTGTAAAAACCAATCATAGAGGCTATGGTCAACTTTAGGATTTTCACCAGTTTTCAATGTCTGTAGGTTACTTCTTAAATTTTCATTCGTCTTAAAAAAACGACCTTATTTTATCACTGTTTTTTCTTATGTCATGAACTGTAGCTCGACCAACACCGTATTCGTTAGCAACACTAGTTAACGTTTCGCCCTTTGCATGCCGCTTTAGGATTTCATGTTTATTTAACAAAGATAGAGTTTTATGTTTACGTTGATTTGTCGCTGCGTGGGAAACATTGTACAGTATTGGGGACGCATTATCAAATCAAGTGTTGAGCTCGTACTCGAATACAAAACGCCGGATTACTGGGAGTGTCGGAGAGCGGAGATGCCGGATTACAGAGGGAGTACTGTACTTGTTTCGTTTAAGAATTTTATGTTCATATTTATTTTAAATTTTTATAAGCTTGTACACTTTTATTATGTACATAAATCAATAAATAAATTTTTATAAGGTTATTTATATTTAATTTTACAATCATATTTAAAAAAATACTATCATATTTCTTTATTCATTTCTTTTCAATTTTAATTGTTTTTCATAAAAGAAACTTATCAATCACTTTAGATCAAGAAGATAAAGTAATAGTGTTTGGTTATCATAAATATTAACAATTTCAAAAGAAATTGCGATGATATTTGGCTGCATCTTTGACAATATAAATTGTCCATATAATAGGTGATTAATATACAGACCACTAACCTGGAAATGTTTAAAGAGCATTTCCATGTAGCAAAATTAAACTCTACAACATTTTGAAACTGGTCATGCTATAATATAACAACAATAAAGACAATTTATAAGGTGCGTTCAAAAAGTAACGAGCTGGAGGCTGTAATGCGCAAACCGGTGAAGACATCGGCTAATCGTGGCGTGTGTAACGAGGTGTGGTTCCGACCTGAGCGTGAAAGGTCACAGCCCGTCGCTAGAGGGCACGCGTGCACGTCACGTGACGATAGAAAGCGAGCAGCAGCATGCATCAGTTGTCCAACCAAGACCAAGACAGTAGGCCATTCGACATGCTTCCTAGTGTGGTGCACCCATTGGGCACACACTTTCCGCAAGTGCAGTCGTTCCTTCATGATGATGTGCACACTTCCGACGCGCAATCCGTCCACGGCGGCTATTGCGTTCACTGTCACTAGGCGGTCCTGGGTAATGAGTGAATCAACCAGCTGGACGTTGTCATCGGTAATGCAGGGGGTTGCCCCAGACCGGGCATCATCGGCTAACGACACCCGTCCTTCCCTGAAGCTCTTGTGCCACGCCTTGACCCTTCCAAGGGACATGCAGTGTTCGCCGTACACTTGTGACATTCAGCGATGAATGTCCGTTCCCCCTACTCCTTTCGCTGCCAGATACCGAACAACACCTCTGTGCTCTTCGTTTAACGCCTCCATGTCACTGTTTGCAATGCGACTGGCAACGTTGGACGATTGATGCATGCTGCTGGTCGCTTTGTATCGTCACGTGACGTGCACGCGTGCCCTCTAGCGACAGGCTGTGACATTCCACGCTGTGGTCGGAACCATACCTCGTTACACACGCCACGATTAGCCGATGTCTTCAGCGGTTTGCGCATTACAGCCTCCGACTCGTTACTTTTTGAACGCATCTTATACATATACAGTAGACATTTCAGCTTTGTATGTTGATATATTTCGAAGAAAGGAAAATTCTTATCTAGAAGAACATTTCAGCGATATATTCGAATCAAAGATATTTCCGGTTTTTAGAACAAGCCATCACCGTAGGATTCCTGTTCTTCCATTTAATGCACTAACATATATTTTGCCTTTGCTCCATAACCCTTTGGCCTAGCTTCTATCTCAGATTCTTTCATAAAAGTTTCTTTGAATCTGTCGTCCATTAGAAATTAAAAATAAAAGTGTAGTTTACTTTTGTGAGTTCACTACGAATAGTAGGACGCAAGATTGTGGAAAAATGAAAGGAAAGTACCCTCAGAAATGATACATGAATTAATGTGTGTACTGTTAGAAAATAAAACAGAACATCCCTGGCTTATTATGAAACAAAACCAATACTTTGAAAACTTTGACGTTATTGGAGATCTCGGAGCTCCTTCAGTTGATCAATAATGTGGCAATGTCTTATTTTGTATGTGTTATTTCATTCCTTTGTAAATACAATATACAGGGTGAACAAAAAATGCCGCACTTGGAGGTCGGCATGCGGTTCCTTGTCGAAATTCACGACAAAAGTTTATGTTGCAAAACCTAGTCCCGCCAATAAGTTTAACAGAAATGCGTGTTAAGAAACGAGGCTCTGGCAATGCTGTGGCTGCATGCAGCGTGACCAAGAACAGGTCGCAGGAACTCTGCGCTCTACCGGAGCTTTCTCTGTACATTCCGATGCACTGCAGGATGTGGCAGTGTTGCCAGCTTCTCGGTTTCATACCTGTGTTTTCAAACAGCACCCGATCCGATTTTCCTATAGGAACTTTTGTCTTGCAATTGGATGAGGAATCACATGCCCACCTCCAAGTGCGGCATTTTTTGTTCACCCTGTATTACAAAATATTCCTGTCTACGTAATAGGGTGTAAATTTCTTGAAAATTATCATTCCTAGACCAATGATTAAAAAAATTACTAATAGCTTTCCGTAACTAAGCTTGATATTCATGGGTGCCCTATTATGTACCATACTAAATTACTATATTTCTTTGTTTCATTAGCACTCAGCAAAAACATCTCTCCTCCTCAGTTGTCTTACAAACTCTGCATTTGATACCATATCTACGCATTATCATTCTCCTTTAGCGCCGTTAAAACATGAAGTCAAATCTACTGTACGCTGATTAGAAATTTGAATCTTCCTTAAGGGTTCCTAAAGAAACACAGATTCATCAGAAGAAATATGTATACACATTATTTATAATTGATTGATTTTATTTTCATGACTACACTGAGAGCTTCTTGATAGTTGCACCTTACATAAAATAGAATCTGAGTTATATACTTAGCAGGAAATAATATCGAAAAATTAGCCTGTTGAGCCGTCGGTTATAATCCCTCAAGTTGATCAGATGGGATCTATTCTTACAATTTCTATTTTACCGTAAGATTTTCCAGTTCCATATTAGTTTGGCATTTAGTTTGACGAAAAATACATCTGGAATGAGTTGATCTGTATTTAAGATAAGTTATTATTTCTATCTACACTCATGAAGGAAGAACTCCAAACACAACTTCTAGGCACTTCCACTACCCCTAGACTCAAATAGAGTTACACACACACCAACAACAACACATGTAATCCGACAAATCTTTTACTATTACGAGTATTTATAATTGTGTTCGATGGCTTAAATAATATGTTGTTGTAGATTATAGAAATATGAAAAAAAATATGATGGTTATATATTGCTATTGAATCCGTATTGACAGTTTAATGTGTATTATGCGTCTTCCGCCAGCCAACCGAGCTTGGGTCGCAGGGTTGCGCGAGGTGGAGACGAGCTATCCAGGGTCATTAAAGTCCATTTAGTCCCTAACTTTCATCAACGAGGGTGTGTAGTGTCAGCGCACAGATAAGAAGGTAGGATAAACAACAGCTGCAAGATTTAATCAAAGAAGCACACAATGTTCTTTTATATCTTGGGAATCTGGATGACCTCACGTCACCAGTTAAAGGTTAGAACTTATCTATTCAAAGACCATTCGAAAAATGTTCTCCCTTAGCTGACAGACAGACATCGTTATTATGTCACTATTCCTGCAGCCCCCCCCCCCCCTAATGCGTGTTTACTGTAATTAATCGAAGCACGGACCTAAGCCCGTTTGTTGTTCAATTGGGGGTTAATTTAACATTCAAAGTGTACAGATCAATTACCCGTACTCTATTGGAGTTGGAGAACAATACACGGCAGCAGATATCCCCCACAACAGAAGGGAATTACAACGTGTAAAAGCTAATTTATTTACACGGTACAAAGCCTGTCTGTCAGTTGAAGGAGAACATTTTCAGCATCTTCTGTGAAAAGGTAAGTTCTTTAGTCATGATTTTCTGGTGAATTTACCATTCATTAATGTACTTTGTTACGGTTTCCACCTGCGCACAATCCGCGGTGCGAGCTCAGTTGGCTGGCGGAAAGCGCGCGCGCCCGGCAGCCGGTTGCCCGTCCCGCCCCAGCAAAAGATTCACCCTGTATAATCAGATTCCATATCAATACTAAAATATGAGAGTTATTTCAAATGAGAGGAGTAGGGCCTACGGTCTATACTACGAATGAACAATTTGCCAGTTCCTGTGGTAATAGCTACCTTTGCAGGGATCTTTTTAGTATTAATTTAACGTAAACTTAGTGGTTAATATACAGATTATAGAAATACCAATTCACAAAAAAGTGATCCATTTTATGTTGCATATTATAGGGAATTGATTTTTTAAATTGCATTAAGCTACTATGTGCCTCCGTGGCTTAGGCGGCAGCACGCCGGCCTCTCACCGCTGGGTCTGTGGTTCAAATCCCGGTCACCCCATGTGCGATTTGTGCTGGGCAAAACGGAGGCAGACAGGTTTTTCTCCGGGTACTCCGGTTTTCCCTGTCAACATTTCATTCAAGCAACACTCTCCACTATCATTTCATTTCATCTGTCATTCATTTAATCATTGCCCCAGAGGAGTGCGTCAGGCCTCGGCAGCCGGCACAGTTAATATCGGCACCGCTAGATGGGGGCTTCATTCATTCCATTCCTGACCCGGTCGGAGACTGGATGCAGACTGTGGATTTTCATTTTCATTAAGCTACTGTAAAAAGTAAAAATTAATTCACATTTTAATAAAATCATCTTTGTGTGGTGCTCAAGGATTCATCATGTGACATGATTCTGTACGTTTATGCATAGTCCTACTGCTGATTTATATTTTTGGTATCAGCCTGTCCTGAAACAATCCTAAGGATGACCTGATAACCAACATCTCGTCAAACAGAACTAACCCACTTCTAATTGATTTAGGTTCAATAAACAATTCAACCAGACCGATCACACAAGGCTGGTTTGTGCTGTTCATTGGGTTCGCACATGGAGTGTGAGCGAAGCGGGAGTGAGCGTCCATGCGTGTTCGGCGCCACCTGGAGAGGACGCCGCCAGGTGACGCGTGCCTAGACAGATAAACATATGGAACCAATATATCAAACTTTTGATGGCAGTGGTACATGCCTGCAGTTTCCTCCCACATGCTGGCTGGTAGTCAGCTGTTTGCCTTGTACCTGACATACTTTCAAAAACAGAGAGACTTTTTACACCATATGGGAATTATATGTGTGTTGAAGAAGAATATTTTAAGGCTAAAATGGATATTGTTATACTGTACTGTAATAATAAGGATTTCTTGAAAAATGGGTACATTGAACATTAATAGTTGCATCTTTAAGGTTTGAAAGGATCTCAATTTGAGAAATTAGCTGCTAATGCCTGTAAACGTGTAGGAAATAATAATATTAAGAGCAAATTGAAGTGAATCATGGGAATATCAAGCGGGTTGTGAAATTTAAGTATCTTGGGGAATGGATAGACCCTACAATGTCCGAAAACGAGGCTTTTGCGTCACGCTGGAATAAAATTGAACTGGCTTACCATCTAACTAAGAATGTGTACAACAAAAGATCTATATCCCTGAATGCAAAACTGAAGCACTACTGCACGGTCATCCGGCCAGAAGCTTTGTATGCAGCGGAATGTCTCTCCATGAATAGAAAAGGCATAATGGAAAAACTGGAGACCAAGGAAAGGAAGATATTGAGGAAAATCCTGGGTCCAGTCAAAGAACACGGCGAGTTCCGAAGACGCCACAACCACGAGTTGTTCACTCACGTAGAGAAAATAACGGACGTGATGAGGAAAAGGAGGATTTCTTTTTGTGGACATATAACCCGAATGAAATCAACACGGCTATCCAACAGAATTTTTCTTTTCTCCGTGAGAAAATGACAAAGGGGGCCTGGTTCATTGAAGTAAAGAAAGATCTGTTGGAGACTGGGATTACACGTGAAGATATTCAGGAGCGTGGCCCACTTAGGGATGAACTTCAGAAACATCGGAGTTTTCAACTTAAGCCGAAGCTAAAAACCGAGAAGGCGTGGACGACAGAGAGAAAGGTGCAACATCGATTGCGAATGAAGGAGTACTGGGCCAACATTAAAATGCAGAAAAAACTTTGACATGACGTGGTCCTTAGTTGGCCGTAACGAAGGAATAAGAAGATTAAGAGCAAATCACGTATGCGTTCGTATACCATTCATCCGATTGCGATGAAAGTTTGGTGAGTTGTTGTGTATACTCCTGCAAAGATTTATTACTTAGTAATTCCATTTTACAATAGGTAGCGCTCGAGTAGATTCAACAAATGAGTGACGGCACGCGAATCGTTTCAACAAAGACCCGTACGCGGTCATAAACCATTCATACGATTGCAAATAAACTTTGGTAAGTTGATGTGTACACTCCTGAAAAGGTTAATGAATTAGTAAATCCATTTTTCAATAGGTGGCGCACGAGTAGATTCAACAAATGAGTGACGTTGCACGAATTGTTTCAACAATGTCCCGTAGGCGTTCATATAGCCTACCATTCATACGATTGCGATGAAATTTTAGTGAGTTGTTGTGCACGCTCACACGAATGTTTCTGAATTAATATGTTAAAATGGGTGAAACATTGAGATGAACGAGATTCGACGCTGATTTGATTGAGAGTTTAGGCAATTGTCATATATCATTTATAGCCGCAATTGTTGCATTGAGCCCATCACTGACGTGGATAGTGAAAACAGTCTCGGTGGGCAGAAGCGTGATGCCTAGGTAAAATAATGCACTATTGATTTACTACATCCTTGGAAATCTTCCTCTAAAGCACTGTTTGTCATGTCTATGGTCATAGTAACACACACAGACATACCAGTACGAGATGTAGAACCCATAGTAATGTCTCACGTGAATAGGAGTACGTAATGTAGGCCTACACTCGGAATTTTTAAAAATCTCATCAATAATTTTAAATAACACCAACGGAAACGAAAACAAACAAAAAAACTCAAATGAAATACAATGCAACACAAATATGAAATAAAGTTAAATCAAATTACTTTTGTACGAACATCACAACAAAGAAAAACTACACTGGAGTTTGAGGGCAAGAAATGAATCTGGAGGGAGTGCTAGGGGTGTACAATTAAACTGGTACCTTTAAAACCCCACAACAATGATTCAGGGTTAATATACTGTATCAGTTATCAGACATTCTACACTTCCATGTATTCAGTGCTGAAATAATCGCGATGTCGCAAGCTCCGTAGCGAAATAACACACACACAAAACATTAAGAACCAACAGTTGATGTATGTGTTGAATTTGTCCGATAACCTGTCTCATTGCGACAGCTGTAGGGGTGTGTGTACATTTTAATTAAGGATAGACATTTGGAGGAGATGGTCGTGAACTTAATTTAGGAACTGTTCCAGCATTTGTGTGGAGTAAAAGAGGGAAACTACGAAATAACTTTATCGGCCAGGCCCACACACTCCAAGAGAATGTGTGCCACGGTTGGGTGGGCGCCACAAGTACACACAGAGAGGGCGTCTTCTCTCTTGAGCAAGTGGGAGTGCGTAGCAATCCCATGGCCGATCCGGAGTCGAGAGAGTACTACAACTTCCTTCCGGAGAGATAGGAAGGAAGATTTCCACACCTTGGTTGTCTCCTTGATGCAGCTCAGTTCGTTGGTCCGAGGCGTGGCTTGAGTCTTAATTCATACCTTGTGATCACATAAATCGTTTCTAAATCACATGTTGATATTTCGATTGGGTTACTAACGTTGGTGGTTGAAACTTGGTGTTTGTATTGCTGTTGCAGTGGCGTACGGTGAGATATAGCGCAAGGACGATCACGAAAAGAGTGCGAAAATGGAAAGGATAATGAGAAAATTTCAAAGCATGGCAACGAAAGTCAACATTAAAAGCTTACAGTATGTGGGTTGTAACATATTCTCTTTTGAAAACATGTGTGTGTAGATTATTCGTTTTATATTGACGCAACCAACCATCACTCTTAGTGGCCAGGCTTTTGTGTCGGTGGCCGTACCTGGATGTGGGTGGGTGTGGGAGGGGAGCCACGCATGTGGCATTCGCTGATAATTACATTATGGAGTGTGAGGGAGATGTACTGTGCGCCCCTACAGGTAATGTCGTGCAGAGAGTGAGACGGGGAGATGTGAAAAAGGTGCTGCAGACAGAGATAAACTGAGAGGACAGCTCCGGGATGTAATAATTGAAGGGGAAATATCGTATTTTGCTTTAGAATGTACTGCACACGTGTTGGCTTGCACATATATTGCTCGACGCATGAAAAGTGAACTCATTTAAAACAAGTAGTTCCGTGAAGAACTATACAGCCTATCTTCATATATCCTGCTCATGTTAATAGCCTCTATCGACATACAAAATTTCAGTTTAATTGCTGTAACAGATTCGTAGATATTGAGAACCGTCTAAATATTTCAGATGGTCGCCAGGTTGGATTTTTATTTTTGTACTATTAGATTAAGATTAGTGTACGTGTGGTAGTCAAACTTCAATCGCATGATTAGAACACAAGAAGTAAAAACGAGATGTTAAAATTACGCACAGCAGCCATCTTGTGATTATGCAAACAATTGAAATAAATTAGATGCCAGTGGATCAACATTAATTGTATAAGCATTTAACGTGCAACGTTTCACGGCACTCGGATAGTTAATTCGCGAGAAACGTCCATTTAAATATTTATACTTCGCGTCGCCGCCATGTTGGATTTGTGCTCACCAGGTTACTCAAAGTACTATAGGTTAAAAAATCTGTTTGGTTGCTGTTAAGGATTCATAGATATTGAGAACCGTCTAAATATTTCGGAAGCTCGCCATTTAGGATTGTTATATGTATAGGCCATAGAGTTATGTACCATTCAAGGACAATTATTGCCTAGGTTCATTATTCAAACTTTCACTTCGATCGCATGATTACGACACAAGAAATAAAAACATAATTTTAAAATTTGGCACAGCCGCCATCTTGAGGTTATGTAAACAATTGAATTAAATTAGATGGCAGTGCATTACAATCTGCAAAATCATTTACTGTACCACATTTCACTGCGCTCAGAGAGTTAAATCACGAGAAAAGTCTATTAAAATATTTCAAATTCGCTTGGTCACCATGTTCGTTTTGTACTTTACAGGTTTTTGAAATATACATAGGTAAACTTGTATCAGTACCGTTTATCACCCTACAAAATTGCAGGGTGATATCAGTAATAGTTTCGGAGATATAGAATGTCAGTGAAATATTTCGCACAGCCGCCATTTTGAGGTTATGTATACAATTGAACTAAATTAGACTCCAGTGCTTTACAATGTGTATAAACAATTGCTGTACCCAGTTTCATTACGTTTGGGTAGTTAAATCGCGAGAAAAGTCTATTTAAAAGTCTCAACTTCGCTTGGACGCCATGTTGGCTGTGTAGTCACCAGGTTTTTGAAAGTCTCATAGGTGAACTTCTAGTAGTGCCCTTTATCACCGTACACAATTTCAGGGCGATATCCGTAATAGTTTCGGAGATATTGAATGCTAGTGAAATATTTCGCACAGCCGCCATGTTGGATTGGTGAGACGTAACAAAATGTGAAGGGCACGGTCGAGGTCGCCGGGAATAGCGCCATGAACTTACCGAGTTTCATTGAAATCGCTCCAGCCGTTTAGATTTTATTAGGGGGGGGGGACACACACACCTCACACACACACACACACGGACAAAAGGTGATCTCATACGCCTATTTTTTGAAAATTGAAAATAGGCTAAAAAGGTTGATTATATTCTAATATCAGCTTGGTGTATGGTGTCAACGACAATGAGTGTGTGCAAGGCATTATCTTTAATGTGTTGTCATTTTCAATTAATTTGAGTGTTGCAACAACAATTTCTTTACACAGAAATGGTACCTCAATTACAGAAACGGTCGGCCCTTAAATAAACCCCAAACTCTGTTATAAATATATAATAGAATATTGCGGCCATCACAAGGACACAGCACTACAATTAATTCATATGCCTACATGGTACCACTCCCTTTTTTGTTGTGTTGATTCAGTGTTGAGCTTTGCGACATCGTGGTCATGTACTTGTGTGTGTGATTAGCTGTGTGATCGTGATGGCTAAGTTAGTGTGTGTACTTTTAATTTGTTTGAGGAATGGGAAGGAGGCGGCCTTGGTATTTATTTCGGCACTATCTTGGCATTCGCTTGGAGTGGAAACCTACGGAAAACACTTCCAGTATGGCTGAGGTACGAATCGAATCCAACTCTTCACATTTTTGCCTCAGGAAGCTGAGCGTACCCCGTGTACCTGAAAGTGGGTTTCCACTTCTAATCCATGCAAATGCCGGGATGGTACCTAACTGAAGGCCACGGCCGCTTCCTTACAAAATTCTACCTAAATTGCAATAATTATACACAACAGTACAGAGTTCACAGTGGCACATGTTACCAGACAAATTCTCCACATACCTTAATACACGGGGCTATATGACCACGATATCGCAAAAGCTATAAAGAATCAATAACTACAACATTTCTCGAAAATTAAGTTATTTAATTCCGAAAAGTCGCATATACTGTAGATTGTATAAGTATATATCGTGAGATACAGGTGCATGTTCTTCAGTAAGAGCTGTAATTAATTATTTTGAAATATTTAAAATGAATTACTGTTATGTTTTTACAGCCGTTTCTAGTCACCGAAAACTGAAAAGAAAAAATTATTTTCAGCCCCTAGCTGTCACTAAATAACTAATGTATGTTTCTTGTGAGACTATTTCACAGATAATACTTGGAAAATAACAGTCATGTATCTCCAACAGTTGTTGAGAAAAGTTCAGCTGAAACTTACAATGTATAGTTTAAAAATATCTATTTTCTATTTTTCAAAGTAAGGTAACACTATTTTTTATAAATATATTAAGACATCTAATAAGGTCACCGTTAAGGGGATTTGCTATTTGACCAAATAGCAGTCAGACAGCAGTCATTCGAGCTGAAGGACATGAGAGAGTGGCTGGTATTCAGGAAGGTGTAAGGCAAGGCTGCAACTTATCATCCATACTTCTCAATCTTTACATTGAACAAGCAATGAAGGAAATTGGAGAAAAATGTAAGGTGGTAGTGAAGATTCAAGGAGAAATAATTTAAACTCGGAGATTTGCTGATGACATCGTCATCTTGGCCGAAACGCCTGAGGATTTGAATGAGTTTTTGAATGGTATGGACTGCGTCTTACGGAATGAATACATGAAGAAAATTAATAAAGGTAAAACAAAAATACTGGAATGCAGCCGAAATAAATCAGAAACCTCTATGGACATCAAATTGGCAGGTGAAAAGCTGAAGGAAGTAGGAGACTTTTGTTACTTAGGAAGCAAAATAACCAGTGATGGACGAAGCAAAGAGGATATAAAAAGTAGGTTGGCTCAGGCAAGGAAAGCCTCTCTACAAAAAAGGAATCTGTTGACGTCGAATATAGATTTCGGTATTAGAAAGTCCTTTTTGAAAGCCTTTGTCTGGAGCGTGGCGCTCTATGGAAGTGAAACATGGACTATTGGTGCAGCAAAAAAGAGGAGAATTGAAGCATTTGAAATGTGGTGTTACAGGAGAATGATGAAGATCAGATGGGTAGATAGGGTGACAAACGAAGAGGTATTAAGACGAGTGAGAGAGGAGAGATGTTTCTGGCGACTGATAATGAAGAGAAGAGATAGGTTAGTAGGACACATACTAAGACACCCAGGAATAGGTAGCTTAGTTATGGAAGGAAGGGTTGAGGACAAGAACTGTAGGGGTAGACCAAGGTTAGAATATGTTAAACAGATTGCTTCGGATGTAGGGTGTGGTAGCAATGTAGAGATGAAACGATTAGCTCAAGACAGGGAGCCATGGAGACCTGCATCAAACCAGTCAAATGACTGAAGACTCAAACACACACAAGAATTTGGATATGTATTTTAGGAATTGTTCACGAGATTTCTCCCTGTAAAGTCGTCCACCAGCCCTTAAACTACGTGAAAGTTATTTAATTACACGTGCCCGAAGTCTCGTGTACTTATTTAATTAGTGAAACATAGCTTCTATTTCAAATAGCAGTATATGCAATCAACAGACTTTGACAAAATATTCCCATAGTCAAACATCTAAGGCCTATAAGTAATTGCAATAACTGAAAATAGCTCAAAAATTTAAACTTTCAGTAGGCCTATAGCTTGCCACGGTGGGTGAGTGGATAGCGTGTCGGTCTACTAACCCCAAGATTGCAGGTTCGCCCCTGGCCGTGGTATGTGATTTTTGAAAGGCGGCAAAAATACGACACGCATGTCATACGATGCTGGCATGTCAAAGAACCCATTTGAATTCAGTAGGCCGAGTTCATAATGGCAAAATTAATCTCGGGAGTTTTCGCCAACACAAAGTTCCTCATTTCTCTACTAGAAAGCGCTATAGTGTTCAAGGAGCTTAGATATCCAACCTCTTTGACTTTCATAGTGATTCAAGGAACAACGAAATTCGACATGCAAGCTACTCATTCGGTGTCAAATTACAAAGCTTGCACCCGGCACCCGAGGCCATACGATATTATTATTATTATTATTATTATTATTATTATTATTATTATTATTAGTATTAGTAGTAGTAGTAGGCCTATAACAAGAACATTTCTAATATTGGTCATATTAATGATTAGCTGCCAATAATTACCAAAATAATGCAATTCGGTATTCTTTCAATTAGGCAACATATTTAAATACAACGAGTGATTGAGTCCCTGGCAATTAATTAATTAATTCCTTACCCCTCGAGTGATTATATGTCCCGCGGATACCCACATAGACACAGCTGCGGTATGTACTGTTTGAAATCATTTGTTTACCTGCAATATCTACACAACAGGAAATCAATACTAACCGATGATTCGTCCGCAAACAATTGTCTGGGGAGAGTCATTGTCTATCGCAGTTTGCAGGTAATGGGATGGGAGAGCCAGGACAAACGTTTTAACCTATGAATAAGGCCGTAAGCTGGGCTCTGATTTTCACATTACCGTGGTCGAGCACAGCTGTAATTCACATGTTTCAGGACGTCACATTATTACCATATTAAAAGGAGCACAGCTATGCAACCACTGTGCGTAGAAGGAAATAAATAAAACACAACACAAATTAATATAACTTACATTTTCAAATTTATTCCAAAAGGCAAAGCAATTAAATTATATTCATCTGTTCATTCAAATATTTTGAAACGTTCATTATGACGTCTTTTCTCATCTAAAACAATACCTATTTTGTGTTCCTCGTTACATTTATTGGTTTGGGATGTCGTGGACATCTGGATGTATCAGGATTAGGGCCTATATATAAATAGCAGTCCCGTGCGAGAAGTACGGCTGTACGCGACACTGTTCTTCCAGGGGCTATCGTCATGTTTATATGTTTAAAATCACTTTAAAAACACATAAATATATTTCCGTTGACTTTTCACGAAATGCAAGATTTTTCCTATACTATTGAGAGGATTTGGAAGATTTTGGTACAAACCACACCTTCCAACTCCCATTGGTTTAGGTGCTTGAGTTTTGTGAAACATACTCCTTAGCGTATTATATAATAATAAGATGGATTACAATGTTTATAATATACCCGTTCTCAATGTTGGGGATAATGTTTTTCCAAATTAGTTATCCTCCCAGCTCTTTCTCACTCATGAACTCTGCAAAGGATCATTCCTCTACCGTTGCAAGGTCTGTGCCTTGGAGCTGAGAACACTGTCAGCAGATACAACTGGGGTTGTGACAGGCTGATCACCCAGATGACCGCTAACTTGGGTGTAATTAAGGAAAGGTCAGGGAAGAGATTTTGGAAGGAAGTCGGCCATGTAACTGTTAAAAAGAACCGTCCCGGCATTTGCATGGTGGTGAAAATGGGAAACCATAAAAAACATTTCCAGGACGGCCGATGCAGGAATTGAACCCACGCTCTTCTGTTGCCAGAAAGGCACGAGGTAGAACGTTAGCCACCGTGGACGGACAAAATATAATACAAGGTAAAATTGATGTTTTGGCTGACCACTTCGTGGTGTAGGGGCTAGCATTCTTGGCTGTGATCCCTAAGGTCCAGGTTCGATTCCCGGCACTGTCAAGAAATTGAATTCTGGTCTATCTCAGCGATTCTGCAAAGGGTTTTGCGTGGTTTTCTACTTCTACTTCAGGCAAATGCCAGCATGGTTCTGAACTTAGGGCAACGGCTTCCTCTTTCTCAATCCTCACCTGAATTAAAATAGCACACACTAATATAGCGAAGGAGAAAGAACAAGGAACTAAAGGAGTAGGCCAAGTATAAAGAACCCGATGTTGTTGCGGAAGCTAAGACAAGAATGCTGAGATGGGATGGTCACGTGTATAGAAGAGAAGAGAGATCTGGACTGCGAGAAGTGTGTGAGAAAAAGCCAGACGGACGAAGACCTATAACCAAAAACGAGATGGAGAGACCAGGTAAACAAGGACAAGCGCGAGAGGAAGATGTCACTGACAGAGCGAGGTGGAGGAGGCTACTTGACGAGGCCAAGAACCGACTGCGGGTTGTGGAGACAGGAGAGTATGTAAGTAATATAGCCATCACAATAACGATGGTAAAGTTCAACACACGCCCCAGTACACGGGGCTAAATGATCACGATGTCCAAGTCCCTTAAATTAAACAACAACAACAACAACTGAAGTGGGAAACTATGCAAAGCTACTTCCAGGATGGCTGAGGTGGGAAGCAATCCCACCTCTTCTCAGATTTACCTCACGAAGTTGAGTGCACCCTGTCCCAGCCCTCAATCCAAAATTAAATTTCTTGGCACAGTCGGCAATCCAAACCGCTTTTCTCAGTTTTACCTGATGAGGATAAGTGCACCCCATCCCAACCCTCAATCCAAAATTAAATTTCTTGGCAGAGTCGGCAATCCAAACCGCTTTTCTCAGTTTTACGTGATGAGGATAAGTGCACCCCATCCCAGCCCTCATTCCAAAGTTAAATTTCTTGGCAGAGTCGGCAATCCGAACCGCTTCTCACAGTTTTACCTCATGAGACTATGTGCACCCCATACCAACCTTCAATCCAAAATTAAATTTCTTGGCAGAGTCGGGAATGCGAACCCACCTGTTCTCAATTTTACCTCACGAAGCTGAGTGCACTCCGTCCGAGCACTCAAATCATTTTTTTTTGGCAGAGCCGGGAATTAAACCCGGATCTCCAGAGCGGCTGCCAAGAATGCTAGTCACTACACCAGGAGGTCGATAATCCTGTAACTTAGGTATTGTTTTACTTGCGTTACACTTTGACGAGTACTGTACACTTCTATGGATACCCTCCGACTATTGAACCTTGCTGCAATGTGACGAGAAACGAGCAACACTTGCACCTTCCAGGAGCTTACTCAGCTAAAGTTATCTGATATTTATATCTTGTTCGTGTAAGTGAATCATTACTCTGCAACGATCATCTTGATGCCATCTGAAACATAACAATCCCTGTTCACCTTGTAATTCACATTCTTTACGTTTTATACTGAATATTATGGATGAAATTCCTGATATTTCCCCGTTCCACGCCCTTAATCCTTACCCACATCGTGAAACTTGAACGATTTATAAATAGTACTGCTTCTCCACCTTTCGAACATAAAGGGGACCTGTGGCGAATAACAGCAATTCAGAGAAAGCTATGGCCGAAGTACACAGCACTATAACTTTAAAAATGAATGTGTTGTATATACAGCATGTTCATACGTTATTAGCGGCTTCGGTGGCGTAGTTGGTAGCATGATGAGCTTCTATACCCAAGGTCACGAGTTCAAACCCGGCCGAGGTCGTCGGATTTTTTAGGAGCGTTAAAAATTCCTCAGTATGCGAGCGGTCCCATGTCATAGATTTAAGTCATGAAATAGAACCTTCCACTAACTACACTTGTGTGGAGCCAAAATTTTTAGGTTAGAATTGATAACGCTCTATTAGTTACAACGTTCGCCGCCAATTGCTGACCGCGATGCCATCTAGTAGCCAAGTCCGCAAGCTAGATTTTGTGGACGGTAGCATTCGGTAGCAAAATTAGGAAGTACTTGAAATTGTTGTCTGCAGTCCTTACTTGAACTAAGACAGATAATACAGAATAATACAGCCATCACGGTTATGAGACAGATTCTACACACACCCAAAGTACAGGGGGCTACATGACCACGTTGTTTCAGCCCCTGAACGTAAGTACCAACCAACCAATCAATCAACCATACGTTATTACTTCTTTGCTCGAGTTCTATATTGTGCGAGACTTCATAATATCGCAATCGACTTAACTTCGTCGACCTCACGGTTAACCAGTAACTTTTGTTTTGTTTTTTTCGCTTAAGGGGTTGGCGCTTCGTGGTCATCAGCCCCTTGTACTTAACGGTCGTTCATTTTATATGTTTACAGCCTGCTCATTATCATTCCGGCAGCTACCGCAACAGCACTTCTATATCTAAGACTTGAACATTTGCCGTTGTAGGGGCGTGGTCACAATCCTTTTAAGGGGAAACATACAGCACATGGAGCCAAAACAATGACGATTGTAATATTATAAGATGTGCATATCGTAGATTTTGTAAAACAATTATATAATTTTCCTAGGAATCACATACATTTTGATATTAGAAGCAAAGCATTATATTTTCAAAATTCAACTTTAACTATTTTCATCCATTTTTCAAAATTTGTTTTTTGTTTTTTTACTGACCTTCACCGTTTCCCTCATATCTGCCGTGTTTATGGGAATTTTTGGACTTTTTGTTTTTGAGAGTGGGTATTAATCCTTCAGCTACAAAATGAAAGTCACTCGAATCTTTTTTACTTATTAGTCTTTCTATGAATCGTTGAACATATGTTTTGAGTTTGTTCAGAATACAAATGAAATAATATCGTTTAATTATAAGGCGCGTTCAAAAAGTAACGAGCCGGAGGCTGTAATGCGCAAACTGGTGACGACATCAGCTAATCGTGGCGTGTGTAACGAGGTGTGGTTCCGACCAGAGCGTCGAAGGTCACAGCCCGTCGCTAGAGGGCAAGCGTGCACGTCACGTGACGATACAAAGCGAGCAGCAGCATGCATCAATCGTCCAACCAAGACCAAGACAGTAGGCCATTCGACATGCTTCCTGGTGTGATTGGAGACTGTGGGGCACCCATTGGGCACACACTTTCCGCAAGTG
The DNA here is from genome assembly GCA_946902985.2 of Meconema thalassinum. Classification (NCBI taxonomy): domain Eukaryota; kingdom Metazoa; phylum Arthropoda; class Insecta; order Orthoptera; family Tettigoniidae; genus Meconema; species Meconema thalassinum. The sequence goes on from OX336391.1 coordinate 649,912,096, forward strand.
AACTCGTTCCTTCATGATGGTGTGCACACTGCCGACGCTCAATCCGACCACGGCGGCTATGGCGTTCACTGTCACTCGGCGGTCCTGGGTAATGAGTGCATCAACCAGCTGGACGTTGTCATCGGTAATGCAGGAGGGTGCCCCAGACCGGGCATCATCGGCTATCGACACCCGTCCTTCCCTGAAGCGCTTGTGCCACGCCTTGACCCTTGCAAGGAACATGCAGTGTTCGCCGTACACGTGTGACATTCGGCGATGAATGTCCGTTCCCCCTACTCCTTTCGCTCTCAGAAACCGAACAACACGTCTTTGTTCTTCGTTCGACGCCTCCATGTCACTGTTTGCAATGCGACTGGCAGCGTTGGACGAAAAATCCCGTATGCGTTCATATGACATTCATCAGATTGCGATGAAACTTTGGTGAGTTGTTGTGCACGCTCCCTTGAATGTTTCTAAATTAGTAAATCCATTTTATGATAGCTTAGAGGTGGTTTACGGAAATTGAAAACATATTGTGTATCCAAAAGCACTTCAAGAAGCTAAATTTCAACGTCATCTTTTCTTTGATTGGCATTGCAACGCATGCTGGGTACAGCTTGTATTTTAATAAATTTATGTTACTATTTTATATTATATTAACATCGGCCACGGTGTGCCTCGCTAGCTTCGGGGGATCATGGGTTCTAATACCACCTCGGCCGTCCTGAAAATGATCTTCGTGGTTTCCCATTTCCACCACCAAAGAAATGCCGGGGTAGTTCCTTTCAACAGGTGAATGGCAGACTTCCTTCCAAAATTCGTTACCTGGCCCTTCCTTAACCCTCCGTCAGCTGAAACCTAACTAATAACAAGGTAGGGTGCAACTAATATGGCAGATTAACCGTAGAAATATGTGATTATTTACATTATATCACCTAGAAACAGTCGCCCACTGGAATATGGCATTTCATTTAACTCTAGTATTTTTTTAAAATTGAAGAAAGGAAAATATCTAGTTGAAATTATAAAAAATATAAAATTCTCAATTTTTACTAAAATCAAAAAACAGACTAAAATTCTGCAACCAAATTGCACACAAGCTTCTCTATGGAGATATAAACAAGCTACCAATTGAAATAACTAAAACAAAGGAATAGGCCTACATATTCTAAACCAGATTGAAAAAGAAAGAAAAACATGGAAACATTGAAATCACTAATACTTAGTGAACGGGTACACTTAATCCGCTCACCACTGAATAGCGAAGGGCCCTGCAACAATGACGACTTTACCCTCACACAACTGGCGGGGAGAGCGGAAGCTATTGTGTCGCGCACACCGTTCATGGAAAAACCCCTGCCTGGGAGGGGAAACGTATTTCCTCCTAATCTCACAGATTAGGTGCGCCCGACGGAGGGTTAATTTGACCCAAGTTTAGTAGCAGTCGCCTGGGCGATAGGCCAGTCACCATCCCCAGTTGTATATGATCCCAAAGTATATTCAACTCCCAGACACCGTCATTGCAAAGGTAGAGGAATGATCCCTTGCATAGTCCGTGGGCGAAGCCGATCTGATAGGATAAGCAATTACAAACAACAAGTAGTTCCGTGAAGAACTATACAGCCTATTTTCATATATCCTACTTATGTTAATTGCCTCTATCAACATACAAAATTTCACTCTGATTTCTGAAATAGATTCGTAGATATTGAGAACCGACTAAATATTTCGGATGATCGCCATTTTGGATTGTTAAATGTTTGAGCCATAGAGTAATGTACCATTAAAGGGAAATGATTGCGTAGGTTCATTATTCAAACTTTCACTTCGATCGCATGACTACGACACAAGAAATAAAAACTTAATTTTAAAATTCGCACAGCCGCCATCTTGAGGTTATGTAAACAATTGAACTAAATTATATACCAGTGCATTACAATGTGTATAAACATTTCCTGTACCAAGTTTCATTGCGTTAGGATCATTAAATCGCGAGAAAGGTCTATTTAAAATGTTTCTACTTCGCTTGGCCACCATATTCGTTTTGTAGTTGACCGTCTTTTGAAAGTCTTATGGATGAACTTGCATTAGTGACCTTTATCTCCGTACAAAATTTCAGGGTGATAGCGCTAACAGTTTCAGAGGTATAGAATGCCGGTGAAATATTCGCACATCCGCCATCTTGAGGTTATGTAAACAATTGAACGGATTTCGATATCGGTGCATTACAATGTGCATAAACATATACTGTACCAATATAGATTGCGTTTGGTTGGTTAAATCGCGAGAAACATCTAATCAAAAGTCGCAACTTTGCTTGGCCGCCATGTTGGTTTTGTAGTTACCAGGTTTTCAGAAGTCACATAGGTGAACTTCTAGTAGTTCCCTTTATCACCGTAAAAAATTCCTGGGTGATATCGCGAATAGGTTCGGAGATATTGAATGCTGGTGAAATATTTCGCATAGCCGCCATGTTGTATTGGTGAGACGTAACAAAATATGAAGGGCATGGTCGGGGTCGCCCGGGATAGTGCTATGAACTTACCGAGTTTCATTGAAATCGCTCCAGCCGTTTAGATTTTATTAGGGGACACACACCCCATCACACACACACACGCACACACAGACACACGGACAAAAGGTGATCTCATAAGCCTATTTTTTTTTCATAAATGAAAATAGGCTAACTAAAAACTATATTAACCAGGAGTTGTTTTTTACTTTCCTCTTGTCTCTCCATTCTACTTCAAACAAATTATATGATGCGAAGCATTATCTAATGTATTCCCGACTAAAATATGGATGCATTTAAATTGCATTCAACCGTTTCCTATCCATGGAGGACCGGACAAACATACATCGTAAATTCAATCATTTCTACATAGGAGGATTTTTAAATGGATATACAAAATTCAGCTTTTGTTTAAATACTTGAAACGTACGTGAATGCATTCAATAACTTATACAGAATGAGTGAAATATGACTAGAAAACCAAGATCATACGATTCCCAAGGTCAGGAAACACTGGAGGACGTAAAAAATTAATTCCTAATACCTAAATATACAGTATATTCGATGTCAACAGATTCCTTTTTCGTAGAAAGGCTTTCCTTGTCTGAGCCAAACTTCTGTATATCCCCTTTGCATCGTCCATCATTGGTTATTTTGATTCCAAAGTAACAGAAGTCTCCTACTTCCTTTAGCTTTCCACCTGCCAATTTCATGTCCATGGAGGTTTCTGATTTATTTCGGCAGCATTCCAATATTTTTGTTTAGCAATATTGATTTTCACTGCTCTAACATACAATGCTTTTCAGTCGGTCAACAGATTGTTCCTAATTATATTAGATTAAGGGTACAAACATTTAATCACCCTAATCCAAAATAATTATTACATGAAATAATAATCGATTAACGGTATTTAATTTGATGAAATGTTTCGACCATCATCTGATCATCATCAGGTCATTTTCACTTAGGCCTTGGTTATGTTTGGCGGGTATGTATTGCACTTACGGGCAGCACTTCCTTCTTTGATATACTGTAAAACAGAGTAATAGGACGTATGATTAGCCTGGTTGACATATAACTAAATAACTTAACCATTTTTGTAACTAAACAACGCACCATTATAATAACCTATATTTTTAGCCTATTTTTCACATTTTGCAAAAATGAGGAAAAAGTAGACTTATGAGATCGGAAAAATGTGTGTCTGTCTGTCTGTCTGTCCATCTGTCTGTCTGTCTGTCTGTCTGTCTGTCTGTCTGTCTGTCCTTCTGTCTGTCTGTCTGTGTGTTTGTCCCCCCCCCTATCAACTCCTAAACGGCTGGAGCAATCAAAACAAAATTTGGTAAGAGTAATTAATGATCTATACCTGAATATCTCACGGTCATATTTGAAAATGATGTCAATGCTACCAACTGCTGAAAAATCGCAATTGAAATTTGAGCTCCATGTTGGATATCTTGGTAGGTATGAACGGGAGCTATTTCAAAATTGGCACACGTATAGATAATAATATTGCAGTTTAACTTCCAGGAGGCCATACATGGCAGTGTTGCCAAAATGATTATAAGCCTGCTGATAGGTCCAATTTTTAATGCATATAACTTCTACACTATCAATTGGAATTCAACCAAATTTCGTGTGGGCTATGTGTACCTTAACAGATATGACTATGCCGATTCCTAATAGTAACCAGGGCTGCCAACTGATAATAAATGCTGTCTCTATTTTTGTTACAATAATTTCAATATATCAGAAAGTAGACAAGCCAACAGCTCTAAACTTTGCACACGTATAGTACCTGGCATTCTAGATTAATTTGGAGTAACTAATATAGGCCTACGCCAGTGCTGCCAACATGATTCTAAGCCTGCTGATAGGTCCAATTTTAAAATGCTTGTAACTCCTATACTAACTAATGGATTTCATTCAAAATTGACACAACAATAGATCATATTATTGCAGATTATTTCTGACCAATACATGTATGTCATTGTTGCCAATATGATTTTATCGCGCTCTTAGATCCAATGTTTAACTGCATGTAACGTCCATGCTATCCATTGGGCATCAGCCAAATTTTGTATTCTTTACCTTAAGAGATGGAACTAAGAATATATTCAGTCACCAGGGCTGCCAACTGTAGTTCTCTATTAGGTTACGTTATGCCAGGTATACAGTATCTCGAACTAATTAGAAATTTCGATATTACCAACTTAATTTCGTCATTCTTCTAGATAGATTCATGTAGATTAATCATTGGCCTGAATCTTAATTTTAAGAAAAGTATGCTCTTTAGTTCGTACGGAACTTCTTTTTTTTAACGTTTTAGGCGCCTCCTGAACACGGATATTGTATTGTCCTAGGTACTTTGTCACTACATACATACCCTGCTTATACCTAAAATTTGATTAGACAAAGCAGCCAGCATGACCAAAGTAAATATTTAACTAAAGAAAAGATTTCTCATTAAACATGTATTGCTGTATTAACTAGGCAGGGTTATGAGACCTGGAGTAGTTGGCAAGTGTGGCTTGGGCATGAAGCACGGCGTTCGCGTCGAGACGGCGTCTACCGCTATAAAGTCTTTGTATGCTAGTAACTGGGGTGCTGCCACCCCCACCCCAACCCCCACCAACCCCTCGCCACTGCAGGCTCAGTCGTAAATGCACCTAGAAGGAGTTCCGGTGATTTCAGCTCGAAACATAAAAGCATAGAGGAGTAAAAAGCGGGTGTTGAATTCAGTGGGAGGGGGTTGGAAATATCTTCATTGTAAGACCACTCCTCCTGTGGTGTTCACAGCGATTAAGTGAATAGAACTTCACTCGACTTATGTATCAACATTACATATGATGTGTAGAATTGCAGTCCAATGGTACAACTTCAGCACATAGATATCCAGGAAACATTAAGTGTATAATGGAGAAATGTTTACTACCTGTAAATATACTCTTAGTACAAGTAATAATAACATAAGTAGTCGATTTGTTCCCCTTCAACGTCCTTGCAGATAAATACCAGATATCTTCCAGTATTAACGAAGAAAGTGATTTATACATTAATAAATAAAATCAAATATCGAACCCAGGATCTCCTATGTAACAGGCAATCGTGCTATCCCTACAACATGTGGCCGGAACAAAACAAGACAAATAAATAGCAAAACCAGAATCAATATTCGTTGGAGAACTTTGATTTATAATATAAAATAGTAAAAGGTAAAAAAGTAAAGAGTAATATAGTTAAAAATTAATAAATTAATAAAGTAAGAAATGTAAAAGAATGTTTTAAAAAATGTAAAACATAAAAATGTAACAACGTAAAAATGAAAAATGAGAAATAAAAATAAAAGGTAGAAAGTAGAAAATAGAAAATAAATAATAAAGAATGAAAATTAAAAATGAAAAACAAAAAATACATAATTTAAAACATCTCACTCCACAGAAGCAGGGTCCACTATTTTGCTAAGTCTCCTCCACTTCAGTCTGTCATTGGCATCTTTCGGTTTTAAGCCGACATTGTGGATGTAGTCCTTGATATTGTCCGTCGACCGCTTTGCTGGTCTTGCACGTGGTCGCATTCCGCCTGGGTCAACTTGGAGAGCTGTTTTAGCGACTGAGAAAAATAAAGAATAAAAAATAAAACATAAAGAAATAAAAAAATATAAAAATAAAAAATAACATAAGTACTGAACCCGAGGAGGTTATGCTGACTGGAATCGAACGTGGTTCTCAGAGACTGTGATCTCAGTATAAAGGTTCCACCAGGGAACGAACCAGAGATCTGTAGAGGCAGTTTCATGGTAAAAACCCCTCGAAAGAAGTGTATATTTAATCACTGGTGTGATTTTTGGTGCAATGACATTATTTATTAAAATAATGCAGGGAATAATGAGCAGATTACAGCATTATTAGACTACTTGGTGTAGGCTATACGAGGCTTGAAGCACGGAGAGGACAGAGTTGACATTTTACAAATTAGCCCAGGATTGTGGGAGGGGCCCAGTGGAGCCATGTCCATCTCTGTGACCCCATTCTGTCGTCTGGAGCAGGGTGGAGGCCTGAATAATGACCCAGTTATTCCCCGACGGAGAATAGATTTGAGGAGGGGGAGGAGAGATGCCCAGGAAAATCATTGATTACTCGTGATTGGAGTAACGAATTGAGTTGAGAGTTGCTCACAGGTGAATCTTTTGGCAGGAGGCTAATTTTAGAGCCTTTTACCTGCGAAATTGACGCATATTTAACGAAGTGCGGAAGGACTGTAAGACTACCATTGTTCGCGGATAGATTTGAGAATGTTGCCGGGGAATACCCGTAAGATAGCGTCCCACGCTATGGAGAAAGGAATTAATATTAATTAATTGGACGAGCGATTCCTTTGCACGCAGATAGTTTTGGGATCTGTGAAGAGAGAGGAACCCGATGATCATGGTTCGGAGACCAGAATCATGCTGGGAGAGGAGCCAAGATTACGCGGGAAGATTTCGCCCTACTTTCCGTGGGAATCCGATATAAGGGAGTAGACCCTTGGAGGAGCGCTCAGTCGCAGTTCAGTCAAGCTCAGTCAAGCTCAGTCTCAGCTCAGTTCAAGCTCAGTCTACGCGCAGTCTTCACGCTCAGTTTACGTTAGAAGTTACCCAGTTGTAGCACAGTTGCAGTAAGTTGCAATCAGTATGCAGCAAGTACGAGGGCAGTACGAGACAGTATATAAGCAGTCTACAGCAGTCTTCAAGTAAGTTACGGGCAATCTTCAAGTGAATCTTCAGTCAGTTACAGCCATTTTGAAGCAAGTTCGTCAAGGCAGAACGCATGGCGGTTCTACTCAAAATAGACGCCAAACAAAGACTGGTACATGTAAATGAAGCATTTTATAAGCTTTTATGAATAATAGTCGTGCCATAGGCATAATCAGCAGTACGAGCTATGCCGTGTTCAGTTACGAAGCACCGTATAAGACTAATGGCAGAACTATTGTAAATAATTATTTGTGTAAAGTATTGGACAGTGTTAAGCGCAATGTGTAAAGTATTGACTGATCGTATATGTGTAATTACGATGGAATGCGCTAATGAAGCTCTACGAAGTGTTTGGTAATGTCATGAGAGTACCAGATGATAACACTCAGGACGGGAGCTAGCATATTTATGCAACGCAGGACGCTTACCGTAGAAGTAGGAAATATAAAAACTGTTGGTGAATTCCGAGAGCGGGTAAACCAGACTTTCAATCAGGAGTTGATAGGAGCACGGGAGATGCCGTCGACACCTGCAATTTCGATCTTTGCTAGGGGATTTCAGCATTGAAAAGTGTATAAAGTGACGTGTGTTAAGTGTAACGCATATGTAAAATATCCTTTAAAGTAGTGATTAGATAAGTGTTTCACATGTTTGGGAGCGATAGCTTCCTGAGAGTTATGCAACGTGTCGTGTTGTTGATGAAAATTATGTGTTATAAAATGTGTGTATTCAAGATGAATATGTCGCGTTATACCTGCTAATGGCGGGCGACATGGAGAAATATGATTGGTCGGAGCCACCATAAGACGCCTATAGAGATGTAAGTACCCCACAAGTTATGATTATGTAGAAATACGGGCCACTGCATGTTGTGATTCCGTAAAGATGCCAGTAAAAATCAGTTTAGGAGGCAGATCCTCCATGTTTAATCATTATTGTGTTGATTTTTATAGAGTTGAAATGTTAATTTGCATCATTAAGTGGAGTAATCATTCCCACTATGAATTAAGAATGGCAATCAGTTATGTAAATGTGACGAACGCGATTGTTCGGATTTTAAGACGTTTAGCTATGTCGGATTTTTGGTAATTTATGTGAGAATAATAATAAAGAATGATTTTGGTCATTTATGTCAGTGAGATTAATAAGTAATAATAAAGTAATGATTTTGGTCATTTATGTCAGTGAGATTAATGGTAATAATAATAATGAATATTCAAAGTATGAATGAACACATCAGGAAACAAATAAATGTTGTAAGCGAGAGATTTACGCTAATTGCAAGACTTATCAATCTAAGCAGTAAGATGATACAGTAAGATTACATTACAGTAATTAAGGAAAGAAGTTTTATGTCAGAATATTGCATATATTCAATAATGATGCCAGTAATGAAAGAGCTTTTAGTGAATTGAATTTGCAGCTTATGTGAGAAGCTTATAGAGTATTTGATAGATTTCTCTTAATAATATAGGTCGGAGGTCGTAGCATTGAGTAAGGGGCCAGGTGGTCTATTCTACGTATGAAATCTCCTATGTCATGGGCATAAGTGGAGATATAATTTATGCCAGAGTTGTAGTGTGTACCCTAGCTCTGAGGAAGGATATGAAAGTGTTCCGGGTTGGAATCCTGTGATAGAGACGAGGAAAACGAGGACACCTAGAAACTCTATGGTCTCCCGAGAACTTATAGATGAGTTATTTCCGCTCGTGGTAGCGAAACTCATGGCGACAGCTGCAGTGAGCGCCTATATTTTACTTGAGACATCGGTCACCCGTTAGACTAATGCATTACGAACCCCGAACCTTCATGTTGAATGGACCCGTGTGAGGCCAGTAATTATTATATCCTCTGTGTAGGAGTAATTATAAAAGCTCATTCAATACCTGTTTGCATAATAGTCAATTAAGATCCTTTGGGATATGTGTGTCGGTCAGACAACAGTATTTCTCTTGTAAATCTTTACTGCTTAGAAAGGAAAGCATTCAAACCTTTAAGGAGGGTCGAGGTAATTGGTGGAACACCCATCCCACTTTCTATTGTGTGCTGACTCCTCTAGCCGAGGGTCTGTAGGCCGGCACTCGAACCGTCAAGGCAAGTTGAAAGGGACAGATTTTAGACCCTGGTAAATGGCATATAATGAAAGATTGTTATGTTGAGTAATGTAGCCATGTGGTTTAGGAACACATGGATAATTATAGATTATCCTGATGGTTCATTATTTTAGCTATCTGACGAATAGTTGGACGATGTATTTGTACTGTCACTGAAACCAAGTTATGAAGTTGGTTACCAGATGCCAATCGCCACGAGAGCAAGGTAATCTAATTGTACCATCCGACACAAGCTATAACGTAACGTTTTATGTAGGAATCACATACAGCATGCAGTGGAACCATATAAATAGAGGAAGTGGAGGGGTAGCTTACATAATTATGGAGTTGCACGTTGATTGCGGTGCAACGTCCGAATAGGTAATGCATGCAAGCATTTGTTTGGTGAGAAGAGAAAAATCAAAACACACACGGCACACATAAGTGTTTAAACTAAAGAGGTTTAAGGAATAATTAATTTGTGATAATAAAGAAGTCACATTGTATGACTGTTATATCAATGTACAGTCGGTTTTGAAGTCGTAGGTGCATCAGCGAACCAGAATATCTTTATGAAGTTCACATAAGGGTACAGCTTTGTAGTTTAATATGACTTTATTATGATTTTATTTTGTTTATTTGTGGATTGTGGAAGTAAATTTTTGTTTGCTTTGTTTTTATGGTTTTGGGATTGTTTTTGTGTTTGAAGCCATGATTTTATTTACTGAATTAAAGTTTTAGAATAGAGTTGTGCCTTATCATTGTAGAGTTGATACCTTATAGCCTCAAATCCAAAATATGCACTGCTCATTTGGGGAGACGGTACACGCCTGAGACCTGATGCTAGCTGGAGGCAGATGCATATTCTCCATCGAGATTACTCACATGGGTACATGGGATTTGATGTCCTATACTGTGATTTGAGCTATCGGTACAACTAAAGTCGGTCAGATCTAGTGAACACAACTCTATTAAAATAACAATTAACGAAGTAGGGAATGACCGCTCCTAATCCTAGCTAAGTTCCGATACGTACATATAAATTTTGATAGATGATAATACTCCTTATACTCTAATTTATCATGGCCCAAGCAACGTGGGGCGGTATTAATTCATTATGGAACCGCCTGCGTCAGTGCAATATGAGCGATCTTGGCATTGCACATGCATGGCATACATGAATGATAACTGTATCTAATTTATCATGACGCCCGTCTGTGGGGTCTGTAATTATCACTTAATTTATCATGGCGCCCAACTACGTGGAGCTTATGGGATTTAGGGAAAACCCATAGATTTTTATGGTATTTCATGGGGAAAACCATAGTAATTGTTTTGCCTCAAACCATGTTTGAGTGATTTTTGAATTCAGTAGGCTTTTTATGTAACGCAGAATCTCTCTATTGAGAAGAGAATTGCCCAAGGGTACGAGCGCTACATACCCGATCCACAATCTACCATAATATTATCAGGTTTTGTACGACTTCACAATATGTGTGCAGTGTTTGATGTTTCTCTTCGAAACGTATCCACATATTTTCCCAGGAAGCCTGCCTGCATATTTAAGTGTGTTATTGTAAAATGTCAGGTACGCAGGAGATCTTGCAGGTTATTGCAGGATTGAAACAGCATTTTGATGCTGCTAACGAGCAGAATAAACTGGAAGCCAAGGCTTTCCAGGATAGTATAAACACTCGTTTAGATGCCAATCAGGAGGCAATTAATGCAACTCAGGTTGAAATAAACAACCGTTTAGATGCAAATAAAGTTGAGATGAATAATAACCAGAGTGAGTTAAGTAACAGGTTAGATGCAAATCAGGTTGCACTAAATAATCGTTTAGATGCAAATAAAGTTGAATTAAACAATAAGTTAGGTCAAATGCAAGAGGTAATTAAGACCGAAGTAACAGATACTGTTGTAAGCATTGTATCGGAAATGCAGGTTAAAACTGATAAACGTTTCGAGGCTATAGAAGCCAAACTTGAGGGTAATTTACAAGCGTGTAAGCATGCTCAGGAGGAAACCAACAGTAGATTAGATGCGTTGTCTAACGATATTAAGGATATTCAAATCCAAAATGAGGCGAATCTCGAACGCCAAGCGAAACAGTTCGCAGAGTTTACAAAAACGGTAGACCAGAGATTAGAGGAGAACGACTCCAAATGGGACCAGAAATTGAAAAGCTATGCTAGAGCAATTAACGGTGACCTCAAGAAACAGGACCAGAATATATTAGGTCAATGCCAGGAAATAGGCGAAATTAAGGCTATCGCTCATGAAAGTAAGGAGCTGGTAAGCAACGTGAAAAGTCAGATGGGCAAAGTTCATCAAGAACTGGACCAAGTTCAGAGTGACATTGTCATAGTTAATAAAAGGCAAGAGGAGAATAGAGGTGAGATCACCAAGGTCCGGAATGAATTGTCTAAAGTCAATGGACACATTCAAGATGAAATTAAAGGGTTGAGAGAAGAACTCGAAATAAGAGAAGGCCAGAAAACAGAGGCAAGCGACAAGACCCTTGCTCAAATTAAAGAAGATGTAGAGGATGAAATATTCCATATCAAACAAAGTCTGAAAGAAGACAAGGTGAAAATATTTCAAGTAGCCGAGGAAAACCGAGATAGGCTTACAAGAATAGAGAAAGAAGTCATTACTCGTCTAGAAAGAGCAGAGATGCGCCACAATCAAATGGAGACTAGGATAATAGCACAGGAGGAAACGCTTCTGAAAGATCCTAAGTCAAGTGAAGGCAGCATGGAGGATATGAGGAAAACAAGGTGGGCAGACTTAGAAACCCAACCTATGAGCAGGAATGCTACAGGCTCAGGGGAAAGTCCTTATATGACGCCAGGTGTACCAATTGCGGCATCGACGCCACATGAAAATGCTATGCACACCCAGGTGATAAACGTCATTAGGGCAAGCGAAGAAAAACCAAGGAAATTTTCAGGTAGCCACTGTAGTATGACACCAAAATATTGGTTAAAGGAAGTGACTGAATATCTAAATGATGCACGAATACCGCAGGAGCGTAGGCTACGTGCTATAGAGAAATTAACAGAGGGGGAGTGCGCATTATGGTTTCGCAGCTTCCGTTACACTTTCGATACTGTTGAGGAGTTTCGTGAGGCATTCTTGAAGAGATATTGGGACGCCGCGACTCAACAGAATTTACGGTTGGATTTATATGCAAGGAAATACAGTACTAATAATCCAACGAAGTACGCAGAATTTTTCATATCGCAGATGTGTCGCTTTAAAGAGCTGGATCAAAAACCGAGCGAACTGGAGCTATGTATTGCTATCGCCAAACAGCTTCCATACGAGATCCAAAGGCTACTAATCTCGGCTAATGCGAAAACTGCTATGGAAATGGAGACAGTTCTAAGGCAACTGGACCTCACCACAGCAAATACAATGCGTCAGAGTCGGACCGTGGAACAAGTACACGTGACCAACACACAGACTGACCAACAGCAAGCTCCAAGGAACAACAAAGCTACGAGCACAGAAACATTAGATTCCTATGGACGGCAATGGGAACAGGAACCCAGAAGATGGCAGTCAAAGTTCAAAGGAAATGCTAATAGAGGAGGAAGAGGTCGAAGTTCGTGGAATAAGCAAAATACCAGGGGAAAACCGTACCATAACAATGGAGGTAATAATGGCCAAGAAGGCAATAATAGAAATTGGAGACCCCAAGAAAGAAGAAGTAACTTCGATGACGAGGTAGAAGAACGATATCATGCTTCTTTACGATACCTCGAAGAAAGGGGAGATGAGCCCCAGAAACAACAAGTCCGCTGGCAAGAAGTCATGCAGAACAGGACATCGCCAGACAGATATGGAGATGGAGCTAAGAGTTTGGAACTACAGCGCAGCGAACAGGAGAGAAGAAACTCCAAGGGGGCGGGCGCTGAAGAAAAAAAAAACGCCAAAATTAGAAGAGTTTGAGACTGATGGATGGAAGTCTATTAACATCATCAATTGGATAGCCAAACCAGAAGAGCTAATTGAGGATACAGGAGGACCACAGGTCATGGTCAAGAGAGAATTGCCTATTATAATAGTAAGGGTGGCAGGATTAAGTAAGAAGTCTGCTAGACACGGGGTCAACAGTGAGCCTTATGACACAAGCTCTATATAATGAAATAGCCCGGAGAGAGAACATTTTGAAAATACCGATCTCTAGTGTCAAGATAAAAGGGGTAATTCCAGACCGAACAATGATATGTAAATACCAGGTATTCCTAGATTTACAGATAGGAGGCTCTATTTTCTCACAGAGTTTTCTGTTAGTAAACAAACTGCCTTATAACCTACTCATTGGGGCAGAGTTTATAAGGGAATACAGAGTGATAATCGACCTAGCACAGGACAGGGTTATGTTCCATGTGAATGAAGAAGCTGAAGGCTTAGAGGTCGCACTCAATGAGATTGAACCAGTATCAAGCGAACAAGTATGGCATACATACAGAGATGTGGCTGAGGAAGGAGTGTTAGCTATTGAGCAGTTAGAAGAGGAGCTTAAAACACTAGCCACAGACTTGGAAAAAGATCTGGAACCCAAATTGGAAGAATATATTTCGGAAAAGCTAGAAGAAGCGAAAATTGGGCTAAAAGAGAAGGAAAATTTAAAGCAGTTATTACTGGAACAGAAGGAAGTCTTTGATTCGAGACCTGGTCGGATAAAGAACTTCACTTATGCTTTTCAAGTCAGTGATTGGACACCATTTAGGCAGAAACCCTACCCTATAGCTGAAAAGCATTATGCTAAAGTGAAAGAGGCAATTCAGGAGATGTTGGAGGCCGGTGTTATTGAGAAGACACCTACGCCTTATGTAAGTCCATTGGTAATTGTACCAAAGACAGACGGATCTGTCAGAGTCTGCCTGGACCTGAGACGCTTAAATTTGAGAGTTATTCCGGAATTTGACCAAGTGCCACCTATTAAAGAGATCCTCAGGAAGTTTAAAGGAAAAACCATATTCACAAATTTGGATATCACATCCAGTTTCCATCATCTTGAATTAGAGAAGAAATCTAGTCTGTTGACAGGATTTATGTTTGATCAACATACATTCACATTTTTAAGGCTACCTTTTGGGTTGAAAACAGCTGGTTCAGCCCTGATAAGAGCGTTAGATCGCAATCTATCAGATGAGGTTAAAGAGAGTACCATCAGATATGTAGACGACATTCTACTCACATCAGAATCTCTGGAGGAGCACATGAGAGACCTGAAGAAGTTGCTAGATGACCTTCGAGAAGCTAACTTTAAGGTCAATATCAAGAAATCGCACTTCTGTCAGAGGGAAGTTAAATTCCTAGGGCATGTTATTGATGCAAATGGAATGAAGCCTAACCCAGATAAATTGGAAGTAATTCGAAATTTCCCTCGACCCACGAAAGTTAAGCACGTCCGACAGTATTTGGGAGTAATTGGATTCTTTTCGAACCACTGCCCAAACTATACTGCGACAGTAGCACCCCTGCAGGACCTATTGAAGAAAGGCGGCAGATGGAATTGGACGGAGCAATGTCAGGAAGCATTCGTGAGGTCAAAACAAATGCTTTTGGAATATGTGAAGCTGGGATACCCGGATTATACCCAGAAGTTCATCATACAGACGGATGCATCACTTATTGGGATCGGAGCGATGCTATTCCAGGAAAATGTTGACCAGCCTGAGAAGAAAGTTTTTATCGCCTTTATAAGCAGGAGACTGAAAGCCCATGAGAAAAACTACACGATCACAGAGATAGAGTTGCTCGCGATTTTGTACGCGTTGCAATCATGGCATAAACTCGTGTATGGCTTCCAAATAGTCCTCAGAACAGACCATAAAGCTTTAACATTTTTGTTAATGACAGACTTGTCTAGCCAGAGATTGACAAGATGGTCCCTGTATATCCAGCAATTTAATGTGGAAATAGAATACTGTCCAGGGAAAGAGAATGTAATACCGGACATATTAAGTCGTTACCCTAGCGAAGAGGAAGCGCTAGCGGTCCAGATTGAGAATCGAGATCAGAAGACGTTGGATGACTTAAGGAATCTTACCAACCTACAACGCGAAGACCCATGGTTGAAGATGATGATCGATTACTTTGAGGGACGCTTAGCAAGGGGAACTGCAGTATACAGAGAGGCGGAGGCATTGGCAACAGATTATGTATGGTATAATCAGATATTACACAAGTGGGACGATGTAGATCATACACGTCAAAGGATTGTAATTCCTGCACCTTTGCAGAGGAGATTGGTATGGCTAGCCCACAGAGCATTTGGACATCCCGGTATAGATAAAATTTGTGCTCTGTTGAAGGAAGCATTTACTTGGCCAAAATTGAGAGAAACGGTGAGAAATGCTATTAGGACATGTGATCTATGCCAGAGGGTAAAGCCAAATCCCTTTTTAATGAGGCAACGACCTATCCCGTTGTTACCGGAGAAGCCAAGGCAGCTATTGAGTATAGACAACTTTGGACCATTGCCTAGAGCACGTAGAGGCAATAGACACATTTTTGTAGCCATGGATGTATTTTCGAAAATGGTGGTGTTATGCCCCATACAAAAGAAAAGTTCAAAACAGGTCTTGAAGCGCCTGAAAGAGAGAATTATTCCGATTCTTGGGAAGCCGGATAACATTCTCTCGGACCACGGAAGTTGCTTTACAAGTGCAGAATTTCGTCGAGAACTGGAAACTCTAGGAATTAGGCAGATTTTATCTACCATTCGCCATCCTGAGGCAAGTCCAGTTGAAAGAGTAATGAGAGAGATCCAAAAATACATGA
Source organism: Meconema thalassinum (assembly GCA_946902985.2). Classification (NCBI taxonomy): domain Eukaryota; kingdom Metazoa; phylum Arthropoda; class Insecta; order Orthoptera; family Tettigoniidae; genus Meconema; species Meconema thalassinum. The sequence continues at coordinate 649,928,216 of OX336391.1, forward strand.
AGATCTACTGCTCTGAGGAGAATTGGCGTTGGATAGAATTTCTAGAAGTAATTGAATACTGTATAAATAATACTGTACATGAGGCGACAGGTCAGGTTCCCGTGACTCTACATCTGGATCAAAGACCGGAGAGACCGTGGACTGGTGTTATTCCATTGCCAGTAGATGCACAGCCAGGTAGAGAATTGAGGATCCAACGAACCTTTGAATATCTCAAAGCACAGGCGGAGAGACGTCAGAGAAGAAATCGTGCGAAGAGGTATCATAGACCGCTTCTCGTGGGAGAGAAAGTTTTAATTAAAAAACCCGCCAGTTCAGATCCAGAGGCACGGAAGTATAAAAAGTTCAATTTTGCTTATCACGGCCCGTTCGAGGTGATAAGAGACCTCCAGAACAATGCATACAGGTTAAGGCATCTAGAAAATGGAAACGAGGTCGTTATGAACGTAGCCAACTTAAAAGTTTATTACTCGCCAGAAGAATTCGACGAACAAGAAGAAGTATTGATAACGCACACCCAACTCAACGGGGAGAGCGAAGTCAGCCAAACAGTCAGACCTGAAAGTTGGAACGGCAAGACGGGACGAGAAGCAGACAGTTTACCCAGTGTAAGCGAAGAGCAAAAAGGATGCCAGTGTCTGCGAGAATTTTATGAAGAAATGGTCAGAGTGGCGAGAGAGGTGGAGGCAAAAAACGCGACCCTCCGCATGGAGAATGAACAGCTTAGGAAGAAGGCCGAGAGTGGAAGGGGGAACAGTACTAACCTACTCGCAGCCAGACGAGGTGAAGGACCCCAGATGTAAACACAGACAGTGATAGACAGTCAGCTGGTTACTTATAGAAAGCCACTTGCAATTGACTTTTATAAGTTTCGCAAGGGGAATATGAACCCGAGGAGGTTATGCTGACTGGAATCGAACGTGGTTCTCAGAGACTGTGATCTCAGTTTAAAGGTTCCACCAGGGAACGAACCAGAGATCTGTAGAGGCAGTTTCATGGTAAAAACCCCTCGAAAGAAGTGTATATTTAATCACTGGTGTGATTTTTGGTGCAATGACATTATTTATTAAAATAATGCAGGGAATAATGAGCAGATTACAGCATTATTAGACTACTTGGTGTAGGCTATACGAGGCTTGAAGCACGGAGAGGACAGAGTTGACATTTTACAAATTAGCCCAGGATTGTGGGAGGGCCCCAGTGGAGCCATGTCCATCTCTGTGACCCCATTCTGTCGTCTGGAGCAGGGTGGAGGCCTGAATAATGACCCAGTTATTCCCCGACGGAGAATAGATTTGAGGAGGGGGAGGAGAGATGCCCAGGAAAATCATTGATTACTCGTGATTGGAGTAACGAATTGAGTTGAGAGTTGCTCACAGGTGAATCTTTTGGCAGGAGGCTAATTTTAGAGCCTTTTACCTGCGAAATTGACGCATATTTAACGAAGTGCGGAAGGACTGTAAGACTACCATTGTTCGCGGATAGATTTGAGAATGTTGCCGGGGAATACCCGTAAGATAGCGTCCCACGCTATGGAGAAAGGAATTAATATTAATTAATTGGACGAGCGATTCCTTTGCACGCAGATAGTTTTGGGATCTGTGAAGAGAGAGGAACCCGATGATCATGGTTCGGAGACCAGAATCATGCTGGGAGAGGAGCCAAGATTACGCGGGAAGATTTCGCCCTACTTTCCGTGGGAATCCGATATAAGGGAGTAGACCCTTGGAGGAGCGCTCAGTCGCAGTTCAGTCAAGCTCAGTCAAGCTCAGTCTCAGCTCAGTTCAAGCTCAGTCCACGCGCAGTCTACACGCTCAGTTTACGTTAGAAGTTACCCAGTTGTAGCACAGTTGCAGTAAGTTGCAATCAGTATGCAGCAAGTACGAGGGCAGTACGAGACAGTATATAAGCAGTCTACAGCAGTCTTCAGGTAAGTTACGGGCAATCTTCAAGTGAATCTTCAGTCAGTTACAGCCAGTTTGAAGCAAGTTCGTCAAGGCAGAACGCATGGCGGTTCTACTCAAAATAGACGCCAAACAAAGACTGGTACATGTAAATGAAGCATTTTATAAGCTTTTATGAATAATAGTCGTGCCATAGGCATAATCAGCAGTACGAGCTATGCCGTGTTCAGTTACGAAGCACCGTATAAGACTAATGGCAGAACTATTGTAAATAATTATTTGTGTAAAGTATTGGACAGTGTTAAGCGCAATGTGTAAAGTATTGACTGATCGTATATGTGTAATTACGAAGGAATGCGCTAATGAAGCTCTACGAAGTGTTTGGTAATGTCATGAGAGTACCAGATGATAACACTCAGGACGGGAGCTAGCATATTTATGCAACGCAGGACGCTTACCGTAGGAGTAGGAAATATAAATACTGTTGGTGAATTCGTAGAGAGGGTAAACCAGACTTTCAATCAGGAGTTGATAGGAGCACGGGAGATGCCGTCGACACCTGCAATTTCGATCTTTGCTAGGGGATTTCAGCATTGAAAAGTGTATAAAGTGACGTGTGTTAAGTGTAACGCATATGTAAAATATCCTTTAAAGTAGTGATTAGATAAGTGTTTCACATGTGTGGGAGCGATAGCTTCCTGAGAGTTATGCAACGTGTCGTGTTGTTGATGAAAATTATGTGTTATAAAATGTGTGTATTCAAGATGAATATGTCGCGTTAAACCTGCTAATGGCGGGCGACATGGAGAAATATGATTGGTCGGAGCCACCATAAGACGCCTATAGAGATGTAAGTACCCCACAAGTTATGATTATGTAGAAATACGGGCCACTGCATGTTGTGATTCCGTAAAGATGCCAGTAAAAATCAGTTTAGGAGGCAGATCCTCCATGTTTAATCATTATTGTGTTGATTTTTATAGAGTTGAAATGTTAATTTGCATCATTAAGTGGAGTAATCATTCCCACTATGAATTAAGAATGGCAATCAGTTATGTAAATGTGACGAACGCGATTGTTCGGATTTTAAGACGTTTAGCTATGTCGGATTTTTGGTAATTTATGTGAGAATAATAATAAAGAATGATTTTGGTCATTTATGTCAGTGAGATTAATAAGTAATAATAAAGTAATGATTTTGGTCATTTATGTCAGTGAGATTAATGGTAATAATAATAATGAATATTCAAAGTATGAATGAACACATCAGGAAACAAATAAATGTTGTAAGCGAGAGATTTACGCTAATTGCAAGACTTATCAATCTAAGCAGTAAGATGATACAGTAAGATTACATTACAGTAATTAAGGAAAGAAGTTTTATGTCAGAATATTGCATATATTCAATAATGATGCCAGTAATGAAAGAGCTTTTAGTGAATTGAATTTGCAGCTTATGTGAGAAGCTTATAGAGTATTTGATAGATTTCTCTTAATAATATAGGTCGGAGGTCGTAGCATTGAGTAAGGGGCCAGGTGGTCTATTCTACGTATGAAATCTCCTATGTCATGGGCATAAGTGGAGATAAAATTTATGCCAGAGTTGTAGTGTGTACCCTAGCTCTGAGGAAGGATATGAAAGTGTTCCGGGTTGGAATCCTGTGATAGAGACGAGGAAAACGAGGACACCTCGAAACTCTATGGTCTCCCGAGAACTTATTGATGAGTTATTTCCGCTCGTGGTAGCGAAACTCATGGCGACAGCTGCAGTGAGCGCCTATATTTTACTTTAGACATCGGTCACCCGTTAGACTAATGCATTACGAACCCCGAACCTTCATGTTGAATGGACCCGTGTGAGGCCAGTAATTATTATATCCTCTGTGTAGGAGTAATTATAAAAGCTCATTCAATACCTGTTTGCATAATAGTCAATTAAGATCCTTTGGGATATGTGTGTCGGTCAGACAACAGTATTTGTCTTGTAAATCTTTACTGCTTAGAAAGGAAAGCATTCAAACCTTTAAGGAGGGTCGAGGTAATTGGTGGAACACCCATCCCACTTTCTATTGTGTGCTGACTCCTCTAGCCGAGGGTCTGTAGGCCGGCACTCGAACCGTCAAGGCAAGTTGAAAGGGACAGATTTTAGACCCTGGTAAATGACATATAATGAAGGATTGTTATGTTGAGTAATGTAGCCATGTGGTTTAGGAACACATGGATAATTATAGATTATCCTGATGGTTCATTATTTTAGCTATCTGACGAATAGTTGGACGATGTATTTGTACTGTCACTGAAACCAAGTTATGAAGTTGGTTACCAGATGCCAATCGCCACGAGAGCAAGGTAATCTAATTGTACCATCCGACACAAGCTATAACGTAACGTTTTATGTAGGAATCACATACAGCATGCAGTGGAACCATATAAATAGAGGAAGTGGAGGGGTAGCTTACATAATTATGGAGTTGCACGTTGATTGCGGTGCAACGTCCGAATAGGTAATGCATGAAAGCATTTGTTTGGTGAGAAGAGAAAAATCAAAACACGCACGGCACACATAATTGTTAAAACCAAGAGGTTTAAGGAATAATTAATTTGTGATATTAAAGAAGTCACATTGTGTGACTGTTATATCAATGTACAGTTGGTTTTGAAGTCGTAGGTGCATCAGCGCACCAGAATATCTTTATGAAGTTCACATAAGGGTACAGCTTTGTAGTTTAATATGACTTTATTATGATTTTATTTTGTTTATTTGTGGATTGTGGAAGTAAATTTTTGTTTGCTTTGTTTTTATGGTTTTGGGATTGTTTTTGTGTTTGAAGCCATGATTTTATTTACTGAATTAAAGTTTTAGAATAGAGTTGTGCCTTATCATTGTAGAGTTGATACCTTATAGCCTCAAATCCAAAATATGCACTGCTCAATTGGGGAGACGGTACACGCCTGAGACCTGACGCTAGCTGGAGGCAGATGCATATTCTCCATCGAGATTACTCACATGGGTACAGTACCATATCAAAGCTAAACTAAAACACAAATTACAAATAAAAAATAAAAATAACATAAGTACCATATCAAAGCTAAAATAAAACACAAATTACAAATAAAAAATAAAAAATAGAACTAAAAAACATAAAGCATAGAATTTAAAATATAAATAAAATGAAAAAAATGTAAATTTAAAATAAAAAATTAAAAACACAACTAGATCAAATAAAATAAAATTAATTAAGTTTATAAACATAAAATAAAATAACATATAAAAGTACAAATAAAATGTTAATAAATTACAATAGGTTATGTATAATCCATCTATTTGGCTACTAACTGTAAGTGATTACTCTACGGTAATATGGCAGGGTAGCGTGTCGTTAGTCCGACATGTCCCTTTGGCAGATGTCTGCATCGGACAACTCTTGCAGGCTGTTATGTATTGCAAGAACCTGTGAAATTGCCAGGCACCGTTTGCTACGTATTTCTCGGATCGCGGTAGGGTACCGTATAACCAGTGTCCCGGTGGGTTCGCCGGGTGACCAATGTTCCACGTGGATCAGTCGTGCCAGGCGATTGAACTACTTAATTTTTACTTAATTCCAGCCGCTCCTTCCGGAGCATAGGGCCTTGGCAAAATTTCTCCACGCTGTACGGTTCCTGGCCAATCTCTTCACTTGACTCCAGTTCTTGTCCACCTCTGCAATTTCATTTTCGATCGTCCTCTTCCAGGTCTTCTTAGGTCGACCTCGCTTCCTGGCGCCTTGAGGATTCCAGTCTAGCGCCGCCCTCTCAACAGCTCCTTTCGGCTTCCTTAGTGTGTGACCAATCCAGCGCCATTTCCTCTCCTTGATCTGGATGCTAATCGGTTGTTGATTGGTGATCGTCCAAAGATCTGCATTTGAGATTGTGTCCGGTCACCTCACATTCATGATGCGACGCAGACATCTGTTAATGAACACCTGTAGCTGGTTGGTGATCGATTTTGTGAGTTTCCATGTTTCACAGCCGTAGAGAAGAATCGACTTTACGTTGCTATTGAAAAGGCGGAGCTTGGTCTTCCTGGAAATGTTTCTATTTCTCCAGATGGGGTAGAGCTGGACAAAGGCACCATTTGCCTTCCTGATACGACTTCGAACATCTTCCTCTGCTCCCCGCATCATTTGTGACTATAGAACTACTGATTAATGATTGCTATTGATTTCACGTCCCTTTAAACAACTTCGGCTTTTACAAAGACGCCAGGATGCCGGAATTTTCCCCGAAGAGGATCTTTAAAGTGGCAGATTATCTACTGACACGGCTTCCTTGCAGTTGTGCACCCTCACAAGCCAACTGTCTGTGCCAGGATTCAATCCTGCAACCTTGAGCACAGCAGGCGAGAACGTTACAGCTGCACTACTCTCCGTGTGCCTGGCCGGTTTCACTCGGGTCAGGATGTACCAGGGGGTAGAACACCTCTTGCTTACCCGATAATGTTCATACGTTTACCGTACTGATTCATCTCAGATAGTCAGAACTCAGTTCACATTATGAGCACATTTGTCCGAACGATTCACTGTAATTCGAAAGCTAAAATCGTTGCGTAAGTGCTGACAACCTTTCTCTAGTGTCTTTTAGGCTTATCCAGCCATGCTGTTCTTGTTCTCTGAAATAAGACATACAATTTTTCCGAATGCGAGCATTCTCTTTCAGTGCTCTGAAAGTACATGGATCTAAAAGTATTAAATGCGTCGTGAACAATCCTAGAATGATTGATCTACTACAAACTGCGCAAATCACAAGATGCTAAACGTCAGGTGACTAGATCAATGGATCGATTCCCCCCATCCTGTATATTACTACTTCATAAAAAACTAACATGTCTAAATTAATATCAATCAACGCATTTTATCATTTCAAATGATCTTGTCGACTTCATCGTTATGCTTAGGTCTACCGTTATGCGTCACGGTTACGGCGTGTATGACGTCATCATGTTGTTCAGTGCATATGCACCGAGTCTGAGTATACTCCTGGGGTCTGGCGTTATACGAACGGAGATGGCGAGTGCGTGACATCATGCAGCCCCCGCGCGGGAAGCCTAAGTTAAAGGGTAATGCAGTCTGCTGAGTCTGAGTTTACTCCTCGGGTCACGCGTTTTGCGATACGGAGACGGCGAGGGCGTGACGTCATGCAGCAGAGTGCACGGGAAGCCTAAGTTAAAGGGTAATGCAGTCTGCTGAGTCTGAGTTTACTCCTCGAGTCTCGCGTTATGCGATACGGAGACGGCGAGTGCGTGACGTCATGCAGCAGTGTGCACGGGAAGCCTAAGTTAAAGGGTAATGGAGTCTGCTGAGTATGAGTTTACTCCTGGGGTCGGCGTTATGCGATACGGAGACGGCGAGTGCGTGACGTCATGCAGCAGAGTGCACGGGAAGCCTAAGTTAAAGGGTAAAGGAGTCTGTTGAGTCTGAGTTTACTCCTGGGGTCGGCGTTATGCGATACGGAGACGGCGAGTGCGTGGCGTCATGCAGCAGAGTGCACGGGAAGCCTAAGTTAAAAGGTAATGGAGTCTGTTGAGTCTGAGTTTATTTCTGGGGTTCTCGCGTTATGCGATACGGAGACGGCGAGTGCGTGGCGTCATGCAGCAGAGTGCACGGGAAGCCTAAGTTAAAGGGTAATGGAGTCTGTTGAGTCTGAGTTAATTTCTGGGGTTCTCGCGTTATGCGATACGGAGACGGCGAGTGCGTGGCGTCATGCAGCAGAGTGCACGGGAAGCCTAAGTTAAAGGGTAATGGAGTCTGTTGAGTCTGAGTTAATTTCTGGGGTTCTCGCGTTATGCGATACGGAGACGGCGAGTGCATGACGTCATGCAGCAGAGTGCACGGGAAGCCTAAGTTAAAGGGTAATGGAGTCTGTTGAGTCTGAGTTTATTTCTGGGGTTCTCGCGTTATGCGATACGGAGACGGCGAGTGCGTGACGTCATGCAGCAGAGTGCACGGGAAGCCTAAGTTAAAGGGTAATGGAGTCTGTTTAGTCTGAGTTTACTCCTGGGGTCTAGCGTTATGCGATACGGAGACGGCGAGTGCATGACGTCATGCAGCAGAGTGCACGGGAAGCCTAAGTTAAAGGGTAATGGAGTCTGTTGAGTCTGAGTTTATTTCTGGGGTTCTCGCGTTATGCGATACGGAGACGGCGAGTGCGCGACGTCATGCAGCAGAATGCACGGGAAGCCTAAGTTAAAGGGTAATGGAGTCTGCTGAGTCTGAGTTTACTCCTGAGGTCGGCGTTATGCGATATGGAGACGGCGAGTGCTTGGCGTCATGCAGCAGAGTGCACGGGAAGCCTAAGTTAAAGGGTAATGGTGTCTGTTGAGTCTGAGTTTATTTCTGGGGTTCTCGCGTTATGCGATACGGAGACGGCGAGTGCGTGGCGTCATGCAGCAGAGTGCACGGGAAGCCTAAGTTAAAGGGTAATGGAGTCTGCTGAGTCTGAGTTTATTTCTGGGGTTCTCGCGTTATGCGATACGGAGACGGCGAGTGCGTGGCGTCATGCAGCAGAGTGCACGGGATGCCTAAGTTAAAGGGTAATGGAGTCTGTTGAGTCTGAGTTTATTTCTGGGGTTCTCGCGTTATGCGATACGGAGACGGCGAGTGCGTGACCTCATGCAGCAGAGTGCACGGGAAGCCTAAGTTAAAGGGTAATGGAGTCTGTTTAGTCTGAGTTTACTCCTGGGGTCTAGCGTTATGCGATACGGAGACGGCGAGTGCATGACGTCATGCAGCAGAGTGCACGGGAAGCCTAAGTTAAAGGGTAATGGAGTCTGTTGAGTCTGAGTTTATTTCTGGGGTTCTCGCGTTATGCGATACTGAGACGGCGAGTGCGCGACGTCATGCAGCAGAGTGCACGGGAAGCCTAAGTTAAAGGGTAATGGAGTCTGTTGAGTCTGAGTTTATTTCTGGGGTTCTCGCGTTATGCGATACGGAGACGGCGAGTGCGTGACGTCATGCAGCAGAGTGCACGGGAAGCCTAAGTTAAAGGGTAATGGAGTCTGTTGAGTCTGAGTTTATATCTGGGGTTCTCGCGTTATGCGATACGGAGACGGCGAGTGCGTGACGTCATGCAGCAGAGTGCACGGGAAGCCTAAGTTAAAGGGTAATGGAGTCTGTTGAGTCTGAGTTTATTTCTGGGGTTCTCGCGTTATGCGATACGGAGACGGCGAGTGCGTGACGTCATGCAGCAGTGTGCACGGGAAGCCTAAGTTAAAGGGTAATGGAGCCTGCTGAGTCTGAGTTTACTCCTGGGGTCGGCGTTATGCGATACGGAGACGGCGAGTGCGTGACCTCATGCAGCAGAATGCACGGGAAGCCTAAGTTAAAGGGTAATGGAGTCTGCTGAGTCTGAGTTTACTCCTGGGGTCGGCGTTATGCGATACGGAGACGGCGAGTGCGCGACGTCATGCAGCAGAGTGCACGGGAAGCCTAAGTTAAAGGGTAATGGAGTCTGCTGAGTCTGAGTTTACTCCTGGGGTCGGCGTTATGCGATACGGAGACGGCGAGTGCGTGACGTCATGCAGCAGAATGCACGGGAAGCCTAAGTTAAAGGGTAATGGAGTCTGCTGAGTCTGAGTTTATTTCTGGGGTTCTCGCGTTATGCGATACGGAGACGGCGAGTGCGTGACGTCATGCAGCAGAGTGCACGGGAAGCCTAAGTTAAAGGGTAATGGAGTCTGTTGAGTCTGAGTTTATTTCTGGGGTTCTCGCGTTATGCGATACGGAGACGGCGAGTGCGTGACGTCATGCAGCAGAGTGCACGGGAAGCCTAAGTTAAAGGGTAATGGAGTCTGTTGAGTCTGAGTTTTTTTCTGGGGTTCTCGCGTTATGCGATACGGAGACGGCGAGTGCGTGACGTCATGCAGCAGAATGCACGGGAAGCCTAAGTTAAAGGGTAATGGAGTCTGCTGAGTCTGAGTTTATTTCTGGGGTTCTCGCGTTATGCGATACGGAGACGGCGAGTGCGTGACGTCATGCAGCAGAGTGCACGGGAAGCCTAAGTTAAAGGGTAATGGAGTCTGTTGAGTCTGAGTTTATTTCTGGGGTTCTCGCGTTATGCGATACGGAGACGGCGAGTGCGTGACGTCATGCAGCAGAGTGCACGGGAAGCCTAAGTTAAAGGGTAATGGAGTCTGTTGAGTCTGAGTTTATTTCTGGGGTTCTCGCGTTATGCGATACGGAGACGGCGAGTGCGTGACGTCATGCAGCAGAGTGCACGGGAAGCCTAAGTTAAAGGGTAATGGAGTCTGTTGAGTCTGAGTTTATTTCTGGGGTTCTCGCGTTATGCGATACGGAGACGGCGAGTGCGTGACGTCATGCAGCAGAGTGCACGGGAAGCCTAAGTTAAAGGGTAATGGAGTCTGCTGAGTCTGAGTTTACTCCTGGGGTCGGCGTTATGCGATACGGAGACGGCGAGTGCGCGACGTCATGCAGCAGAGTGCACGGGAAGCCTAAGTTAAAGGGTAATGGAGTCTGCTGAGTCTGCGTTTACTCCTTAGGTCGGCGTTATGCGATACGGAGACGGCGAGTGCGCGACGTCATGCAGCAGAGTGCACGGGAAGCCTAAGTTAAAGGGTAATGGAGTGTGCTGAGTCTGAGTTTACTCCTGGGGTCGGCGTTATGCGATACGGAGACGGCGAGTGCGTGACGTCATGCTGCAGAATGCTCGGGAAGCCTAAGTTAAAGGGTAATGGAGTCTGCTGAGTCTGAGTTTATTTCTGGGGTTCTCGCGTTATGCGATACGGAGACGGCGAGTGCGTGACGTCATGCAGCAGAGTGCACGGGAAGCCTAAGTTAAAGGGTAATGGAGTCTGTTGAGTCTGAGTTTATTTCTGGGGTTCTCGCGTTATGCGATACGGAGACGGCGAGTGCGTGACGTCATGCAGCAGAGTGCACGGGAAGCCTAAGTTAAAGGGTAATGGAGTCTGCTGAGTCTGAGTTTATTTCTGGGGTTCTCGCGTTATGCGATACGGAGACGGTGAGTGCGTGACGTCATGCAGCAGAGTGCACGGGAAGCCTAAGTTAAAGGGTAATGGAGTCTGCTGAGTCTGAGTTTACTCCTGGGGTAGGCGTTATGCGATACGGAGACGGCGAGTGCGCGACGTCATGCAGCAGAGTGCACGGGAAGCCTAAGTTAAAGGGTAATGGAGTCTGCTGAGTCTGCGTTTACTCCTGGGGTCGGCGTTATGCGATACGGAGACGGCGAGTGCGTGACGTCATGCAGCACCCGCGCGGGAAGCCTAAGTTAAAGGGTAATGGAGTCTGTTGAGTCTGAGTTTATTTCTGGGGTTCTCGCGTTATGCGATACGGAGACGGCGAGTGCATGACGTCATGCAGCAGAATGCACGGGAAGCCTAAGTTAAAGGGTAATGGAGTCTGCTGAGTCTGAGTTTATTTCTGGGGTTCTCGCGTTATGCGATACGGAGACGGCGAGTGCGCGACGTCATGCAGCAGAGTGCACGGGAAGCCTAAGTTAAAGGGTAATGGAGTCTGTTGAGTCTGAGTTTATTTCTGGGGTTCTCGCGTTATGCGATACGGAGACGGCGAGTGCGTGGCGTCATGCAGCAGAGTGCACGGGAAGCCTAAGTTAAAGGGTAATGGAGTCTGCTGAGTCTGAGTTTATTTCTGGTGTTCTCGCGTTATGCGATACGGAGACGGCGAGTGCGTGACGTCATGCAGCAGAATGCACGGGAAGCCTAAGTTAAAGGGTAATGGAGTCTGTTGAGTCTGGGTTTACTCCTGGGGTCGGCGTTATGCGATACGGAGACGGCGAGTGCGTGACGTCATGCAGCAGAGTGCACGGGAAGCCTAAGTTAAAGGGTAATGGAGTCTGTTGAGTCTGAGTTTATTTCTGGGGTTCTCGCGTTATGCGATACGGAGACGGCGAGTGCGTGACGTCATGCAGCAGAATGCACGGGAAGCCCAAGTTAAAGGGTAATGGAGTCTGTTGAGTCTGAGTTTATTTCTGGGGTTCTCGCGTTATGCGATACGGAGACGGCGAGTGCGTGACGTCATGCAGCAGAGTGCACGGGAAGCCTAAGTTAAAGGGTAATGGAGTCTGCTGAGTCTGAGTTTACTCCTGGGGTCGGCGTTATGCGATACGGAGACGGCGAGTGCGTGACGTCATGCAGCAGAATGCACGGGAAGCCTAAGTTAAAGGGTAATGGAGTCTGCTGAGTCTGAGTTTATTTCTGGGGTTCTCGCGTTATGCGATACGGAGACGGCGAGTGCGTGACGTCATGCAGCAGAGTGCACGGGAAGCCTAAGTTAAAGGGTAATGGAGTCTGCTGAGTCTGAGTTTATTTCTGGGGTTCTCGCGTTATGCGATACGGAGACGGCGAGTGCGTGACGTCATGCAGCAGAGTGCACGGGAAGCCTAAGTTAAAGGGTAATGGAGTCTGCTGAGTCTGAGTTTATTTCTGGTGTTCTCGCGTTATGCGATACGGAGACGGCGAGTGCGTGACGTCATGCAGCAGAATGCACGGGAAGCCTAAGTTAAAGGGTAATGGAGTCTGTTGAGTCTGGGTTTACTCCTGGGGTCGGCGTTATGCGATACGGAGACGGCGAGTGCGTGACGTCATGCAGCAGAGTGCACGGGAAGCCTAAGTTAAAGGGTAATGGAGTCTGTTGAGTCTGAGTTTATTTCTGGGGTTCTCGCGTTATGCGATACGGAGACGGCGAGTGCGTGACGTCATGCAGCAGAGTGCACGGGAAGCCTAAGTTAAAGGGTAATGGAGTCTGTTGAGTCTGAGTTTATTTCTGGGGTTCTCGCGTTATGCGATACGGAGACGGCGAGTGCATGACGTCATGCAGCAGAATGCACGGGAAGCCTAAGTTAAAGGGTAATGGAGTCTGTTTAGTCTGAGTTTACTCCTGGGGTCTAGCGTTATGCGATACGGAGACGGCGAGTGCATGACGTCATGCAGCAGAGTGCACGGGAAGCCTAAGTTAAAGGGTAATGGAGTCTGCTGAGTCTGAGTTTACTCCTGGGGTCTAGCGTTATGCGATACGGAGACGGCGAGTGCGTGACGTCATGCAGCAGAATGCACGGGAAGCCTAAGTTAAAGGGTAATGGAGTCTGTTTAGTCTGAGTTTATTTCTGGGGTCTAGCGTTATGCGATACGGAGACGGCGAGTGCATGACGTCATGCAGCAGAGTGCACGGGAAGCCTAAGTTAAAGGGTAATGGAGTCTGCTGAGTCTGAGTTTACTCCTGGGGTCTAGCGTTATGCGATACGGAGACGGCGAGTGCGTGACGTCATGCAGCAGAATGCACGGGAAGCCTTAGTTAAAGGGTAATGGAGTCTGCTGAGTCTGAGTTTATTTCTGGGGTTCTCGCGTTATGCGATACGGAGACGGCGAGTGCGTGACGTCATGCAGCAGAGTGCACGGGAAGCCTAAGTTAAAGGGTAATGGAGTCTGCTGAGTCTGAGTTTACTCCTGGGGTCGGCGTTATGCGATACGGAGACGGCAAGTGCGCGACGTCATGCAGCAGTGTGCACGGGAAGCCTAAGTTAAAGGGTAATGGAGTCTGTTGAGTCTGGGTTTACTCCTGGGGTCGGCGTTATGCGATACGGAGACGGCGAGTGCGTGACGTCATGCAGCAGAGTGCACGGGAAGCCTAAGTTAAAGGGTAATGGAGTCTGTTGAGTCTGGGTTTACTCCTGGGGTCGGCGTTATGCGATACGGAGACGGCGAGTGCGTGACGTCATGCAGCAGAGTGCACGGGAAGCCTAAGTTAAAGGGTAATGCAGTCTGCTGAGTCTGAGTTTACTCCTCGAGTCTCGCGTTATGCGATACGGAGACGGCGAGTGCGTGACGTCATGCAGCAGTGTGCACGGGAAGCCTAAGTTAAAGGGTAATGGAGTCTGCTGAGTCTGAGTTTACTCCTGGGGTCGGCGTTATGCGATACGGAGACGGCGAGTGCGTGACCTCATGCAGCAGAATGCACGGGAAGCCTAAGTTAAAGGGTAATGGAGTCTGCTGAGTCTGAGTTTACTCCTGGGGTCGGCGTTATGCGATACGGAGACGGCGAGTGCGCGACGTCATGCAGCAGAGTGCACGGGAAGCCTAAGTTAAAGGGTAATGGAGTCTGCTGAGTCTGAGTTTACTCCTGGGATCGGCGTTATGCGATACGGAGACGGCGAGTGCGTGACGTCATGCAGCAGAATGCACGGGAAGCCTAAGTTAAAGGGTAATGGAGTCTGCTGAGTCTGAGTTTATTTCTGGGGTTCTCGCGTTATGCGATACGGAGACGGCGAGTGCGTGACGTCATGCAGCAGAGTGCACGGGAAGCCTAAGTTAAAGGGTAATGGAGTCTGTTGAGTCTGAGTTTATTTCTGGGGTTCTCGCGTTATGCGATACGGAGACGGCGAGTGCGTGACGTCATGCAGCAGAGTGCACGGGAAGCCTAAGTTAAAGGGTAATGGAGTCTGTTGAGTCTGAGTTTATTTCTGGGGTTCTCGCGTTATGCGATACGGAGACGGCGAGTGCGTGACGTCATGCAGCAGAGTGCACGGGAAGCCTAAGTTAAAGGGTAATGGAGTCTGTTGAGTCTGAGTTTATTTCTGGGGTTATCGCGTTATGCGATACGGAGACGGCGAGTGCGTGACGTCATGCAGCAGAGTGCACGGGAAGCCTAAGTTAAAGGGTAATGGAGTCTGCTGAGTCTGAGTTTACTCCTGGGGTCGGCGTTATGCGATACGGAGACGGCGAGTGCGCGACGTCATGCAGCAGAGTGCACGGGAAGCCTAAGTTAAAGGGTAATGGAGTCTGCTGAGTCTGCGTTTACTCCTTAGGTCGGCGTTATGCGATACGGAGACGGCGAGTGCGTGACGTCATGCAGCAGAATGCACGGGAAGCCTAAGTTAAAGGGTAATGGAGTCTGTTTAGTCTGAGTTTATTTCTGGGGTCTAGCGTTATGCGATACGGAGACGGCGAGTGCATGACGTCATGCAGCAGAGTGCACGGGAAGCCTAAGTTAAAGGGTAATGGAGTCTGCTGAGTCTGAGTTTACTCCTGGGGTCTAGCGTTATGCGATACGGAGACGGCGAGTGCGTGACGTCATGCAGCAGAATGCACGGGAAGCCTAAGTTAAAGGGTAATGCAGTCTGCTGAGTCTGAGTTTACTCCTCGAGTCTCGCGTTATGCGATACGGAGACGGCGAGTGCGTGACGTCATGCAGCAGTGTGCACGGGAAGCCTAAGTTAAAGGGTAATGGAGTCTGCTGAGTCTGAGTTTACTCCTGGGGTCGGCGTTATGCGATAAGGAGACGGCGAGTGCGTGACCTCATGCAGCAGAATGCACGGGAAGCCTAAGTTAAAGGGTAATGGAGTCTGCTGAGTCTGAGTTTACTCCTGGGGTCGGCGTTATGCGATACGGAGACGGCGAGTGCGCGACGTCATGTAGCAGAGTGCACGGGAAGCCTAAGTTAAAGGGTAATGGAGTCTACTGAGTCTGAGTTTACTCCTGGGATCGGCGTTATGCGATACGGAGACGGCGAGTGCGTGACGTCATGCAGCAGAATGCACGGGAAGCCTAACTTAAAGGGTAATGGAGTCTGCTGAGTCTGAGTTTATTTCTGGGGTTCTCGCGTTATGCGATACGGAGACGGCGAGTGCGTGACGTCATGCAGCAGAGTGCACGGGAAGCCTAAGTTAAAGGGTAATGGAGTCTGTTGAGTCTGTGTTTATTTCTGGGGTTCTCGCGTTATGCGATACGGAGACGGCGAGTGCGTGACGTCATGCAGCAGAGTGCACGGGAAGCCTATGTTAAAGGGTAATGGAGTCTGTTGAGTCTGAGTTTATTTCTGGGGTTCTCGCGTTATGCGATACGGAGACGGCGAGTGCGTGACGTCATGCAGCAGAATGCACGGGAAGCCTAAGTTAAAGGGTAATGGAGTCTGCTGAGTCTGAGTTTATTTCTGGGGTTCTCGCGTTATGCGATACGGAGACGGCGAGTGCGTGACGTCATGCAGCAGAGTGCACGGGAAGCCTAAGTTAAAGGGTAATGGAGTCTGTTGAGTCTGAGTTTATTTCTGGGGTTCTCGCGTTATGCGATACGGAGACGGCGAGTGCGTGACGTCATGCAGCAGAGTGCACGGGAAGCCTAAGTTAAAGGGTAATGGAGTCTGTTGAGTCTGAGTTTATTTCTGGGGTTCTCGCGTTATGCGATACGGAGACGGCGAGTGCGTGACGTCATGCAGCAGAGTGCACGGGAAGCCTAAGTTAAAGGGTAATGGAGTCTGTTGAGTCTGAGTTTATTTCTGGGGTTATCGCGTTATGCGATACGGAGACGGCGAGTGCGTGACGTCATGCAGCAGAGTGCACGGGAAGCCTAAGTTAAAGGGTAATGGAGTCTGCTGAGTCTGAGTTTACTCCTGGGGTCGGCGTTATGCGATACGGAGACGGCGAGTGCGCGACGTCATGCAGCTGAGTGCACGGGAAGCCTAAGTTAAAGGGTAATGGAGTCTGCTGAGTCTGCGTTTACTCCTTAGGTCGGCGTTATGCGATACGGAGACGGCGAGTGCGCGACGTCATGCAGCAGAGTGCACGGGAAGCCTAAGTTAAAGGGTAATGGAGTCTGCTGAGTCTGAGTTTACTCCTGGGGTCGGCGTTATGCGATACGGAGACGGCGAGTGCGTGACGTCATGCAGCAGAATGCACGGGAAGCCTAAGTTAAAGGGTAATGGAGTCTGCTGAGTCTGAGTTTATTTCTGGGGTTCTCGCGTTATGCGATACGGAGACGGCGAGTGCGTGACGTCATGCAGCAGAGTGCACGGGAAGCCTAAGTTAAAGGGTAATGGAGTCTGTTGAGTCTGAGTTTATTTCTGGGGTTCTCGCGTTATGCGATACGGAGACGGCGAGTGCGTGACGTCATGCAGCAGAGTGCACGGGAAGCCTAAGTTAAAGGGTAATGGAGTCTGTTGAGTCTGAGTTTATTTCTGGGGTTCTCGCGTTATGCGATACGGAGACGGCGAGTGCGTGACGTCATGCAGCAGAGTGCACGGGAAGCCTAAGTTAAAGGGTAATGGAGTCTGCTGAGTCTGAGTTTACTCCTGGGGTCGGCGTTATGCGATACGGAGACGGCGAGTGCGCGACGTCATGCCGCAGAGTGCACGGGAAGCCTAAGTTAAAGGGTAATGGAGTCTGCTGAGTCTGCGTTTACTCCTGGGGTCGGCGTTATGCGATACGGAGACGGCGAGTGCGTGACGTCATGCAGCACCCGCGCGGGAAGCCTAAGTTAAAGGGTAATGGAGTCTGCTGAGTCTGAGTTTATTTCTGGGGTTCTCGCGTTATGCGATACGGAGACGGCGAGTGCATGACGTCATGCAGCAGAATGCACGGGAAGCCTAAGTTAAAGGGTAATGGAGTCTGCTGAGTCTGAGTTTATTTCTGGGGTTCTCGCGTTATGCGATACGGAGACGGCGAGTGCGCGACGTCATGCAGCAGAGTGCACGGGAAGCCTAAGTTAAAGGGTAATGGAGTCTGTTGAGTCTGAGTTTATTTCTGGGGTTCTCGCGTTATGCGATACGGAGACGGCGAGTGCGTGGCGTCATGCAGCAGAGTGCACGGGAAGCCTAAGTTAAAGGGTAATGGAGTCTGCTGAGTCTGAGTTTATTTCTGGTGTTCTCGCGTTATGCGATACGGAGACGGCGAGTGCGTGACGTCATGCAGCAGAATGCACGGGAAGCCTAAGTTAAAGGGTAATGGAGTCTGTTGAGTCTGGGTTTACTCCTGGGGTCGGCGTTATGCGATACGGAGACGGCGAGTGCGTGACGTCATGCAGCAGAGTGCACGGGAAGCCTATGTTAAAGGGTAATGGAGTCTGTTGAGTCTGAGTTTATTTCTGGGGTTCTCGCGTTATGCGATACGGAGACGGCGAGTGCGTGACGTCATGCAGCAGAATGCACGGGAAGCCCAAGTTAAAGGGTAATGGAGTCTGTTGAGTCTGAGTTTATTTCTGGGGTTCTCGCGTTATGCGATACGGAGACGGCGAGTGCGTGACGTCATGCAGCAGAGTGCACGGGAAGCCTAAGTTAAAGGGTAATGGAGTCTGTTTAGTCTGAGTTTACTCCTGGGGTCGGCGTTATGCGATACGGAGACGGCGAGTGCGCGACGTCATGCAGCAGTGTGCACGGGAAGCCTAAGTTAAAGGGTAATGGAGTCTGTTGAGTCTGGGTTTACCCCTGGGGTCGGCGTTATGCGATACGGAGACGGCGAGTGCGTGACGTCATGCAGCAGAGTGCACGGGAAGCCTAAGTTAAAGGGTAATGGAGTCTGTTGAGTCTGGGTTTACTCCTGGGGTCGGCGTTATGCGATACGGAGACGGCGAGTGCGTGACGTCATGCAGCAGAGTGCACGGGAAGCCTAAGTTAAAGGGTAATGCAGTCTGCTGAGTCTGAGTTTACTCCTCGAGTCTCGCGTTATGCGATACGGAGACGGCGAGTGCGTGACGTCATGCGGCAGTGTGCACGGGAAGCCTAAGTTAAAGGGTAATGGAGTCTGCTGAGTCTGAGTTTACTCCTGGGGTCGGCGTTATGCGATACGGAGACGGCGAGTGCGTGACCTCATGCAGCAGAATGCACGGGAAGCCTAAGTTAAAGGGTAATGGAGTCTGCTGAGTCTGAGTTTACTCCTGGGGTCGGCGTTATGCGATACGGAGACGGCGAGTGCGCGACGTCATGCAGCAGAGTGCACGGGAAGCCTAAGTTAAAGGGTAATGGAGTCTGCTGAGTCTGAGTTTACTCCTGGGATCGGCGTTATGCGATACGGAGACGGCGAGTGCGTGACGTCATGCAGCAGAATGCACGGCAAGCCTAAGTTAAAGGGTAATGGAGTCTGCTGAGTCTGAGTTTATTTCTGGGGTTCTCGCGTTATGCGATACGGAGACGGCGAGTGCGTGACGTCATGCAGCAGAGTGCACGGGAAGCCTATGTTAAAGGGTAATGGAGTCTGTTGAGTCTGAGTTTATTTCTGGGGTTCTCGCGTTATGCGATACGGAGACGGCGAGTGCGTGACGTCATGCAGCAGAATGCACGGGAAGCCTAAGTTAAAGGGTAATGGAGTCTGCTGAGTCTGAGTTTATTTCTGGGGTTCTCGCGTTATGCGATACGGAGACGGCGAGTGCGTGACGTCATGCAGCAGAGTGCACGGGAAGCCTAAGTTAAAGGGTAATGGAGTCTGTTGAGTCTGAGTTTATTTCTGGGGTTCTCGCGTTATGCGATACGGAGACGGCGAGTGCGTGACGTCATGCAGCAGAGTGCACGGGAAGCCTAAGTTAAAGGGTAATGGAGTCTGTTGAGTCTGAGTTTATTTCTGGGGTTCTCGCGTTATGCGATACGGAGACGGCGAGTGCGTGACGTCATGCAGCAGAGTGCACGGGAAGCCTAAGTTAAAGGGTAATGGAGTCTGTTGAGTCTGAGTTTATTTCTGGGGTTATCGCGTTATGCGATACGGAGACGGCGAGTGCGTGACGTCATGCAGCAGAGTGCACGGGAAGCCTAAGTTAAAGGGTAATGGAGTCTGCTGAGTCTGAGTTTACTCCTGGGGTCGGCGTTATGCGATACGGAGACGGCGAGTGCGCGACGTCATGCAGCAGAGTGCACGGGAAGCCTATGTTAAAGGGTAATGGAGTCTGCTGAGTCTGCGTTTACTCCTTAGGTCGGCGTTATGCGATACGGAGACGGCGAGTGCGCGACGTCATGCAGCAGAGTGCACGGGAAGCCTAAGTTAAAGGGTAATGGAGTCTGCTGAGTCTGAGTTTACTCCTGGGATCGGCGTTATGCGATACGGAGACGGCGAGTGCGTGACGTCATGCAGCAGAATGCACGGGAAGCCTAAGTTAAAGGGTAATGGAGTCTGCTGAGTCTGAGTTTATTTCTGGGGTTCTCGCGTTATGCGATACGGAGACGGCGAGTGCGTGACGTCATGCAGCAGAGTGCACGGGAAGCCTAAGTTAAAGGGTAATGGAGTCTGTTGAGTCTGAGTTTATTTCTGGGGTTCTCGCGTTATGCGATACGGAGACGGCGAGTGCGTGACGTCATGCAGCAGAGTGCACGGGAAGCCTAAGTTAAAGGGTAATGGAGTCTGTTGAGTCTGAGTTTATTTCTGGGGTTCTCGCGTTATGCGATACGGAGACGGCGAGTGCGTGACGTCATGCAGCAGAGTGCACGGGAAGCCTAAGTTAAAGGGTAATGGAGTCTGCTGAGTCTGAGTTTACTCCTGGGGTCGGCGTTATGCGATACGGAGACGGCGAGTGCGCGACGTCATGCCGCAGAGTGCACGGGAAGCCTAAGTTAAAGGGTAATGGAGTCTGCTGAGTCTGCGTTTACTCCTGGGGTCGGCGTTATGCGATACGGAGACGGCGAGTGCGTGACGTCATGCAGCACCCGCGCGGGAAGCCTAAGTTAAAGGGTAATGGAGTCTGCTGAGTCTGAGTTTATTTCTGGGGTTCTCGCGTTATGCGATACGGAGACGGCGAGTGCATGACGTCATGCAGCAGAATGCACGGGAAGCCTAAGTTAAAGGGTAATGGAGTCTGCTGAGTCTGAGTTTATTTCTGGGGTTCTCGCGTTATGCGATACGGAGACGGCGAGTGCGCGACGTCATGCAGCAGAGTGCACGGGAAGCCTAAGTTAAAGGGTAATGGAGTCTGTTGAGTCTGAGTTTATTTCTGGGGTTCTCGCGTTATGCGATACGGAGACGGCGAGTGCGTGGCGTCATGCAGCAGAGTGCACGGGAAGCCTAAGTTAAAGGGTAATGGATTCTGCTGAGTCTGAGTTTATTTCTGGTGTTCTCGCGTTATGCGATACGGAGACGGCGAGTGCGTGACGTCATGCAGCAGAATGCACGGGAAGCCTAAGTTAAAGGGTAATGGAGTCTGTTGAGTCTGGGTTTACTCCTGGGGTCGGCGTTATGCGATACGGAGACGGCGAGTGCGTGACGTCATGCAGCAGAGTGCACGGGAAGCCTAAGTTAAAGGGTAATGGAGTCTGTTGAGTCTGAGTTTATTTCTGGGGTTCTCGCGTTATGCGATACGGAGACGGCGAGTGCGTGACGTCATGCAGCAGAATGCACGGGAAGCCCAAGTTAAAGGGTAATGGAGTCTGTTGAGTCTGAGTTTATGTCTGGGGTTCTCGCGTTATGCGATACGGAGACGGCGAGTGCGTGACGTCATGCAGCAGAGTGCACGGGAAGCCTAAGTTAAAGGGTAATGGAGTCTGCTGAGTCTGAGTTTACTCCTGGGGTCAGCGTTATGCGATACGGAGACGGCGAGTGCGTGACGTCATGCAGCAGAATGCACGGGAAGCCTAAGTTAAAGGGTAATGGAGTCTGTTGAGTCTGAGTTTATTTCTGGGGTTCTCGCGTTATGCGATACGGAGACGGCGAGTGCGTGACGTCATGCAGCAGAGTGCACGGGAAGCCTAAGTTAAAGGGTAATGGAGTCTGTTGAGTCTGAGTTTATTTCTGGGGTTCTCGCGTTATGCGATACGGAGACGGCGAGTGCATGACGTCATGCAGCAGAATGCACGGGAAGCCTAAGTTAAAGGGTAATGGAGTCTGTTTAGTCTGAGTTTACTCCTGGGGTCTAGCGTTATGCGATACGGAGACGGCGAGTGCATGACGTCATGCAGCAGAGTGCACGGGAAGCCTAAGTTAAAGGGTAATGGAGTCTGCTGAGTCTGAGTTTACTCCTGGGGTCTAGCGTTATGCGATACGGAGACGGCGAGTGCGTGACGTCATGCAGCAGAATGCACGGGAAGCCTAAGTTAAAGGGTAATGGAGTCTGTTTAGTCTGAGTTTATTTCTGGGGTCTAGCGTTATGCGATACGGAGACGGCGAGTGCATGACGTCATGCAGCAGGGTGCACGGGAAGCCTAAGTTAAAGGGTAATGGAGTCTGCTGAGTCTGAGTTTACTCCTGGGGTCTAGCGTTATGCGATACGGAGACGGCGAGTGCGTGACGTCATGCAGCAGAATGCACGGGAAGCCTAAGTTAAAGGGTAATGGAGTCTGCTGAGTCTGAGTTTATTTCTGGGGTTCTCGCGTTATGCGATACGGAGACGGCGAGTGCGTGACGTCATGCAGCAGAGTGCACGGGAAGCCTAAGTTAAAGGGTAATGGAGTCTGTTTAGTCTGAGTTTACTCCTGGGGTCGGCGTTATGCGATACGGAGACGGCGAGTGCGCGACGTCATGCAGCAGTGTGCACGGGAAGCCTAAGTTAAAGGGTAATGGAGTCTGTTGAGTCTGGGTTTACTCCTGGGGTCGGCGTTATGCGATACGGAGACGGCGAGTGCGTGACGTCATGCAGCAGAGTGCACGGGAAGCCTAAGTTAAAGGGTAATGGAGTCTGTTGAGTCTGAGTTTATTTCTGGGGTTCTCGCGTTATGCGATACGGAGACGGCGAGTGCGTGGCGTCATGCAGCAGAGTGCACGGGAAGCCTAAGTTAAAGGGTAATGGAGTCTGCTGAGTCTGAGTTTATTTCTGGTGTTCTCGCGTTATGCGATACGGAGACGGCGAGTGCGTGACGTCATGCAGCAGAATGCACGGGAAGCCTAAGTTAAAGGGTAATGGAGTCTGTTGAGTCTGGGTTTACTCCTGGGGTCGGCGTTATGCGATACGGAGACGGCGAGTGCGTGACGTCATGCAGCAGAGTGCACGGGAAGCCTATGTTAAAGGGTAATGGAGTCTGTTGAGTCTGAGTTTATTTCTGGGGTTCTCGCGTTATGCGATACGGAGACGGCGAGTGCGTGACGTCATGCAGCAGAATGCACGGGAAGCCCAAGTTAAAGGGTAATGGAGTCTGTTGAGTCTGAGTTTATTTCTGGGGTTCTCGCGTTATGCGATACGGAGACGGCGAGTGCGTGACGTCATGCAGCAGAGTGCACGGGAAGCCTAAGTTAAAGGGTAATGGAGTCTGTTTAGTCTGAGTTTACTCCTGGGGTCGGCGTTATGCGATACGGAGACGGCGAGTGCGCGACGTCATGCAGCAGTGTGCACGGGAAGCCTAAGTTAAAGGGTAATGGAGTCTGTTGAGTCTGGGTTTACCCCTGGGGTCGGCGTTATGCGATACGGAGACGGCGAGTGCGTGACGTCATGCAGCAGAGTGCACGGGAAGCCTAAGTTAAAGGGTAATGGAGTCTGTTGAGTCTGGGTTTACTCCTGGGGTCGGCGTTATGCGATACGGAGACGGCGAGTGCGTGACGTCATGCAGCAGAGTGCACGGGAAGCCTAAGTTAAAGGGTAATGCAGTCTGCTGAGTCTGAGTTTACTCCTCGAGTCTCGCGTTATGCGATACGGAGACGGCGAGTGCGTGACGTCATGCGGCAGTGTGCACGGGAAGCCTAAGTTAAAGGGTAATGGAGTCTGCTGAGTCTGAGTTTACTCCTGGGGTCGGCGTTATGCGATACGGAGACGGCGAGTGCGTGACCTCATGCAGCAGAATGCACGGGAAGCCTAAGTTAAAGGGTAATGGAGTCTGCTGAGTCTGAGTTTACTCCTGGGGTCGGCGTTATGCGATACGGAGACGGCGAGTGCGCGACGTCATGCAGCAGAGTGCACGGGAAGCCTAAGTTAAAGGGTAATGGAGTCTGCTGAGTCTGAGTTTACTCCTGGGATCGGCGTTATGCGATACGGAGACGGCGAGTGCGTGACGTCATGCAGCAGAATGCACGGCAAGCCTAAGTTAAAGGGTAATGGAGTCTGCTGAGTCTGAGTTTATTTCTGGGGTTCTCGCGTTATGCGATACGGAGACGGCGAGTGCGTGACGTCATGCAGCAGAGTGCACGGGAAGCCTATGTTAAAGGGTAATGGAGTCTGTTGAGTCTGAGTTTATTTCTGGGGTTCTCGCGTTATGCGATACGGAGACGGCGAGTGCGTGACGTCATGCAGCAGAATGCACGGGAAGCCTAAGTTAAAGGGTAATGGAGTCTGCTGAGTCTGAGTTTATTTCTGGGGTTCTCGCGTTATGCGATACGGAGACGGCGAGTGCGTGACGTCATGCAGCAGAGTGCACGGGAAGCCTAAGTTAAAGGGTAATGGAGTCTGTTGAGTCTGAGTTTATTTCTGGGGTTCTCGCGTTATGCGATACGGAGACGGCGAGTGCGTGACGTCATGCAGCAGAGTGCACGGGAAGCCTAAGTTAAAGGGTAATGGAGTCTGTTGAGTCTGAGTTTATTTCTGGGGTTCTCGCGTTATGCGATACGGAGACGGCGAGTGCGTGACGTCATGCAGCAGAGTGCACGGGAAGCCTAAGTTAAAGGGTAATGGAGTCTGTTGAGTCTGAGTTTATTTCTGGGGTTATCGCGTTATGCGATACGGAGACGGCGAGTGCGTGACGTCATGCAGCAGAGTGCACGGGAAGCCTAAGTTAAAGGGTAATGGAGTCTGCTGAGTCTGAGTTTACTCCTGGGGTCGGCGTTATGCGATACGGAGACGGCGAGTGCGCGACGTCATGCAGCAGAGTGCACGGGAAGCCTAAGTTAAAGGGTAATGGAGTCTGCTGAGTCTGCGTTTACTCCTTAGGTCGGCGTTATGCGATACGGAGACGGCGAGTGCGCGACGTCATGCAGCAGAGTGCACGGGAAGCCTAAGTTAAAGGGTAATGGAGTCTGCTGAGTCTGAGTTTACTCCTGGGATCGGCGTTATGCGATACGGAGACGGCGAGTGCGTGACGTCATGCAGCAGAATGCACGGGAAGCCTAAGTTAAAGGGTAATGGAGTCTGCTGAGTCTGAGTTTATTTCTGGGGTTCTCGCGTTATGCGATACGGAGACGGCGAGTGCGTGACGTCATGCAGCAGAGTGCACGGGAAGCCTAAGTTAAAGGGTAATGGAGTCTGTTGAGTCTGAGTTTATTTCTGGGGTTCTCGCGTTATGCGATACGGAGACGGCGAGTGCGTGACGTCATGCAGCAGAGTGCACGGGAAGCCTAAGTTAAAGGGTAATGGAGTCTGTTGAGTCTGAGTTTATTTCTGGGGTTCTCGCGTTATGCGATACGGAGACGGCGAGTGCGTGACGTCATGCAGCAGAGTGCACGGGAAGCCTAAGTTAAAGGGTAATGGAGTCTGCTGAGTCTGAGTTTACTCCTGGGGTCGGCGTTATGCGATACGGAGACGGCGAGTGCGCGACGTCATGCCGCAGAGTGCACGGGAAGCCTAAGTTAAAGGGTAATGGAGTCTGCTGAGTCTGCGTTTACTCCTGGGGTCGGCGTTATGCGATACGGAGACGGCGAGTGCGTGACGTCATGCAGCACCCGCGCGGGAAGCCTAAGTTAAAGGGTAATGGAGTCTGCTGAGTCTGAGTTTATTTCTGGGGTTCTCGCGTTATGCGATACGGAGACGGCGAGTGCATGACGTCATGCAGCAGAATGCACGGGAAGCCTAAGTTAAAGGGTAATGGAGTCTGCTGAGTCTGAGTTTATTTCTGGGGTTCTCGCGTTATGCGATACGGAGACGGCGAGTGCGCGACGTCATGCAGCAGAGTGCACGGGAAGCCTAAGTTAAAGGGTAATGGAGTCTGTTGAGTCTGAGTTTATTTCTGGGGTTCTCGCGTTATGCGATACGGAGACGGCGAGTGCGTGGCGTCATGCAGCAGAGTGCACGGGAAGCCTAAGTTAAAGGGTAATGGATTCTGCTGAGTCTGAGTTTATTTCTGGTGTTCTCGCGTTATGCGATACGGAGACGGCGAGTGCGTGACGTCATGCAGCAGAATGCACGGGAAGCCTAAGTTAAAGGGTAATGGAGTCTGTTGAGTCTGGGTTTACTCCTGGGGTCGGCGTTATGCGATACGGAGACGGCGAGTGCGTGACGTCATGCAGCAGAGTGCACGGGAAGCCTAAGTTAAAGGGTAATGGAGTCTGTTGAGTCTGAGTTTATTTCTGGGGTTCTCGCGTTATGCGATACGGAGACGGCGAGTGCGTGACGTCATGCAGCAGAATGCACGGGAAGCCCAAGTTAAAGGGTAATGGAGTCTGTTGAGTCTGAGTTTATTTCTGGGGTTCTCGCGTTATGCGATACGGAGACGGCGAGTGCGTGACGTCATGCAGCAGAGTGCACGGGAAGCCTAAGTTAAAGGGTAATGGAGTCTGCTGAGTCTGAGTTTACTCCTGGGGTCAGCGTTATGCGATACGGAGACGGCGAGTGCGTGACGTCATGCAGCAGAATGCACGGGAAGCCTAAGTTAAAGGGTAATGGAGTCTGTTGAGTCTGAGTTTATTTCTGGGGTTCTCGCGTTATGCGATACGGAGACGGCGAGTGCGTGACGTCATGCAGCAGAGTGCACGGGAAGCCTAAGTTAAAGGGTAATGGAGTCTGTTGAGTCTGAGTTTATTTCTGGGGTTCTCGCGTTATGCGATACGGAGACGGCGAGTGCATGACGTCATGCAGCAGAATGCACGGGAAGCCTAAGTTAAAGGGTAATGGAGTCTGTTTAGTCTGAGTTTACTCCTGGGGTCTAGCGTTATGCGATACGGAGACGGCGAGTGCATGACGTCATGCAGCAGAGTGCACGGGAAGCCTAAGTTAAAGGGTAATGGAGTCTGCTGAGTCTGAGTTTACTCCTGGGGTCTAGCGTTATGCGATACGGAGACGGCGAGTGCGTGACGTCATGCAGCAGAATGCACGGGAAGCCTAAGTTAAAGGGTAATGGAGTCTGTTTAGTCTGAGTTTATTTCTGGGGTCTAGCGTTATGCGATACGGAGACGGCGAGTGCATGACGTCATGCAGCAGGGTGCACGGGAAGCCTAAGTTAAAGGGTAATGGAGTCTGCTGAGTCTGAGTTTACTCCTGGGGTCTAGCGTTATGCGATACGGAGACGGCGAGTGCGTGACGTCATGCAGCAGAATGCACGGGAAGCCTAAGTTAAAGGGTAATGGAGTCTGCTGAGTCTGAGTTTATTTCTGGGGTTCTCGCGTTATGCGATACGGAGACGGCGAGTGCGTGACGTCATGCAGCAGAGTGCACGGGAAGCCTAAGTTAAAGGGTAATGGAGTCTGTTTAGTCTGAGTTTACTCCTGGGGTCGGCGTTATGCGATACGGAGACGGCGAGTGCGCGACGTCATGCAGCAGTGTGCACGGGAAGCCTAAGTTAAAGGGTAATGGAGTCTGTTGAGTCTGGGTTTACTCCTGGGGTCGGCGTTATGCGATACGGAGACGGCGAGTGCGTGACGTCATGCAGCAGAGTGCACGGGAAGCCTAAGTTAAAGGGTAATGGAGTCTGTTGAGTCTGGGTTTACTCCTGGGGTCGGCGTTATGCGATACGGAGACGGCGAGTGCGTGACGTCATGCAGCAGAGTGCACGGGAGGCCTAAGTTAAAGGGTAATGGAGTCTGTTGAGTCTGGGTTTACTCCTGGGGTCGGCGTTATGCGATACGGAGACGGCGAGTGCGTGACGTCATGCAGCAGAGTGCACGGGAAGCCTAAGTTAAAGGATAATGGAGTCTGTTGAGTCTGGGTTTACTCCTGGGGTCGGCGTTATGCGATACGGAGACGGCGAGTGCGTGACGTCATGCAGCAGAGTGCACGGGAAGCCTAAGTTAATGGGTAATGGAGTCTGTTGAAAGAGTCCTGGGGCTTCGAGCGAAGCGAGAAACCCTGAGCCTTTCTAACATGTGTAGCATTTGTAGCATGCGTCATTTGAAATTATATAAAGTCTAGTCTCTCAGACTGACGGTATCTTTTTTTTTTTTTAATCATAGGAGCATGTCATTGGAAATTGTATTGAGTTCCCCTTTCCTCAATTGTACATTATTTGAACACATGTTCTGTGCTATGAGAACATAAATTAGGTCTATATTTATAAGAAAATGAGCATAAAACGGCTCAATTAATGCATGCAGTGACGGCATACATGGTTTAAGTGTTTCAATTAAAACTTTGGACATTTGTTTGCGCATACGATTTCTTCTCCTTCATTACAAGGAATTGCCACAATACGATACCACAATCCTCCTTCATATTCTAGCAAGACAAATATTCTTACAAATAGTTATGTTAGTAATTGTTTTAAGGGAAAGAACTGCGAGGTCATCTGCCTATACTTACGAATTGTGTTTTATTTAATCTATGGATAATTAGGAAGTAAGAAGCGTACTTTTGACGCTGTATACAAATATATTTAAGGTAAAGGGAATTATTTTGCCTTGAGTATAACACGAAACCGAGTCACTGGCATTGTTGGATAATGGACTTGAAGGGCGTATTCTTCTTCTTCTTCTTCTTCTTCTTCTTCTTCTTCTTCTTCTTCTTCTTCCCCATGGTCGAAGTTCGATTTCGAACGTCAGGACCCATCACGCAATTCTTTTAACAATAGCCCGCCATACACCACGGTCTTAATTCTATTAACAATAGCCCGCCATACACCGCGGTCTTCTGCTGTATGCATTAATTTCTGAAGTGGCAGTTTAGTCAGAATCTTTATCTGATGAAGGTACCCGTTCGGAGCGCGTCCCCTCAGCCGCTTTCCGTCAACTTTACCCTGGATGATACAGTTCTCAATGCCATTTCGCCGGATGACATGGACGAAAATGTCAACATTTGCCTTTGGATGTTTAGGAGTAAGCGTGCTTTAAGAGCAATCTTTAGCTCCTTCAGATTAGATTAATTTGTTCCTCTTGCTAACCATGATATTCGTAGCATTCTTCGATAACACGTCATCTCGAAGGCTTCAATTTTCCTACGGCATGCAGCATTTATGGTCCAGGATCCGGAGCCATACGTGACGATGGGAAATACCAAAGTTTGAACCAGTCGCCTCTTTGCTTCCTTGGTAATATGATGATCTTTCCATATTCTTATTAGACTAGACAGTGCTTTCTTAGCCATACCTATTATTCTTTTAATTTCTCCTTCACAGTTTCCCTTAGTGGAAATGCGAACTCCTAGGTTGACTATTTCTTCCTTGAGATCAATATCACGTATTAGCTGGAAGGGACGAGGTAATGCACGCTGTCTGTCCACTACCATCAAGTAACTCTTGGTTTGGTTTAGTGTAAGGCCTGCTTCTACATTGAACCTCTCAGTGCGTTGTAAAAGTTCTGCCAGCTCTTCCCCTGAACTATCCAACAGTAGGCTATAGTATCATCTGCGTAGCGAAGGTTGTAGATTGTCTTTCCGCCCACCTTCCCAATCCTCCATTCCATTTCCCATAGATGTTGAATAGGAGTATTGACAAAACACATCCCTGTCTGAGGCATTTTCCGACCTAAGAGGGCACATACAGCTTAAGGAGCCACAAAAATGACGATATTAATATTATAACTGTGCCTGTAATAAATCTTGTACAACAATGATATACATTTCCAAGGAAACACACACACCTTGCTATTAGAAGCAAAGTTGAAAATTTTCAAAATTCAAATGGTAAATATTTTGTTTTGTGCTGACCATCACCGTTTCCCTGATTTCTCCCGTGTTTATAGGAATTTTTGGAGTTTTCTTTTTTTTAATGAGGGTGTTAAACCTGATGCTACAAAATGAATTTCGCATAATTTCACATGATTAAATAATTAATTAAGCGTCATTATTTCCATTTTTATTCTCAGCAAACTAAAAAAAGTTAACGTTTCATAGAATGATTAATTAAGGTCACAACGGTTTTGAGTGAGATTCATTTTATAGCAGAAGATCTAACACCCACATTAAAAAAAGAAAACTCCAAAAATTCCTATAAACACGGGAGATATCAGGGAAACGGTGAAGGTCAGAACAAAACAAGAACCAATTTTGAAAAAATTGATAAAAATAATAATTACCATTTGAATTTTGAAAATTTTTAACTTTGTTTCTAATAGCAAGGTGTGTGTGTTTCCTTGGAAATGTATATCATTGTTGTACAAGATTTATGGCAGGCACAGTTATAATATTAATATCGTTATTGTTGTGGCTTCTTACGCTGTATGTGCCCCTCAGGGCTCTGATAACTTCCCATCGATTCTAACGTATGCCTTGTTGTTGACTTATAATGATTTCATCAGTTGTATAAGATGACTAACTTGGTACTGCCATTTCCTCAAGTACTTGTAGTACAGGCAGTATTTTTTCGTCAAGACAGTGGTCTTAGTAGCAGCCAATGGTATCGTCCAGACAATCATCTAACCTATGAGTAACCAATGGCTATGCTTCACCATAGCTTTAGAAGAGTACAGCGCAACGTTTCAATTAAATTGAACAACTAAAAGTAATGTGTAAACATTCGTAACTCACCACCACTCCTTGCACATGTGACTGTATCCGCAATGTTTGAAGCCTCATAAAGCTGAGTTATATGGCGGCAACTCAAGCCGCAACTTCAAACAAACGAACATCAATGTCCGCACGTCATCCTTGATGTCATTGACAGCATTAATATATTCTCCTAGACAAGTACGTATCACGATATATACAGGGTCATTGAAAAAGGTAGCAGCAATTTCAAAACATCATATCTCCCGTTGTAAGTGAGATGAATTAATAATTGAACCTGAAAATTAATCATGAACTTATCGAGGTTTAGTTTTAGAGGTGACTGTACTCCTCCCGTGACCTTTAACCGATGCGCAGAATGATTGCGCGACAGGAAGCTGCCATGCCGGCCCTATGCAATGGCCTCCTACAAGCCCTGACTTGACACCCCTAGACATTTTTAGCGTACATTCGATTTTTGCATAAAATGAAAGTAGACTTATGAGATCTACACAGGTCCAAAAATTGTGTGTCTGTCTGTGTGTGTGAGTCTGTGTGTGTGTGTGTATGTGAGTGTGTGTACTCTGAATGTCTGCCCCCCCCCCCTATCAATTCGAACAGGGTGAAACCGAATTCAACGAAATTTGGTACAGAGGTAGCACTAGCAAAGGGCACCTCAGTGTCATGTTTTATACTGCCACCATCCTGACGAAAACGGAATGGCGGCATCCCAAATGTTAAAAGCTTTAATTAAATTACGACCAACCTAATCATTTGAACTCTACCAAATTTTGCAACAACATACCTTTTTGTGGGAAGCATCTTTTCAATGAACTACAAGGTCATCAGCCTAATAGTTTGCAGATAGCGGCCATGTATGTGTGCAAATCGATACCCCATATCAATTCAAACACGGTGAAACCGAATTGAATGTTTTTTTTACAGAGGTAGCACTAACAAAGGGCACCTCATATTCATGTTTAATATCCCTATAGCACGTTGTATTTCAACAAGCTACTACAACCAACATTCAATTATACTCCTTGAAAAGGACAAAGAGTTATAACAATACCCATGCATTTAGGATAAAGTAGGCTATATGTTCTTTACTGAACATCTTGTTCAAAATTGAAAATAGGCTAAAAAAATCATATCTCCTGCTGTGAAAAATGAAAATCCACAGCTTTCTTCCAGTCGACTGACCGGGTCAGGGAATGGAATGAATGAAGCCCCCATCTAGCGGCGAGGATATGAACTGTGCCAGCTGCCGATGCCTGTCGCACTCTCCTGGAGCAATGATTAAATGAATGACAGATGAAATGAAATGACAGTGGAGAGTGTTGCTGGAATTAAATTTGTGACAGGGAAAACTGGAGTACTCGGAGAAAAACTTGTCTGCCTCCGCTTTGTCCAGCACAAATTTCACATGGAGTGAGCGGGATTTGAACCACGGACCCAGCAGTGAGAGGCAGGCGTGCAGCTGCCTAAGCCACGGAGGCTTCCCATCTCCCGCTTTAAGTAAGATAAATTAATAATTATACCTGAAAACTAATCAGGAACTTATCGAGTTTTAGTTTTAGAGGTGACTGTACTCCTCCTATGACCTCCAAGCGATGCGCAGAATGAGTGCGCGACAGGAAGCTGCCATGCCGGTCCTATTCAATGGCCTCCTACAAGCCCTGACTTGACACCCCTAGCCTTTCTTATGGGGGTGCGTAAAAACATTGTATTCAGTGAAACAGTCAGAGATCTGCAACATTTAAGACAACGCATCACCGCTGCTGTCGCTACAATCACGCCTGAGATGATCTAGCGCAGTTGGGCCAAAATCGACTATCCACTGGATGTTTACAGAGCAACCAAGGGTGCGCACATAGAAACATAATCAGGTATGATAAAAGAAAACCTTTTTGAGCTGGATAATTTAACAGAAAATACTCGTTTTGAAAATTTTGTGCTGGTAAATTTACCAGAAAATACTTGTTTCAATATCTCAAATAGTTCCTGAGCTATGATGTTGTAAAATTGCTGCTACCTTTTTCGAAGACCTTGTACTTGAACCGACATTTCATTAAGTGCCAAGTCTTACGGATGTTGTCTTGTTTTATACAGCAGAGTACCAGAGCGCGTCAAGTCATGCTTCACAATCACAATGAGTTTCCCTGCGAGATTAACTCCTGTCCATTGTGGAGTGACGTGTCTCCACTGTCTTCTGGGATATGTCCGATGATCTGTGACATCCCACATGGAGTAGTCGTTGACATTGACAGCACAAGGTCTGTCATCACTTTCGCCCTCACCTGCAATTTAATCCTCCAAGAGGGGTGGACGTACACGAGTCAACTGAGTCACCGGGATTAATTCAAAAGACCTGACTGACGACTCTACCTGTCTCTCTCGCCAATCCCGACCAATTAGCATGCCAGCCATTAATAAATGGTACCCTAGAGATCACGTGAGCAGTAGGAATAACCCACGGTCACCAGACTAGGGTAAAATAGATCCACGTACGTATTCCCTATTGATGATTTCCTCAAAAATTCTATACACCAAATAATTTATTTTTTGAAAATTCATTTTCTGTGCCATATTCGAAATCATTTTCTTCTTCTTTGGTCGTTTGGGCCACCTATGGATCACGGTGCTTGTGTTTCAACTGTTATCTACCATTTCTGGTGTACTTGGTGAATTGTTTGGCAGCTGCCTTCGTGGTGAGCTAAATCATTCTATAATAATACTAATAATAATAACAATAATAATAATAATAATAATAATATGTGGTTTAAGCTTTATAGAACAAAATGTACCCGAGATAAATCTTGCTATACTCTTCCCCAATCCCCCCCCCCTGACCCACCCCCTGCCAGCCCCTCCCCCCAAAAAGGTCATCCGACGAGAATTGCGGAAAGAAATGAAAAACTCAAGGGTAGAAAATGGGGTAAGGCTAGGGTACAATTGTATGAATCTTACAATCGACTGTCTAGCCTTTGCAGATGATCTAGTGATCTTTTCAGATTCCATTGATATGGCAGAAGAACAACTTAACCAACTGAAAACTCGAGCACTGAAGGCTGGGTTTCAAATCTCATTTGAGAAGACACAATTCTTGACAAACTTAAAATCAGCGCTCAGGGACCTGAAGGTCGGACTAGGAAAAGTTCAGAAGGCAGAAAAGTTTAAATAATTTGGTGAATGGATAGAGCCTAACCTATCCGAGAAAGAAGCCTTCGTGTCACGCATCAATAAAATGGAAAAGGCATACAAGCTGACTAAAGACATCTACACTAAGAGATCGATATCCTTAAACGCCAAAATTAGACATTACTGTACTGTTATTCGAACAGTGGCTCTGTATGTGGCATAGACTCTAATAATGAACAAGAAAGGTCTCATGGAAAAACTAGAGGCTAAAGAAAGGAAGATTTTGAGGAAAATCCTGGGTCCCATCAAAGAAAACAGCGAGAACAGAAGGCCTCACAACCACGAATTATACAAGCACGCTGAGAAGATCAGTGACACGATTCGAAAAAGAAAGATTGCCTTTTATAGCCACGTGACACGAATGAACCCAGGCAGGATATCAAAACATATATTGACGTACTTTCAGGATAAGAAAACCAAAGGGGCATGGTTCACGGAAGTTGAGAAAGATCTAAGTGAAATGGAAATTTCCTCTAAGGATATCCAGGAGCGTGTTCCACTTCAGGAAAAACTACGTACACACAAAGGTTTCCAGGAAAAGCCAAAGCTGAAGACAGGAAAGGCGTTGTCACAAGAGAGAAAGGAACAACACCGGAGACGAATGCAGGAACACTGGGCGGTAGTTAGAGCTCGGATGAAGAGACAGTTAAACTGACGTGGTCCCTAGTTGGCCGAATCGAAGAAAGAAGAAGAAATAAATAAAAGAAGAAACAATGCTAAAAGTAACGTACTGAGTATCATATCCTACAAAATTAAATGAATGCACTTATTCGCAGAAAAAACCATCATCAGAATGCCCTCGTATCCAAGGCTTGCTATTGAATGTTCCATATTCTGAAAGCATAGGTTAAAGAGTCCCTGCAACGATGTTGCTAATTAATTTTAGGGGCTTGGATCATCTTGGTCATCAGCCCCGTGTAGTTGGGTGTGTGTTGAATTTGTCTGATAGCCTGTATTCATGTGAGGACTGTAGTAGTGTGGGTAACTGAATTAGGGATAGCAATGGTATAGGTGCCCTGGGACTTGAAATAAGGTACTACTAGCATTACTAGTCGCGGCTTCGCCCGCGAATATTCTAGTTGTAAAGAGTATACTTAGCAAAATCTCAAACATAAATGCTATGACTGATTTAGCCTTGGTATGAATAATCAGACTTTATCAATTCAGCTACTGGTGCAGTGGTTAGGGGTTTGTCATTCCTTCATAGGTATATCAGAGCGAAGTTAGTTTTCTGGGAATTTCACAGACACTGTTCATTTAAGGACCTTTAAATGTGGTTTTCGGAGACCCTTTATAGTCTGGTGAAAAAGACCTTTCGTACCACACTCACACGTGAAAATTTCGTGAAAAAAATCTAGAGTGCCCCTTGACCCCTTAAGCGCATTATACTGTATGTATTGATGGATTTTACTGCTTAATTTGGTTCAGTGATAACCTTATAACCGTCTGGAAACTTTCACAGTAATGTAATAATTGGAATTGCAATCCGTCTTACAGAAATAGTGATGGACTTGTGAGATTCTGTTACCATGGTTACCGTGTTGCATTCTTTCAATATTTCATTGTAAATATACATGTTTTAAGATAGGCTATTTATTTAATTGTGAGGCATTTAAAGAGTAAGTGAGTGCGTTTCTCTTACGCATTTTGTTATGCTGAACCTGTAGGTACCCCATATGTGTAGGTTGGTATTAATGGGACCTTATTTTCCGTACACAACTGGAATGGGACCTTAGCAGAATAATATAGGGAGGGATTCCGTAATTTGCCTACCGGGAGTGTGGATAAACCTGGGGAAAGCCTCACTCAGGATAGCCACTGTTAGCGTCGGGAATTGAACTTCCGACCTCAGATTGCTGTAGCTGCCTTTGCTGCCGTGGTGCACGATTTAACAAGCCCGGTGACGCCGCGAAGCTTCTCTCGGTAAAGAGACTACAGTTCAAATACTGGGATGGTACCTTCTTTCAAGTATCCAGACACATACCCCAATCAGCGGCTTCAGTGGCGTAGTTGGTAGCATTCTGAGCTTCTATGCCCAAGATCGCGGGTTCAACCCAGCCGAAGTCGTCGGAGTTTTTAAGAGCGTTAAAATCCCTCAGTATGCCTTCCTTCGGAGGGGAAGTAATGCCGGCGGTCCCATGTCATAGATTTACGGCATGAAAAAGAACATTCCCCTAACTACACTTGTTGAAGCTAAAATTTATAGGTTATTTTGATAACGCTACATTAGTTGCAACGTTCGCCTCAGGTGCTGACTGCGATGCCATTTAGAAGTAGCCACGTCCGCAGCTAGGAGTCATGGACGGTAGCATTTGGTAGCAAACGTAGGAACTACTTGAAAATATTAATCCTCTGCAGTCCTCCTACCTGAATCACAGATAACACACACGAATACAGCCATCACAATTAACACCGGTTATCAGACAAATTCTACACCCACCCAAAGTACACGGGGCTTCATGACGCGTTGTTGCAGGCCCTAAACTAAGGAACCAACCAACCAACATACCCCAATTTTTTCACGCCATTTATTGCGTGATAAAAGAAACATGTTCATTTAAATTAACATGACAAATACCTTAAATTGTACATGAAAATGTTATGATAAAAAAAACTTTATCCGTGGGTGTCACGTGTGTGAAACTTTCAAGGATAGGCTACTTGTAGCGCTTTCTCTTTGGATTCATGCTTATTCTTTGCACAAGGGAATGTTTAATCCTTGGGTCTTGGAAACTAAACTAGATACTTTGGTGTCTAGCAATACCATAGCCTCAGCAGATGATGCTCCTATTGTTTCAATAACAAATCAGCAGAAAAGATAGCCATTTTCTTTAATTTTGTCATATTTTGCATGTATTCGTTTACATGCTAATTAAGCGGTAGAATCCTGCATCTCTACCTACAGTAGATACAGCTTATTGTTGTTATATATACACTAGCTGAAGTACCCGTGCTTCGCTACGCGTCATAAATAAATTAAAATATGAAGGTGACAGGGGATAGGCGAGGTGCTGCGCAGAGGGATATTAAGGATGGAACATTTTGTCCCACTACACCACTCGGCGTTGACCGTGTTTTATAGCACAAATTTAGCTTTTACTCGCTAACCGTTGGAGATACCCTTCGGATAGAAAATGTAATTATAAACCTCGTATATGCCATCAAAAGCTTGCTATGTCTTAGCGTTCTCTTTTTATTTGAAATGGAAATATGAAAGTTTGAAACCAAAGGGTGTAGGGACGTCACTAAATTGGTCGCCGTCTTTAAATAGTGCAAAGTATTGAAATCAAAAGTAACCTATAAGTTAACCAGGTAAATCAGCTACTTCCATGTAAAATTCATGTAAATCGGACCAGTGGTACTTGCGTGATTGAGTAATATACAGACACACACTGTCTTATTTTTAGCCTCGCTTCGCTCGCGTCATAGTCGTGTCATATTGTTATTCAATGAAATGCAGGTTTAACCCCGTTAACACCCCTTTAGAACCTGAATATCCAATAATCCCTCCTTAGTAGATGTTTTCGACACACAACAAACATATCCCCAAAATATCATTCATCGAACTTAAATAGTTTTGGTTGGTCAATGAGAGTGAACATCCAAAAATCCCTCCTTAGTGGACGTTTTTCTTCCAGAATTTCACCCCTCCCCATAGGCCTCTTAAATTGCATTTATGAAAACACGGTCAACACCTATTTATTTATTTATTTATTTATTTATTTATTTATTTATTTATTTATTTATTTATTTATTTATTTATTTATTTATTTATTTATTTATTTATTTATTTATTTATTTATTTATTTATTTATTTATTTATTTATTTATTTATTTATTTATTTTTAAGCTGATTGATTTCCTCCGAGTTTCAAACTCCTCGCCTATGTCGTTGAAGACATACACGCTCCGTTAAGAATCTTTCAACCCCCACTTTTCATCCCTTTCACCTCATAATATACACTATATCGAAAAACAATTAGACATGTGTCAGCTTCTTTTTAATGATTAGTATATATGCCAAGTATCACATCCCCAAATGAAACCACTCGTGAGATATTGTTATTCAATGAAATGTACGTTTACCCCCTTAACACCTCTTTAGAACCTGAATATCCAAAACCCTTTCCATAGTGGACGTTCTCGACATACAACGAACATATCCCCAAAATTTCATGTTTCTAACTTCAATAATTTTGGCTGGGTGATGATGAGTGAGTGAGTCAGTCAGGACATTTTCTTTCATTTATTTTTTATAATTTCACCCCTCCCCATGAAACCCTTAAATTGGATTTATGAAACAAACTTATTTAAAGCTGTGTTCCCCCTGAGTCTGATGAGTGAGTCAGTCAGTCAATCAGTTAGGACACTTTCGTTCCTGTTCCCCCCCCCCCCCAGAATTTCACCCCTCCCCATGGGCCCCTTAAATTGTATTTATGAAAAATCGGTCAAACACATATTTACTTTTTTTTAATGTTGATTTTTTTCCCACTGAGTTTCAAACTCCTCGCCTGTGTCGTTTAAGAGATACATGCTCCGTTAGTAATCTTTCAATCCCCACTTTTCACCCCTTTCTCCTCATAATATACACCACATCGAAAATCCCTCAGACACGTGTCTTCTTATTTTTAGCCTATTTTCAATTTTGAAAAAATAGGCTTATGAGATCACCTTTTGTCCGTGTGTGTGTGTGTGTGTGAGGTGTGTGTGTGTCCCCCCCTAATAAAATCTAAACGGCTGGAGCGATTTCAATGAAACTTGGTAAGTTCATAGCACTATTCCCGGCGACCTCGACCGTGCTCTTCAAATTTTGTTACGTCCCACCAATCCAACATGGCGGCTGTGCGAAATATTTCACTAGCATTCAATATCTCCGAAACTATTACCGATATCGCCCTGAAATTGTGTACGGTGATAAATGGCACTACTAGAAGTTCACCTATGCGACCTTCAAGAACCTGGTGACTACAAAACCAACATGGCGGTCAAGCGAAATTGAGACTTTTAAATAGAGATTTCTCGCGATTTAACTATCCAAACGTAATGAAACTTAGTACAGCAAATGCTTATAAACATTGTAATGCACTGGAGTCTAATTTAGTTCAATTGTTTACATAACCTCAAAATGGCGGTTGTGTGAAATATTTCACTGACATTCTATATCTCCGAAACTATTACTGATATCATCATGCAATTTTGTACGGTGATAAAGGGTACTGATACAAGTTTGCCCATGTATATTTCATAAACCTGTAAAGTACAAAACGAACATGGCGACCAAGCGAATTTGAAATATTTTAATAGACTTTTTTCGTGATTTAACTCTCTGAGCGCAGTGAAATGTGGTACAGTAAATGATTTTGCAGATTGTAATGCACTGCCATCTAATTTAATTCAATTGTTTACATAATCTCAAGATGGCGGCTGTGCGAAATTTTAAAATTAAGTTTTTATTTCTTGTGTCGTAATCATGCGATCGAAGTGAAAGTTTGAATAATGAAGCTAGGCAATAATTGTCCTTGAATGGTACATAACTCTATGGCCTATACATATAACAATCCTAAATGGCAAGCTTCCGAAATATTTAGACGGTTCTCAATATCTATGTATCTTTTACAGCAACCAAACTGATTTTTTTTATGTTCATAGAGACTATGAACATATGTTCACCTATAGGACTTTCAGTAACCTGGTGAGCACAAATCCAACATAGCGGCGACGCGAAGTATAAATATTTAAATGGACGTTTCTCGCGAATTAACTATCCGAGTGCCGTGAAGCGTTGCACGTTAAATGCTTATACAAATGTTGATCCACTGGCATGTAATTTATTTCAATTGTTTGCATAATCACAAGATGGCTGGTGTGCGTACTTTTAAAATCTCGTTTTTACTTCTTGTGTTCTAATCATGCGATTGAAGTTTGAATACCACACGTACACAATAATCTTAATGTAATAGAACAAAAAATAAAAATCCATCCTGGCGACCATATGAAATATATAGACGGTTCTCAGTATCTACGAATCTGTTACAGCAATTAAACTGAAATTTTGTATGTTGATAGAGACAATTAACATGAGCAGGATATATGAAAATAGGCTGAATAGTTCTTCACGGAACTACTTGTTAATGATGAGTTTATATGCTGAGTATCACATCCCCCAATGAAACCAATCTGGAGATATTGCTATTGAATGAAATGCAGGTCTACCCCCTTAACACCCCTTTAAAACCTGAATATCCAAAAATCCTCTCTTCGTCGGCATTTGCGGCCCTTGAGGAAGCTGCATGCCAAATTTCATTCCAATCCGTTCGGTGGTTTCTGAGATTTCGTGATGAATGTGTGAGTGAGTGAGTGGTATTTGACAAATATATAGTAGATAGTGTCAAGCCTTTCTTATGCTAAACTCGGTTGACAGTGCTGTGCGCGCACTTGAGTAACTAACGGGATTTCAAATCAAGATCCTCATTTTCTATACCGGTAGTGCAGAGCTCAATTGGCATCCAGTCGGCCGTGTCTCGACTTGAGCTATGTTGCCATGGAAACTATCTGCCTTGCCATTCATTCATGAGTATATTTTATGATTTGATTAGCCTGTGCTTGAGTGCAAAAGGGCCGAAATCAGAAGAATGAGAAAGACTATCGAAAATTCATGTAGCCAGCGGTTCCTTCTGGGTCCTAAACTATGCATACATACAGACTTTCACTTTTATATATAAGATATAGCAGTCGTTTCATTCCGCCGCATGGCGATTGCCCCTACGGGCCCCCTTAGACGGTTTCGCCGTCTCGTCGGGCCAAGGGGTTAAGGTGTTTAGGAGAGGTGCACATTTTGGTAGTGGGTGGGTTTGGTTTTGGGATTTGGAAGAAAGTGTGTGAGAATTTTTAGTGGGGGCATTACTGGGGAAATTTGGAGAAGGGCGCGGGGGACGAAGTATTGTTGTGAGAAG
Organism: Meconema thalassinum; assembly: GCA_946902985.2. Lineage (NCBI taxonomy): Eukaryota > Metazoa > Arthropoda > Insecta > Orthoptera > Tettigoniidae > Meconema > Meconema thalassinum. The sequence goes on from OX336391.1 coordinate 649,968,466, forward strand.
GGAGAGTTAGATGCAGGAATGGGGATGTGGGGGGAGAAGGGTGACTGCTTCATTTTATGTAGGTATAATTTTAAATGTCGGAAATTTTCAACGAACCAAGAAAACACGAAAACACGGAAACAACTGTTGCATGTGCCAAAGTAGATGAAGGAACTTCTATTGCTCGGGGATTTGCGTGTATTGGGATGTTTAAATTATGTTAAAAATGGGGCTGTTTTAACGTCCAGATCATAAGTTTTTTTTTTTGAAATGAATGATGTCCATGAGAAGTGTAATTAATGATGTTTGTTGAGATGAGAGGAGAGAGAAAGAAAGAAAGAAAGAAAGAAAGAAGAAAGAAAGAGAGAAGAAGAAATGTATAGCTGGCGATACGAGGACGGTGGCTAATTAATGAGTTGGGATGGGGGGAGTAGAAAACGGATGAAGTGAATGGGTGGGTGAAGAGTTATGATGTCAACTGTGGGAGATTTGACGGTGAGTGTGTGTGAAGATGAAGATGTTTATGGGTCTTTTTTTAATATTCCTCTTCTTATGTTCTTATGTGGTGAAGGTGTTATAATGTACGATTGTGGCGGTGTTAGAGTTGAGGATGGAATGGCTGATGTATAGCAATAGTGGGGCAGTGGTAGAATAGTATGGCTGTACCGGTTATTATTGTTGTTGTGGTGGTGATGGTTGTTCTTGTTGTGTAATTAAGGGGGCTTTGCGACACCGTGGTCATATAACGAAATATCTTTGAGAAATTGTGGGATCTGTCTGGTAACTTCTGTCATTGTGAAGCTTGCAGTATTGTGGGCATTCATAATAGAGGCTAAGAGGGGAAAGAAAGTGGCCGTGGCTTTAAGTTAGAAACCATTCGGGCGTTTGCCAGGAAAGGAAGTGGGAAACCACGAGGAATCAGATCTAAGATGGCAGACGTAACGTGGGAATGGAAACCACCTCTTCTCGGTTCTACCTCGCGAAGGCTGAGTGTAACTTGTTTCAGCCCTCAAACTAGAATTAAATTTGTTTTACAGAGCCGGGAATCGAACCCGGACCTCAGGAAGACTTGTAGAAGTAAGCCGAATGCAAGATGGTGCAAAGTTATATCTCATGTTAGTTGTTGTGGATTTATTTAGAAGCTTTTCGATCGTGGTCATGTATCCCCGTGTACTTGGGGGAGTGGGGTTTGTGTGATAACCTGTGTTATTGTCATAGCTGACTGGGTGTGTGTATTTGTAAGTCATGTGAGGATAGGGAAATAGACGGCCGTGGCCTTAAGTTAGGAAACATCCCGCCATTTGCTTGGAGTAGAAGTGGAAAACCACTCCCAAGATGGATCAGTTGGGAAAAATACCACCTCTTCTCAGTTTTAGCCTTAACGAGACTGAGTGTACCCGTTTCAGTCCCCAGACCAGCATTACATTTCTTGGCAGAGTCAGGAATCAAACCCTAACCTCTAAGGCGACAGCCAAGCATGCTAGTCACTACATCACGCGGTGGTTTATATCTCATTTTTGGCAGTGTTCTCTTGAGCATGGATTAGCGATAATGCACTCAGCACAGAAAATAGAGTTACCAAACAGAACAATTACACACCCAAATAAAGAACTGATACAGAAATTACCTAATCAGAGAAATGAAGTAACGATGGGGGCAATAATAAACGAGGTCAGACTTAATCCAATATAAACCTCAACGCTTTTATTCTGAAGGAGAAAATAAATGCATTCCACTATGTTTAATAATCACGGCAATTAAAACTCCGTCTCATTACGCGTAATTATTGGTGAGTCATTAATGGAAGATGTAGTCCCAGACTTATAATTGTCATTTACTCCATCTAAGAGCATTATCGGTAAGAACGTATTCATGAGTGCACTACAATGACAGAAAAATAAGAGTATCTCTCTCTTTAAAAAACATGGAATCATTTAATAACGCTACTTTTCCAAAGAAAGCGCGATAATGTGTTTCCGTGAGAGACAATGCTGTTAGTGGATTAACATTCAACACGGATGTAATTGTTTCATTACTGTAATTGTGTGTAGCGGTTGGTACTTGTTATAAGCAACACATCATCATTTTGCTTTATTATGTTTATTTTGTAATTTGCTTTAAGTACTAAGCTCGTCCATGCGATTGTTGCCAACCTTATTGAGATGTCACTAAATGTAGAGGATTATACAGGTCGATAAACAAATTAAGACTCCACGGGGTAAGTCACATTCGGTAAATATTTCTGGAGAGCGAATTTAAACTTTCAACACTAGAACGAAATACTTAAAACACCACAATTGAGGGTAAGCTATATAGTTGTTGTATTTTTTTTCTTCAAATTTTGTATAAAGAAAGTTATGTTATTAATCGTTGCCCAAACCAGACGGATTAGAGGCCAAGCTCTGCCATTGCAAATGTTGAAGTTATGCAGTTCAGAAGCTTTCTATTGGCAAGATATAATTTCAGCGCAGTGACTTCATTGGTTTTGTAATTTTTAGCTTACTTTTCACATTTTTCAAAATTGAGGAAAAAGTAGACTTATGAGATCGATCCGGGAAAATGTGTGTCTGTCTGTTTGTCCTTCTGTCTGTCGGTCTGTCTGTCTGTCCTTCTGTCTGTCTGGCTGTGTGTGTGTCCCACGTATCAACAGATGACTAAACATAAACCAAAAGGCAAAATTAAATAGAGCAAAAGCAGAAAACAATCACCAAACCAAAGACACAAAGCAAAAAGCAAAGTTTTAAAAAGCAAAAGCATAAAACAACAAGCCGATGACCAAAACAGAAAGCAAAGAGCAGAATTAAAAAATCAAATGCAGAAAACAACCACCAAACCAAATACAGAGAGAAAAAAACAAAATTTAAAAATCCAACCAGAAATCAAACACAAAACCAAAAACAAAACAAAAACAAAAAATCAAAATTCAAGAAACAAAAGTAAAAGCAGAAAACAAAGACAAACAGAAAATCAAAACCGCAATGAGTTCAGATTTGACTCCACTTATCCCCCTCCAGAAGCAAATCCTAGGTACGCCACAGATTCCGGGATCAACTAGAAAATTGAGCTAGTAGTAATGTTTAATGTAACTCTATTAATAATAATCAATTAGGAAGCAATTTAAGAAGGATTAGAGTCGTTCCTTACCACCGACTTCTCTCCGTTCTACATTGCTTGAATCCTTCTCCATCTCCCTCTCACACATACACATTCACACTCCCTTCCCTCTCCCTCGCAGTCCGCCCTCATCGAAACCACCCTCTCTATACCAATTTATATGCAAAATTACGTTCACCATGCATATATTCGAAAAAGCGGTTTCCCTTTTGCTCGTACAGTTTCCAATGCATTAACAAACCGCAAATGCAATATGAATAAGCTATCGGATATTGCCAATTGCTAACATAATGGCTATGTAATCAAACGACCATGCCTAACACCAATCTCTATTACGTTGGTTCGTTCACAATTTTTGGTACAAATCCTTGAAAGCCAGGAAGGACACTGGATAAATGGGAACTAAGCCAGCTGTAGTTTTCTGCACGAAATGTATGTTACAGCTATCACAATAAAATTAACTCTGGTTATTGCATTTCGTTGGAGGTGATTGTTGCTTTCATCGGAGGAATTACGGGGTCATCTGCCTCTTTGATGCGAATGGTTACAAGACGTATTATTACTACTACATTGTTCTCCAATTGTCACATTATGCCTTGTAGGGGCCTAATAAATTTTATGATAACTATGGAACATTTTTAGCCTATTTTCAATTTTGAAACAAGAAGTTCCGTGACGAACTAAAGAGCCTACTTTTCTTAAAATTTAAGATTCATGCCAATGATTAATCGATATGGATCTATCTAGAATAATGACGAAATTAAGTTGGTAATATCGAAATTTCTAATTAGTTCGAAATACTGTATACCTGGCATAATGTAGCCTAATAGAGCACTACAGTTGGCAGCCCTGGTGACTGAATATATTCTTAGTTCCATCTCTTAAGGTACAGAATACAAAATTTGGTTGGAGTCCAATGAATAGCATGGACGTTACATGCAGTTAAACATTGGATCTAACAGCGCCTAAAATCATGTTGGCAACAGTATCATGCATGTATTGGTCAGAAATAATCTGAAATAATATTATCTATTATTGTGCCAATTTTGAATGAAATCCATTAGTTAGTATAGAAGTTACATGCATTTTAAAATTGGACCTATCAGCAGGCTTAGAATCATGTTGGCAGCACTGACGTATATTAGTTACTCCAAAGTAATCTAGAATGCCAGGTACTATACGTGTGCAAAGTTTAGAGCTATTGGCTTGCATTCTTTCTGATATATTGATATTAGGGTAACAAAAATAGAGACAGCATTTATTAACAGTTGGCAGCCCTGGTTGCTCTTATGAATAAGCATGGTCATAGCTGTTATGGTACACATAGCACATACCAAATTTGGTTGAAATCCAAATGATAGTATGGAAGTTACATGTATTTAAAGTTGGACCTCTCAGCAGGCTTAGAATCATGTTGGTAGCACTGACGTATATAAGTTACTCCAAATTAATACAGAATGTCATGTAATATACGTGTGCATAGTTTAAAGCTGTCGGCTTGCATACTTTCTCATATATATTGGTATTTGGATAAAAGAAATTAAGAGCATTTTTTAACAGTTGGCAGCACTGGTGGTTCATAAGAATACGTTCAGTCATATCTAGTTATGTACACATACAACATACAAAATTTGGTTGAATTCCAATTGATAGTGTAGAAGTTATATGCATTTAAATATTGGACCTATCAGTAGGCTTATAATCATTTTGGCAACACTGCCAAGTATGGCCTTCTGGAAATTAAACTGCAATATTATTATCTATATGTGTGCCGATTTTGAAATAGCTCCCATTCTTACCTTCCAAGATATCTAACATGGAGCTCAAATTTCAATTACGAATTTTCAGCAGTTGGTAGCACTGACATCATTTTCAAATATGGCCGTGAAATCTTCAGGTATAGATCTTTACTCCTACCAAATTTTATTTCGATTGCTCCAGCCGTTTAGGAGTTGATAGGGGGGACACACACACAGCCAGACAGAAACACAGACAGGACAGACAGACAGACAGACACACATTTTCCCGGATCGATCTCATAAGACTACTTTTTCTTCATTTTTGCAAAATGTGAAAAGTAGGCTAAAAATAGGCTTATGAGATCACCTTTCGTCCGTGTGTGTGTGTGAAGTGTGTGTGTGTGTGTGTGTGTCCCTAATAACTTCTAAACGGCATGAGCGATTTCAATGAAACACGGTAAGATCATAGCACTATTACGAACGACCCTGACCGAGCCCTTCAATTTTTTTTACGTCTCACCAATCCAACATGGCGGCTGTGCGAAATATTTAACCAGCATTCAATATCTCCGAAACTATTCCCGATATCACCCTGGAATTTTTTACGGTGATAAAGGGAACTTCTAGAAGTTCACCTATGTGACTTTTGAATAACTGGTAACTACAAAACCAACATGGCGGCCACGCGAATTTGTGACTTTTAAATAGACGCTTCTCGCGATTTAAACAACCAAACGCAATAAAACATGGTACAGTATATGGTTATACACATTGTAATGCACCGACATCTAACTTGGTTCAATTGTTTACATAACTACAAGATGGCGGATGTGCGAAAAATTTCACCGGCATTCCATATCTCTGAAACTGTTGGCGGTATCACCCTGAAATTTTGTACGGAGACAAAAGGCACTACTGGAAGTTCATCCATAAGACTTTCAAAAACCGGTTAACTACAAAACGAACATGGCGGCCAAGCGAATTTGAAAATTTTAAATAGACATTTCTCGCGATTTAATGTTCCAAACGCAATGAAATATGGTAGAGGAAATGTTTATACACATTGTAATACACTGGTATCTAATTTAGTTCAATTGTTTACATAACCTCAAGGTAGCGGCTTTGCGAATTTTAAAATTAAGTTTTTATTTCTTGTGTCGAGATCATGCGATCGATGTGAAAGTTGGAATAATGAACCTACGCAATAATTTTCCTTTAATGGTACATGACTCTATGGCCTATACATTTCACAATCCAACATGGCGACCATCCGAAGAATTCAGACGGCTCTGAATATCTACGAATCTATTATAGCAATCAAACTGATTTTTTTATGTTCATAGGGGCTATGAACTTAAGTTCACCTATAGGACTTTAAATAACCTGGTGATCACAAATCCAACATGGCGGTGACGCGAAGTATAAATATTCACATGGACGTGTTTCGCAATTTAACCATCCGAGTGCAGTGAAACTTGGTACAGTAAATCCTTATACGAATGTTAATCCACTGGCATCTAATTTATTTCAATTGTTTCCATAACCTCAAGATGGCAGCTTTGCGAAATTTTAAAATCTCCTCCTTTCTCCTTGTGTCCTAATGATGCGATTGAAGTTTGAATGCTACACGTACACAATAATCGTCATGTAACAGTACATAACTCTAGGACCTACATATATAAAATCCAACATGGCGACCATCCGAAATATTTAGTCGGTTGTCAATATCTTCGAATCTATTACAGCAATCAAACTGAAATTTTGTATGTTGATAGTGGCAATTAACATAAGTAGGATATATGGAAATAGGCTGTATAGTACTTCATGGAAATACTACTTTAATAGTACTTTCAAAGAACATATAAAACACCAAAATGAAACAAGATTTAAGAAATCACATTTTGTAATTCCTAAAACAAATAATGAATTTGGCAAAAGTTCATCAGCTTAGATGATAATATTTCTATTTAACAAGCCACCACATTCAATGCTGGTCTTTGTGAGTATGGAAAAACAACTTAGATAGTTATTGTTGTTTTAAGGGGCGGAACTACGAGGTCATCTGCCCCGAACAAAAGCATAAAAAACTGGATATTAAATAACTCCTTATAATAAGTGGACAACTAACTGCTTGTATATGTAATAGACTCCTATTTATAGACTGTGCAATATGAAAGGAGAAATTAATTGGACATGTTAGTAGCATTTGTAAGCCTCCGTCGCATAGGCGGCAGCACGCTGGCCTCTCACCGCTGGGTCCGTGGTTCAAATCCCAGTCACTCCATGTGAGATCTGTGCAGGACAAAACGGAGGCAGACAGGTTTTTCTCCGGGTACTCCGGTTTTCCCTGTCTAAATTTCATTCCAGCATCACTCTCCACTATCATTTCATTTCATCTGTCATTCATTTAATCATTGCCCCAGAGGAGTGCGTCAGGCCTCGGCAGCCAGCACAGTTCATATCCTCGCCGCTAGATGGGGGGCTTCATTCATTCCATTCCTGTCCCAGTCGGAGACTGGAAGCAGGCAGTGGATTTTTTTTCAGTAGCATTTGTATTTTAAGTTTTAAGTTAAGTTTTTAAAATAGTAACGATATAACTATTGTACTCGTATTAAGGTAGAAAGAAAAAAATATTATAATTTATTACAATTGCTTTATTGTATTGATATTAACATATTATAATCATTTTAACCATAATTAATTGTTATGAGGTGATTGAATATTTTTGTGAATTATTATTAGCGGCACTGCAGTATATAACATAATTGGAAGGTGAAAGATTGGATTGTATACGTGTAAATTTAATTGCTTTTGTTGACACAGATTGAAATGAAAATCCACAGCCTGCTTCCAGTCTCCGACCGGGTCAGGAATGGAATGAATGAGGCCCCCCATCTTGCGGCGAGGATATGAACTGTGCCGGCTGCCGAGGCCTGACGCACTCCTCTGGGGCAATGATTGAATGAATGACAGATGAAATGAAATGATAGTGGAGAGTGTTGCTGGAATGAAATTTTGACAGGGAAAACCGGAGTACCCGGAGAAAAACCTGTCTGCCTCCGTTTTGTCCAGCACAGATCTCACATGGAGTGACCGGGTTTTGAACCACGGATCCAGCGGTGAGAGGCCGGCGTGCAGCCGCCTAAGCCACGGAGGCTCGTTGTTAACACAGATTATATATTATAATTATAATTGGCACCTGCCGACAAGCGTAAGCAAGGCAGGACCAAAAAAAAAGGCATATTTGGCTTAAATAAACAAACAGTAAACTACTAACAGCTCATGATCCATTATCTAAAGGCTAAACTTAGTCGCTGCTGCCACAACCCACGATCTTCAGCAGTTCTCTTCATCGTGACGTAGGAAGCAAAACCCTGCTGAATGATTGTGATTCTAAGGTATGAGAGATCCGGTCTTCCTCTCGATTTCTTCCATAGGATCTTGTCTTCGAAGACTATTTGGAGAAGGGTGCCATGCTGTAAGACGTGTCCTTGAAATTTAGTTTTCCTCTGCTCTAATGAATAAAGTAACGTCGTACTCGGTGGCGTAGTTAGTAGCCTGCTGAGCTTCTATGCCCAGGGTCACGGGATCAAACCCGGCCGAAGTCGTCGGATTTTTTAAGAGCACTAAAAATCCCTCAGAATGGCTTCCTTCGGAGGGGAAGTAAAGCCGGCGCTCCCATATCATAGATTTATGGAATGATAAGAAACCTCTCACTAATTACACTTGTGTGAATCTAAATTATAGATTAAATTTGACTAACGTTCTTAGGTTCCAATGTACGTCGCCAGGAGTCGACTGTGGTGGCATCTAGTAACCAAGTTCAGAAATAGTTGGTCGATGACGGTGGCGTTTGGTAGCAAAATTAGGAAGTACTTGAAAATGCAATGTCCGCAGTCCTTACTTGATAAAGACGGATAACACACACTAAACAGCCATCACAATTAACACCAGTTATCGGACAGATTCTACACACACCCAAAGTACACGGGGGTACATGACCGCGTTGTCATAGCCCCTAAACTGAGGCACCAACCAACGTGGTCCAAGATTTGTTCATTAGTCATCAACTCGTCCTTGTCAGTCAGTCTCCTTCAGAACCATATTTCAGGAGCTTCTAGTCTTGATTGTGCTTGCATTCCCAAAGTCCATGTCTCGCATCCGTAAGTTACCTCACTCTAAATAAAGTTTTTAACAAATTTCTTCCGGGTTTCAATTCATTTGTACTTATGTAACAATAGATTTTTCCTGCTCTGAAATGCTTGTTTTGCTATAGCAATTCTCCTTTTGACTTCTGTAAGGTCACTGGTAATGGCACTATCCAGCTAACGAAATTCTGAAACCTGATCCATGTTTGTACAACCTGACTTAATATTTGTTTTAAATTCAGTCTTCTTCTCTTGAACGACCTTGATTTTCGTTTTCTTTGTGTTTATATTTAGTCTAACGTGTCGTTTACCATACCGAGCATCTTAGTCATGTTGTGCTCTGAATCACAGTATCATCTTAAAAGCGATTACTATGAATTTCATTACCATTGAATTTGACCCCTTAGTTTTTTATTTTACTTCTTCTAATTACATATTCTCTGATTATATTTCACAGATATTGTGATAAGGGACAGCTACTGTAACTAGATTAATTGAATTTGGTAAATCATTAGGCATCATGAAATTAATAAATAAATGCAAATTATATACCGGTACCGGTATATTTCAAAATTTTGAAAGTATCAGGAATCAGTAGTTATATGACATAAATGACATAATAGTACATTATGCAACGAGCCTATAATGACCATAATTAAGACACGTGTATGTTTTTAAAACGAGCGTATGCGAGTTTTATAATTTCCATACGGGTGTCTCAATTACCATTACATGCGAGTTGCATACGACTGCTTATGTTCGAACATAAATATCCATAAATATCTGTCGAGATTTCGCCAGTTTTATGTACTGAACAGAGCGCATGAGACGCAGAGAATGCCTTGTATTTGACCATGGCCTCCTCGATTACCGTACTATCACACTAGGCCACACAGTGAAATTTAAATTAGAAGACCGTGGAACTCAGCGCAGGAGATATGCTATTGGTCAAACAACTAATGATGAGTTTATATGCCGAGTATCACATCCCTCAATGAAACCAAGCCGGAGATATTGCTATTCTTCCTTAAATGAATTGAAAAAAGATGTTTCTCCTCAACGTTGATTCATTACAGATGATGGAGTGAAATTTCAAGTTTCGAACTGTACTACTATTGCTATTAATAGTCTATTATATTATTACAACATTTTTGTATAATTCATTTAAAATAGGCTTACTCACATCAAAAGACAAGGACCAATTAAGACAGGAAATTAAATATATCTTAGGCGTCAGATATCCTAATACCGTTGGAGTAGGAAGAGGACAATAATTGCCTAAGGGAGGATGACATGAAAGATGAAAGAGAGGAGCGTGCTACAGTGCGTCAGGGAATGTTCTCCGCAGTGCCTAGGCACTGTGAGAGCCGGAATTAAGTTGAGAGCGCGGTGTCAGAACTTTCTCTCACTCGCCGACAGCCAGGTACTAGCTTGTATTCTCCAAGGTCAACAGGATATCAGAACACACGTGTGAGCTGTGCTGTGCTGTGGAAAGCGTCAGTGTGAATACAGTAAGGGAGCGTTTAGATTATTGGAATAGTGCAACAGGATACAGTCGGTAATGTTTACTACTGAAGAGAGAGCGTTTTTGGTGGAATACGTTTTACGTGAAGGCGATCGGTTTACAGAAAATGTAAAACTAAAATTTCAGGCGCAGTTTCCTAATTCAAAGTGTCCAAACCGGGATACCGTTCGGGATTTGATAAGTAAATTTCGTGTGACCGGCCCAGTTCACGATGCACCAGGAACAGGCAGGCCTACACTGTTAACAGACGAAAATCTTGATGAAATTTCCGATATAATGCTGCGAAGTCCAAGTAAATCAATACGCAAATTAGCTCAAGAAACAGGAATCTCTAAGTGGACTGTTTGTTGTTTGTTTTGTTTTGATACAAGCGGCGGCAGCCGCGCTGTCAGCAGCTACCGTGCTGCCAACTTAACTCCGGCTCTCACCTAACGTAGCAGTGACTAGGCACTGCGGAGAACATTCCCTGACACCCTGTAGAAGTAAGTGGAGCATTGCCCTTATCAGTTGCAGTCCCATGGTTGCCAACCCAAGCCTAAGTAGTGATGTGCTCCTGAGGGAGAAGGTGTGTAATTTCCATTAGCATTTCCATTTCCATTAGTGAATACAACAAAACAACCCCTGGCACTATACAGCCCATGACGGGCTAAGGCCGACCAAGCGACCGCTGCCCAGCCATTCGGACTGCAGATATTGGGGTGACGCGTGATAAGCGCGTCGGGTCCCCTCGGCCGTTAATCTTGGTTTTCATGATCGGGGCGCTGTCTCACTGTCAGACAGCTACTCAATTGTCCTCACGAGGCTGAGTGCACCCCATTTCAACCCTCACGTCAGTTTTAAAATCCCTGACGGAGCCGGGGATCGAACCCGGGGCCTCCGGGTGAGAGGCAAGCGCGCTACCCCAACACCACGGGGCCGGCTCCATTAGTGGATGAGGTGACTAATACACTAATACATAATTCCTGACTGAAAAAATCACTACTTTTAATATGCAATATTTTCTGTGACGTGTGCAATATCCACGCTAAATAATTTATTACATTGATCTTAACTGACCAATCAGTAACTGTCAGATAAGCCTCATACAGCTGTTCTTTTATCTATTATGTTTCAGATATGATGTGCAATGTTATCGAGTTCTGTCAAAATCATCGGAAATGGCTGTATTGCTACTTAAAATATGAATGGCCTACATCACAAATGTCCGTATATTCATGAGTTAATATTAGTTGCGACAAATTGGTTATGAAAACATATTGGAAAAGTCCCCATACAAATACCCATGTAATGATTTACTCGGTAGGTATGAGTTTTGGAGCTCCAGACACCTTGGTAGTTGTTTAGTGTATTCACTTTAAACATACTGACGTTTATACCTTTGCCATAGAGAGCAATAAAATTATAAGACAATGCTTTGCTAAATGATGAGAAACACATTAATGTAAAACCTGTGACCTTCAGAATTGACGTTGTGATCGAAATGCCCACCGTGATGAGGATGCTATAGATAATGAAGATATCACCACCCTCCTGTCCCCGAGCCAAGGAATTAAGAAACGTAAATTGATATTCTCCTGGTTCGGCATGAAATTTCAGTGAAAGCCACGTGCTCAGACAAACTCGTTTAGCCCAATGACCATTTTGCAACGAAGAAGACAAATAAGCATATGTATAATAGAAATTGTCTGTTCCACAGATTTATTTTCGGTGGACGAGGTTCAGCTCCAAACTATCGTCAGCATAATAATAATAATAATAATAATAATAGTAAATAGTAATTATGTTATTGTTTGTACGCCCCTTTTAACTACTGCAGCATATAGAGCTCCAGTTTGTCAGAATTTTACCCCGAAGGGGATCTTTAACGTGCCAGTATATCTACTGACACGGCTCCATAGTATTTCCTTACCCTCAAATGTCAACTGACTGTGCCAGGACTCATTTTTAGCCTATTTTCAATTTTGAAAAAATAGGCTTATGAGATCACCTTTTGTCCGTGTGTGTGTGTGTGTGTGTGTGTGTGTGTGAGGTGTGTGTGTGAGGTGTGTGTGTGTCCCCCCCCCTAATAAAATCTAAATGGCTGGAGCGATTTCAATTTAACTCGGTAAGTTCATAGCACTATTCCCGGCGAGCTCGACCGTGCCATTCAAATTTTGTGACGTCTCACCGATCCAACATGGCGGCTGTGCGAAATATTTCACTAGCATTCAATATCTCCGAAACTATTACGGATAACGCCCTTAAATTGTGTACGGAGATAAAGGGCACTACTAGAAGTTCATCTATGAGACTTTCAAAAACCTGGTGACTACAATACCAACATGGCGGCCAAGCGAAGTTGAGACTTTTAAATAGACTTTTCTCGCGATTTAACTATCCAAATGTAATGAAACTTGGTGCAGCTAATGTTTATACACATTGTAATGCACTGGAGTCTAATTTAGTTCAATTGTTTACATAACCTCAAAATGGCGGCTGTGCGAAATATTTCACTGACATTCTATATCTCCGAAACTATTTCAGATATCACCCTGCAATTTTGTACGGTGATAAAGGGTACTGATACAAGTTTACCTATGTATATTTCATAAACCTGTAAAGTACAAAACGAACATGGCGACCAAGCGAATTAAAAATATTTTAATAGTCTTTTCTCGTGATTTAACCTCTGAACGCAGTGAAATTTGGTACAGTAAATTATTTTGCAGATTGTAATGCACTGCCATCTAATTTAATTCAATTGTTTACATAACTTCAAGATGGCGGATGTGCGAAATTTTAAAATTAAGTTTTTATTTCTTGTGTCGTAATCATGCGATCGAAGTGAAAGTTTGAATAATGAACCTAGGCAATAATTGTCATTGAATGGTACATAACTCTATGGCCTATACATATAACAATCCTAAATGGCAAGCTTCCGAAATATTTAGACGGTTCTCAATATCTAAGAATCTTTTACAGCAACGAAACTGAATTTTTTTATGTTCATAGAGACTATGAACATATGTTCACCTATAGGACTTTCAGTAACCTGGTGAGCACAAATCCAACATAGCGGCGACGCGAAGTATAAATATTTAAATGGACGTTTCTCGCGAATTAACTATCCGAGTGCCGTGAAACGTTGCACGTTAAATGCTTTCACAAATGTTGATCCACTGGCATCTAATTTATTTCAATTGTTTGCATATTCACAAGATGGCTGCTGTGCGTAATTTTAAAATCTCGTTTTTACTTCTTGTGTTCTAATCATGCGATAGAAGTTTGAATACCACACGTACACAATAATCTTAATGTAATAGTACAAAAATAAAAATCCAACCTGGCGACAATCTGAAATATTTAGACGGTTCTCAATATCTACGAATCTGTTACAGCAATTAAACTGAAATTTTGTATGTTGATAGAGGCAATTAACATGAGCAGGATATATGAAAATAGGCTGTATAGTTCTTCACGGAACTACTTGTTTCAATCTTGGGAACAGCAGTTCATCAGCATTAGAATCAATAAAATGGGCACAGAGTTTGTAGGCTTACAACAAATAACGTACTAACAAATTTCAGTACGTCAAACATCGACTACATTATGTGAATTGTAATAGTAGGCCTACATGTAACACATTCATTGTGTGCTGACGATAGCCTAACACCAGAAACCGGCCATTTCAGAACAAATCTATGGTAGAGATGTTTCGTATTATATTTCATTATTAATTCATAATGCGTATATTAATAGTTTGAGATGAAAGCAACAACTTTACCGAAGAGTAGATACAAGCCCCGTGGTCCTAAGTAGGCCTAAACGATAAAGAAGAAGAAGAAGAATAGTTTTAGATGCTATTTTAGCCATTGTAATGCATAAATCTACGTGCATTTTGGCATTTTATGTCCAAAAACTTCCGACGGTATTTTTTGTTGAACATTTATATAAATTTTATTGCATCTGAAAACCCATTAGTTACAAAATTGTAAAATAAACATAATACTGTATACCATAACATGACATGATTATTCTCTAATGTTGTCTTTGGAGTGGTCACTGAGTATTATTGTCCTTATTTTTGCACCACATCAAGTGATATATTCACATTTTTGGTCACACAATATACATATAGGCCTACATTGATCATTAGCCTACTTTTCACATTTTGCAAAAATGAGGAAAAAGTAGACTTATGAGATCGATCCGGGAAAATGTGTGTCTGTCTGTCTGTCTGTCCTTTTGTGTGTCTGTCCTTCTGGTATGAGTAAAGATGTATACCGGAATATCTCAAGCCCATATTTGAAAATGATGTCAGTGCTACCAACTGCTGAAAAAACGCCCTAGAAATTTTAGCTCCATGTTGGATATCATGGAAGGTATGCATGGGAGCTATCCCAAAATTGGCACACATGTAGATAATACTACTTCAATTTAATTTCCAGGAGGTCATTCATGGCAGAGTTGCCAAAAAAATTTTAAGCCTTCTGATATGTCCGATATTTTAATGCATATAACTTCTACACTATTAATTGGTTTTCAACCAAATTTTGTATGTAATATGTGTACATAAATATATATGACTGAGTGTATTCTTAAGAGCCACTAGGACTGCCAACTATTAATAATTGCTCTCTCTATTTTCTTCATCTAAATACCAATATATCTGAAAGTATGCAAGCCGACAGCTTTAAACTATGCACACGTATAGTACCTGATATTTTAGATTAATTTGGAGTAACTTATATACTTCAGTTCTACCAACATGATTCTGAGCTTGCTGATAGGACCAATTTTTAAATACATGTAACTTCTATACTATCAGTTGGATTTCAACCAAATTTCGTATGTGCTATATGTAACATAACCGATATGACTATAAGTATTTTTAAGAGCAATCATGGCTGCCAACTGTTAATAAATGCTGTCTATATTTTTTTACCCTAATATCAATATATCAGAAAGTATGCAAGCCAACAGCTCTGTACTTTGCACACGTATAGCACCTGACACGTTCGATTAATTTGGAGTAATTAATATAAGTCAGTGCTGCCAACATGATTCTATGCTTGCTGATATGTCCAATTTTAAAATACATGTAACGTCTATACCAACAAATGGATTTCATCCAAATTTGGCACAACAAGATATCATAATTTGTACGTCTACCCCTTATTATTCCCGTTTTCCAACGGGGTCGAGGATGAGATGGGATGGAAGTCTTTGTGGCGATGGTTTTTACGTCCGGATGCCATTCCTGACGCCAACCTCATGTGAGGAGTTGATGAGAGATGAAATGAATGATGGTGAATGAAACTGGGCAAGGATGTGGAAGGAAGCGGCCGTGGTCCCAGCATTTGCCTGGTGTTGAAAATGGGAAACCACAGAAAACCATTTCAAGGACGGCCGACGGTGGGGCTCGAACCCACGCATCTACCGAGTCAGCAGAGAGCTTGGCCCCATGACCTAATGCTGCGCTTTAGCCAGCGTAGCCACTACTGTCGGTCAACAAGATATCATAATATTTCCGATTATTTCTGACCAGCACTCGCATGACATTGTTGCCAACATGCTTTTACACGTGCTGATAGATCCAATGTCTAACTGCATGTAACGTCCATTGGACTTCAACCAAATTTTTTATTCTGTACCTTAAGAGATGGAACTAAGAATATATTCAGTCACCAGGGCTGCCAACTGTAGTGCTCTATTAGGCTACATTATACCAGGAATATTTCGAACTAATTAGACATTTCGATATTACCAACTTAATTTCGTCATTATTCTAGATAGCTTCATATACTGTAGAATAATCATTGGCATGAAAAGTAGGCTCTTTAGTTCGTCACGGAACTTCTTGTTTTTTTTTTGTTTTTTTTTTGCGTTGTGGAATGTTTTGGTTTTGCATAACTTTACGGTGAAAACCAGGTATGACAAGCCTAATAGTGGCTTGCCTCTGCGATTGGTTTGTTTTTGTCCAATTTCTGTTTATCATAGCATCAGTTCCAAAAAACTCTTCAATGATTTCTTCTTGCTTTGTTTTTCATTTGGCTATCACTGTATTGTAGATGGTAGCTGTAGTCGAATCCTTAAGTCCTCCAGGAAGGAACTTTCTCTACAAAGGGCGTATATCAACCTATTTGGGGCGTAGTTTCCTGCTCCTAGAGTTCTTTTCAAAAATCTAGTTTTGACATTGTCAATCCTCTCCATATTCCTGATGGTTTATTTGTCGAAGAGCTTCATTGCTGTTGGCAGGTCAAGGGATGTTAACATTTACACTCTAATATTTTGTGTAGTTCCATTCATAACAATTATTATTTATCGTATGGCCGGGAGTGTCCTAGGACATGTTCGGCTCGCCTGAGTCTGTAGCTGCTTCCAGCGGACACCCTTATTAGGGTGAGCAACAATTTCCGTTCAATTTCAAGTAGTTCCAACTTTCGCCACCATATATCAATGATACCTAGTGGAGAACGTTGGAACTTTATTAGAGCGTTCCGACGAAATCTAACCTAACAATTTAGCTTTACACAAGTTTAGTCAGTTTTTTTTCTTTTTCTTTTTAGCGTATGGCTTTTAGTTCCGGGAGTGTCCGAGGACATGTTTGGCTCGCCAGTTTTTGTAGCTGCTTCGAGACGGACACCCAATGGGTGAGCTACAATTACCGTTGGGGAGGAACGTTGGAATGGAAGGTCGAGGAGTTGGAAGGTAGCGGTGTGGCCTATAGTTAGGGACCTACCCCGGCATTTGCCTGGAAGGAAGATGGGAAACCACAGAAGACCATCTTCAAGGTTGCCGGCGGGGGGGATTCGAACCTCCTCGCCTCCCGGATGTGAGCGACTGCCGGCAGTCATGCCGTAACGACCACGGCTAACTCACCCGGTAGTATAGTCTGTGACAGGATCTTTTACAAGCCATAAATCTATGACATGGGACCGCCGGCTTTACTTCCCCTCCGAAGGAAGGCATACTAAAGGATTTTTAACGCTCTTAAAAATCCGACGACTTCGGCCAGTTTTGAACCCGCTATCTTGAGCACAGCAGTTCAGCATGCTACCAACTACGCCACCGAAGCCATTCATAATAATGGTGCCAATAAAGGCAGATGACCTCGTTGCGTCCTTTTAATGAACAATACCCAACTTCTAATGGTTATTCATGGCATTTTTCACAATTTCATAATATTATACAGTACATCATTTATTTCAAGAGTCATTAGTGTGTCACAATTCTATTACCTCCACTGAAAGCTCATTTGCTGAGAATGTCAGGTGAAGAAGAAGAAGATGTTGAATGAAGGAGAAGAAAGTTTTCGCTAAGATTCAGCTGTCTCTCTCAAGGCTTCTTCCCTTGGCAACTTAAGCTCAACTTCTTAAAACTTAATTTTCTTCATAAAATGTAGGCGTGCATATTACCTTTTTCGCCCTTTTAATATGCTTGGCAGTTTAACGCTGGTGCTGCAGTCCTTTTAGCTCAAGGAACGCTACAATTTAATACAAATAATTAAGACGCATGCTGTATACACTAAATGACTTTCTGTAACATTGTACAGGGAGAGAACACTTAAAAGGTTACATTATTTGTCTCATTGTAGATATTTGTATTATGTATGAGCTCATGGAATCCAACGAAGAAAAGAATACTATCTCCAAAATATTATACATTTCAATTCCAGTCTCGGAACAATTGTACTGTTGCTCTCCAAAAATTATATGGACAAGCTCTCTCCACAGATACAAAATAAAATTATATTGGGTTCAAAGGAGAGGCTAATGTATATTCGTTTATTAACAAACCTTTTTCCAGCAAGCAACATAACCAATAAAATAAGAGAATCGAAATTCAAAGATTCATATGGACATCCGCAGAACTTCTCAATCTGTATCTGACGGTGCTGTCCTCTAATAAAGGGTTTGTAAGTAACTGTTCGAAACACATACACATAACCATCAGGCATCAGATCTGGGTCTTAGGGACAAGATTCCTATCTCGTGGCGTAGCGGGTAAAAATTAAGAAGTTAGGTTGAGCCCCAGTTGAGAATACATGACACTTTAAACATGAAAATGCAAATAAAAACTCCATTTGAAGATACAATATTGATAAACATCACGATTTTTTCTTATATTCATGATAAATTAAAAACAAATACTGTATATAAATCCTGGTTTTGAATCCTACTTCTATCTAAATTTGTCCCTAGCCTACTATTCTATTATGTGACGACATTTTATCAAACAAAAATGTCTAGTTAAATTCAAACCTTCCCGAAAAAGAAACACCGAATTTGTGACTCCAATAACATCAAACAACAAGAAGTTCCGTGAAGAACTATACAGCCTACTTTTCATGCCAATGATTATTCTACAGTATATGAACCTATCTAGAATAATGACGAAATTAAGTTGGTAATATCGAAATATCTAATTGGTTCAAAATATACCTGGTACAATCTAGCCTAATAGAGCACTACAGTTGGCAGTCCTGGTGAATGAATATATTCTTAGTTTTACCTCTTAAGGTACAGAATACAAAATTTGGTTGAAGTCCAATGGACGTTACATGCAGTTAGACACTGGAACTATCAGCACGCGTAAAAGCATGTTGCCAACAATACCATGCGTGTGCTGGTCAGAAATAATCTGAATTATTATGATATCTTGTTGTGCCAATTTTGGATGAAATCCATTTGTTAGTATAGAAGTTACATGTATTTTAAAATTGGACATATCAGCAGGCATAGAATCATGTTGGCAGCACTGCATTGTATTAATTACACCAAATTAATCTAGAATGTCAGGTGCTATACGTGTGCAAAGTATAGAGCTCTTGGCTTGCATACTTTCTGATATATTGATATTAGGGTAAAAAAATATAGACAGCATTTATTAACAGTTGGCAGCCCTGATTGCTCTTAAAAATAGTTATAGTCATATCTGTTATGGTACACATTGCACATACGAAATTTGGTTGAAATCCAACTGATAGTATAGAAGTTACATGTATTTAAAAATTGGTACTATCAGCAGGCTTATAATCATGTTGGTAGAACTGACGTATATAAGTTACTCCAAATTAATCTAAAATATCAGAATATACGTGTGCATAGTTTAAAGCTGTTGGCTTGCATACTTTCTGATATATTGGTATTTGGATTTAAAAAATAGAGAGAACAATTATTAACAGTTGGCAGCCCTGGTGGCTCTTAAGAATACGCTCAGTCATATCTGTTTATGTACAGATATTACATACAAAATTTGGTTGAAATCCAATTGATAGTGTAGATGTTATATGCATTTAAACATTGGACCTATCAGAAGGCTTAAAATTATTTTGGCAACACTGTCATGGTTGGCCTCCTGGAAATTAAACTTAAATAGTATTATATACATGTGTGCCAATTTTGGAATAGCTCCCATGCATACCTTGCAAGATATCCAACATGGAGCTCAAATTTCTAGTGCGTTTTTTCAGCAGTTGGTAGCACTGACATCATTTTCAAATATGGACGTGAGCTATTCCGGTGCACATCTTTACTCATACTAAATTTGGTTTTGATTGCTGCGGCCGTTTAGGAGTTGATAGGGGGGGACACACACACAGCCAGACAGACAGAAGGGCAGACAGACAGACAGACAGACAGACAGACAGACACACACTTTCCTGGATCGATCTCATAAGACTACTTTTTCCTCATTTTTGCAAAATGTGAAAAGTAGGCTAAAAATAAGAAACGCTAGGTGAGTAGCAAAAGAAAGAAAACCACTATCTAGCATACAATGAGAATAAGATAAATGATAGTGACATATATTCTACGTCGTTTAAGAGCCACTGGTCCATGAATGTTGGCACCCTCTCATTGCCACGTACCGATCAGATCGGCTCTCGCTGCTCGCTCCAAAAGTGCCAAAGCCGATTCAATCGGTGCGCAGTTTATCTTATATTTGTAGATTTCTGTAGGCATATGTCCGTGATTACTTCATATGGTTGGAAAGGCGAGGTCTCAAGCTTGACTGTGCGGTGTTTACTTTTTTTTCTTCGAAGTCCGTTACACGATAGGTTTGAGTTTTTATTCACGCCCTCTCTTTGCGCTCCCCCAATCACGCGCGTTCCCGCCAAAATTGTTTTCTTTTTGTTGAAGTTTTCTGCCTGCAGATGTATCTAGAACTTTCTACAGCTGGAAACGTAGTGTTTCTTCGAATCTATGTCACTATCATTTATCTTATTCTCATTGTATGCTAGATAGTGATTTTCTTTCTTTTGATATTAACCTAGCGTTTCTTATTTTTGTTTGATAAGACTTCTCTGCGAAATTTTATGGGAGTCTCTAATTCGATATGATTGTTTACCAAAAAAATTGAACAATTATCAAAATAAACTCAATTAAATAAGTTTTGATGCCATATTTACTTTTAAGAACGTAATGTATGAAATAATGGGGTATTGGTTATAATGCAAAGCAAAAATAATGATTCTATTGTTTGAAATGTGGTATTTATGATTTTTTTCGAATAGTCTGCATGACCATTGAAAATGGCTTGGCATTATTGGCAAGTATTTCAGGAAAAGGCTTGGCACTAAGAGGGTTTTGCACAACGGGACCCACTAAAATATAATATTTATAAATAACCACACCTAAATTACAATTTCCACCACTACCGACATTTATCGTTAAATCAAACTAAAGCCTACTTCTAACTTGTTCTATATAAACATATAGCCTACATCAATAATAACACTATTTTCAAAGTCGTCGTCATGACTACAGATTTGACCTCTATGTAATGTATCTACCATAAGATCTTGTCCAATTTTATCGTAATAAATGCCAAATTATTATATTATTATTATTTGTGTATATTTCCACCGACAGCAGTGGCTACGCTGGCTAAAGCGCAGCATAAGGTCATGGGGCCAAGCTCTCTGCTGACTCGGTAGACGCGTGGGTTCGAACCCCACCATCGGCCGTCCTTGAAATGGTTTTCCGTGGTTTCCCCATTTTCAACACCAGGCAAATGCTGGGACGGTACCTTCTGACAGGCCACGGCCGCTTCCTTCCACATCCTTGCCCAGTTTCATACACCATCATTCATTTCATCTCTCATTAACTTCTCTCATGAGGTTGGCGTCAGGAAGGGCATCCAGCCGTAAAAACCATCGCCACGAAGACTTCCATCGCATCTCATCCCCGACCCCGTTGGAAAACGGGAATATTAAGGGGTAGACATACATTTGTGTATATTTCCCTTTAAGGAGAGCGCTAAAATCACAAAATCTGGCCTTTGGTGGTGGCTCTTCTCTTCTATCTTCCCAAAAACCATTCATCCGTTCACTGTGTGCCTCCTTCTCTACATCTGTCCAATTACGCCTATTTCTTTTGGGTTGTGATCTAAGTTCAAATTTTCGGTTTCTGATTATTTCTCTACAAATGCTGCGGTCATGAATGTCTTATATGGTGATATGTAACTGTTGTAAGTCTTCCATATTTTCTTAGTAACAAGAAGTACCTAATTTCAACGTAGAAATTATGTTGAATATTCTTTTAGTCAGTCTGGTCGTTCATTCTGGCGATATGTGTAAAGAACTTCACTCTGCGTTTTCTGATGAGTGTCGTGATAGATTCAGTATTTGTGTATAATTCTTCTGTGGGTCTTTTTTGCCAGAAATTATTATTATATTTGTTTCACTTGTGTTAGGTTCTATCACTTTATAGGAATTTATTTTAATGTCCACATACCGTACATTATTTAAGGGAGTTATTTAATCATCGATTAATCATAGCAGGCATTAATCATTATTATGTATTTATTATTAATTACTATTATTACTTCTTGCTTATCGAAAGCCTCCGTGGCTTAGGCGGCAGCACGCCGGCCTCTCACCGCTGGGTCCTTGGTTCAAATCCCGGTCACTCCATGTGAGATCTGTGCTGGACAAAACGGAGGCAGACAGGTTTTTCTCCGGGTACTCCGGTTTTCCCTGTCAAAATTTCATTCCAGCAACACTCTCCACTATCATTTCATTTCATCGGTCATTCATTTAATCATTGCCCCCAGAGGAGTGCGTCAGGCCACGGCAGCTGGCACAGTTCCTATCCTCGCCGCTAGATGGGGGGCTTCATTCATTCCATTCCTGTCCCGGTCGGAGACTGGAAGCAGGCTGTGGATTTTCATTTTCACTTCTTGCTTATCCCGGTGCTCGCATATTATATTCACATTTAATAATCACATTGTATCATCTTATCAGCCGATGTGTTACAATTACAATAAGCCTATGCTCAATTATTCACGTACTTCATATTTCAAAGAAACTTCAACATAGGCCTATTATCAATTCTTGTATTCACTTAAAATTACCATAATAATTTTAATTGTCGACGCACAAACTTCTGACGACATAACCACACGCATAGAATACCCATTGTCCACATTTCAATAATACCCAATGTCAATATCATCAGCTGCTTGCTACTCAATGGCTTACTACACCATCCTAAATAAATGTGAACTTCAACTTATGGCTTTGTTATCTGCCTACTTGCTGTACAAAATTCCACATAGGCCTAATATTACAATAATGATTTCCTCAATTCGGTATTCGAGCAATTATTTCATACATTCACACATTATAAAACCATGATCTCTATAAAGTTAATGCGTATTCTTAGACGTCACATCGCCTCTCCATATTTCTCATAATTCCTTACTAATATTCAATCATCTTATGCACAACTCATATTACACCTCATACGTGAAATGTATACAATATTCTTCACGTAGAAAGCATTCAAATACCTACTTTGATGTGAGCTAGTTTCATAATTGTTAGATAGGCTATTCAACGTTTCTAATTGTTAAAACGTTACTATTGAATTCCGACTGTTCCACTGCTCGAAAAAAGAATTAATAACACTTGAGACATGATGTAAAATAACTGTGTAGCTTCTATATGTATCACCTTCTGATATCTATGTTTGTAGTGGTCATACGACAGGCTCCACATATACCCTTGGTGTCAAAAGCTCTTAAATGGACCAAGCCATATTTTAATATCTCTATTCTAACTCTCTCGTGTTAGTCTTGAGTGTTTCCAAATTTTTTACCCAAAAAGTCTGGAATTACTTGAGTTCTTATCTCGAGTCACGAAGAACAAACAACCTTCCTAAGAGGAATCTCACGAGAATATCTCTCTAAGTCACAATTTAGCAATAAAAATGAAGAGAATTTAAACTGTTGGTAAAAACTGATAAAAGTACGAGTGTGGCAAAGAATAATAACATGTCTTTAGTGTATGTGATTCATTAGCGAGAGAAATGCTGTGGTCAGATAAGCCAGCAGTAGACCAAGTTAAGTTGCAATTACGGAATGATGGTATCAGACATGCAGCGAGTGTGGGAGGGACCCATTTTAGCTCGTAATTTATTGATCTTGCGACTGTGTTATGGTACGTTATCTTCTTCACCCACCACGACAATTCTTAAGATTCTCAAGAGGAAGGTATAAAATTCAAAGTTTCTGTACTACTTTATGTTTTTAAATTGTTTCCACAGTTTGAACTGTAAGAGCTCCTACCTCTTTTTTTATTTTTAGCCTATTTTCAATTTTGAAAAAAATAGGCTTATGAGATCACCTTTTGTCCGTGTGTGTGTGCGTGTGTGTGTGTGTGATTCGTGTGTGTGTCCCCCCCTAATAAAATCTAAACGGCTGGAGCGATTTCAATGAAAATCGGTATGTTCATAGCACTATTCCCGGCGACCTTGACCGTGCCCTTCAAATTTTGTTACGTCTCACCAATGCAAAATGGCGGCTGTGCGAAATATTTCACTAGCATTCAATATCTCCGAAACTATTACCGATATCGCCCTGAAATTGGGTACGGTGATAAAGGGTACTACTAGAAGTTCACCTATGAGACTTTCAAAACCCTGGTGACTACAAAATTAACATGGCGGTCAAGCGAAGTTGAGACATTTAAATAGACTTTTCTCGCGATTTAACTATCCACACGTAATGAAACTTGGTACAGCAAATGTTTATACACATTGTAATGCACTGGAGTCTAATTTAGTTCAATTGTTTACATAACCTCAAAATGGCGGCTGCGCGAAATATTTCACTGACATTCTATATCTCCGAAACTATTACAGATATCACCCTGCAATTTAGTACGGTGATAAAGGGTACTGATACAGGTATACCTATGTATATTTCATAAACTTGTAAAGTAGAAAACGAACATGGCGACCAAGCGAAGTTGAGACTTTTAAATAGACTTTTCTCACGATTTAACCATCCAAACGTAATGAAACTAGGTACAGCAAGTGTCTATACACATAGTAATGCACTGGAGTCTAATTTAGTTCAATTGTTTACATAACCTCAAAATGGCGGCTGTGCGAAATATTTCACTGACATTCTATATCTCCGAAACTATTACAGATATTACCCTGCAATTTTGTACGGTGATAAAGGGTACTGGTACAAGTTTATCTATGTATACTTCATAAACTTGTAAAGTAAAAAACGAACATGGCGACCAAGCGAATTTGAAATATTTTAATAGACTTTTCTCGTGATTTAACTCTCTGAGCGCAGTGAAATGTGGTACAGTAAATGATTTTGCAGATTGTAATGCACTGCTATCTAATTTAAATCAATTGTTTACATAACCTCAATATGGCGGCTGTGCGAAATTTTTAAATTAAGTTTTTATTTCTTGTGTCGAAATCATGCGATCGAAGTGAAAGTTTGAATAATGATCCTAGGCAATAATTGTCCTTGAATGGTACATAATTCTATGGCCTATACATATAACAATCCTAAATGGCGAGCTTCCGAAATATTTAGACGGTTCTCAATATCTATGAATCTTTTACAGCAACCAAACTGATTTTTTTATGTTCATAGAGACTATGAACATATGTTCACCTATAGGACTTTCATTAACCTGGTGAGCACAAATCCAACATGGCGTCGACGCAAAATATAAATATTTAAATGGACGATTCTCGCGAATTAACTATCCGAGTGCTGTGAAACGTTGCAAGTTAAATGCTTATACAAATGTTGATCCACTGGCATCTAATTTATTTCAATTGTTTGCATAATCACAAGATGGCTGCTGTGCGTAATTTTAAAATCTCGTTTTTACTTCTTGTGTTCTAATCATGCGATTGAAGTTTGAATACCACACGTACACAATAATCTTAATGTAATAGTACAAAAATAAAAATCCAACCTGGCGACAATCTGAAATATTTAGACGGTTCTCAATATCTACGAATCTGTTACAGCAATTAAACTGAAATTTTGTATGTTGTTAGAAGAAATTAACATGAGCAGGATATATGAAAATAGGCTGTATAGTTCTTTACGGAACTACTTGTTTAAATTCACATTTGCTTAAAATTACCAACACAAAAATAAATGACACTGCACTGAGATGCCTATGGCACATGTACAAGAACAGGAAGTAAATGCCATTCAACACCGAAAAGAAAAATCACTGTGGGAGTTTAAAAAGTATATAGACACTTAGAGAAAGCAGGTTCAAGAGTCTTGTTAGAGATGTACTTCCAACGTTCTCGCCGTAGGAACTGGATGTAGGCTGGCAGGTTCAGGTGCTGAGGGGTAGAACGTTTCTCCAATACGTAGTGGATCAGTGCTGCTATGACCGCGGCGCGCAGAGGCCTGGTACGACAGGCGTACTCCACTGATAGAAGGGTTTTCTTATTGGCACTGGTGAGGGGCAGTCCGGAGATTCGACTGATAGTCTAGCATGTCCATTCCCATAGACTGGATGGCCCAGTACAAGCACCGATACGATGTTCAAGCGTATCTAAAGAATTGCAAATGTCACATGAGGGGGTCAGAGTTCGGTTGTGACGAAACATTTTTTATTTGGTGGGTATAACTTCATTCACGTAGTAGTAGAGTGTTTCCCGCAACTGTAACGGAATCCATTTATTGTGCACGTTTGTCCATATTTGTGGCCAGAGCCGGTGCGGGTACTTGGTTTGAATGTGGGAAAGGGGGCTGGTAGTCTCCTTGGCCACGGAGTAGAGCTGACGTGAGGTAATGGCTCGGCCTGCATGTCGTAACGCTGGAGGAAGTTGATCTATGAAGCGCAGGGTGCGTTTGAGAGAGTGCAGTAGGGTAGCATTACGTGGCTGGGTCGTCGGTGGACGTGTTAAGTCGTGAAGAACCGCTTTGTCATACGTCTGGCGATCCGAGTGCTGCACTTTGATAATATTTCGGGCTAGAAGCGCAGTGCATTTCCAATCTACAGATGTTAATCCCAGGCCACCAGTGGTCAAAGGTTGGTACAATTGAAGTCTGGCAACTCGATACGGTTTCCCTCGCCATAGGTAATAACCAATTGCAAGGTCAATCTTCTTAAGCATAATTTGGGGGGGGGGGGGGGGTAGGAGGATTTGTGCTGTGTACCAAATATTACTGAGGATAGAAGTATTGTACCCAACTGGGGTTCATTCTCTGTATAAACGGAAACTTCATCATCATCATCATCATCATCTGCCAATCAAGTATTAGGCCAGGTGGACTGTTACGATCTCATTCCATCTTTTAGCTGGACGTCCAATAGATCGAACCCCCTTTGGTTTGTATCGTACAATCTGCTTTGGGACCATTCCCTAGGCATTCTGTTGACGTGGACTCCCCACTTCTTCCTATAGGTTCCTATGTAGTTTAATACAGGTTCTGTCTTTAGTTCTTTCATCACGTCCTCATTCCTCTTGTGGTCCCAACGTGTGTATACTGTTATGCGTCTCATAAACTTCATCTCCTAGTTTCATCACATTTCCGGATTGTCCATGCTTCACTTCCATATGTGAGGACAGGTCTAGCTAGTGTTTTGTAGACTCGTAGTCTTGTGTCCCTCTGGACTAAGGATGGTTTCATTACTGAGTTCACTGTGTCTATTGTTTTATTATACTTTATGATCAAAACAAAAGTTTGGTGCTTTTCAGTCGGTCAACACGAATGTACCCAATTAGAGCTGGGTTATGCCCTAATCCTGAATAAATTACATGAGATTAATAAATACACTAGGATGACCAGCTTCGATCGTCAAGCGATCATCATCAGATCCATTACACTTAGGCTAAAGCATCTATGTTTGAGAATGCAAGTGAAAAATATATACAATATGCACAATTATTTATTTTCAGTGATGGCAATGCAACTGTCAGTGTATGCTAAATGTGGTATATCTAATGTTAGGTGAAATTCTAAAATGGTGATACTTATTCGGTTGTCTTCCTAACTGGGACTTCAAGCAGTTTCCTGTTCACTCTGGTACCAGTTATAGTCGACTAACCTGGGTGTTAACTGGACGAGACTGGTTTTTCCCTTTCTCCCCCTTTTGTTACTATGTTCGTTCTGAGGTCAGTGCCATGTTTATTTGTGTGACGTTGCCAAGTCATCTGTATTCTCAAACATAGATGTTATAGCCTAAGTGTAATGGATCTGATGATGATCGCTTGACGATCGAAACTGGTCATCCTAGTGTATTTATTAATCTCATGTAATTTATTTCAGGATTAGGGCATAACCCAGCTCTATTTGGGTACATTCGTGTTGACCGACTGAAAAGCACCAAACTTTTGTTTACTTAGGCAACACTGAAAAATGGCTTCAAACCTCACAATATTTTATGATCTTATTAGAAATATCTGCATCATTGTCGAATGAAAAAGAGTACCCAAGGTAGTTGAAGGTGCTTACTCTTTCCAACAGTTAGTTGTTGAGGCAGATCTTACTCGGGATTGGTTCTTTGCCCTTGAAAGCGAGTGTTTTTGTTTCTTCTGTACATATTTCCATGTCATATTCAGTGGCTATTCTACTGAGATGATGTATGGAACGTTGTAAGTCGTCCTCTGTGCTGGCGAATAGTACTTGGTCATCAGCGTACAGCGTACAGCGTACAGAAACGTGTCTAATTTCAGGGCTCTGGTGATTGTGATACTGCCGTGGGGGAGACGTCTCCAATCATTTATAAGGGCATTCATGTATATGACAAAAAGCAGGGGGGAAAGGCCGCAACCTTGTCGTACTTCTCTGTAGATTGTGTCCATGGTGAAACTGTGTTGTCAACTCTGACTGTCATCTAGTTGCTTGAATATAGTTTAGATATTAGTTAGTTAATGTTCTTTAAAGGGTCGGAACTACGAGGTCATCTGCCCCTTAGTTTAGATATTGTTTCGATCAGTTGTTGTGGTACTTCATCTTTATGCAAGATATGCAACTTTCAGGTTACATTTTGAATATTAGTATCAATGTGCAGAAACAACACTCCTGTGGTAGGTAACCAATTTTTGGTTCCGTGATCCTAATCATCTTCATCATCATCCTTTTACGTCTTCAGTTTCCCGGGTGCGGTAGACAAGCGATCGCCACTGCTTTGTGTCATTGTACAACTTTCGTTCTACAACATCTTCCCATTTCAGCCCTTTTTTCTCCACTTCTGATTTCACGGTCTCAATCTATCGTTTTCTGGGTCTTCCCCTCGGTCGTTTCCCTTTCAGTTGTCTGTTGAAGTAGTCTCTTGCTGTTCTAGTGTTATTCATTTGCATTATATGTCCATACCACTGGAGTCTAAGCTTCCCTATAACATTTGCAACAGTATTCTGTATCCCAGCATCATTCCTATTTGTTTCGTTTCTGATCTCGTCTTTTCTGGTCTTTTTGTCATGGTTCTAATTAATTTCATTTCTGTTGCTTGGATTTTGATAAGGTCTTTATCCAGTAAAGTACATGTCTACAGTCCATACACCAGAATCGGTACGAAGTAAGTAATGAACATGTTTAATTTTGCTTTCAGGGGTATGTTGCTGTCCCATAGTAGGTTTCTCACTTGACTGTAAAAATGTGACGCTTTCTGTGTCCTGTTGAGTACTTCTTGCTGAACAGTGCTATCCTTTGAGATGGTGCTTCCGAGATATTTGAAGTTGAAGACAGAGTCTAATTTAGTTCCTTCCAAAAATATGTTAGAATTGGTACTGCCTCTCTTGATAGTCATTTCTACAGTCTTGGTTTGCTGATTTTTAGCTGGAACTCCTTAAACTTGTTGTTCCAGGAATTAAGCTTCTTTTAGACTTCAGCTTCCGCTTCTCCCCATATCAGTACGTCATCTGTAAATACAAGGGCGTTAGGTTCACTGTCAGCTTCCTTAATAGATTTAAGGATCTGATCCATTAATATGATGAATAAAAGTGGTATAATATCCAAGGAAAAAGTACTGAAAGTTTTAGCCTGTTTTAAAAACACCATAAGAAAGTTACGAGCCTTACAGTAGTCGCATATGATGTGTAACATGTGACATGTTATCCCTTGTTAACAGTGAACTCTGTTGGTCATTGAAACATCTACTTGTAAAACTGCAGTACCAATTCTTGACCGGTTTTCAGCAAATATGATATAATGAATATTTTCACACCAAACAACGACAATTTGAAGATGATTCATTGTAGGAAGGATATCTTAATGGGGCCTCCAAACCTTCAAGTAATTTTGTACGCGATATAGATTCCACATAGCCACATGGCCGTCAGTACCTCGAGTACTTACATTAAATAAGAATACAGCAAAAGATCGAAGATTTAATAAATCATAATTGTTTTCAGCAAATATGATATAATGAATAGTTTCACACCAAAGAACGATAATTTGAAGATGATTTATTGTAGGAATGTCTTTAATGGGGCCTCCAAACCTTGAGGTAAACTGTATGTGATATACATTCCACATAGCCACATGGCCGACAGTTCGTTGAGGTATCAATCTCCGCCACCGGGCGCGCTCATTGTTTCCGTCCCATCCATTTCCGTTTCATTGTTTCCGTCCCATCCATTTCCGCTTCATTTTTCAAAATCACCCCCACAAAAAATATACAGATACCGAGTGGAAGGATGTTACACATCACTAAGAAACCAAAAACTGATTCAATTTTTTTTTATTTAGTCAATTTACCCTCTAGGTTGGTGGTTCCCACGGACTCAGCGAGGGAACTCACCACTACCGCCTCTATGGGCAGTGTCCTGGAGCTTGGAACATCTGGTCGGGATGGATACAACTGGGGAGGTGTGATCAGCACCTCGCCCAGGCGGCCTCACCTGCAAAGCGAACAGGGGCCTCATGAGGGATGGGATGGAAGGTTGGGATGGAGAGGCTAGGAAGAGGGAAGGAGGCGGCTGTGGCCTTACAGTAGGTACCATCCCGGCATTTGCCCGAAGACGAAGTGGGAAACCACGAAAAACCACTTCGAGGATGGCTGAGGTGGGAATCGAACCCCCTCTACTCATTAGGACCACCCGAGGCTGAGTAGACCCCGTTCCAGTCCTCATACCACTTTTCAAATTTCGTGGCAGAGCCGGGAATCGAACCCAGGACCTCCGGGGCGGCAGCTAACCATGCTGTCCGCTACGCTACGGAGGCGACTCTGATTCAATACTATCATTTTAGTATAGAGCCAACATATGCAGATACAAACTGAAAATTTTACTGTAATGGACACCTTGATAAGATTCTGAAAAAATGTTCCTTATATGTAGCATGATTTAACATTGTAAATATAGGACATTCTGGGTCCCCATACAGGAGCGCAAATACTCTTCATATAATGGGACTCTAATCCCGTGGCGGTCCGGGAACGGCCGCTAAGGGTCCGCTGATTACCTGGCCTGGTACACCTAGTAGAAACGCCGAAAATGACACGGTAAAAACCTAGATATAATTTATATTTTCTCGTAGGTATATCTAAAGACTTTTTTCATAGAAAACAGAACTAATTGTATAAGGTGCGTTCAAAAAGTAACGAGCCGGGGACATAATTACAGAAACCCGTACCTGTATGTTAGAAGTATTGGCCCTGGCTGTTGAGGCACTTGTCCCACTGTGACACGAGGTGGTGAATGGCTGTCTCATAAAAATCCCTGGGCTGCGATGTGAACCAGTTCCGCACGTACAGCTGGACGTCGGCGTCCGAGATGAATCGTCGGCTCCGCAGAGCCCTTTTCAGGGGATCAAACATGGCATAATCACAGGGAGAGAGGTCTGGACTGTATGGAGGATTGCCGAGAACCTCCCATTTGAATTTCTGCTGGAGTGCCCCGACTGTGTTGGCCGTATGAGTTCATGCATTGTCGTGGAGCAACCACGACGTCTATGGCGTTCACTGTCACTCGGCGGTCCTGGGTAATGAGTGCATCAACCAGCTGGACATTGTCATCGGTAATGCAGAGGGGTGCCCCAGACCGGACATCATCGGCTAACGACACCCGTCCCTCCCTGAAGTGCTTGTGACACGCCTTGAGCCTTGAATGGGACATGCAGTGTTCGCCGTACACTTGTGACATTCGGCGATGAATGTCCGTTCCCCCTACTCCTTCCGCTGTCAGACACCAAACAACACATCTTTGCTCTTCGGTTGACGCCTCCATGTCACTGTTTGCAATGCGATTGGCAGCGTTGGACCATTGATGCATGCTGCTGCTCACTTTGTATCGTCACGTGACGTGCACGCGTGCCCTCTAGCGACGGGCTGTGGCCTTCCACGTTCTGGTGTGAACCACACCTCGTTACACACGCCACGATTAGCCGATGTCGTCACTGGTTTGCGCATTCCAGCCTCCAGCTCGTTACTTTTTGAACGCACCTTATTTTAACCTGTTGAGTGCTTCGCCCGTGTATAAGCGTGGAACAATAACCTTTGTTTTCAAATATTCCCCATTCGCTTTCGAGCGCCGAGTTGATCTCTGGCATGTTCTGCCATCTATTGGGCATTATGAAGTACTACTTCAGTTTGGAATGTTGCTTTCCGAAGTAACCGGAAATAACTAACAGAGCATTTTGTAGTCGTCCGTCCACTGCATTTGGAGTTAATCTGAGATGAAAACAAGAAAATTTCTCACGCCACGTTGTGATATTACATCAAAGAATATAAATTGTTGTACTAGAAAGGAGCAATATGTATTAGTTGCCTACTGATTTTGGGACATGTTATTGTTTTGCATCCTTTACTGGGTATGGAGGTGATGCAAGCGTGGGCACAAAATTTTAATTTTGATTCCTCACCAAAAATAAATTATATAAAGATTTATGAAGACCCAAAACCTATAGGCCTAGATATGTTATGTCCAACACCCCCCACCCCGTTTTTAGCCTACTTTCAATTTTTGCAAAAAATGAAAATAGACTTATGAGATCAACACAGGGCGAAACATTGTGTGTATGTCTGTGTGTGTGTGCGTCTGTGTGTGTGTGTGTACTCTAAATGTTTGTCCCGTCCCCCCCTATCAATTCGAACACGGTGAAACTTAAATGAACAAAATTTGGCACAGAGCTAGGACTAGCAAAGGGCACCTCAGTGCCATGTTTTATATCGCCACTATCTTGATGGAAACGTAATGGCGGCCACCCAAATGTTAAAAGCTTAAATCAAGTTACGACCAACCTAATCATCTGATCTCTACTAAATTTTGCAACAACATACCTTCATGTTGGGGGCATCTTTTGACCAAACGACAAGATCATCAGCCAAATAGTTTGCAAATAGTGGCCATGTATGTGTGCAAATCGATTCCCCCTATCAATTCAAACACGGTGAAACTGAATTGAACGAAATTTGGTACAGAGGTAGCACTTGCAAAATGCAACTTAGTGTCATATTTTATATCGTGGCCATATTGACGGAAATGTAATGGCGGCCACCCAAATGTTAAAAGCTTAAATCAAATTACGACCAACCTAATCAGCTGACCTCTACTAAATTTTGCAACAACATACCTTTATCTGGGTGGCATCTTTTGACCAAACGACAAGGTTATCGGCCGAATTGTTTGCAGATAGCGGTCATGTATGTGTGCAAATCGATTCACAATATCAATTCAAACACGATGAAAACGAATTGAATGAAATTTTGTACAGAGGTATCACTAGCAAAGGGCACCTCATATTCATGTTTAATATCCGTATAACACGTTGTATTTCATCAAGCTACTACAACCAACATCCAATTATACTCCTGGAAAAGGACAATAGTACATTATGCAACAAATCTATAATGGCTATAATTAAGACACGAGTATTTTTTATAAAACGAGCGTATGCGAGTTTTATAATTTCCATACGAGTGTCTTAATTACCATTATAGGCGAGTTGCATACGACTGTTTATGTTCGACGATAATTATAACTTTATTATATGTTTTAACATAAATATTCATAAATATCTGTTGAGAGTCAGCTACTGGAATTTTGTGATCGCAGAGCGAGCGTTGGGTGTTATACCTTCGTCTTTCAAGAGCTTTGAACGGCCGACGCATGCGCTCTGTGGGCTTGCAATGCCATATGCAGCCATATGTTTACATCAGCCGTCCCTCAGTAATATTGTCACCGCAGTCATTTGAAGACAATGCGCTGTGTAGAAATTAGTGTTAGTGATTTTAAGGTACTGTGCTATTTCTTGTCTCATATTCGCCAGTTTATTTACGCGAACATATGGACGGTGGGTATTCCATGTCGGTAATTTATTATAGTTCGATGTTGTGTTTATGTCCGACATGTTGGATTTTGAGCGCATGCGCGAAATTATCGTTACCTAATTGGTCAATGAACGAGCTCTGATTGGCTGGAGAAACTGTATCGTAATGAAAAACGGTGTTATAATGACCATCATTATGATACAGTTTTCAAACACATAATAGTGAGGGTCGAACATAAAGAGTTATAACAATACCCATGCATTTATGAGAAAGTAGGCTATATTTTCTTTACTGTGCATCTTGTTTAAAATGCGAATTGAGGAAATCAGCACTAAAAGGGCAACACACGAGCCTTATAATTCTGCTCTAATGACCACCTACAACGAGCCACATGGAACAGAATTAATATACAGCGGCTTCGGTGGCGTAGGTGGTAGCATCCTGAACTGCTGTTCCCAATATAGCGGGTTCAAACCCGGCACTAAAATCCATACGATAAATAAATAATAAATAGATAATTGTACAACAGTGTAAACTGGGCTAAATTTCTCTTAGAACACAGGATTTGATGTAGTCGGGAATGGGACAGTTGGCCCATGACTTGAAATAAGATACAATCCGTGCATTTGCCTGGCTGAAGTGCGGAGTAAAACAAGGAAAATTAAACTCAGGATAGCCACAGTCAGTGTAGGGATTTGAACCTTGGATCTCTGGTCTTGCTGCAACTTCTATCGTGGTCATTTTAAGTGATTTAAAGCGTACAGGTACACCACTTGGTGTCTAGGTGTTACTGTTGTTTCATTTAAGTGGATTGGACATCGTAGTCATTCAACCTTGTCTACTTGGGTGAGTGTAGAAATGGTCTGAAAACCTGCGTTAGTGTGGTGTCTGTAATAGTGTATGTATTTGTAGTTCAGGTGTTCTTGTTTTTTATATTTTTTTCTTTTAGCGTATGGCTTTTAGTGCCGGGAGTGTCCGAGGACATGTTCGGGTCGCCAGTTTTGTAGCTGCTTCGAGGCGGATACCCAATGGGTCAGCTACAAGTACCGTCGCGTGTGCAGTGTTGTCTGGGAGGGAAAGTGTGAATGTAAGGACGAGGAGTTGGAAGGTATCGGCTGTGACCTTTTGTTAGGGACCAACCCCGGCATTTGCCTGGAAGGAAGATGGGAAACCACAAAAGACCATCTTCAGGGTTGCCGGCGGGGGGACTCTAACCTCCTCGCCTCCCGGATGTCAGCGACTGCCAGCAGTCATGCCTAACGACCAACAGTTACATTTTTCTCCCAACAGTTAGGGCCAGTCAAACTGCTACATTTGTCGCTACCAACATGGGGCACTAAATATAGTTACACTTGTCGCTCAACGTGAGGGCAATAGAAACCGCTACAATTGTCGCCGACAACTTGGGGCTGAAAACCTAATAACATTTGTGGAAGGAGAATGGTATTTATTTCTGTGCCTGTATTTTGGGGGTTATTTGTCTTTATCAGTGTATATCATTATGGGGAATGAGAAAGAAAGACAGATGAGGTTACGTAGTGGTCATCAACTGGAGAGTGATGATACGAGCAGTATGTCGAGTGATGGTAGTACCGGGGTAGCGGAGGTAAATCCCGATACTGAAACAGGGAGTGTAGGCGGCCAACCAGAATTAAAAACTTTACTTCTCGAGTTCATGTATCAGAACAAAGTTAGTAGTGATGCCTTAAATGCAAAATTAGAACAGAATAATGCAAAATTAGAACAAAACAGTAGGGAAAATAAAGAAAGTACAGAAGCTTTAAATGCAAAATTAGAACAGAATAATGCAAAATTAGAACAAAACAGTAGGGAAAATAAAGAAAGTACAGAAGCTTTAAATGAAAAATTAGAACAGAATAATGCAAAATTAGAACAAAACAGTAGGGAAAATAAAGAAAGTACAGAAGCTTTAAATGCAAAATTAGAACAGAATAATGCAAAATTAGAACAAAACAGTAGGGAAAATAGAGAGAGTAATGAAACTTTAAACGACAGATTAGAACAAAACAGTAAGGAAAATAGAGAGAGTACTGAAACTTTAAATGCTAAATTAGAACAAAACAGTAGGGAAATGAGTGACAAATTCGAACTGATTAGAGGTGAAATCAGAGGAGTAATGGAAGAAAAGGCTAAAGAGATTATTGCAGATGTAGACAGAAAATTAGGAAAAGTACAGGAGGAGTTGGAAGTTAGAATCAGTACACAGGCTGAAAATTTAAAAGAACTAGTGCAACTGGAAACACAGCAGGTCAAAAAGCAATTGGGGGGAGAAATTGACAAAATTCAGGTAGCTACTAAAGAGGTTAAGGAACAGCTGGGGGGTAGAATTGAGAAAGTCCACTCGCAAATAGTTGCAGAAGTAAATGATTTAAGAGAGAGTAATAGAGAGAGCATTAGCAAGATTGAGGAGAAACAAGCAAAGCTATATGATAAAGTAGAAGAATCAGAAGGAAACATTAAATTAACAGTAAACAGTATTGAGAGGAAGGCTGAGGAGAAAATCGCAGAATTAGAGTTAAAATTAAAAGCTAGGATCAGGCAAGAAAATAGTCAGAATAGGCCAGTTTTTGTGAATAGCACACACAGGGAGGTAGAACTGGGTAAGTTCAGCAATCGACAGGGGTGCCCAATGGAGTTCATGAACACTATAGAAAATAAATTCGGGGAGAGGTTGGAAAATGGTAGTATTGAGTGGTGCCAGGTAGTTGAAATTTTAGAACAAGTGTTTGTGGGGGAAACGAGGAATTGGTTTGCTGTCTACAGAGACAAGTTTACTGATATTAATGACTTTAAAATGAAATTCTGTGAAAAGTTCTGGAATGAGGTTATTCAGTCGCAGCATCGTGAGGGAGTAGTGTGTGGTAAATATAACCCTAAAGGAAGCTCCACCATGACCGAATACTTTTTAGGGCAGGTATTAGTGTGTAAATATCTGGATGGCTTGAAGGAGGAAAGTGATGTGGTAAGGTTGCTACTTAGGCACTTTCCCTATAGGATCAAGGAGGCTGCTTGTATCCAGAATGTAAAGACAATATCACAAGTAGAAAATTTGTTAAGCACATTTGATGCACTAGGGAGAGGGGGTTATGAGGACAATTTCAATCGGAACCAGGGTAATAATAATAATAGACCTAATGAAGCCAGGCATCAAGAAGTTCAAGGGAACGGTGGCGAAGGAGCCAACTCTCAAAATAGAAATAATAATAATCAGCTAAATCAGAACAGAGGAAATGGCTATGGTAATCAGTATCAAGGGAGGAACAATGATTTCAGGGGAAATCAAGGGAGGAACAATGATTACAGGGGAAATCAAGGGAGAAACGATGATTTCAGGGGAAATCAAGGGAGAAATTATAATGACAATAATTACAACCAGAATAGGGGTCAAGGAAGAGGACAGCCTAGTGGTAGTAATATACAGCCAAACAATGACAACACAGCCCAGAACAACCAGACCAGTTCAGTAGTTAGTAGTACTACGGCCAGCTGTAGCGGTTCTTTAAACGCGAACCAGGCTGCGAAGTAAGGTCAGAATCTCAGTCTGTAGCATGCCCTGTCCATACAATTATACAGGAACCCTATGACCTAAATGTAAGAAATGAATTGTTACATGAACTAAATGATGAAGGTATTATTCTGGAAGTGGTTAGTAAGAGCCCCATAGTTAAATTTAACGTGTCCGAGGCGTACACAGACGTTTTAATTGATAGTGGTTGTATGAAGAGTTGCATAAGTAGTGCATTTTATGATAAAATGAAAGGAACTGGAGTAAATTTTGAGGAGATGCCAATTAAAAGCACTTTTGTTATCACAGCTGTTGGGAAGAGGTCTAAAGTAATTTCTAAGCAAGTTTTAGTAGACATTAAAATTAATAATCATGTAGAGAAGCAGATTTGCCTTGTAATTCCAAATTTAGTATTCAGTGTTATCTTGGGTTCAGAGTGGCTAAGTAGAGTATCTGGTAACTTATGTTATGATGTAGGGAGTTTGAAATTTGAATGGGGAGATTCTGAAGTAGAAGTAGCGTTCAATGACCATATTCAGAGGAGTAGTATTGTAGGTGTGATTTGTACTTTAAATGAGATATCGCCAGCCGTAGAGCGGGGTTCTCCATGTTTTGTGGGCAGTGTGATTACTAACGGAAGTCTAGAGGACTCGTTACGTGATGCTGCATTTCAGGGTAATATAGAGGTGGAACAATGTGTTCAGCTCTATGATGTGTTATTGTGTAATAGGAGAGTTTTTGAGGATCGCATTGGTATGGCCAATTGCTATACACATTCATTGAACGTTATTGATAGGTCAGTATTTACAGGACATAGATATCCTGTACCTTTCGCTTATCAGAGTGCAGTTGAGGCACAAATTAACCAGATGCTTGAAGATGGGATTATTGAGCACTCTAACAGTCCATATGTTAATTCTTTGATCACGGTACCCAAGACCGACGGCACGGTTCGTATTTGTTTAGACGCTCGTTTGGTTAACAGTAGAATTAGTTCAGATCAGCTGAAATCTATGTCAATAGAGGAATTAATGCAAACATTTGAGGGAAAGAAGTATTTCACTTGTGTAGATTTGAGTTCCAGTTTTTGGCAAGTGCCACTTATGTATGAAGATAGACCATTTACAGCTTTTAGTCATAAATATAACCTTTATCAATTTTGTAGAACACCTTATGGGTTAAAGAGTAGTTCAGCAGCTTTAATTAGGGTTTAAACATCGCATTAGGGGATGACACAGGAGAGTTTGTAACCATTTACATAGATGATATGGTAATTAGTTCACGCAGTTTTGAGGAGCATCTACGTCATTTAGATATAGTTTTTCAGAAGTTAGATCAGGCAGGGTTCACTTTGAAGCTGTCTAAGTCGTCATTCTGTCAGTCAGAAGTGACATTTTTAGGTCATAGAGTGTCGAGTAGAGGTGTAACACCAGAAGAAAGTAGGGTTAATAAGATACTTAACGCAGAGGTGCCACAGAATGTTAAACAGTTAAAAACATACCTGGGAATTTGCAACTTTTTCAGGAGGTTCGTTCTTAAATACTCTGGGTTGGTAGAACCATTCAGGGAATTGCATAAAAGTGGGACTCGGTGGAGATGGGAGTCCAAACATGATCAGGCTTTTAGAGCACTGAAGGAAGGTTTTGAGAAAGCTGTAGTGCTGAAATATCCGTTAAAAGATAAGGAATATGTGGTTATGACAGATGCTTCACATATAGGCATTGCTGGAGTATTATGTCAGAAAGATGATGAGGGTAATCTGTGCATTGTATCTTTAGCCTCGCGAGGACTGACAGCAGCAGAGAAAAGATACACGATTACTGAGTTAGAGCTTTTAGGTATTGTTTTCAGTTTAGGAAAATTTAGAATGTATTTAGTAGGGGGGAAATTTGAGATCCACACAGATCACCATGCATTACTGTATATGAGGACTTGTAAACTCAGTTCTAACAGAGTTAGTAGGTGGATTCTTGCTCTGCAGGAATACGAATTCACAGTAAAATATATTAAAGGTAAAGATAACATTCTTGCAGACATGCTATCGAGGGACACTAATTTATGTAGGGATTATCCTGTGGTTAAAGCAGAGGACGGTATTTTAATATGTGCATGTGTGGACAGTAGCAACAGGGCATCGTTACAGACACTGAGAAATATGCTAGGTAGAGCAACGTGATGACGTTCATTTAAGGGAGCCACTTGCAAGGTTGGAAGCAGGTGACGCGGAAACATTTATAGTTTCCAAACGTATTGGAAAAACAGCATATGTGCTGGAGGATAGTAAGGGAAACAGATTATACGGGACGTATAATATACATAGTCTACGAAAATATGTGTCATAAAGTGAGTGTGTTTAGCTGGCGAGCCAGCCTATCAAATGAGTAAGTGTTGTATTTGGTGCGTGGGAGGATCTGGTCTTCCAGGCAGGCGTATCAGAAGTCACACAGGGGGGTAGTATGTAAGTAAATGAGAGTTTTTAAGGTACAGGGAAATATGCCGGGATTGTCGGATGCTCTTGAGCACTAAAATGTCTCGATACACCAAGGCCAGAATTTGGTAGCGCTGGTGAATTCCCATTTGCCTCCTAGAGATGGGTGAGCGCTTGGACAGGGTATTTTTGCTTAAGGCGTCCACGAGGCAAAAGATGGGCCATCAGAAGGCGAGACAGTCCTTCATGAAACTCATACATATCAGCACACGTGATTTCTGTTTACGGCCTCGCCATGTAAGATTTGTAAGTGTGTAATTTAAGATAATTTGTACAAAGGTATTATTTGTGTGAAAAGAACTGATCTGTGTTGAGAACTAGTATTAAGTAGAATATGGTCTACGGGAACTTAACAAGACAGGGCGATTACGGCACAGAAATATTTGGTGTTATATGTAATGCGCATTTACTGTTTTTTTTTTCAGAAGTCAATATTAATTTAATCTACTTTAAAGAGAGATTAAGTATTATGGTCACGAGGCGCTGCCACAATAGTGTGATCGTGTGCTCAGTGACATGTGAGATTAAATTTCACCATAAGGAAGGGACCTCCAGTGAAATTAGGAAGTTCTTTGGAGATATAAATATATCAGAACACCTTCAATGCGTGTGATATGACATCATAAATACATAGTGCTCACACATTAATTATGTCTATTTCTCCAACATAGAGAAATTTGAGAGGCGGAAATATCCGTGGAACACTATTCTATATGTAAAACATTGGACTGGTTGCAAAGTGCAATCCATAGTGACAACAAACTTTGACGCAAAGTGCGTGAAGAAAAATTATGAGTGTATATATCTGTAATTTAGGGTGATTTCATTTATGTAATATGTATTTTGGATGGGTTTATTAACGTGTCTGGGATAATCGGATAATGGACCGTCGTCACGGTAAATCATCCGATGATCCGAGGCGAATATGTAACGTGTTTTTCGAGGGGTTTTTATGCCACTGGCATACGTCAGTAGGAAGCCATTCTATATTTATTTACGTGGCAAATTGTTCAGCCAAGAGAATTTTTCATGTTAATTTATTATTATTATTAATTTATTATAATTATTATTAAGATATTTTCGGAGCATTTTATAAAAATTATAAGCATTCAGATAGGTTTTCTATGTCTTAGAAAACGCTATCAAGCAAATTATTACGAACGACAATATCATAGAAAATTATGTGATTGCGGAATTTTACGGAGTTTCGTCAGTTAGGGTATTTGAGAGACGTGACTCACTGGGAATTCAAATACAAGCTTAATCTTGTCGGGAAGCATGACGCAAGCTTGGGTCGCATCGTCAAAAAAAGGCGAATATATGGAACGGAAATCGACTTCTTCGTTCGCACGCCGTGTGTAATGAACCAGAGGAGGGGAAGTAGCGGCGTGCTCAGCCAATCAGTGAAGACCACGTAAGCTGGAAGTTGAGACTAGAGTGGGAGCCGGCGTGTGGATATATCTTTCGGCGCGGCGTGGTACGAGGACAATCTGTGTAGTTCTTGCTGAGTGTGGTTATACGCGGGGGTCGCTCCGATGTTCCGTGGAACGAAGACTATCTGTATAGAACTTAACGAGTACGGTTGTACTGTGCCCGTTTAGACCGGAGTCCGCACGACCACATATGCATTTTACCAATAATCAGTCAGCACGAGAGTCAAAATATCCCGGAGCGCCAGATGGGTTAAAGCAAATCGCAAAAACGACATCAAATTTATAAAAATGCTTTACTGATTTTTGGCTCAATGCAACAATAAGGATAGAAGGAGATTTAATTGGGTGAAACACATCTGGTAAAATTATCTCAGTTTATTTTAAGTTAAAATCTGACTGCAAGGATGCTCAAAGCAGCATCACTCCACGTGTGGCGATCCACACCCTTATTTACACACAATATACAGAAATCTTCCAAACACATTTGACAATCTTTTTGGTAACACAAGTCCGATTAATAGTCCTGTGGACTGTGTTCCAAAATTATTAATCTTTTAATTCCAGCTCAAAATGAATTGTCCATACTGGAAATAACGTAGATCATTGTTTGACTATTTACATGATATTAACACTCGTAGAATAAATGTTTATAGAATTTCTTAAACTTTCACTTGTTTTTCCAGTTTCAAAAATATATCGTCGAAAATATTATCATCATAGAAGCAACACAAATTATTAACACATATTAATAACATCTGAAAAATATTTGACCTTGAGCATAGCATCGAAGAACAGTGCGAAGCACAACAACAATTAATTGTTCTTCTGACATTAAACATTCGAGAAGTGACTCGATTATGAACTTCAAGTTCCAAACAAAATATATGATTTCTGAATCATCAACTTGATCAATAAATGGTTGAACCATTCAACTATTCAATTATCCACTTGGAATCATTATGAAAAAAATATTTATATTTATGGCCATTCTTAGCAACTTTCACAACTTGCAATTCTTCGACAGAATGCGGAAATTAGAATTGTAGTTTTATAATGAATTCATTTAGTTCATGGCACTAGGATTGAAAATATCCTTCAAATTATTCGTGGTTAAAGAATTATTTTTAATTGGCAGTGGCCCATTCTATTATTTGTGTAAGAACACAATATTACAACAACAACGGCAAAGGTCTTCCTCTGTAGAAGAATAAACTACTATCATGACAAATCCGGGTTCTAGCAAAATCAAAGTCTAAATGGAATTCGTAAACAAGGTTGAAATAAGAACTGATGGTTTCAAAGAAATAACCTTCGGGTTATTCATACGATGAAATGTGTGGCTCCAATACTCCTACTATAAACCTGAGCCATCGAACCTGCTATTTGATTGATGCTCGAAAAAACCTTCATTCCTGCGACTTAACATGCGCACCTGGGAATGGCATTTCAACTACTCCACACACATAAATTATCTTCCCAAAATTTATACAATAAATCAAGCCTCTGCTTGTTATCAACACTGGAAGATTAATAAACTTACAAGTTTATATTATTTTACCATTCAGTTGAACCCGTGAATTTACCATACTTATGAAAAGCTTCATCTCACTTTCGAGTGTATTTACGTCATGATTTTATATAAATACAAAAATATCCTATTTGATACAAATATCAATTGCTTCCCGTTTCATGCCTCTCCGTGTTATATGAAACATATACTTTGCTCAAAGCAAATATCAACTGTTCAACCAGAACTGAAATGTTGGTTGAATGCGGGCTTGCGCTAACCACTCTCCTTCGGAAAATCTCCTGTTCCAGACTAGAAATGATTAAACTACTTCATAGGCTCTTTCTCAATACATATGATTATTAGAAAATATAATATCCAAGAATTATT
The DNA here is from genome assembly GCA_946902985.2 of Meconema thalassinum. NCBI lineage: Eukaryota > Metazoa > Arthropoda > Insecta > Orthoptera > Tettigoniidae > Meconema > Meconema thalassinum. The sequence continues at coordinate 650,011,794 of OX336391.1, forward strand.
TAGAAAAATAATAAAAATTATTATTATTATTATTAGTGGACTATTATTATTATTAATATTTTTAAATATGTTTAATTATCATCTCATTATGTGAGAATCCACATGTTCGAACCTTCGAATATGGAAAAAATATCCATTCCTCAACAAAAATAAATTTAACTTTTACAGTTACATCGGCTGATTACCGTGATTTCCCAAAAAAATGAAAAATTCTAATAAATGCTCGAAATGCTCGGTCATCGATCCTAAACTGTTCTGAGTGCTGAAAATGCTCAGAATAACTCTAACAAGTCTTGCGTAAATCATTACAAGCTTTAAATACGACGAAAAAAATGTGTTGGTCATCTGCAGAAAAATAGTTTGTTCCAATTAGCTAGGCATAATATAATTCAAATGTGGCTTACATTTCTTGATGGTCTTGAAGCGTAGTAAACCTGGTCTGTACCAGATTTATCCATAGACATGCCCTAACGGACAAGCACGTATAATCCTTGTATCGGCCGCCATTGTAGACCCACAAATCGTCTAGTCAGACATAGTGGTAGTATCTTTCGACGTTTGAATAAACTGTGGTTCCATTTTAATATGAGCTTCTATCAAAGCCATAACAGTTTGTTGAAATAGGGTCAGATCTAAGTGATCTCTTCTTAAATATGTCAGTTGTAACATAACTCACTGTAATCTCATCAGTACAAGAAAAACATTGACAGTCTAAGCAATTAACGGCTGTTCTGAAGATCGTTCCCTGGGCATGGTTTATTAATATCACCATCTGCCATGCGCTAGACAACTTGCAGTTTCCCTTGCGTAGACTAATGAACGCCACCGTTATAGACTAGTCTTCAATGTACTGACAGATCGAAGTGGTTAACTAGTTACAAAATGTGAAAAACTGACTTGAAATGGATTTAAACATCCAAGTATTAAGTTACTATTGGACTGTGACAAAATACTATTTTCTAGACAGAGTCTAGCATATGTCCTTTTTGGAAATATAAATATTTCCACCAATGTCTGTAGAAATCAATCACCTCAGTGATTCTCCTCACCAGAAACTTACTAAGTTCCAACTCGTTTGCGCAGCACTTCTCGTGACTATCACGATTTGAAAAGAACTTCTGCGTAGATACGGCAACCATGTGCCTTGGCTCAGCGTAGACGCAACTTGCTTGCCAAGTGCTTGTGTTAGAATGAACTACCTATGCCTGCTCCAGCTGGCTTTTATACAAAAACGGTCAGGGTCACGCGTCATCGCCTGATATCTAGAAATCCTCATATCTCTTGAATCCCTGGTCCGATTTACTTGATACTAATTGCATTCTCTTTCATTTGGCCGTGCCAGTAATCTGATCCCAGTCTCAAGTCTCTACTCCATAGTTAACTATTTAATCAATAAATAGCCTCCACCTCTGCTATGACTCGCTACGTCACTTGCCATCCAACTATCGGTAAAATCCTTCGAAATGCTTCGAGAAGCAACGTAGCGCGATATTCAAATATCTGAACTTTCAAAAGCTGCTACAGCCTTTCCCTTGATATCTAGGTGTCTGAAACTCGGAATACCCATTCCTAGAGTTGGGTACATCCACCCCACACCTAGCAAAAAATAAAAATTGAAATTTTTTTATTTTTCTTATCTACACATTAAATCATCTGGTTCTTGAATAATAGATCTTCAAATTCGATGCATTATAAGTTCCCACGATGTTACCAGTTCGTGTATTAGCTACTTCATAGCTTCCATTATTGTTTACTTCCACAATATTCAAAATCTTCATTTTCACCAGGTTTAATATCAAAAATATCTTGATACTCTTCCAAAATTTTCCCTAGCTCTGGGGACTCCTTCTCAGTGAAGACTTCTCTTCCTTCGGCTTCATGAAAAATCAGAGACCATTGAGCATCTCCCTCGATGTCTTCCTCTCCTTTTCCCTCGAAGTTAATCTCTTCGGTATTCTTGAATTTGATCGTCTCTGTCTTCATATCTATCACTGCTTGATATTTCTGAATGAAATCTGCTCCCAATATCATGTCAAAAGCCATGTCCTTCATTACAACAAATACATGTCGGAAATCATGTCCTCCAATCGTAATACATAAGTATAATTGTGTTTTACACAGAGATATTTTATTGGGTATTATTCCTTGGATCTTAATTCCTGATACTGGAATTTCCTCTAAATTCTCTTTGAGTTTCCACAGAATATAAAGCTTCTCACTCACCAGACAAAGCATAGCCCCAGTATCGATCAAAGTATCGACAGGCATACCGAATACTTCGCATGATATAATTGGCATTCTAATTCTGGTACCCATTTCTTTTCGTTCGTCATTCTGTTGAATTAAATCATCATCCTCTGCTTGCCATTTAATAATTCTGGAAGTGAAAGTGTTCAAAATTCTATCTTCTACTGTGAATTCGAAGTTTTTTTTTTCATTACCATTCCCCCGGGATTGTTGTGTTCCCGATGGACCTGGTTCATTGGGCCTCTGCTCCAAAAATTGCAAGTTATCTTGGTGTCTTGCTTCCAAATTTTTCCTTGTCTCCTTGTTAAACTCTTCATTGGACTGACGAGTATCTACATTCCCTCTGTTGTTGTAGTTATTTCTACCATAATATCTTCTTTCTTGGTACCTTCCTTGAGTATCTCGTGGTCTTCTCCATCGAGTATTGTATCGATTACCACCATCCGGTCTCGCATATGGCTTGTAACTGTATCTGTTACTGTACTCGTTCCATCCTCTCTTATTGGAATCTTCCCTCGGCGATTTCTCTTCTCGCTCCTCTCGAATCTCTCGAGGTGTCTGAGAATAACTATCAGCCATAACAGCATACACAGCGTTGTTATTCTTTGCTCCCTTCTGATGGAAGAATTGAGCGTTTGTATGATCCAGCTTCTGCAATACTTCATCAAATTGTTCCATATTGTAGATATCAGCAGCGATCAAAGTCCTCTGGACGTCTGCTGGAAATTAACGTATCAATGCAGTAATCAACTCGTTATCTGGCATCGGCGGATCTAAATGTTGGAGTTTAGACAGCTGTCCAGAAAAGTATGTAGAGTATCGAGTAGGTTGTGACGTCGAGAATCTCTTCGAATATAACTCTGCTCTGACTTGCTGTTGGGTTTCCGGGGACCAAAACTTCTTCAATAGCCCACGAGAAAACTCCTCAAAAGTGGTTAGAGTGGATCTAAATGCTCTAAACCACAGAAGTGCAGGACCTTCCAAGAACTTCCCTATCACTCGGATCTGTCTTTCTTTAGGGATCTTAGAATCTTTCAGGTAATCACCTGCTTCTCTCAAAAATTCCACGGGTGTCACAGAATCTCGCCCTGAAAATTTATAAGGCTTGTCTTCTATATTCTTAAATACAGTTATGGGGTTGGATTGAAATACTGTCCTGACCTCATCCTGTCTTTCAGTCTCTCTAGCTGCTCCTAGATTTATCTGTATCTGTTCCTTTCCCCGTACATTTGGCATTTATAACAGATGATCAGACTGTTTCTCATCCTTTATTTGACTTTTCATAGCCTCAAGTTCCTTCTGGTTTTCTTCTGCCATCTTCTTAATTGCTTCAGTTTCTTTACAATTGTCCTTAACATCAATGGATATCTGGTTCATAACAGCCTCATGACTTTTCAATGACCCTGTCATATCTGATATGTCCTTCTGAGTTGCTTGGATATCTTTGGCAATTACTACAATATGGGATGACAAAGATTCCCTAATCTCCTTGATTCCCTCTTGATTCTCCAGCTTGAGTGTGTCTTTAATTTCATTGACAACTGTGGTCTTGATTTCAGTTTGCAACTCATTAATCACACCTTCTCTTATTTCTCCTATGACAAGTTCTTTGAATTGTTCCGTTAAACGTTGAACAACTAGAATTCCCATCTTGTTACTCTCCTTCTTCACTCTGACTTCCAGGATGACCATGTCTTCACCAACTTTCCTAAGACCATGTTCTATCCTATCAGCTAAGCTTTGGGATCGAAGATCGGCATCGCGAAATTTATCGTCCATTAAACTTGCGTTAGTAGCTAATGAAGTTTCGAGCTCATGTGTTTTATCGCATAATTTATTCATTTTACTTTCAAGTTTCATTTTCAAAATTTCAGAATTCTCTTTAAATTTACTTTCCATTGAATTAAATTTACTGTTTAAATTTTCTTTCGAGTTACTTTTTAAAGAATCAGAACTTTCTTTAAGTTTATCATTTAAACTTTCTTTAAGTTTATTTTCTAAAGACTCAGAATTTTCTTTAAGTTTATTTTCTAAAGAATCAGAATTTTCTTTAAGTTTATTTTCTAAAAATCAGAATTTTCTTTAAGTTTATTTTCTAAAGAATCAGAATTTTCTTTAAGTTTATCATTCAAATTTTCTTTAAGTTTATTCTCTAAAGAATCAGAATTTTCTTTAAGTTTCTTTTCTAAAGCCTCAGTATTTTCTTTCATAATGGCTGCTACACGCAGTCCAGCCTGTTTTGAACTCTCCTCCAAACTCCTCATCATCCTCATCATTTCTTCCATAATTTCAATTAATATTCAAAACTTAGGGGTATACAACAGTGGCAAACACAAGCTTATAACTAGAACAAGAAATATGAATAGCTAATTGGAACACTATAATAAAATGAGATTTGTCCTAATGTCGACGTGATGGAAAAACAAAAGTCTCTACTTTTACGAATTACATTTACCACAATATCACAAGAGAAATATGCAAGTTCTCAAATATCCTCCACCTGGATTCTAATAATGTGTATATCCAGTCATCGAACGTTTACTACTGAATTTACTTGACGCCCTAATGGTTAAGCCATTATCAAAAATAATCAAACCCATTCTAATTATTAACCAAGTTAAATTTTTAATTTCCCCACTAATTGGGTTTCCTAATAATTTATTCATCCAAACCAGACATCTCTCAACTCCCAAAATATTTCAAAAAAATTATCACAATTTCAAATCGGCATGCGATTGACCATGTCTAAATCGGGCCCCACGTTGGGCGCCATTTCTCTCTCTATCTTATTTTATGTGCCCGTTTAGACCGGAGTCCGCACGACCACATATGCATTTTACCAATAATCAGTCAGCACGAGAGTCAAAATATCCCGGAGCGCCAGATGGGTTAAAGCAAATCGCAAAAACGACATCAAATTTATAAAAATGCTTTACTGATTTTTGGCTCAATGCAACAATAAGGATAGAAGGAGATTTAATTGGGTGAAACACATCTGGTAAAATTATCTCAGTTTATTTTAAGTTAAAATCTGACTGCAAAGATGCTCAAAGCAGCATCACTCCACGTGTGGCGATCCACACCCTTATTTACACACAATATACAGAAATCTTCCAAACACATTTGACAATCTTTTTGGTAACACAAGTCCGATTAATAGTCCTGTGGACTGTGTTACAAAATTATTAATCTTTTAATTCCAGCTCAAAATGAATTGTCCATACTGGAAATAACGTAGATCATTGTTTGACTATTTACATGATATTAACACTCGTAGAATAAATGTTTATAGAATTTCTTAAACTTTCACTTGTTTTTCCAGTTTCAAAAATATATCGTCGAAAATATTATCATCATAGAAGCAACACAAATTATTAACACATATTAATAACATCTGAAAAATATTTGACCTTGAGCATAGCATCGAAGAACTGTGCGAAGCACAAAAACAATTAATTGTTCTTCTGACATTAAACATTCGAGAAGTGACTCGATTATGAACTTCAAGTTCCAAACAAAATATATGATTTCTGAATCATCAACTTGATCAATAAATGGTTGAACCATTCAACTATTCAATTATCCACTTGGAATCATTATGAAAAAAATATTTATATTTATGGCCATTCTAAGCAACTTTCACAACTTGCAATTCTTCGACAGAATGCGGAAATTAGAATTGTAGTTTTATAATGAATTCATTTAGTTCATGGCACTAGGATTGAAAATATCCTTCAAATTATTCGTGGTTAAAGAATTATTTTTAATTGGCAGTGGCCCATTCTATTATTTGTGTAAGAACACAATATTACAACAACAACGGCAAAGGTCTTCCTCTGTAGAAGAATAAACTACTATCATGACAAATCCGGGTTCTAGCAAAATCAAAGTCTAAATGGAATTCGTAAACAAGGTTGAAATAAGAACTGATGGTTTCAAAGAAATAACCTTCGGGTTATTCATACGATGAAATGTGTGGCTCCAATACTCCTACTATAAACCTGAGCCATCGAACCTGCTATTTGATTGATGCTCGAAAAAACCTTCATTCCTGCGACTTAACATGCGCACCTGGGAATGGCATTTCAACTACTCCACACACATAAATTATCTTCCCAAAATTTATACAATAAATCAAGCCTCTGCTTGTTATCAACACTGGAAGATTAATAAACTTACAAGTTTATATTATTTTACCATTCAGTTGAACCCGTGAATTTACCATACTTATGAAAAGCTTCATCTCACTTTCGAGTGTATTTACGTCATGATTTTATATAAATACAAAAATATCCTATTTGATACAAATATCAATTGCTTCCCGTTTCATGCCTCTCCGTGTTATATGAAACATATACTTTGCTCAAAGCAAATATCAACTGTTCAACCAGAACTGAAATGTTGGTTGAATGCGGGCTTGCGCTAACCACTCTCCTTCGGAAAATCTCCTGTTCCAGACTAGAAATGATTAAACTACTTCATAGGCTCTTTCTCAATACATATGATTATTAGAAAATATAATATCCAAGAATTATTTAGAAAAATAATAAAAATTATTATTATTATTATTAGTGGACTATTATTATTATTAATATTTTTAAATATGTTTAATTATCATCTCATTATGTGAGAATCCACATGTTCGAACCTTCGAATATGGAAAAAATATCCATTCCTCAACAAAAATAAATTTAACTTTTACAGTTACATCGGCTGATTACCGTGATTTCCCAAAAAAATGAAAAATTCTAATAAATGCTCGAAATGCTCGGTCATCGATCCTAAACTGTTCTGAGTGCTGAAAATGCTCAGAATAACTCTAACAAGTCTTGCGTAAATCATTACAAGCTTTAAATACGACGAAAAAAATGTGTTGGTCATCTGCAGAAAAATAGTTTGTTCCAATTAGCTAGGCATAATATAATTCAAATGTGGCTTACATTTCTTGATGGTCTTGAAGCGTAGTAAACCTGGTCTGTACCAGATTTATCCATAGACATGCCCTAACGGACAAGCACGTATAATCCTTGTATCGGCCGCCATTGTAGACCCACAAATCGTCTAGTCAGACATAGTGGTAGTATCTTTCGACGTTTGAATAAACTGTGGTTCCATTTTAATATGAGCTTCTATCAAAGCCATAACAGTTTGTTGAAATAGGGTCAGATCTAAGTGATCTCTTCTTAAATATGTCAGTTGTAACATAACTCACTGTAATCTCATCAGTACAAGAAAAACATTGACAGTCTAAGCAATTAACGGCTGTTCTGAAGATCGTTCCCTGGGCATGGTTTATTAATATCACCATCTGCCATGCGCTAGACAACTTGCAGTTTCCCTTGCGTAGACTAATGAACGCCACCGTTATAGACTAGTCTTCAATGTACTGACAGATCGAAGTGGTTAACTAGTTACAAAATGTGAAAAACTGACTTGAAATGGATTTAAACATCCAAGTATTAAGTTACTATTGGACTGTGACAAAATACTATTTTCTAGACAGAGTCTAGCATATGTCCTTTTTGGAAATATAAATATTTCCACCAATGTCTGTAGAAATCAATCACCTCAGTGATTCTCCTCACCAGAAACTTACTAAGTTCCAACTCGTTTGCGCAGCACTTCTCGTGACTATCACGATTTGAAAAGAACTTCTGCGTAGATACGGCAACCATGTGCCTTGGCTCAGCGTAGACGCAACTTGCTTGCCAAGTGCTTGTGTTAGAATGAACTACCTATGCCTGCTCCAGCTGGCTTTTATACAAAAACGGTCAGGGTCACGCGTCATCGCCTGATATCTAGAAATCCTCATATCTCTTGAATCCCTGGTCCGATTTACTTGATACTAATTGCATTCTCTTTCATTTGGCCGTGCCAGTAATCTGATCCCAGTCTCAAGTCTCTACTCCATAGTTAACTATTTAATCAATAAATAGCCTCCACCTCTGCTATGACTCGCTACGTCACTTGCCATCCAACTATCGGTAAAATCCTTCGAAATGCTTCGAGAAGCAACGTAGCGCGATATTCAAATATCTGAACTTTCAAAAGCTGCTACAGCCTTTCCCTTGATATCTAGGTGTCTGAAACTCGGAATACCCATTCCTAGAGTTGGGTACATCCACCCCACACCTAGCAAAAAATAAAAATTGAAAATTTTTTATTTTTCTTATCTACACATTAAATCATCTGGTTCTTGAATAATAGATCTTCAAATTCGATGCATTATAAGTTCCCACGATGTTACCAGTTCGTGTATTAGCTACTTCATAGCTTCCATTATTGTTTACTTCCACAATATTCAAAATCTTCATTTTCACCAGGTTTAATATCAAAAATATCTTGATACTCTTCCAAAATTTTCCCTAGCTCTGGGGACTCCTTCTCAGTGAAGACTTCTCTTCCTTCGGCTTCATGAAAAATCAGAGACCATTGAGCATCTCCCTCGATGTCTTCCTCTCCTTTTCCCTCGAAGTTAATCTCTTCGGTATTCTTGAATTTGATCGTCTCTGTCTTCATATCTATCACTGCTTGATATTTCTGAATGAAATCTGCTCCCAATATCATGTCAAAAGCCATGTCCTTCATTACAACAAATACATGTCGGAAATCATGTCCTCCAATCGTAATACATAAGTATAATTGTGTTTTACACAGAGATATTTTATTGGGTATTATTCCTTGGATCTTAATTCCTGATACTGGAATTTCCTCTAAATTCTCTTTGAGTTTCCACAGAATATAAAGCTTCTCACTCACCAGACAAAGCATAGCCCCAGTATCGATCAAAGTATCGACAGGCATACCGAATACTTCGCATGATATAATTGGCATTCTAATTCTGGTACCCATTTCTTTTCGTTCGTCATTCTGTTGAATTAAATCATCATCCTCTGCTTGGCATTTAATAATTCTGGAAGTGAAAGTGTTCAAAATTCTATCTTCTACTGTGAATTCGAAGTTTTTTTTTTCATTACCATTCCCCCGGGATTGTTGTATTCCCGATGGACCTGGTTCATTGGGCCTCTGCTCCAAAAATTGCAAGTTATCTTGGTGTCTTGCTTCCAAATTTTTCCTTGTCTCCTTGTTAAACTCTTCATTGGACTGACGAGTATCTACATTCCCTCTGTTGTTGTAGTTATTTCTACCATAATATCTTCTTTCTTGGTACCTTCCTTGAGTATCTCGTGGTCTTCTGCATCGAGTATTGTATCGATTACCACCATCCGGTCTCGCATATGGCTTGTAACTGTATCTGTTACTGTACTCGTTCCATCCTCTCTTATTGGAATCTTCCCTCGGCGATTTCTCTTCTCGCTCCTCTCGAATCTCTCGAGGTGTCTGAGAATAACTATCAGCCATAACAGCATACACAGCGTTGTTATTCTTTGCTCCCTTCTGATGGAAGAATTGAGCGTTTGTATGATCCAGCTTCTGCAATACTTCATCAAATTGTTCCATATTGTAGATATCAGCAGCGATCAAAGTCCTCTGGACGTCTGCTGGAAATTAACGTATCAATGCAGTAATCAACTCGTTATCTGGCATCGGCGGATCTAAATGTTGGAGTTTAGACAGCTGTCCAGAAAAGTATGTAGAGTATCGAGTAGGTTGTGACGTCGAGAATCTCTTCGAATATAACTCTGCTCTGACTTGCTGTTGGGTTTCCGGGGACCAAAACTTCTTCAATAGCCCACGAGAAAACTCCTCAAAAGTGGTTAGAGTGGATCTAAATGCTCTAAACCACAGAAGTGCAGGACCTTCCAAGAACTTCCCTATCACTCGGATCTGTCTTTCTTTAGGGATCTTAGAATCTTTCAGGTAATCACCTGCTTCTCTCAAAAATTCCACGGGTGTCACAGAATCTCGCCCTGAAAATTTATAAGGCTTGTCTTCTATATTCTTAAATACAGTTATGGGGTTGGATTGAAATACTGTCCTGACCTCATCCTGTCTTTCAGTCTCTCTAGCTGCTCCTAGATTTATCTGTATCTGTTCCTTTCCCCGTACATTTGGCATTTATAACAGATGATCAGACTGTTTCTCATCCTTTATTTGACTTTTCATAGCCTCAAGTTCCTTCTGGTTTTCTTCTGCCATCTTCTTAATTGCTTCAGTTTCTTTACAATTGTCCTTAACATCAATGGATATCTGGTTCATAACAGCCTCATGACTTTTCAATGACCCTGTCATATCTGATATGTCCTTCTGAGTTGCTTGGATATCTTTGGCAATTACTACAATATGGGATGACAAAGATTCCCTAATCTCCTTGATTCCCTCTTGATTCTCCAGCTTGAGTGTGTCTTTAATTTCATTGACAACTGTGGTCTTGATTTCAGTTTGCAACTCATTAATCACACCTTCTCTTATTTCTCCTATGACAAGTTCTTTGAATTGTTCCGTTAAACGTTGAACAACTAGAATTCCCATCTTGTTACTCTCCTTCTTCACTCTGACTTCCAGGTTGACCATGTCTTCACCAACTTTCCTAAGACCATGTTCTATCCTATCAGCTAAGCTTTGGGATCGAAGATCGGCATCGCGAAATTTATCGTCCATTAAACTTGCGTTAGTAGCTAATGAAGTTTCGAGCTCATGTGTTTTATCGCATAATTTATTCATTTTACTTTCAAGTTTCATTTTCAAAATTTCAGAATTCTCTTTAAATTTACTTTCCATTGAATTAAATTTACTGTTTAAATTTTCTTTCGAGTTACTTTTTAAAGAATCAGAACTTTCTTTAAGTTTATCATTTAAACTTTCTTTAAGTTTATTTTCTAAAGACTCAGAATTTTCTTTAAGTTTATTTTCTAAAGAATCAGAATTTTCTTTAAGTTTATTTTCTAAAAATCAGAATTTTCTTTAAGTTTATTTTCTAAAGAATCAGAATTTTCTTTAAGTTTATCATTCAAATTTTCTTTAAGTTTATTCTCTAAAGAATCAGAATTTTCTTTAAGTTTCTTTTCTAAAGCCTCAGTATTTTCTTTCATAATGGCTGCTACACGCAGTCCAGCCTGTTTTGAACTCTCCTCCAAACTCCTCATCATCCTCATCATTTCTTCCATAATTTCAATTAATATTCAAAACTTAGGGGTATACAACAGTGGCAAACACAAGCTTATAACTAGAACAAGAAATATGAATAGCTAATTGGAACACTATATTAAAATGAGATTTGTCCTAATGTCGACGTGATGGAAAAACAAAAGTCTCTACTTTTACGAATTACATTTACCACAATATCACAAGAGAAATATGCAAGTTCTCAAATATCCTCCACCTGGATTCTAATAATGTGTATATCCAGTCATCGAACGTTTACTACTGAATTTACTTGACGCCCTAATGGTTAAGCCATTATCAAAAATAATCAAACCCATTCTAATTATTAACCAAGTTAAATTTTTAATTTCCCCACTAATTGGGTTTCCTAATAATTTATTCATCCAAACCAGACATCTCTCAACTCCCAAAATATTTCAAAAAAATTATCACAATTTCAAATCGGCATGCGATTGACCATGTCTAAATCGGGCCCCACGTTGGGCGCCATTTCTCTCTCTATCTTATTTTATGTGCCCGTTTAGACCGGAGTCCGCACGACCACATATGCATTTTACCAATAATCAGTCAGCACGAGAGTCAAAATATCCCGGAGCGCCAGATGGGTTAAAGCAAATCGCAAAAACGACATCAAATTTATAAAAATGCTTTACTGATTTTTGGCTCAATGCAACAATAAGGATAGAAGGAGATTTAATTGGGTGAAACACATCTGGTAAAATTATCTCAGTTTATTTTAAGTTAAAATCTGACTGCAAAGATGCTCAAAGCAGCATCACTCCACGTGTGGCGATCCACACCCTTATTTACACACAATATACAGAAATCTTCCAAACACATTTGACAATCTTTTTGGTAACACAAGTCCGATTAATAGTCCTGTGGACTGTGTTCCAAAATTATTAATCTTTTAATTCCAGCTCAAAATGAATTGTCCATACTGGAAATAACGTAGATCATTGTTTGACTATTTACATGATATTAACACTCGTAGAATAAATGTTTATAGAATTTCTTAAACTTTCACTTGTTTTTCCAGTTTCAAAAATATATCGTCGAAAATATTATCATCATAGAAGCAACACAAATTATTAACACATATTAATAACATCTGAAAAATATTTGACCTTGAGCATAGCATCGAAGAACTGTGCGAAGCACAAAAACAATTAATTGTTCTTCTGACATTAAACATTCGAGAAGTGACTCGATTATGAACTTCAAGTTCCAAACAAAATATATGATTTCTGAATCATCAACTTGATCAATAAATGGTTGAACCATTCAACTATTCAATTATCCACTTGGAATCATTATGAAAAAAATATTTATATTTATGGCCATTCTTAGCAACTTTCACAACTTGCAATTCTTCGACAGAATGCGGAAATTAGAATTGTAGTTTTATAATGAATTCATTTAGTTCATGGCACTAGGATTGAAAATATCCTTCAAATTATTCGTGGTTAAAGAATTATTTTTAATTGGCAGTGGCCCATTCTATTATTTGTGTAAGAACACAATATTACAACAACAACGGCAAAGGTCTTCCTCTGTAGAAGAATAAACTACTATCATGACAAATCCGGGTTCTAGCAAAATCAAAGTCTAAATGGAATTCGTAAACAAGGTTGAAATAAGAACTGATGGTTTCAAAGAAATAACCTTCGGGTTATTCATACGATGAAATGTGTGGCTCCAATACTCCTACTATAAACCTGAGCCATCGAACCTGCTATTTGATTGATGCTCGAAAAAACCTTCATTCCTGCGACTTAACATGCGCACCTGGGAATGGCATTTCAACTACTCCACACACATAAATTATCTTCCCAAAATTTATACAATAAATCAAGCCTCTGCTTGTTATCAACACTGGAAGATTAATAAACTTACAAGTTTATATTATTTTACCATTCAGTTCAACCCGTGAATTTACCATACTTATGAAAAGCTTCATCTCACTTTCGAGTGTATTTACGTCATGATTTTATATAAATACAAAAATATCCTATTTGATACAAATATCAATTGCTTCCCGTTTCATGCCTCTCCGTGTTATATGAAACATATACTTTGCTCAAAGCAAATATCAACTGTTCAACCAGAACTAAAATGTTGGTTGAATGCGGGCTTGCGCTAACCACTCTCCTTCGGAAAATCTCCTGTTCCAGACTAGAAATGATTAAACTACTTCATAGGCTCTTTCTCAATACATATGATTATTAGAAAATATAATATCCAAGAATTATTTAGAAAAATAATAAAAATTATTATTATTATTATTAGTGGACTATTATTATTATTAATATTTTTAAATATGTTTAATTATCATCTCATTATGTGAGAATCCACATGTTCGAACCTTCGAATATGGAAAAAATATCCATTCCTCAACAAAAATAAATTTAACTTTTACAGTTACATCGGCTGATTACCGTGATTTCCCAAAAAAATGAAAAATTCTAATAAATGCTCGAAATGCTCGGTCATCGATCCTAAACTGTTCTGAGTGCTGAAAATGCTCAGAATAACTCTAACAAGTCTTGCGTAAATCATTACAAGCTTTAAATACGACGAAAAAAATGTGTTGGTCATCTGCAGAAAAATAGTTTGTTCCAATTAGCTAGGCATAATATAATTCAAATGTGGCTTACATTTCTTGATGGTCTTGAAGCGTAGTAAACCTGGTCTGTACCAGATTTATCCATAGACATGCCCTAACGGACAAGCACGTATAATCCTTGTATCGGCCGCCATTGTAGACCCACAAATCGTCTAGTCAGACATAGTGGTAGTATCTTTCGACGTTTGAATAAACTGTGGTTCCATTTTAATATGAGCTTCTATCAAAGCCATAACAGTTTGTTGAAATAGGGTCAGATCTAAGTGATCTCTTCTTAAATATGTCAGTTGTAACATAACTCACTGTAATCTCATCAGTACAAGAAAAACATTGACAGTCTAAGCAATTAACGGCTGTTCTGAAGATCGTTCCCTGGGCATGGTTTATTAATATCACCATCTGCCATGCGCTAGACAACTTGCAGTTTCCCTTGCGTAGACTAATGAACGCCACCGTTATAGACTAGTCTTCAATGTACTGACAGATCGAAGTGGTTAACTAGTTACAAAATGTGAAAAACTGACTTGAAATGGATTTAAACATCCAAGTATTAAGTTACTATTGGACTGTGACAAAATACTATTTTCTAGACAGAGTCTAGCATATGTCCTTTTTGGAAATATAAATATTTCCACCAATGTCTGTAGAAATCAATCACCTCAGTGATTCTCCTCACCAGAAACTTACTAAGTTCCAACTCGTTTGCGCAGCACTTCTCGTGACTATCACGATTTGAAAAGAACTTCTGCGTAGATACGGCAACCATGTGCCTTGGCTCAGCGTAGACGCAACTTGCTTGCCAAGTGCTTGTGTTAGAATGAACTACCGATGCCTGCTCCAGCTGGCTTTTATACAAAAACGGTCAGGGTCACGCGTCATCGCCTGATATCTAGAAATCCTCATATCTCTTGAATCCCTGGTCCGATTTACTTGATACTAATTGCATTCTCTTTCATTTGGCCGTGCCAGTAATCTGATCCCAGTCTCAAGTCTCTACTCCATAGTTAACTATTTAATCAATAAATAGCCTCCACCTCTGCTATGACTCGCTACGTCACTTGCCATCCAACTATCGGTAAAATCCTTCGAAATGCTTCGAGAAGCAACGTAGCGCGATATTCAAATATCTGAACTTTCAAAAGCTGCTACAGCCTTTCCCTTGATATCTAGGTGTCTGAAACTCGGAATACCCATTCCTAGAGTTGGGCACAGTACGCGGGAGTCGCTCCGATGTTCCGTGGATTGGAGGACTAACTTTTGTAAAACTTAACCAGTGCGGTTGTACGAGTGTTTGGGTCCGAGGTACGGACCATAGAATTATCTAATCTACCAGAATATCATCAAATAACGAAGAAGATGGCGACGTCCAGGAGACTGTGGGAAGCACACAGCATCATCCAGTACAAGGGAAATGCTTTAGCAATTTCCAGTGGTAAGCGCAAATGACGCAGATATACACAATCTCTCATTTTTCTTTGTTTTACATTTCATATTTCAGTAACTCATAGCTTGGAAATAAGAGTAAAATCAATTTATCAGACTCCGTTTTCACGTAATTTTCTATCGGTAATATTCAAATCACAACGCTCCAATTTAAATTTTATACTTATTATTATTATTAATTTTGCTATACTTGTTTTATATAATAAATTCATTTCTTTTACAATGCAATCTTTGCTTTCAGTAGGTAGCATTAGATATAGACCAATTCCTTCTCCTGATACAATTGTTTGTTGGGTTAATGATCAAATCATACCACGATCTGAGTGAATAGAGTCTTGAAGGTGTTCTGCCAGAGATAGACGTTGTTAAATACAAATTTAGATTTCAACATTGCATTGAGGTCTTGGCGCCCATTAAAACAACATAGCTTAGGCAAAGGGGGGGCTAGCAAAACTGCTACATTTGTACGTTCAACGTGGAGCAAAGTAAATACCGTTTCACTTGTCATCCCAGCCTAAGCAAATCTGCTACAATTGGCTGCGACCAGTGTAGCAGTTTGGCTTTGCCTAAGCTATGTTGTTTTAATGGGCGCCAAGACCTCAACGCAATGTTGAAATCTAAATTTGTATTTAACAACGTCTAGCTCTGGCAGAACACCTTCAAGACTCTATTCACTCAGGTCGTGGTATGATTTGATCATTAACCCAACAAACTCACCCGGTGTTCAGGTGGTGATTGGGAATGAGTCGCCGTGGCCTTAATTTAGGAACCATCCCGGTATTTGCCTGGAGTAGAAGTGGGAAACCACAGAAAACCACTCCTGGGATGGCAGAGGTGGGAATCGAACCCAGCTCTTCTCAGTTTTGCCTCACGATGCTGAGTGGAGCCCGTTTCAGCACTCAGACCAGAATTAAATTTGTTGGCAGAGAGGGCATTCTCACTGGAGACGACTTTTGCCTGGAAGGAGTGCAATAGAACGGGGAAAATGAAACTCAGAACAGCCACCATCAACGCAGGGATACGAATCTTGGATCGCCAGTTTTACTACAAATTCTCATCGTGGTTGTGGTGAGTGATATGATGATGATGATGATGATGATGAAGATAATTGTTGTTTTAAGGGGCCTAACATATAGGTTATCGGCCCCTAATGGTTTGGGTGATCGTGAAGATGAGAATGAAATGTAAACTATAACTAAAACAAAAGGAGAATATGGCAAATAATGGACAGGAGGAAAAGAAATGGCCTCAACCCTCAAATAATGCGGATTTAGGGACTTGGGAGGAAGGAGAGCCATAAAAGGCGGATAGGAAAGTGAAAGAGGAGAGGGTCCGCCCCACAGGTCATGGATAAAAGGGGGGAAACTGGACCAAGCTCAGGAATCCCTCGGGGTCGCCAACTCCCGAACTCACCAGCCGTGAGCCCCTGAGAGTGTAGCAATATCTAGGGTGCACCAGAAGTGGTGGGGCTACATACATGCTGCCTCCTTGAGGGCCTTGAGCAGAAGGCAAGAGATAACATGAAAAGAAAAAGAAGACCGACCCCTCGCAGAAGGAGGGTATCAGAAAAGACGAGACAAGGGCCAATTAAGGCGGGAAAGGAAGAGACACCCTAGGCCTCGGATACCCTAATACCGTCGGGGTCGGAAGAGAACAAGAGTTCACCAAGTGAGGTCGACAGGAAAGAAGACGGAGAGGAGCCCGGTACAAGTAACTGGAAGCAATGCCGGACTCAGCTGGGGTCCCGTGGTCGCCAACCCACGGTGAGTGATTTAAAGCAGACAACTACGCTGCATTGTGAATGCATTTTATTCAAAGCCAAGCACACGGGATTGAAATAACAACTTTGTCCAAGCCCCAAAGTGTAGCAACAACTGTTATCACAATAGCAGAGTTTATCAGATAGGTTAAACATACAACGAAGTATATGGGAGCAGCTTCGGAGGCGTGGCTGGTAACATGCTGAATTTCTATGCCCAAGGTCGCGGGTTTAAACACGGCTGAAGTCGTCGGATATTTTTAAGACTGTTAAAAATCCCTCAGTATGCCTTCCTTCGGGGGGGAAGTAAAGCCGGCGGTCCCATGTCATAGATTTATGGCATGAAAAACAGCCTTCCACTAATTACACTTGACTGAAGATAAATTATAGGTAAGATTTGACTAACGCTGTTGAGTTCCAACGTCCGTCGCCAGGAGCCAACTGCGGTGGCAACTAGTAACCAAGTGCATAACTGGTTGTCGTTGACGGTGGCGTTTTGTAGCAAAAGTAGGAATGTCTGCAGTTCTTACCTGAATTACAAGCTTGCCACGGTGGGTGAGTGGATAACGTGTCGGTCTACTAACCCCAAGCTTTCAGGCTCGCTCCTGGCCGTGGTAAGTGATTTTTGAAAGGCAGCAAAAATTACGACACGCATGTCATACGATGTTGGCATGTCAAAGAACCCATTTGAATTCAGTAGGTCGTGTTCATAATGGCAAAATTAATCTCGGGATTTTCCGCCAACACAAAGTTCCTCATTTCACTACTAGAAAGCGCTATAGTGTCAAGGAGCTTAAATATCTAACCTCCTTGACCTTCAAAGTGCTTCAAGGAACAACAAAATTCGACATGCAAGTTGCCCTCTGGGTGTCAAATAACAAAGCTTGCACCCGGTATCCAAGACCATACGATATTATTATTATCATTATTATTATTATTATTATTATTATTATTATTATTATTATTATTATTTTATACCTGAATTACAGATAACTAGGGCCCGTATGTTGTTGCCGTAAAAAGTTTAAAAAATGTACATAAAATTTTCAAAAATTAATGTAATTAATGTCCTAAAAATTGATAAATGCGCTATAAAATGGAGAAAATAATGTTATAACAATAAACTCACCAATATTTCAAAAATGGCGTCTTGCTCAAACTGAAAAGTCAATCAAAATAGATTTCTACCACTTAACAAAAGGTTTCTGTTCACTTTATTCTGAGCAGCACTGTACACGCATATCATTCTAATGTTGTAAAATGTAAATGATCTGCGGTTATCAGCCAACAAGTTTTTATATCTCGAAAAGCTGCGTTCAACATCAACTGATGTCATCGGAGAGTACTTGAAGTGAGGAAGGTCGTTTGCTGCTAAAACCTCCTCAATCCCATCCGTGCAGTAGTTTTCACCAGAAAGAACGTCTGAGATTTTGCATGATGTTATATACCAGGTGTTTTTGTCCGGCAATTTTTTCAAGTTTTGATGCATTACCCGCTGCAATTTTGCCACGATTGTTGCTAGGACTAGTTTCCACCCGGCTGATTAAAGAACTGGAATCAATATTTCAATATTTAAAATTATATTGTATCAGCTACTAACTTCTTCTTAATTCTGAGAGACGTAACTCCCTCATATAAAGCTGTGACATGACTAAATTGGAAAAAAATGACCTCAAAAGGCCGATTTCTCTAAAATAAGACCAAAAAATTCCACCAAACTTAAAAAAATGCTTTTAAAATGGAAAAATAGCACAAAAAAGCAAAAAGTTGCAAAATAAAAATGACATATTTGAAGACGGGATGGCCCGTTGGGAGTTTTTATGCACTTCAGCATTGTTTTAGACAGCTCAGTAAAAAGATGACATGTCATCAACATCCGGGCCCTACGAGATAACACACACTAATACAGCCATCATAATTAACACCGGTTATCCGACAGATTCTACACACACCCAAAGTACATGGGGCTACATGACCACGTAGTCGTAGCCCCTAAACTGGGGAACCAACCGACCAAAGTATATGGGCCTGTTGACCCCTACATGAAACAGCGGGACCTGCAAGAGAGCAAGAATTGCACCTTCTTAAGTGTTGGTGAACAAAGCACGCAGGAGGTGAAGTCCCGCACCGTGATCAGTGGGAGTGTAACATTTACCCTGATATTTATAGTCTCATAACTCAGAATAAAGCGAGGTATTAAATTACATTTCTCCCTCCACAGACGTTGGAGTAGATATTCGATTTATAGTCTTAAAAGATAGCAAATTTCATTTACGATCCAAGGAGAGATGAATGTAGCCTTAGCACTCATGAAAGTAACTAAAGTATTACGAGCGTCATACATACGCTGAATACGATAAGCGAAGTTATGACAATTTACAATAAATTGATGTCCACGTGTGGCTTAGCAACTTACCAACATAAATACAGAGCCAGTAAAAGATTCCATTACCAGTTTCGTAGCCCTTGCTAACCCTCATTATCTCTACTTACTTAGTATAAAACGAAGTCCCAGATTCTTGGATATTACAGGTAAACTCGAGAACCACTGGATGGATTTTGATGCGGTTTTCACCATTCTGTAAAAGATATCTCGAGGATTATTTCTGTAGAAAATAATTTATTTATGATCAAAGGAAGCCGAGCAGTAACGATTTCAGTGGAAAAGTCGAAAAATCCTGGCGTCCGAGCGCTTTGTAAGCTTACGCTTGGCAAACCGTTAAAAATACCTAAATACTATGAGTGTAAGAATTGTTCAGCATGAAAAGTTCTACAAAAAAGTCCGGGAGAGCATTTGTCTATCTTCAATACATCGCCCACTATAAGTGTTTTAACGTTTTAATTTCTTCCAAACATGTCCGTTCAACTACTGGGTCGACAGCTTACGAGCTAGCTAAGGGCGAGTCTATGATCCCTGTTACAGCCTAGCTAGCGGGCAAACTTATTTCCCCAGATACAACCAGCAGCAAACCGTCGAGTCGTGTTGAGTTAAGACTTCTGAGAAGGGTGGTTGTGTTTAGAGTTTCCCTGGAAGTGCAGCTCGGGTTCTCTTCATTTCGCCTGTGAAACACAGTCAAATTAAGATTGGACGGAAGGGGGATTTGAGTTTCATTCACCGCGCCATTCCCTGGAAGTGCAACTCTCATTTCGCCTGTAAAATTTCGTTCCTCAAAATTCACAGGCAATTTCATATTGGACGGAAGGGGGATTATATTATGTTAAATTATACTGATTGGCGTATAATCTCTACTTAGTATAAAATAAAGTCCCCGATTATTGGATGTCACGGGTAATCTCGAGAACCACTGCATGGATTTTGATGCAGTTTTCACCATTCTGTAAAGGATACCTCGAGGAAGGTTTCTGTAGAAAATTATTTATTTATGATCAAAGGAAGCCAAACAGTAACGATTTCAGAGAAAAAGTCGAAAAAAATTCTGGCGTCCATGCGCTTTTTAAGCTTACGCTGGGCACACCGTTAAAAATATCAATATACAATGAGTGTAAGAATTGTTCAGCATGAAAAATTCTAGAAAAACGTACGCGAGGGAACATCTCTATATTCAATATATCGTCCACTATAAGTGTTTTTAGATTGGACGGAAGGGGGATTTGTGTTACATGCACCTCGCCATTCTTAAATTACGTCTGACAAGAATTTGTTGCACATGCATCTCCATGATAATATAGTTAATAGTCCAGTCAGTGATTGTAACCCATCATGCCGAGACGTAAAACGGATATAGATCGTAGTTCACTGACATCGTATAGAAGCGCTTATCACGTAATGCACTCACAACTGTTCCCGGGCGAAGCCGGGCCTGGTTGCTATTTTTGAATAAATTGATATCCATGTGTGACTTGGCCACTTGCAAACACAAATACAGAGTCGGTAAATGATTACATGACCAGTTTCGTAGCCCTTGCTAATCTTCATTATATTTCTATAAAATAGGTAGACCGCTTATTTCCTTGAAGCCCAGTTCAACTAAGGTGAAGGCGTTGCGATCCTTGTTTTCTATGCTGATATTGATGATGGTAATTGTTTTAAGAGCCCTAACTGAATCATCGGCACTTAATGTTTTGGATGAAACGAAACTGAAAATGAACATTTATAACTAAACCTTACAGACTTAAACCCAAACTAACCACTGAATTACACACTTGGGGAAGTAATGATTAATAAGGGAAGAATAGTGTATAAAGTGCGTTGAAAAAGTAACGTGCCGGAGGACGGAATGCGCAAACCGGTGACTACATCGGCTAATCGTGGCGTGTGTAACGAGGTGTGGTTCCGACCAGAGCGTGGAAGGTCACAGCCCGTCACTAGAGGGCACGCGTGCACGTCATGTGACGATACAAAGCATGCAGCAGCATGCATCAGTCGTCCAACGCTGCCAATCGCATTGCAAACAGTGACATGGAGGCGTCAACCGAAGAGCAAAGAGGTGTTGTTCGGTTTCTGACAGCGGAAGGAGTGGGGGGAACGGACATTCATCGCCGAGTGTCACAAGTGTACGGCGAACACTGCATGTCCCTTGCAAGGGTCAAGGCGTGGCATAAGCGCTTCAGGGAAGGACGGGTGTCGTTAGCCGATGATACCCGATCTGGGGCACTCCTCTGCATTATCGATGGCAACGTCCAGCTGGTTGATGCACTCATTATCCAGGACCGCCGAGTGACAGTGAACGCCATAGCCGCCGTGGTCGCTCCACGACAATGCACGACCTCATACGGCCAACACAGTCGCGGCACTCCTGCAGAAATTCAAATGGGAGGTTCTCTGCCACCCTCCAAACAGTCCAGACCTCTCTCCCTGTGATTACGCCATGTTTGGTCCCCTGAAAAGGGCTCTGCTCGGCCAACGATTCACCTCGGACGCCGACGTCCAGCTGTACGTCCGGAACTGGTTCACATCGCAGCCCAGGGAATTTTATGAGACAGCCATTCACCGCCTCGTGTCAAAGTGGGACAAGTGCCTCAACAGCCAGGGCCAATACTTCTAACATAGAGGTACTGGTTTCTCTAATTATGCCTCCGGCTCGTTACTTTTTGAACGCACCTTATAAATAGAAGACAGGATACCCTCAACCCTCCAGGAATTAGAATTAAGGGACTCGTAAGATAGGAGAGCCATTACAAGTAGATAGGAAATGAAAAGCGGAGAGGGTCCACCCCAGAGTTACTGAAAGAAAAAGAAAGGGTGGAGGGGGCGGACTCCTCGGTGTCGCTAATTACCAAAATAACCAGCCGGGAGCCTTGGAGGATGTTGCACTCTCAAGGGTGCACTATATAAGTGGTGGGGATACACACACTTCCACCTAAGGGGCTTGAGCAGAAGGCAGGAGATACCTGGAAAAGAACAGGCTTGAACCGTCAAAGAATGAGGTTATCAGAGACAAGGGTCAATTAAGACGGGAAATGAGAGACACTCTAGGTCTCGGATACCCTAATATCATAGTAGTCGGAAGAGAACAAGAATTTACCACGGGAGGATGACAAGAAAGATGACAGGAAGGAGCCCAGTACAAGTAAGAGGACGCAATGCCGCATTCAGCTAGGGTCCCGTGGTCGCTAAAGCGTGTCCCACTAGCTGTGAACCCCTAGTCGATGATTTCTATGAATAGGAGCTGAGTACTTGGTGACTGTCAGTTGTTCATTCATGTGTAAATTCTGTCAGTTAACTTGTGTTATTATAGTACCTGTATGTGAGTTCGCAGGCTAGCAACGTAACACAGATGTAAAGCTTTGGTCTGCTATGCCCAAAATAGCAGGATCAAATCGTTGTGCAGTCGGTCAGCATTTAAGAGTGCTTAAATGCGAGGAAGACGTCCCGGTAAATATACTGGCAAGTTGAAGATACCCTTCAGGGTATAATAAGGCACTCCAACATCTCAAACATTTGCTGTAGTTGAAGGGTCCCTAACACCCGTATCATTAGTATTTCTTGAGCTTGAATCGATCACCAAATACGACTGGCTCTGTAAAATGAGCAAACATACTGAAAAATCAAGCACTGAAGGCTGGACTTCAAATCTCCTTTGAGATGACACAATTAATGACAAACATAAAATCAGCGCCCATGGAACTGGAGGTCGGACTAGGAAAAGTTCAGAAGGCAGAATAGTTTAAATACCTCGGTAAATGGATATAGCCTAACCTATCAGAGAAGGAAGCTTTCATGTCACGCATTAATAAAATGGAAATGGCATACAACCTTACTAAAGACATCTACATTAAGAGTTCGATATCCTTGATCGCCAAAATTAGACATTACTGCACTGTTATTCGACTAGAGGCTCTGTATGCGGCAGAGACTCTAATAATGAACAAGAAAGGTCTAATGGAGAAACTAGAGGCTAAAGAAAGGAAGATTTTGGGGAAAATCCTGGGTCCCATCAAAGAAAACAGCGAGTACAGAAGGCGTCACAACCACGAATTGTACAAGCACGTGGAGAAGATAAGTGACACGATTCGAAAAAGAAGGATTGCCTTTTATAGCCATGTAACACGAATGAGCCCAGACAGGATATCAAAACGGATATTCACGTACTTTCAAGATAAGAAAACCAAAGGGGCATGGTTTACGGAAGTCGAGAAAGATCTACGTGAAATTGAAATTTCCCCTAAAGATGTCCAGATGTTTCACTTCAAGAAAAACTGCGTACGCACAAAGGTTTCCAGGAAAAGCCGAAGCTGAAGACAGGGAAGGCGTGGTCCCAAGAGAGAAAAGAACAACACCGGAGACGAATGCGGAAACACTGGGCGGTAGTTAGAGCTCGGAAGAAGAGACAGTTGAACTGACGTGGTCCCTGGTTGGCCGAATCGAAGAAAGAAGAAGAAGAAGAATTGTTGTTAATTCAATAGGTACAATGCGACGTCGTGGAAATGTAGCCCCGTGTAATTGGATGAGTGTTTAATATGTCCAATAACCTGTGTCACTGTGTACATACCTCGTTCTAGAGCATGTGTTTGCAATTGGGGCTAGGAATCTGGGAGGAAGCAACCGTGGCCTTCAGTATCAACTCGGTATTTGCCAGGAGCAGAAGTGCGAAACCACTGAAATCCACTTTCAGGATGGCTGAGGTGGGAATTAAATCCACCTCTTCTCAGTTTTGCCTTATGAGGCTGAGTGTATCTCATTCCTTCCCTCAGATCAGAATTAAGTTTCTTGGCAGAGTCACGAATTAAAACCGGGCTTCCCCATTGACAGCCAAGAATGCTAGCCTCTATGCACACAGGCGGACTAATAAAGAAGAATGCATACCTATCAGGTATCTCAGATACAACATCAATAAAATTAGAATATTCCACTTGCTTCTGTCCTAGACAGAGAACATGGGTGATTTCGGTTCATGCCGCAGTTATGTATTTCTCATAACAGATTTGCTGAAAATTAATGGTTGCTACTATATTTGCCTTGTTTCCATTAACACTACACTACTAACATACGTAAAATGTACGTGTGTTAATAATTTATATGCTTAGAATTCCCTCTATATCGGTCCACACCCTACCATCTTCCAGCAGTGCTTCTACTGGTCTATGGTGGTGATTTCAAAGCTTTTCTTTAAATGCCAATCAGTTCTAGAGGCATAATCATGGGGCGAAAAATTGCCTGAAAACTATCCTTGAATTTAACAACATATTGGTTTCTCCATGGCAATAATAAAGAGGTGGGGAATTTGATGTAGATATGTCACATCACTTCAGAGGGATTATAAAAACCACCTCATGAAAACCAGAGACAGTATAAGAGGCTGGAGAGATTACGTACTGCTATTTACGTCAAAGTATAAGGTGCGTTCAAAAAGTAACGAGCCGGAGGCTGGAATGCGCAAAGCGGTGACGACATCGACTAAATGTGGCGTGTGTAACGAGGTGTGGT
Source organism: Meconema thalassinum (assembly GCA_946902985.2). Classification (NCBI taxonomy): domain Eukaryota; kingdom Metazoa; phylum Arthropoda; class Insecta; order Orthoptera; family Tettigoniidae; genus Meconema; species Meconema thalassinum. The sequence continues at coordinate 650,036,823 of OX336391.1, forward strand.
TCCGACCAGAGCGTTTGTCGTTTGGATTCAGGTTCGAAGTGATGACACCATGACTCATCTCCAGCCACCACTCGTGCCAGGAACCTATACCCTTCCCTCGCATAGCTCTGCAGATGACCATGACAGTGAGTGGGCCATTCGTCATGCTTCCTGGTGTGGTTGAAGACTGTGGGGCACCCATTGGGCACAGACTTTGCGCAAGTGTAGTCCTTCCTTCATGATGGTGTGAACACTTCCGAGGCTCAATCCGACCACGGTGGCTATGGAGTTCACTGTCACTCGGCGGTCCTGGGTAATGAGTGCATCAACCAGCTGGACGTTGTCATCGGTAATTCTGGGGGGTGCCCCAGACCAGGCATCATCGGCTAACGACACCCGTCCTTCCCTGAAGCGCTTGTGCCATGCCTTGACCCTCGCAAGGAACATGCAGTGTTCGCCGTACACGTGTGACATTCGGCGATGAATGTCCGTTCCCCCTACTCCTTCCGCTGTCAGAAACCGAACAACATCTCTTTGCTCTTCGTTTGACGCCTCCATGTCACTGTTTGCAATGCGACTGACAGTGTTGGACGATGGATGCATGCTGCTGCTCGCTTTGTATCGTCACGTGACGTGCACGCGTGCCCTTTAGCGACGGGCTGTGACCTTCCACGCTCTGGTCGGAACCACACCTCGTTACACACGCCACGATTTGCCGATGTCGCCACCGGTTTGCGCATTCTAGCCTCCGGCTCGTTACTTTTTGAATGCACCTTATAAAACGACTTCTGTACTTGTTTTATTTAAGATGGAACTGAGCGTATGAAACTTCAAAGACCACAGAGCATTCAGTGTACATAAATAGTGTTACAGACGAAATGTATATTAATTTCAACCTTTTAACTAATTGGTGCCTTAGCCCAAAGTTCATAATGAACGTAAATTTAACGTATTATTAGTATTAAGCATCACTTGAATAATGTTAGTACCGGTATTCTAGAGTTTAGATGCAAAGTACTGAATGTGGTAGCAAATGGAACTACGTGGAAATATTTTCTCTCTCTGCAGTCAGAAATGTTCGTCTCTTTCTTTCCTCGTTGCGTGCAGACTTCTGCGACTCACTGACCTAACTCAATGATCATAGCCCGAGGTCAAGTTTTATTGCTCCCCAACTTTATACCGAGGTCACATTTACCCCGGATCTGTATTCAAAGCCGGTAATGTCTCCTCCTTGTGACACTTACACAGTGCTTTCAACGGGATGAGATATATACCTAGGTAGTGGCACTGTTAAATCGTGACGCTATAAAATGTAACTGAGAATCTTTGAGATTGTTGAATTTCATAACCGGACATTTCTGTTCAGGAACAAAAATGGTGTACAGTAGGGTTAGTTATTGTTGTTTTAAGGGGCAGAACTACGAGGTGCAAATTATTAGACTCAATTAATAAAGAATTTAAATCAGTCAATTTTTAGCCTACTTTCAATTTTTGCAAAAAATGAAAGTAGTCTTATGAGAACAACACACGACCAAAAATTGTGTGTCTGTGTGTGTGTGAGTGTGTGTACTCTGAATGTCTGCCCCCTCCCCTATAAATTCAAACACAGTGAAATCGAATTGAATGAAATTTGGTACAGAGGTAGCACTAGCAAAGGACACCTCAGTGTCATGTTTTATATCGCCGCCATCTTGACGTAAACGTAATGGCGGGCAACCAAATGTTCAAAGCTTAAGTCAAATTACGACTAACCTAATAAATGCGATATCTACCAAATTTTTCAACAATATATATTTGTAAGGCGAGCGACTTTTAACTAAACTACAAGGTCATCAGACCAATAGTTTGCAGATGGTGGCCATGTATGTTTGCAAATCGATTCCCCTTATCAATTCAAACAACATGAAACCGAATGGAACGAAATTTGGTACCGAGATAGCACTGTCAAAGGGCACCTCAGTGTCATGTTTCATATCGCCGCCATCTTTACGAAAACGTAATGGTGGCCACTCAAATGTTAAATGCTTAACTCAAATTACGACCAACCTAACCATCTGATCTCAACCAATTTCTGCAACATTATACCTTTATGTATAAAAAATATTTTGACCAAACTACAAGATCAGCAGCCCAATCATTTTCGGATGGCGACCATGTATAAGTGCAAATAGATTCCCCCTATCTATTCAAACACGGTGAAACCGAATTGAACGAAATTTAGTTCAAAGGTAGCACTAGCAAAGAACACCTCAGAGTCATGTTTTATATCGCCGCCATCTTGACGAAAACCATAATGGCGGCCGTCCAAATGTTAAAAGCTTTAATCAAATTAAGACCAACCTAATAATCTGATCTCTACCAAATTTTGCAACAACATACCTTTTTGTGGGAAGCATCTTTTGACTGAACTATAAGGTCATCAGCCCAATTGTTTGCAGATAGCGGCCATGTATATGTGCAAATCGATTCACCAAGTTAATGCAAACACGGTGAAACCGAATTGAATGAAAATTTGTACAGAGGTAGAACTAGCAAAGGGCACCTTATATTCATATTTAATATCCGTATAACACGTTGTATTTCAACAAGCTACTACAACCAACATTCAATTATAGTCCTTGAAAAGAGTTATAACAATACCCATGCATTTAGGAGAAAGTAGGCTATATGTTCTTTACTGAACATCTTGTTTTTTATTCAATATCATTTTATATCATTTAAGATCATGGCGAAATGAGAATATTACGAGGGCTGTTTTGTTTCAATTTCCGATGGACTGTTAAAAATAACACATTGACATACCAATCTCATTTTACTACTAAATGTTTGCTTATTTTATTCTTATATCTCAACATAATCGCCAAAACTATTATAAAATTTGTCGTATTGTTACACCAGCTTTCCAATGCCCTTGGAAAAAATTCTGCCGCCTCTGAGGCAGGTACGTCTGGACAGCCTCCTGTAGTGTTTCGTTATCGGTGATGCATTGCCACCCAGTCATACCTTTAATTCTCGAAAGAGGTGAAAATCTTTCAGTGCTGGTTTGGACTAAACGTCAGATGGTCCAAAACTTCACACTTCTTTGAAAAAGTCTATCGTAACGTTGGTCGTGATTTTTTTTCACCTTTTTCGGTAATTGAAGGTTTAGTTGGGTGGCAACGCCTAGCCAAAAGGAAAAAAAAAATCAGGAGACTCTCCGGTCGTACCCACCTCAGTGGTGGCTGGATTCTTTGCCGAGGATATTGGAAACCTGGTGTAACGATGCGACAAATGTTTCAGTCGTTTCGTCGATTATGTTGAGACATAAGAATACAACAAGCAAACAATTAGTAGTAAAATCAGTTTCGTATGTCAATCTGTTATTGTTATACAGTCCATCGGAATTTGAAAAAGTAAACAGCCCTTGTATACGCCAGAAAACTGTATTATAATGAGGGTCATTATGGTACAAGTTTTCATTATGATACAGTTGTGTGATCAATTAGGAACTTCTCACATGCACACCGAATCCAACATATCGGACATGAGTTAAATGATTTGAAAGTTGACATTGAAAAGGATATCCGATCAACCATTGTAGTTACAATCCCAAAAACAAAGACAAAACCAGCACGAACCTTTGCTGTAACAGCAAAATACTATGAAATATGCAAGAAAGTTAGGAATCTACGTCTAGAAGTTTTCAACACCTACTAGCCTATATAAATTTCCGACATGGAAAGTGCGCACCGTCCCAAATGTTTGCATAAATGAATTAGAGATTTTCGGAATAGAAATGGCACTGTACATTAATCCAACTCCAATTTCTGCACAGGGCATTGTACTCGTACTATTTCGCCTACAATTTTAGTGAATTCTATTGTTGATATAACCACACCAGAACGTCATGGAGGTAGCAAACATATTACATTAGATCAACGGAAATTAATAACCCAGTTCTCTGTTCAGTAAAGGATCTCTTTTGCGAAACCTTTCCGCCAGATGTCATGACTGTTCTATGTTGGACTCCATTGATTTGCCTTCGGTTCACATTTCTATACGCATCGAATTTGAAGAATAACAAGTTTGATAATACGATACATTTTAATTTTAATGTCTTTTACAGCCTATGTGTGTTGAATTAAGTTAAAATGAAAATCCACAGCCTGCTTCCAGTCTCCGACCGGGTCAGGAATGGAATGAATGAAGCCCCCATCTGGTGGCGAGGATATGAATTGTGCCGGCTGCCGAGGTCTGACGCAATCCTCTGGGGCAATGATAAAATGGAAATGAAATGATAGTGGAGAGTGTTGCTGGAATCAAATTTTGACAGGGAAAACCGGAGTACCCGGAGAAAACCCTGTCTGCCTCCGTTTTGTCCAGCACAGATCTCACATGGAGTGACCGGGATTTGAACCACGAACCCAGCGGTGAGAGGCCGACGTGCTGCCGCCTAAGCCACGGAGGCTTACAGCCTATGTGTGTTGTTTGAACAAAATAACCAATTGATGCCACATAGTACCTGTGCGCTAACTATTGGTGCTAGTTCAGGATAAACAATGTTTCAAAGCTTTGAAATTTGTTATTGGGTAGAGAGCAAATGCTTAGCCCACACGATTCCCAAAAATAAGAAGAGGAAGAAAAAGAACAAGAAGTTCCGTGAAGAACAAAAGCCTATTTACACATATCCTAATGTTAATTGCCCCTATCAACAAACAAAATTTCAGTTTGATTTCTATAATAGATTCGTAGATATTGAGAACCAACTAAATATTGCAGATGGTAGCCATGATACATTTTTATATATGTAGGTCTTTGAGTTATGTACTGTTACAAGAAGATTATTGTGTACGTTTAATATTCAAACATCAATCGCATGATTAGGACACAGGATGTAAATACGAGATTTTAAAATTTCGCTCAGCTGCCATCTTGTGGTTATGGAAACGATTTAAATAAATTAGATGCCAGTGGATTAACATTTGTATAAGGATTTACTGTACCAAGTTTCACTGCACTCAGATGGTTAAATTGCAAGAAACGTCCATTTGAATATTTATACTTCGCGTTGCCGCCATGTTTGATTTGTGATCACCAGGTTATTTAAAGTCCTATAGGTGAACTTATGTTCTTAGCCCCTATGAACATAAATAAAATTCAGTTTGATTGCTGTAATAGATTCGTAGATATTGAGAACCGTCTAAATATTTCGGATGGTCGCCATGTTGGGTTGTTATATGTATAAGCCATAGAGTCATGTAACAATGAAGAAAAATTATTGCGTAGGTTCATTATTCAAAGTTTCACTTCGATCGCATGATTACGATACAAGAAATAAGAACTTAATTTTAAAATTCGCACAGCCGACATCATGAGGTTATGTAAACAATTGAACTAAATTAGATACCAGTGCATTACAATGTGTATACAAATTTGCTGTACCAAGTTTCAATGCGTTTGGATCATCAAATCGCGAGAAAAGTCTATTTCAAATTTTCATCTTCGCTTGGCCGCCATGTTCGTTTTTAGTTAACCGGTTTTTGAAAGTCTCATAGATGAACATCCAGTAGTGCCCTTTATCTCCGTACAAAATGTCAGGATGATATCGGTAACAGTTTCGGAGATATTGAATGCTGGTGAAATATTTCGCACAGCCGCCATCTTGAGGTTATGTAAACAATTGAACGAAGTTAGATGTCGGTGCATTACAATGTCTATAAACAGATACTGTACCAAGTTTCATTGCGTTTGGTAGGTTAATTCGCGAGAAACGTCTATTTAAAGTCGCAACTTCGCTTGGCTGCCATGTTGGTTTTGTAGTTACCAGGTTTTTCAAAAGTCACATAGGTGAAATTTTAGTAGTTCTCTTTATCATCATCGTACAAAATTCCAGGGTGATATCGGTAATAGTTTCGGAGATATTGAATGCTGGTGAAATATTTCACACAGCCGCCATGTTGGATTGGTGATACGTAACAAAATTTAAAGGGCACGGTCGGGGTCGTCCGGAATAGTGCTATGAACTTACCGAGTTGCATTGAAATCGCTCCAGCCGTTTAGATTTTATTAGGGGACACACACACACACACACACGAAACACACACGCACACACACGGACAAAAGGTGATCTCATAAGCCTATTTTTTCACAAATGAAAATGGGCTATATAGAAAGCTTTGGAAGGTCTTTACGTTCCTTAGTGGGAACCCAGTGAATGTGCTCTGTTCACTAAATTCATCTGACAGAATTTCGACAGATATTTATGAATATTCATTTTAGAACATATAATAAAGTTATAATTATCGTCGAACATAAACAGTCGTATGCAACTGGGTATAATAGTAATTAAGACACGGGTTTATTACAAAACAAACGTAGCGTGTTTTATAAACAGACTCGTGTCTTAATTATTGCCATTATAGGCTCGTTGCATAATGTACTAATTTATTATCTACTTAGTATTGTTTTCCCCCTGTGGACTTACGTTTCCCATAAGGAATTGCATATGGAAATCTTCAAAATTGGTGATTCTGAGGGACATCTGATCTGGGGCCAATTTTCATTTATGAAAAATTGGGCAATTACCGATTCATTTTTCCGATATACTACATTATTCGGTAAAAGTTTCCATTGCCCTTTAATTTGATGATTTTTTGTTAGTAATTGGCCTATTGATTATCCTTTCAATATTTTGCAATTTTTCTGTCATTGATTGCGTGTTTCAGTCGTATATGTCGCCTCGGGCGTATGACGGTATGGTAATTCCTAAAGTTTGCATTTATTTATTATTTCTTTGTATAATAGTGATAAACTAATAAATATACTGAGGGGCATCAAAAACACTAATTGTAAAAGTACGTGAAAGATATTGAAATAAATTCATTGATGTAGTTTGCAAAGTATCTCCAAAGAAGACAATTTGTTTAAAAAAATGTTTTAACACACCTGCAATTGTAAATTAACCATTCTGATGACATAATTGCCGTTATTTACACTCAAGTTAACAAATAAGTTTCAAAATATTCGGTCTAAATTAGTGGAAATTTCATATAAACAAGTAGGAAAATCTTAATCCAAGCAGTTATTACAATAACCCCTTGAATATGCAGTATATTGTAGCCAGGTAATTAATGTTCCTTAACAGCGTACGCATGATCTTCCCAAATGCTAAACATAATAGCGTGAAAATTAATTAACCCCTTTTGACTCCTGCAGCATAGCATTGAAAACAATTGTGGGAATTATTTGTTCATTATGCATACACTACAGAATATACAATTTTGTGATGCATTAGAATTCCATTAATGTTGTAATTGCAGTAAAGCAAATATAATTATTAATGATGCAGACAAATGTACAAAGCATTGTTAATGAAATGGATTTTTATATGAGACCCAATGGGAAGTGGGGAGTTACGATCAGAAAATATAGGTTGTTTGCATAATTAGCCTATTAAACAATAGCCTCATACAATAGCTGTACAGAGGATATGCGCAAACATACAGTATATTGACATTCTGAAACAGGTGTGAAAATATTGTCTTGCATCTGTTAGAATCTAGTCTAGTCCACCTCGTTGCGCAGTGGCTAACATTCTTGGCAGTCTTCGCGGAGGCCCGGGATTGTTCCCCGGCTCTGCGATGAAATTTAATTCTGGCCTGAGGATTGGAGAGGGGTATACTCAGCCTCGTGAGGAAAAACAGAGAACAAGTGGGTTCGATTTGTACCTCAGCCAGCCTGTCTCGATAATGGATGTATTCACCGAGCCTTGAGATCATTGGTGTAAACTTAGAACTAAATACCGGGTGAGTTAGCCGTGGTCGTTATGGCATGACTGCTGGCAGTCGCTCACATCCGGGAGGCGAGGAGGTTCGAATCCCCCCCACCGGCAACCTTGAAGATGGTCTTCTATGGTTTCCCATCTTCCTTCCAGGCAAATGCCGGGGTTGGTCCCTAACTATAGGCCACGGCCGCTACCTTCCAACTCCTCGACCTTCCATTCCCACTTTCTTCCCAATGGTACTTGTAGCTCACCCATTGGGTGTCCGACTCGAAGCAGCTACAAAAACTGGCGAGCCGAACATGTCCTCGGACACTCCCGGCACTAAAAAGCAATAGGCTAGAAAGGAAAAAAAAATAGAATTAAATGATGTCATCAACTCTTATCATTAGTGCGCTGCTTTCTTCTACTAGTTTTTAGCCTACTTTCGATTTTTGCAAAAAATGAAAGTAGACTTACGAGATCTACACAGGGCCAAAAATTGTGTGTCAGTCTGTGTGTGGTGTGTGTGTGTGAGTGTGCGTACTCTGAATGTCTGTCTTCCCCCCCCCCCTATCAATTCGAACACGGAGAAACTTAATTGAACGAAATTTAGTACAGTGGTAGAACTAGCAAAGAGCACCTCAGTGTCATGTTTTATATTGCCGCCATCTTGACGGAAATGTAATGGCGGCCACTCAAATGTTCAAAGATTAAATCTAATTACGACTTACCTAATCATCTGATCTCTACCAAAGTCTCCAACAACATATACTCATACGGCGAGCGTCGTTTGACTAAACTACAAGGTCATCAGCCTAATAGTTTGCAGATGGCGGCCATGTTTGTGTGCAAATCGATTCCCCCTATCAATTCAAATACGGTGAAACCAAATTGAACAAAATTTGGTACAGAGGTAGCACTAGCAAAGGGCACTCCAGTGTCATGTTTTATATCGCCGCCATCTTGACGAAAACGTAATGGCGGCCACCCAAATGTTAAAAGTTTGAATCAAATTACGACCAACCTAATTATTTGATCTCTACCAAATTTTGCAACAACATACCTTCTTGTCGCTAGCATCGTTTGACTGAACTACAAAGTCATCAGCCCAATAGTTTGCAGATAGCGGCCATGAATGTGTGCAAATCCATTCCCCATATCAATTCCAACACGCTGAAACCGAATTAAATGAATTTCTTTACAGAGGTAGCACCAGCAGAGGGCACCTCATATTCATGTTTAATATCCCTATAGCACGTTGCATTTCAACAACCTACTGCAGCCAACGTTCAATTATACTCCTTGAAAAGGACAAACAGTTACTACAATACCCTTGCATTTAGGAGAAAGTAGGCTATATGTTCTTTACTGAACATCTTGTTTCAGAGCAAATCTCTCAAGCTTTTCACTTGGAGCTGTTCTGGAATTTTGGTTCATTATTTGAATTGTTTCACGTATTGATGTTGTTTGATATTGCTTTACTTGGACATCGTTATGACCAGCTGTAAAGCACGATTGAACTTCGTTACTTGATGGGTTTTATTTCTTTGTCTCCTCTTGATGTTTTCGTTTAAATATTTCTTGCGTTCTTCTCTCTACTGTATGGTGGGACATGTTTCAAATTCGTCTAAAAATTCATGATTGTCTACTAGTGTCCCGGAAGTAAGCTCTTAGTATTACGTGACCGTTAATCATGCGATCATCAGCCACGGGACCTCCGTTTTACGTGGAATCCAAACCAAAGGACATGGCATTTCACTTCGAAAATCTCACATATATTGATCGGGAATTGAACCGGGTCCACCTTGGTGAGTGGTCAAGAGCTTGACCGCTGCGCCATAACGCCACCTTACTAGTGTTCCGTAAACAGGTCTGTCGTAAACTATTTTTCCTGTGAAGCCATGATTCTGGACGTAGATTTAAAAAGAAAACACTCATTGTCCATTTTTCAGGCAATTTTAGATAAGGCCTATTCTAATATATGATAATTTCCATTTAACTCTGTTTATTATTATTATTAACTTTATTGACCACATTGAACCACTTGAGTCTTCCATGTACACTTATTCTTTGAAGGTTGTATTGTTTAATTCTTCTTATCTGCTCAGTAATTCTTCATTCGTTCTGATCGCAGTGTTCTTAATTCGTCTGAAATCTCTACAAGCCGTCTGTGCATCATTTCTGCTGAAAATTTGTGATTCCAAAGAAGGGTGGTAATTTTATTCATGTTCTCTGCATCGGTAATTTCGAATCCAACAGTTTTGAGATCCTCTTGACTTTCTTTGATCCAATGCCCTCCAGTCTTCTTTCCCAGATTTCTCATCACTAGTTGTCGTAAAATCCTGTTTTCTGGTAATCGTAGGATGTGAAAAATTAAGAGATTATTTTCTTCTTCATCGTGCTGGTAACTGGGTCATTCTCTCGATAGACTGTTTCATTGGAGAGGATTCTCCAGACTCCTTCAACCTGGTACTTTTTATTTATGCAGGATCTGATAATTCTTCTTTCAGTTTTGAGGAGCTGAGCAGTTCTCTGTTTATAATAATCCAGAATTAATATTTCACATGAATTATTTGTTCATATGTGCAATCAGTTTATTCTGAAATCCATTCTATATGTATTACTGTGAATGCCTTCATTATATGAAGGCGTTTATTGCTGTCATGTCCTAACCTCGGGGCTGAAGGTTCGAATGTATTGAACTGCTCCCGTCATTACGATGTAGAAGTTACATTAGATGCTGCCATTGACGTGTGGCAGGTTGAGTAAGGTTCACTGTCAAGTCAATGTACTTTCCTTCACAGTTTATACGACAGACAAAATGTCAGTATATCGTCACTTTCCTGTATTCGTAGTCTCGTCGTTAGGCACTTCAAAGAAAACTTAATTTCCCTCTGTCCTTCAATATCTTTATAAGAACACGATTTTCTAGTTGTAACAAGAAGTTCCGTGACGAACTAAAGAGCCTACTTTTCTTCAAATTTAAGATTCTTGCCAATGATTAATCTATATGGATCTATTTAGAATAATGACGAAATTATGTTGGTAATATCGAAATTTCTAATTGGTTCGAAATACTGTATACCTGGCATAATGTAGCCTAATAGAGAACTACAGTTGGCAGCCCTGGTGACTGAATATATTCCTAGTTCCATCTCTTAAGGTACAGAATACAAAATTTGGTTGAAGTCCAATGGATAGCAAGGACGTTACATGCAGTTAAATATTGGATCTAACAGCGCGCGTAAAATCATGTTGGCAACAATGACACACATGTATTGGTCGGAAATAATCTGAAATAATCTGATCTATTGTTGTGTCAATTTTGAATGAAATCCATTAGTTAGTATAGAAGTTACATGCATTTTAAAGTTGGACCTCTCAGCAGGCTTAGAATCATGTTGGTAGCACTGACGTATATAAGTTACTCCAAATTATTATAGAATGAAAATCCACAACCTGCTTCCAGTCTCCGACCGGGTCAGGAATGGAATGAATGAAGCCCCCATCTAGAATGTCAGGTACTATACGTGTGCATAGTTTAAAGCTGTCGGCTTGCATACTTTCTGATGTATGGGTATTTGGATAAAAGAAATTGAGAGCATTTATTAACAGCTGGCAGCCCAGGTGGCTCTTAAGAATACGTTCAGTAATATCTGTTTATATACACATAGCCGATATGAAATTTGGTTGAAATCCAATTGATAGTGTAGAAGTTATGTGCATTTAAAATTTGAACCTATCAGCAGGCTTATAATCATTTTGGCAACACGGCAATGTATGGTCTCCTGGAAATTACACTTCAATATTATTATCTATACGTGTGCCAATTTGGAAATTGCTCCAATTCATACCTTCCAACATATCCAACATGGAGCTCAAATTTCAATTGCGATTTTTCAGCAGTTGGTAACACTGACATCATTTTAAAATATGGCCGTGATATATTCAGGTATAGGTCTTTACTCCTACCAAATGTTGTTTTGATTGCTGCAGCCGTTTAGGAGTTGATAGGGAGGGGACAGACAGACAGACAGACAGACAGAAGGACAGACAGACAGACACACACACACATTTGCCCGATCTCAGAGGTCTACTTTTTCCTCATTTTTGCAAAATGTGAAGAGTAGGCTAAAAATGAATGCTAATAAAAGCAGTCTTATACGAGAATTTCTGTCAAATAGTGTCACTTGAGAGCGTTGTGGATGCCCGAATATTGGATAGAAAGGAATTTTTGACTTATCAGTGAATCTACGGAATAGTATTGTTCACATGTAAGTACCTTAAAACTTCTCCGGAATTAGGTACTTCAGCGTGTTGTGGTATGGACAGAGTACAGATGTTATCTTTAACTCTTTGAAAAGTATTTTCTGGTGTTTATTCAACTTAGGGGTTTTGGACAACGTAGTCATCAGCCCCGAATAATTGTAAGTGCGTTTAATTTGTCTGATAACCTGTATTTATGTGTTGACTGTACTAGTGTGTGTGTGTGCAACTGTATTCGAGACATGGAGAAGTTGGTGCCAAGGTACTTGAAATATGACACTATGCAGACATTTATCAAAAGGGAGTGCCGAAAAACCTGGGGAAAACCACTCTTAGGATAGCCGCTGTCAGTGCCTGGATTCAAACCTACGATCTCCGGACTTGGTGCAGCTGCCCTTGCAGTCGTGGTGCACGATTTAACCAACATGACTACGCCGAGGAACATTGAAAAGTATAGTTCATTGTTGTTGATACAATTAAGACCTATGCAACATAATGCTCAAATGATCATGTAACCTTTTGTATTTAAGAGTGGGGGGAAGCTCTTTGATTACCTGTGTCATTGTGATGGCTGTCCTAATGTGCATATTTATAACTTAGGGCTAGAATTGAGTAGGAGGTGGCCGTGCCCATGCAAGTGGGAATCAACGGAGATCCACTTCTAGGTGTGTCTGTGTGTGTGAGTGTGTGTACTCTAAATGTCTGTCCACCCCCCCCCCCCCCTTATCAATTCGAACACGGTGAAACCAAATTGAACGAAATTTGGTACGGAGGTAGAACAAGCAAAGGGCACCTCAATGTCATGTTTTATATTGCCGCCATCTTGACGGAAACGTAATGGTGGCCACCTAAATGTAAAAATTAAAATCAAATTACAAACAACCTAATCATCTGATCTCTACCACATTTTGCAACAGCATACCTTTGTGTGAGAAGCGATCTTTGATCAAGCTACAAGGTCATCAGTCAAAGAGTTTGCATATGGCGGCCATGTAAGTGTGCAAATGCATTCCTCCTATCAATTCAAACACGGTAAAACCGAATTGAACGAAATTTGTTACAGAGGTAGCACTAGCGAAGGGCACCTCAGTGTCATGTTTTATATCGCCGCCATCTTGACGGAAACGGAATGGCGGCCACCCAAATGTTAAAATCTTAAATCAAATTACGACGAACCTAATCATTTTATGTGTACTAAATTTTGCAACAACATACCTTTTTGTGGGAAGCATCTTTTGACTGAACGACAAGGTCATCAGCCCAATAGTTTAGAGATAGCGGCCATGTATGTGTGCAAATCGATTCCCCATATCAATTCAAACACATTGAAACCGAATTGAATGACATTTTGTACAGAGATAGCACTAGCAAGGGGCACCTCATATTCATGTTTAATATTCGTATAGCACGTTGTATTTCAACAAGCTACTACAACCAACATTCAATTATACTCCTTCGAAAGGACAAAGAGTTATAACAATGCCCATGCATTTAGTAGAAAGTAGGCTATATGTTCTTTACTGAACTTCTTGTTAATTGCTTGAGAGAGTCCGGAATCCAACCTGGACCTCAGAGGTGACAGTGAAGAATTATTATCACTCTACCAGGAGGTGACCACAGATTATCATCATCATTAGTCGTTACTCATTGCCGAGCATCGTGACCTCCTTACTTCACTTCATTAGTAACTACATCCTCGACGAGACGTTTCCGATCTTCAGCCCTTCCTGAGATATCGTGAAGAGGTAGGCCGGCGATCTTCTTTGCTTGGTCTAGCCATCTACTTGTTGTTCCACCTCTTGGTCTGGTACCTACAATTTTGCCTTGTAGAATGGTCTATTCTAATTGTCTCCTTCCCTCCTCAAAGTGTGTCCCAGGAATTGGAGGTAACTTTCACTAACACGGGAAGATAAACGTTTTGTGATACTCAGTTCTTCCATAATGGAGGCATTAGTTCTTCTTTCTGTTCATGGTATACGTAGCATCCTCCGCCAACACCACATCTCAAAGACATCTATTTGGCCCTTGGCATTAACCTTCACAGTCCAGGTCTCAAAGCCGTATAAGAAAACAGAAAACACCAGTGATTTCACCAATCGAATTTCCACTGTTTTGGATAATGTCCGGTTCTGCCAGATTGCAGTACGACCTAGGACAATACGTCGTTTTATTTCTTTATCATACTCGTAATTTGAAGCCTCCGTGGCTTAGGCGGCAGCACGCCGGCCTCTCACCGCTGGGTCCGTGGTTCAAATCCCGGCCACTCCATGTGAGATCTGTGCTGGACAAAACGGGGGCAGACAGGTTTTTCTCCGGTTACTCCGGTTTTCCCTGTCAAAATTTCATTCCAGCAACACTCTCCACTATCATTTCATTTCATCCGTCATTCATCTAATCATTGCCCCAGAGGAGTGCGTCAGGCCTCGGCAGCCGGAACAGTTCATATCCTCGCCGCCAGATGGGGGCGTCATTCATTCCATTCCTGACCCGGTCGGAGACTGGAAACAGGCTGTGGATTTTCATTTTTCACTCGTAATTTCCCGTGTTACTAATTATGGAGCCAATGTATATGTCGTAGTCAGATAGTGAAATCCGTCATTTCATGAAGATCCTAGGCACTTAATGAAAAGCCGGCATATGATGTAAAAAGAGATAGTTACACCATCTGACGCGTTTCTTCATGAAGTGACGGACCGATTTAGGCAGATGGTGTAAGAAATGATTTTACATTATCAGCCGAGGCACTTCATGAAGATCCGGTGTTTGTTGATTCGGCACTTCATGAAATGACTGACACAATGAAGCCGTACATTAATTCATTTAATTGTTCTATTCCAAGATATAAATTAATGCTTGTTTATTATGGTTTTCGAAATTAATTTTCACATAAAAACCTAAATCTAATCGTGAAATACCGGATACTCTTTACTCTCTATCTCTTTTTTTCTTGAAGTTTGTATTTTTATTTTTATATATTTTATTTGTACAGAATTTTTTTCTAATCTGCAATGCTTACTTTCATAATTTCATTTGTAGTTTTTCTTTTTGTTCTTCATTTGTGTATCCTTTTTCTCTCTTTCCTTCACTGATGCAATTTGTATTTTTAGCCTATTTTCATTTATGAAAAAAAATAGGCTTATGAGGTCACCTTTTGTCCGTGTGTCTGTCTGTGTGTGCGTGTGCGTGTGTGTGAGTGTGTGAGGATTTGTGTGTGTGTGTGTGTGTGTCCTAATAACTTCTAAACGGCTGGAGCGATTTCAATGAAACTCTGTAAGTTCATAGCACTATTTCGGGCGACCCCGACCGTGCCCTTCAAATTTTGTTCCGTCTCACCAATCCAACATGGCGGCTGTGCGAAATATTTCACCAGCATTCAATATCTCCGAAACTACTACCGATATCACCTTGGAATTTTGTACGGTGATAATGGGAACTACTAGAAGTTTACCGATGTGACGTTTTTGAAAACCTGGTAACTAAAAAACCAACATGGCGCCAAAGCGAAGTTGTGACGTTTAAATAGACGTTTCTCGCGATTTAACCAACCAAACGCAATGAAACTTGTTACAGTATATGTTTATACACATTGTATTGCACAGACATCTAACTTCGTTCAATTGTCCGCCCACCCCTACAGTCATCATATAAATATAATTTCAATTCACACCCAATCACACGGGACTGATGATTGAGGTGACCCAAGACCTCCAAATGAATTAACAACAAAACTGGAACGATAACTTACAGGTAAGATACACACAATGAAGAAAAATGCAGAATCATTCTTTCAAATATTTCTGTCTATAATAAATAGGCTGAAATTCGAGATTTTCTCGAAGGTGAACCCTCCACTAAATCAACCAAATGTAAAGCTTTTGTGTATTCAGCCCTGTGTACTTGGGAGTGTGTAGAATCTGTCTGATAATCAGTATTATAATGGTATTTGTAGTATTGTGTGTATTTGTAGTTCAGGTTAAGATTGAGAAGGAGGCGGCCGTGGTTAAGTTAGGAACCAACCCGGCATTTGCCTAGAGGAGAAGGGGGAAACCAAGGGAAACCAATTCCAGGATGGCTAAGGTAGGAATGGAACTCTTCTCAGTTTTTCCTCCCCGAGGTCGACCATAATTATGTTCCTATCCGTGGTAACCATAGTTGATTTCATAAGTCTATTTAACGAGTAGGCCAATATGCTGGTTCGAATCCCGTCGCTGACTGTGGCGTTTTCCCCCAGGTCTTTTCACACACCCTCTCAGCAAATGCCGGGATGGTACTTCATTTCAAGTCTCGAGACACCTTCCCAAATTCTTTACCCACACACTACTTCTATCATCACGCAAACACAGGTTATCAGAAAACAACCACCCAAATACACTGGGCTGATGATCAAGATGTCCCTAGCCCTTAAAAAAAATATACAAGAAAACAACCATAAAACAAGGCAACAACTGAACTAGATTAAAATGTTAGTTGGCAAAAAAATATTCTTCAGTGGGGTTTGAACTTACCACGTAGTAATCCGGAAGCCAACACCATACCCCGAGACCACAAGTTCACTAATAATGTCGGCTGCTAAGAGCTGTACAAGACCTGTATATTACGCGCCCGTAACTGAGTTTGTTCTTGTTGTTTTAAAGGATGGAACAGCGAAATAAAGTCATATTATACTATCGGTTATCTATCTCTCATGTTTTAAAAACAAAATGGATCTGAACGACGTTCTTCTTCCGTTCACAGTACGGCAGCATAATATTCCATCTAGGCGCAAGGCCAAGCAAGATGCTGGGGAGGGAATTAGGGGATAAATGAAGTCCAGACCATTAGACATTTGTACCATATGTCACAGTGTTCACTTTCTGAGGAGATAACAGCCCTTTAGTGTCCGCATTTTTATCTGATTTATTCTTGGAAGTCTCACTTCCCTCACACGTGATCACCGCTGCCGCTACGGTACTTCATGAAGTGACGGGCTGGATTTCCCGTCAGATGATGTACAAAATGAATTACACTATGTGACGGCGATATTTAGTCATTTCATGAAACCACGCGTCAGATAGTGCAACTGTACCTTTTTACATCATATGCCGGCTCTTCATGAAGTGCCTAGGATTTTCATGAAATGACGGATTTCACTATCTGACTACGACATATACACAATCATGCACCAACTCCAGATCTTGTAGGCATCCTGTCATTTGAATTGGTAAATATTAAGGTTCGGATGTTAAGGAAAAGCCATATTTTTATCCTGAGCTCATTATACCCGAAATCTGAAAAATAAGTTCGAATGACGGGTTCCTGACCACGTTTAAAGCAATTTGATATTGCCTATAAATGCATATTTCGGCCAATTTTATTGTTTTGGTCATATTTGGTCATATCTTAGTAATATAAGGTCATATTTGGTTATAATTTCAGCATTTTTGTTTAAATTTAGGCGTCGTTAACAAGGTAAGTGTTATCTGCGTCGAGTTTCAAACACAGGATTTCCGAATAGTTTAGTATATACAGTATATATTTCTTTCTTTTCCCAGAACAGGCAGATAGCAGGTTTAGAAGACCCGATTCCAAGAAGGCGCTCCTCTAAGGACGTCTTTTAGCACATCTTTCTGGACAAGTTAGATTGCGACACTGAACGTATGAGGTCACAGAACATGACGTTAGTGTGCTTCTCTCTTGCAATAGGATGTCACTCCAGTAGGTAATCACAAGGAAATGCCATGTTATATCTTTTAGGAATTCCGAGCAAGAACTGCATCTCAAGTATATGATACTGAATGAATGTTGAAAATTTTAACGTACTGTAGCTCTCTTGTGAGTTTGTATGATTAAATGTGTCTGGTGTATTATCGCTGATCACGTTTTGGCACTTAAGACGTTTACTGTATGTTAGCGATGCTCTCTATCCCAAAAATTCATGTCATATTTCATAGTATTTTAGGTCATTTTTTATAGTTAGCCTATTTTCAATTTTGTAAAAAATTGGCTTATGAGATCACCTTTTGTCCGTGTGTGTGCGTGTGTGTGTGTGTGTGTGTGTGTGTGAGGTGTGTGTGTGTGTCCCCGTAATAAAATCTAAACGGCTGGAGCGATTTCAGTGAAACTCGGTAAGTTCATGCCACTATTCCCGGTGACCTCGACCGTGCCCTTGAAATCTTGTCACGTCTCACCAATCCAACATGGCGGCTGTGCGAAATATTTCACTAGCATTCAATATCTCCGAAACTATTACCGATATCGCCCTGAAATTGCGTACGGTGATAAAGGGCACTACTAGAAGTTCACCTATGAGACTTTCAAAAACCTGGTGACTACAAAACCAACATGGCGGCAAAGCGAAGTTGGGACTTTTAAATAGACTTTTCTCGCGATTTAACTATCCAAACGTAATGAAACTTGGTACAGCAAATATGTATACACTTTGCAACGCACTGGAGTCTGATTTAGTTCAATTGTTTACATAACCTCAAAATGGCGGCTGTGCGAAATATTTCACTGACATTCTATATCTCCGAAACTACTACAGATATCACCCTGCAATTTTGTACGGTGATAAAGGGTACTGATACAAGTTCACCTATGTATACTTCATAAACCTGTCAAGTACAAAACGAACATGGCGACCAAGCGAATTTGAAATATTTTAATAGACTTTTCTCGTGAGTTAACTCTCTGAGCGCAGTGAAATGTGGTACAGTAAATGATTTTGCAAATCGTAATGCACTGCCATCTAATTTAATTCAATTGTTTACATAACCTCAAGATGGCGGCTGTGCGAAATTTTAAAATTAAGTTTTTATTTCCTGTGTCGTAATCATGTGATCGAAGTGAATGTTTGAATAATGAACCTAGGCATAAATTGTCCTTGAATGGTAGATAACTCTATGGCCTATACATATAACAATCCTAAATGGCGAGGTTCCGAAATATTTAGACGGTTCTCAATATCTATGAATCTTTTACAGCAACCAAACTCAATTTTTTTATGTTCATAGAGACTATGAACATATGTTCACCTATAGGACTTTCAGTAACCTGGGGAGCACAAATCCAACATGGCGGCGACGCGAAGTATAAATATTTAAATGGACGTTTCTCGCGAATTAACTATCCGAGTGCCGTGAAACGTTGCACGTTAAATGCTTATACAAATGTTGATCCACTGGCATCTAATTTATTTCGATTGTTTGCATAATCACAAGATGGCTGCTGTGCGTAATTTTGAAATCTCGTTTTTACTTCTTGTGTTCTAATCATGCGATTGAAGTTTGAATACCACACGTACACAACAATCTTAATGTAAAGGTACAAAAATAAAAATTCAACCTGGCGACCATCTGAAATATTTAGACGGTTCTCAATATCTACGAATCTGTTACAGAAATTAAACTGAAATTTTGTATGTTGATAGAGGCAATTAACATGAGCAGGATATATGAAAATAGGCTGTATAGTTCTTCACGGAACTACTTGTTTTTGGGTCATATTTAGCTAGTATTTAGGGCATATTTGTACTTCGTTAGGTCTTAGACTTCCGAACCCTAGCAATTATATTTGAACAGATTACACCCAGTGCTTGCAGGGTATGAGAATGCAATATATATGTAAGCAGACATCACCCAGTAGCTCGAAGAGGGATATTTAGCATCGATTTCATTCCCGTGCCGCTCTCTAAATTTGGCCAACTATTGGAATGTAATTTCGATGGTGTAGAAACACAAAAGGATGGAGATAATTTAAAGGGTTTGCGGATACCCCATCCCAATCAGTAGAGCTCTTATTGACTTGTACCTCCGGTGGTGGTGATAGAGGGTATCGAACACAGAATCGATCGTGCTCTTCTCTGCTCTACCGATAAGGGTCATAAATTGAGGCTGTAACTTTCGTCTGTCAGTTAGAAGAACGTTGTTTTCCAATAACATTCACAATATTCAGCCAACGCTAACTCTGTAGGGGGAATCCTGAGAGCAGTCAAGCCTCTTTTTATGACTATTCAACTCAAACGTAACTCTTGGACTCTACTGATGTGCAAGAATTTGATTAAAATCGGATAACGTTACTGCTTTTACTGCGATTAAAAATAATGCACCATACCTGTTATCACACCTTCATTTTATTGCTTACCTGCGTTCTTTTTATTATTTATTTATTTATTTATTGAATCGAATAGCACTATTACAGAGCACGTAAAATCAATACTTCAAATCTTGCCACATGTCTTTCTTCTCTCTGCCCACATTCGCTCCATCCTCTATGATCTCTGCTTTCGTTGTCTTTCATGTTCAACCCTGAAGATCACTTTTTTATTTTGTCCCGAAATAAATTCCTATTATATGTATCTGTAAAGTCAATGACGGCTTCCTTAAGATCCTTTAATGTCTGTGTAAACCGCGCTGGTTGAACTTTAAGTTTTAAAATTTTATTAAAAAATTGTTTTGTTACCCTGCCATTATTCATTCTATTTAAATGCCCAAAAAATGGCATTCGTCGGTTGCGCATGGAGTGAATTATGTTCTTCACAGGGGGGGGGGGGGGGTATATATCCTTGTTAGGTCTGCTCTGTTATAGTCTGTTTCTGTTTTCCTTGGGCCAAGGATGCATCGAACCAATCTTCTTTCCATGAGCATGATTTTGTTTATGTCACCTTTCCGCATTAACTTTAATGTTTCAGCTCCAAAAAGTGCTTCAGGTCTCACCACAGAATTGTAATGTTTAATTTTAGTGTCCCATGATAATGCCTTCTTCTTGTATACATTTCTGGTGATCTGAAATGCTACGTTCATTTTCTTTGCTCGGACTTCTAAGCTATTTTGTTCATTGTTATTGATAGTTATCCATTCGCTTAAATACTTGAATGAGTTAACTTTGTGAATTTTGTTTTGGTTTATGATTATTACATCAGTACAGTCTTGAACATTCGTTATAAATTCTGTCTTGGGGAAGGAGATTTGTAAACCTTTTTTTCCTGCTTGCTCCATTAAGTTTTCTACTTGGATCTTTGCATTTTCTGGTGTGTCCGTGATCAGAGCAATGTCATCCGCGAAAGCCAAGCAATCTAAATGGATATTATCTTTCTTTCTTCCCAAATGTATACCTTTCGTGTCTGATTTTCTCCATTCTCTAATCACCTTTCCCAGAGCACAATTGAAAAGCAAAGGCGACAACCCGTCTCCACGTCTGACACCTGTCTTAATTTGAAAAGTTCTAGAGAATTCTCCATTGAATCTAACTTTAGATGAGGTATTTGTTAATGTATCTTGTATAATGTTTGTGGTTTTTGAATCTAAGCCGAATTCCTTTAAAGCATTAATCAGGGATTCACTATTAATTAAAGCATAAGCTTTCTTGAAGTCAATAAAAGTAATAGTTGTAGCTTTGTTTATCAGTTTTCTCATTTGTAGAATAGTTTTGAGATTCCAGATCTGCTCAATGCATGATCTGTCTTTCCGAAAACCACCTTGATATTCCCCTATTTGCGGATCTAATTGCGGTTCTGCTCGGCTGAGTAGTGCATTCGAGAGTATTTTATAAGTCACCGGCACCAGTGAAATGCCTGTGGATCAGTTTTTGGAACTTTCTTATGTATAGGGTGTATGATGGCCGACTTCCAATCTCCTGGAATTTCTTCATTTTCCCAGATTGTATCTAAGATATCTTTAAGTTTATTGATGATATCATCAACGAGAACTTTCCACAATTCTGCTTTAATTCTATCTTCACCTGCTGCTTTATTATTCTTCAAGGAGCGTATGATTTCTTTAATTTCATTTAAATATGGGACTGTAGAGTCATCCTTTTGCATATAATCATTACTAAATGCAAATGTCAATTCCGGGTTATGACAGTTACGTAAATGATGGTATTGGCTTTCACGGCCAGTGAATTAAAAATACGCAAATCTTCTAGGTTTGTGCCGTGTCTTGTGTGGGGTTTCGCCTAGGACACCAAGCTGGCTCATCGGCGGGCTCTTAGTGTCCCCGCCCGGACCCCCACATGAGCAACGAACTGCGCACTACCTCCCTTTATATGCAGTGCAACTGCGCCACTTGACTGCGAGAACTAGTAGCTCAAGCAGCCTTAACCTCCCTATGAAGGCTTCCAATAGGATGGTACATTGGCTTTCACGGCCAGTGAATTAAACTCAGCAAATCTTCTAGGTTTGTGCCATGTCTTGTTTGTATCTGTGGGGTTTCACCTAGGACACCAAGCTGGCTCATCGGCAGGCACAAACCTAGAAGATTTGCTGAGGTTTAGTTACGTAAATCTTTAAAAAAATCTGCCAATATATTGCAATTTTCGTTCTTTTATATGTAAAGAAAGCCATCAGAGGAATAGTTGTTTTATACCCCAATTCATTGGCTTCTTTTAGGTAGATTTCATTAGAAAGCTAACTATTGCAATGGGTACCATGTTTCGACTTCCGGAAAATGACGACATATCTTCGCGTTTCACATCCCCCAGACCCCAAAACCACCGTCAGTTCAAAAGTTTATATATAATTTATGTATATATGTACCTATCTATCTATCTATCTATCTATCTATCTATCTATATATATATATATATATATATATATATATATATCAGTTTCTTGTGGACACGATAACTGCCGTTATTTTGCACCAATCACTTTGAATTTTTTACATAATATGTATCCCTGTAAAATCTCGGATGACTTCGTTAATGGGCAAAATCGGTCGAAGGGGGTGAAAATGGGGGGCTTTTTTCGAAAACGTGAAATTTCGCTATAACTCTCTTAATACTTGAAATATCGAATCCATTCGAATTTCATAATATGTGTCGGATAAGAGCCAAAAATTTATGTCAAATAAGTTTTTTGATAGCACCAACCATTGACCAAAGGGGTGGAAAAAAGTGGGTTTTTCGGGAAACATTAATCATATCTCTCTTAATAGGCACAATATCAAAACCGTACAAAATGGAAAATATTCCCCTAATAATTACCTAAAACTTTTGTCTGAAAGAATTTTTGATATGACCCACCATTACGCCAAGGGATGAGAAAAATGATTTCGGAATTTTAAAAAATGCCAAGTGCCATCAGAGGTTACCATAACAACGCTTTTAAATTGATAAGGGATGATCTATCAGAGGTTGCCAAGACAACGCCATTGACGAGATCACATTCATTTTTAGCCTACTTTTCACACTTTGCAACAAGTAGTTCCGTGAAGAACTATACAGCCTATTTTCATATATCCTACTTATGTTAATTGCCACTATCAACATACACAATTTCAGTTTGATTGCTGTAATAGATTCGTAGATATTGAGAACCGACTAAATATTTCGGATGGTCGCCATGTTGGATTTTATATATGTAGGTCCTAGAGTTATGTACTGTTACATGCAGATTATTGTGAACGTGTAGTATTCAAACTTCAATCGCATAGTTAAGACACAAGAAAAAACAAGGAGATTTAAAAAGTTTTCACAGCTGCCATCTTGAGGTTATGGAAACAATTGAAATAAATTAGATGCCAGTGGATTAACATTCGTATAAGGATTTACTGTACCAAGTTTCACTGCACGCGGATGGTTAAATTGCGAGAAACGTCCATGTGAATATTTATAATTCGCGTCACCGCCATGTTGGATTTGTGATCACCGGGTTATTTAAAGTCCTATAGGTGAACTTAAGTTCATAGCCCCTATGAACATTAAAATATGCAGTTTGATTGCTAAAATAGATTCGTAGATATTCAGTATCGTCTAAATATTTCGGTTGGTCTCCATGTTGGATTGTTAAATGTATAGGCCATAGAGTCATGTACCGTTAAAGGAAAATTAATGCGTAGGTTCATTATTCAAACTTTCACTTCCATCGCATGACTACATCACAATGAATAAAATCTTAATATTAAAATTCGCACTGCCGCCATCTTGAGGTTATGTTAACAATTGAACTAAATTAGATACCAGTGGATTACAATGTGTATAAATATTTCCTGTACCAGGTTTCAGTGCGCTTGGAACATTAAATCGCGAGAAAGGTCTATTTAAAATTTTCAAATTCGCTTGGCCGCCATGTTCGTTTTGTAGTTAACCGGTTTTTGAAAGTCTTATAGATGGACTTCCAGTAGTGCCCTTTATCTCCGTACAAAATTTCAGGGTTTTACCGCTAATAGTTTCAGAGATATAGAATGCCGGTGAAATATTTCGCACATCCGCCATCATGTGATTGTGTAAATATTGAACGAAGTTAGATGTCGGAGAATTACAATGTATATAAACATATACTGTACCGGGTTTCATTGTGTTTTGTTGGTCAAATCGCGAGAAACGTCTATTTAAAAGTCGCAAATTCGCTTGGCCGCCATGTTGGTTTTGTAGTTACCAGGTTTTCAAAAGTCACATATGTGAACTTATAGTAGTTCCCTCTATCACCATAGAAAATGTCAGGGTAAATTCGGTAATAGTTTCGGAGATATTGAATGCTGGTGAAATATTTCGCACAGCCGCCATGTTGGATTGGTGAGTCGTAACAAAATTTGAAGGGCACGGTCGAGGTCGCCGGAAATAGTGCTAGGAACTTTCCGAGTTTCATTGAAATCGCTCCAGCCGTTTAGATTTTATTAGGGGGGGGACACACACACGAATCACACACACACACACACGGACAAAAGGTGATCTCATAAGCCTATTTTTTCAAAATTGAAAATAGGCTAAAAATGAGGAAAAAGTAGACTTATAAGATATATCCGGGAAAATGTGTCTGTCCTTCTGTCTGGCGGTGTGTGAGTGTGTGTGTGTGTGTGTGTGTGTGTGTGTGTCCCTATCAACTCCTAAACGGCTGCAGCAATCGAAACCAAATTTAGTATGAGTAAAGATGTATACCGGAATATCTCAGGCCCATATTTGAAAAAGATGCCAGTGCTACCAACTGCTAAAAAAACTCACTAGAAATTTGAGCTCCATGTTGGATATCTTGGAAGGTATACATGGGAGATATTCTAAAATTGGCACACATGTAGATAATACTATTTCAGTTTAATTTCCAGGTGGCCATACATGACAGCGTTGCTAAAATAATTTTAAGCCTTCTGATAAGTCCAATTTTTAAATGCATATAACTTCTACACTATGAATTGGATTTCAACCAAATTTTGTATGTAATATGTGTACATAAACATATATGACTGAGTGTATTCTTAAGAGCCACCAGGGCTGCCAACTGTTAATAATTGCTCTCTATTTTGTATCCAAATATATCAGAAAGTATGCAAGCCGACAGCTTTAAACTATGCACACGTAAATTACCCGACATTTTACATTAATTTGGAGTAACTTATATACGTCAGTTCTACCAACATGATTCTAAGCCTGCTGATAGGACCAATTTTTAAATAACTTACATGTAACTTCTATACCAAAAAATGGATTTCATCCAAAATTGGCACAAAAATATATAATATTTCAGAATATTTCTGACCAACACTCGCATGACATTGTTGCCAACATGCTTTTACGTGTACTAATAGATCCAAAGTCTAAATCCATGTAACGTCCTTTGGACTTCAACCACATTTTTTATTCTGTACCTTAGG
The DNA here is from genome assembly GCA_946902985.2 of Meconema thalassinum. NCBI lineage: Eukaryota > Metazoa > Arthropoda > Insecta > Orthoptera > Tettigoniidae > Meconema > Meconema thalassinum. The sequence continues at coordinate 650,062,374 of OX336391.1, forward strand.
AGACGGAAGTAAGAATATATTCAGTCACCAGAGCTGCCAACTGTATTGCTCTATTAGGCTACATTATACCTAGTATACCTTATTTCGAACTAATTAAGACATTTCGATATTACCCACTTAATTTCGTCATTATTCTAGATAGGTTCATATACTGTAGATTAATCTATGGCATGAATCTTAATTTTAAGAAAAGTAGGCTCTTTAGTTCGTCACGGAACTTCTTGTTCCATCTGACTATGAGGGAAGCGGCTAACTGGTAGCATGCTGAACTTCTATGCCCAAGGTGCTGGTTCAAAGCCGGACAAAGTCGCCGGATTTTCTAAGAGCGCTAAAAATCCGTCAGCATGCTTTCCTTCGGAGGGGAAGTTACAACGTTCGTTGCAAGTTGCTGGTTGCGGTGGCATCTAGCAGCCAAGTTCACAGCTAGGTGTCGTTGACGTTAGTATTTGGTACAAAATTAGGTACTACTACTCAAAATTGACCGTCTGCAGACCTTACCTGAATTACAGACTAATACAGTCATCACAAATAACACCGTTTATCAGACAGATTCTACACACACCCATGTACACGGGGTTACATGACCACCTTGTCGCAGCCCCTAAACTGAGGAACCAACCAACATCTCTGCGGGAGATAAAATTTTGCGTGAAGAAGTAGCAGACTGTTAGATAGTTACACATTAGTTCCAAACCTTGCATAAGGACAGTGTGATCACAAGTATAAAAATTAACCCCAAATGACAAGAAGGTTACTATCCCCATAAGACAGTAAAATGTTAAAAGTATGCATAGAAAGACGTAAAAATGTTAACTAACCTTCAAGGGGGATGAAAATGTTATAGTAATGGGAGATTGGAATGCTGTGGTAGGAAAAGGGAGAGAAGGGAAAATAGTAGGAGATTTCGGATTAGGTGAAAGGAATGATCGAGGAAGCAGGCTGGTAGAATTCTGCACCGAGCATGAATTGGTCATAGCTAACACCTTATTCAATAACCACAATAGAAGAATATACACATGGATGAGACCAGGAGATACAGGGCGTTACCAAATCGACTTCATTATGGTCAAGCAGAGGTTTCGAAACCAGATTTTGGATTGTAAAACATATCCTGGTGCTGACATAAACTCTGATCACAATCTGGTTGTAATGAAAAGCAGATTAAAGTTGAAGTAACTGAAGAAAAGTCAAAAGCCAAAAAGGTGGGCAATAGACAGACTGAAAGAGAAGGATGTAAACGAAAGATTCAAGAAGAGTATAAAGGAAGGACTAATGAAAAACCCTAAACAAACTTCAATTGCAGACGAATGGGCACTTTTGAAGAATGAAATAACAAAATCCGCAGAAGAAAACATTGGTAGGAAAGAAAGAATAGGTAGAAAACCGTGGATCACTCAGGATATACTAGAATTGATGGATGAAAGGCGGAAACACAAGAATCTAAGAGACGAAAAGGGGAAAGCAGAATACAGACGTCTGAGAAATGAGGTTAACAAGAAGTGCAAGGAAGCGAAAGAAGAATGGTTGAAAGAGAAATGTGCAGGTATAGAAAATTGTCTGAAATTAGGAAAAGAAGACACAGCTTATCGAAGGATTAAGAATACTTTTGGGGAAAAGAAGACTAAGTGCTGTAATATTAAGGACACAAATGGAAAGCCTCTAACAGATAGGGAAGAAAAGGTTGAGAGATGGAAAGCTTACATAGAGAGTTTGTATAAGGGAAAGGAGATTGAGAATCATGTAATGGAAAGGGAGGAGGAAATTGATGAGGATGCGAAAGGAGATTTAATATTGAGATCAGAATTTGATAGAGCTTTGGAAGACGTAAGCAGGAACAAAGCACCAGGCATAGATGATATACCGATTGAGTTGCTACGCTGCATAGGAGATGAAGGTCTGATCAGGTTATTTCACTTGGTGTGTAGGATTTATGAGACAGGTGAGGTACCCCCTGATTTCAAGAAGAATGTAATCATCCCTATACCAAAGAAAGTGGGAGCTGACAGATGTGAAGATTACCGTACAATCAGCTTGATTACTCATGCTTCAAAGATCCTGTCTAGAATAATTTACAAGAGGATTGAAAGCCAGATAGAAACGGAGTTGGGTGAAGACCAGTTTGGTTTCAGGCTGATTTTAGAAGGTAGAATAAGGAAAGATCAGAGAACGTTCATGGCTTTTGTAGACTTAGAAAAGGCTTTTGATAACGTTGATTGGACTAAATTGTTTGACATTTTGAAATCAATTGGAATAAAGTACAGGGATAGGAGGGTGATATACAATCTGTACAGAAATCAGACAGCAGTCATTCGAGTTGAAGGACATGAGAGAGAAGCTGGTATTCAGAAAGGTGTAAGGCAAGGCTGCAACTTATCACCCATACTTTTCAATCTTTACATTGAACAAGCAATGAAGGAAATTAGAGAAAAATTTAAAGTGGGAGTGAAGATTCAAGGAGAATTAATTTCAACTCTGAGATTTGCTGATGACATCGTCATCTTGGCCGACACACCTGAGGATTTGAATGAGTTTTTGAATGGTATGGACTCCGTCTTACGGAAAGAATTCATGATGAAAATAAATAAATAAATGTTAAACAAAAATACTGGAATGCAGCCGAAATAAATCAGAAACCTCTATGGAGATCAAATTGGCAGGTGAAAAGCTGAAGGAAGTAGTAGACTTCTGTTACTTAGGAAGCAGAATAACCAGTGATGGACGAAGCAAAGAGGATATTAAAAGTAGGTTGGCTCAGGCAAAGAAAGCATTTCTACAAAAAAGGAATCTGCTGACATCGAATATAGATTTAGGTATTAGGAAGTCATTTTTGAAAGCCTTTGTCTGGAGCGTGGCGCTCTATGGAAGTGAAACTTGGACTATTGGTGCAGCAGAAAAGAGGAGAATTGAAGCATTTGAAATGTGGTGTTACAGGAGAATGATGAAGATCAGATGGGTAGATAGGGTTACAAACAAAGAGGTATTAAGACGAGTGGGAGAGGAGAGATGTTTCTGGCGACTGCTAATAAAGAGAAGAGATAGGTTGGTAGGACACATACTAAGACACCCAGGAATAGCAAGCTTAGTTATGGAAGGAAGGGTTGAGGACAAAAACTGTAGGGGTAGACAAAGGTTAGAATATGTTAAACAGATTGCCTCCGATGTAGGGTGTCGGAGCTATGTAGAGATGAAACGATTAGCTCAGGACAGGGAGGCATGGATAGCTGCATCAAACCAGTCAAAAGACTGAAGACTCAAACAACAACAACCTCCAATTGTAAAATACTTTCTCGCAATAAATGAGGTCTGATCATCCTACGAAAACCTGCATATTTTGCCTATTATAGCCTATCCCCTAGTTTGCCCGGTGAAATCTACCTCCTCCTTCCGGCGTGCCGAGAGGAATTTTTATTTCTTTACGTGGGCAATGCATCCCGTCCTAATTGTCCTAATGTGTTTGTGCATTTCATAGTACCCGACGAACTGTCATATCAGACGAACTTATAAAAGACAAATTTATTTCCGATGATTATTTAGTGAATAAAGACCCCGAAGGTCCCGGTTCTCTACCCGGCTCTGCAACGAGGTACACTCAGCCTCATGAAGCAAAATTGAGAGAAGGTGGGTTTGATTCCAACCTCAGCCATCTTGAAAGTAGATTTCCGTGATTTCCCACTTCTGCTGCAGGCAAAAGCTGGGTTTGTTCCTAACTTATGGCCACGGCCGTCTCCTCTTTACTTACAACTACACTTACGAATACATTCATCATAATTCGACAGGCTATCAGACCAAGTTTATACACCCAAGTAGAGGAGGATATTAGGTCCAATTAGAGAGGGAGGAGGCATTTACAGAATCCGTCATAATGATGAATTGTATGAACACCAGGAGGACATCATCACGTCTATAAGGAAAAGACGCGTGACCTTTTATGGAAACTTGCCACGTCTGGATTCTGAAAGACTCACCAACAGTATATTCACAGTAACAGGCAGAGGCAAGGCTTCTAAGAACAAATGGAATGCGTCAGTTAAGTCAGATATGGAACAACTAGAGATCCCACTGGAACAAACTCGTGCCCGTCTGCTGTTCCGTCAGGTCATCCGACAGGGCGTTTTCCCAACGTCCCTTACAAGTAAGAAGACTACAGGAGCTAAGTGGACAGAAGAAAGAAGACTGATTCACAGTCAGAAAATGAGGGACTATTGGAAGAAGAAGAAGAAGAAGAAGAAGACGAAAGCAACAACTTTATCGAAGAGTAGATACGAGCCCCGTGGTCCGAAGTAGGCCTAAACGATAAAGAAAGAATACCCATTATAATGTGGGTACAATTGTGTTGTGGGCCTATAACCTAGATTTTAGGCCCCTTAAAACAACAATTATCATTATCGTCAACAATTGTGTTGACCGACTGAAAAACATTTAAATATCGTTGACTGAGGAAACACTGAAATATATATTCCAACACGAGAACGCTGTCAACAATAATTAATCACATCATATTTTCATGCCAAAGAAAGGAGACTCTTGAGACCCGCAACATGACAATGAATACACTGGTAAGACATTGATTGGTTGGTTCCTTAGTTTAGGGGCTGTGACAACGCGGTCATTTAAACCCGTGTACTTTGGGTGTGTGTAGAATCTGTCTGATAACCGGTGTTAATTATGATGGCTGTATTAGTGTGTGTTATCTGTTTTTTTTTAATACAAGTAAGGACTGCAGACATTGGATTTTCAAGTAGTTCCAACATTTGCTACCAAACGCCTCCGTCAACGACCAACTAGTTCTGAAATTGGTTACTAGATGCCACCGCAGTCAGCTCCTGGCGTCGAACGTTGGATCCCAAGAGCGTCAGTTAAATCTAACATGTAATTTGCTTCACACAAGTGTATTTAGTGCAAAGTTCTTTATCATGCCATAAATCTATGACATGGGACCGCTGGCTTTACTTCCCCTACGAAGGAAGGCATACTGAGGGATTTTTAAAGCTCTCAAATATCCGACGACTTCGGCCGGGTTTGAACCCCCGACCTTGGGCATAGAAGCTCATGGTGCTACCAACTACGCCACCGAAGACGCTTTGGTAAGACATTAATATATACTCAAAGTAATCGGAGCACTTCGCGCTGAACTTATTCTTTTGGAGGATCCTCTTTAACACGCCTGGTCCCGTGACGTCACACGTCTGCTGCGCTCAGAGGTATTAGCGGCAATTTAGCTGGCAGATCCGTTGCCCATTATCTACCATTAACTACTTGCTATTGACAGGCGAACCAGCACTGAAATATTGATCTGTAAGGAGTATCTGCATTCCTCGCAATTTTGTTTCCATCTTTTACGCTACAAAATCAATTCACTTTATTTCCTTTATTGTATTTTTTTAATTACAGCAACCGCCACGTCATGGCATGCAATTTGACTGATACTCTTCTTTTACAATTTTTGTCAATTCATAGAGAAGATATGAGGGGGCTAGTTTCAAACCCTGCAATCTCCAACATTTTCGTAAATTGAGTTATTGGTACCGAGTTAAACTTCGCATCGAAATCTACTTATGAAACCTACGCTGTTCCTGCAAACACGGAAAAATCCACGTTATTTTCTTTAATAAAAATCCGTGTCAATTTTAAACCTAGCAATCTCCACCAGATGGTAGTTTCAAACTGAGAAATCTCCGAACTGACCAATGACAGCTGCAATATGGCGGCTACCCAGCATGCTCCACTCTCGTTTGTTTGATTTGGAGTTTGTTGTCAGTTTAATGAATTAAGAATTAATTAAGATTGGACATCAGTAATGAAGTAATAACCAAAAATCCTTAATTTTTCTATGTGTTTTTATGTCAAAGTGTCCAGTCACCACATCCTATTACATCAAACTCAGCAATCTTCATGTTACTAGCTGTACTTCAAAGTCAGCAATCTCCATAGTTTAAGTGCATATTACATCATATCAACACAGCTTTCTTCAAACGTGTGTCAGTAAATGTACTCTTATTGGTCCAAATAAGTGTTTGAAACAGAAGTACACCTTCAAAATGTAGGGGAAATTAGTGCAACAGTTTGTGGCCCCTGCTACAAAATCATCAAAGATGGAGATTGCTGGGTTTGATACTAGCCCCCTCATATGATGTCGTGATTAGTGCAAACGGGGGGCGTGATGCTGCCGTGGTCGAGCTGATTGCCTCGCATCATGGCGGTCCGGACTCAATTCCCGTTTAAAGCATGTGCTATTTTCCGGCGATTTGTAATCCACGTAAAATGGAGGTCCCATTGCTTTGATCTCGATACTAAATGTCACGTGATAACACAAGCTTACCTTTCCATTTAAGTGCAAATGCTGTTCTTATTCGAAGAACTAATCCACATTACCTTTCTGGCGCTAAAGCTCGGTGGTGGTGTTTTTGTAATACTATGCAAAACATTCTTCATTTTACTACCTTACCAGCGAATTGTTACCGGTGGTGGAAATCGGAACTAATGTGCTCCGCCCAGCTACACGTCCGTGATAGACGTGTAGTCACCAACGAAACCTCATCGCATGTCATTTGTGTGCATGATTCGTGCTGGGTCGCACGCTGTGCGGTGGTTTCTCATTTTATGACTGTGCATGCGTTCCCCCTCTTGCCCCGCAATCGCTCGCTGCAGCCATAATGAGGCGAGATGACGTAATGTATACACAACAACCCTGCTCCACGTCTAGAGGTAACAATTCCCTGGTAGGGTAGTAAGTAATGTTATGTCATAAGATCCGTATTGCTATCTATAAGGTGCATTCAAAAAGTAACGAGCCGGAGGCATAATTACAGAAACCAGTACCTGTATGTTAGAAGTATTGGCCCTGGCTGTTGAGGCACTTGTCCCACTGTGACACGAGGCGATGAATGTCTGTCTCATAAGATTCCCTGGGCTGCGATGTGAACCAGTTCCGCACGTACAGCTGGACGTCGGCTTCCGAGGTGAATCGTTGGCCCCGCAGAGCCCTTTTCAGGGGACCAAACATGGCGTAATCATAGGGAGAGAGGTCTGGACTGTAAGGAGGGTTGCCAAGAACCTCCCATTTGAATTTCTGCAGGAGTTCCGCGACTGTGTTGGCCGTATGAGGTCGTGCATTGTCATGGAGCGACCACGGCGGCTATGACGTTCACTGTCACTCGGCGGTCCTGGGTAATGAGTGCATCAACCAACTGGACGTTGTCATCGGTAATACAGGGGGGGTGCCCCAGACCGGGCATCATCGGCTAACGACACCCGTCCTTCCCTGAAGCTCTTGTGCCACGCCTTGACCCTTGCAAGGGACATGCAGTGTTCGCCGTACAGTTGTGATATTCGGCGATGAATGTCCGTTCCCCCTACTCCTTCCGCTGTCAGAAACTGAATAACACCTCTTTGCTCTTTGTTTGACGCCTCCTTGTCACTGTTTGCAATGCGACTGGCAGCGTTGGATGATTGATGCATGCTGCTGCTCGCTTTGTATCGTCACGTGACGTGCACGCGTGCCCTCTAACGACGGGCTGTGACCTTCCACGCTCTGGTCGGAACCTCACCTCGTAACACAAGCCACGATTAGCCGATGTCGTCACCGGTTTGCGCGTTCCAGCCTACGGCTCGTTACTTTTTGAACGCACCTTATATAACAAACTGAGGTGAATGATACGCCATAATCAATACTATATAATAAAATCATGTTAATTAACAGGTACATGTTTATCGTACATATTTCGGCACTCAGTGGGGCCATATTCAGTGAACATAGTAAATCAAGTGAAAATTAACCTAAGGATACTTATAACGTACAATACAATTCTTAATTGCCCATGAGAATGCTGACATACACTCGGCGAGTTCTGCGAACATTTATATTAGTAAGGAGTTTGAATGGGATCTCTACTTACGAGGGAAGTACCCCAGATCGAACGGGTAAAACCAACTGGCAGTGCACTTAAAATACGAAGATATGTCTGTTCTACTACCCATCATGGGCATTTATCTGTGAAACCCCGCTTTAGTGTGCAATCAATGTTTGGAGGCTACGGCGTCCAAAGATTGCAGAAACACAATTCACAGCAGAAAGTACCGTGCAACAGGCGATTCGGACCACTATATAAGGAAAATCCATTCTTAGCAATTGTTTAGACCTTTAGCATTTATGTGGTAACATTACAAAAACAAGATGTTCAGTAAAGAACATATAGCCTACTTTCTCCTAAATGTATGAGTATAGTTATAACGCGTTGTTATTATCAAAGAGTATAATAGAACTATTCTTTGTTGAAGACCTTAGAAACGATTTACCTCTACCAAACGCCACAACCTAGATAAAAACTGCTACCATCATTGAAGAAAGAAAGATAAGAAGTATCAAAAGAATGTTATGGGTCTGGAGACATAATCGACCGGACTGGCGGCGTGGCTCAGCGGTAACGTTCTCGCTTGCTGGACCGTATGTTTCAGGTTCGTATCCTGGCGCAGTCAGCTGGCATTTGAGGGTGCACAAATGCGAGGGAGCCGTGTTAGTAGATTTACTGGCACGTTAAAGATCCCCTTCGGGACAAAATTCTGGCACCCCGGCGTCTCTAAAAGCAACAGTAGTTAAAATGGACGTAAAACCAATAACATTATTATTATTATTATTATTACATAATCGGCCTGACGCGGGCAACATCCAACTTTGAGTTGAGGCATGTCTTTACACGTCTGGCTGCGTATGACTTTCACAACCCTAATTGAATTAACAAATCTTTCCATGACCCTACAGAGACGTGTGTATACCAACTATGTGGATATTTTCGATTGCTATTTGGCTGAAATAAAAGTAATAATTAATATCCTGAACTAGCACCAACGGTAGAGTTCAGATACTATGTGAAATTGTTTTGTTCTTTACTTCAATTAACATTTTCAAATAACGCACAATAGGCTGTTACAAACCCTTTAAAATAAAAGTAAAAATGTTTCGTAGTATCATCTTGTCATTCTTCAAATTCGATGCGCATAGAATGCCAATGGTATAGTAATCAATGGAGCCCCGCGTAAACTAGTCGTGACATCTAGTGGTGAAATATCGAACAATATAATCCTAACAGAGCGAGTGCATTCTAGCGGCCAGAAGAAGAAACTTTTCAATAAAATCTGGAAGTTAATAAGAAGGTTGGCAGCTAGATGTCTCGAGTAAATCTGCTGGCGAATTATGTTTTAATTAAATATATATTTTACACCATAATATGCACAATATAACGCTTAATTTTAAAACATCTGAGTCATTACAAAACAATAAACATATAACATTTCAAGCAAAAAACCTAGCTCTGATCGGGTTTGAACCATAGGCATTTGAGCGATAGGCTAACGCTCTACCACTGAGCTAATTGTGTCAACGAATATCGTTCTATTTAAAATGACTTACATAGAACTTGTTAGCAAATAATGATTTATACTAAACGATTTCATCACTGGAGTATATTATTTATATATAAAGCATTTCATACAAAGTTTATTTATTTTGTATCAGTACGCTATATTGCATGCAATACTCAAATTAGTGAAATATAAGTCAGGCACAAGATATCCGCTGCCATCTTGTCTTGTTACTGAATCGGCTCAGCTTTTTAAAATCACGTCTGCACTATAGTATTACAAAATAAACTTTTAATTTCGAACGTGCCTCTTCCTTTAGAACAGTTAAAACGATTCTCGGCTCGATAATCGGAACTGGTGGGTCCCATGATATGGATTATAAAGTTTGCATAATTCGCACGGCCGCCATCCTGAAATGGTATGGCGGACGACCTTGTAGTTTGGTCACAAGACGCATCCTGTACGATGGTATGTTGTTACCAAATTTGGTAGAGATCGGATGATTTGGTTAGTCGTTATTTGATTTTACGTTTTGAACGTTTGAGTGGCCGCCATTCAGTTTTAGTAAAGATGGCGGCGATATAAAACATGACACTGAGGTGTCCTTTGCTAGTGCTACCTTTGTACCAAATTTCGTTCAATTCGCATTCACCGTGTTCGAATTGATAGGGGGGGACAGACATTCAGAGTACACACACTCACACACACACAGACACACACACACACTCACAGACTCACACACACACATACACACACACACACACACACACACACAGACTCACACACACACATACACACACACACACAGACAGACACACTTTTTTCGCCCTGTGTTGATCTCATAAGTCTACTTTCATTTTTTGCAAAAATCGAAAGTAGGCTAATATTGCAGAAACACAATTCGTACCAGAAACTACCGTGCAACAGGAAATTCAGACCATTATATTAACAAGAAATAGATGTGGTGCAGTATCATCTGGCAAAAGGTTGAACACTTGCTTGCAACAATAAATCTTAACACATGCAGTACCGTGTTGACATCTTTCCCACAATAGAAGATACTGTGTTGTCCTTCATTCGACGTCGAAGTGTAAATGTGGAGTTTCAATGAAGTGATTAAAACACAGCGGAATGGAACAGTACGCACCCTTAACAAGGGCAAGCTGTAGACATACTCCACTATTTACAATGTTCCCGCATTGCAATAGTCCAAACTCAAATGCCACGGTGGTCACTTTATCACATACTCAGATGGCGCTGGCGACCGAACACGTACTTTTACAGATGAATGGCATTGATAGCTATTGACATTGGTACAACTGTAAACTTTTAACCCACTTTCAGTCGGTTTTCGCCGTTCGAGCTGGGGTACTTCCCTCGATAGTATAAAACATAGTCCCTGATTCTTGGATGTAACGGGTAATCTTGAGAACCACTGGATGGATTTTGGTGCGGTTTCACCATTCTGTAAATGATTTCTCCAGGTAGGTTCCTGTAGAAAAACATTAATGTATTACCAAAGGAAGCCGAGCAGTAACAAAATCAGTGAATCGAGTCAAAAAGAAATTCTGCCGTCCATACGCCTTTTAAAATTACGCTGGATAAACCGTTATTGCAGTATATGCAATGAGCATATGAATTCTTCAGAAAGAAAATTTCTACAAAACAAGTCCACAACAGCATATCTCTATCTCCAAAACATCGCCCACTAGAAGTGGTTTTATGTTCTCATTCCTTCCAATAATATCCATTCAATGGAAATTTAAATGATTAGCTTCGGAGCGAGTTTAAGAGCTAGCAAGCAAACCTAACACCTCAACTTCGGCCAGCATCAAACTGTCGAGTCGTGTCGAGTTAAGTCTTCAAACCTCACAATCTTCAGAGAAGAGTATATTTGTTTGGAGTTTCGCTGTTCACCTTGTCTCTTCTGAATTAATTGCGTCTGGGATCTGCTGTCCGTGCGCCATTTAAGCGTACGCTGGGTAAGCCTTTATAGATACCAGGCGAAGCCGGGTTGGATTACTAGTCAATGCTAAAGAATAGAATCAAGTCAATTATTATATATGTTTTTCGTACTAATTTCGGCACTGATTGATGTCATCTTCAAATCGAGTAAGAAAACCTAGGGATACTTATAAATTCCATTAAAATCTGTATTGCTTATGAGAATACTGACATACTATGTGTGTGTTCTGCGAACATTAATATCAGTAGAGAGTTTGAATGGAATTCCATGTTGTTGATTGAGTCTTCAGTCTTTTGACTGGTTTGATGCAGATCTCCATGCCTCCCTGTCCTGAGCTAATCGTTTCATCTATACATAGCTACCACACCCTACATCCAAGACAATCTGTTTAACATATTCTGACCTTGATCTACCCCTACAATTCTTGTCCTCGACCCTTCCTTCCATAACTAAGCTTGCTATTCCTGGGTGTCTAAATACCTTCTCTTCATTAGCAGTCACCAGAAACATCTCTCCTCTCCCACTCGTCTTAACACTTCTTTGTTCGTTACTTTATTTACCCATCTGATCTTCATAATTCTCCTGTAAAACCACATTTCAAACGCTTAAATTCTTCTCTTTTCTGCTGCTCCAATTGTCCAAGTTTCACTTCCATAGAGCACCACGCTCCAGACAAAAGCTTTCAAAAATGACTTCCTAATACCTAAATCTATATTCAATGTCAACAGATTATTTTTTGGTAGAAATACTTTCCTTGCCTGAGCCAACCTACTTTTTATATCCTCTTTGCTTCGTCCATCACTTGTAAAAGACGGTTTTACATTTAACATACTCTGTAAATTAATTAACATATCTCTCTCTTTCAGTAGATCTGTCCTCAGTCAGGTTTCAACTAAACGCCCTCCATTCTCTCTGTCCTGAGCATCTTCTTTCATTTTCTTGTAACTTCTTCCTCTCTTCACATCTGTTAACATTCCAAACCTCCTTCTTCTTCTCTCTCTTTTCCTTCTAATTTTTCTTCCATGATTCTCTGTAGTGCACAATTCCTACGTAGTATGTGACCCATCCCAGATTATTTTCCTCTTCTGTATCATCCTCATGAAACTCGTCTCCTCTCCTACCCTTCTTAGCACCTCCTCATTTCACATTCTCCATTATTCTCCATAACCATATTTCAAAACTATCTAAATATTTTAGTTCTTTCTGTCTGACTGTCCATGTTTCCGAACCATAAGACACCACACTCTACGCATAACATTTTGCAAACCTCTTCCTAAGTTTGATCGGTATGCTTCTGGTTGTTAATAAACATAGAAATAAAATTTAAAACATTCGAAACCTTCAAGAAATTTATACTACTTTTCGCTCACCAAAATGTCATACAATTTATTAACAAGAAGTTCCGTGACGAACTAAAGAGCCTACTTTTCATGCCAATGATTATTCTACAGTATATGAACCTATGTAGAATAATGAAGAAATTAAGTTGCTAATATCGAAATTTCTAATTATTTCGAAATACTGTGTACCTTGCATAATGTAGCCTAATAGAGCACTACAGTTGGCAGCCCTGATGACTGAATATATTCTTAGTTCCATCTCTTAAGGTACAAAATACAAAATTTGGTTGAAGTCCAATGAATAGCATGGACGTTACATGCAGTTAAACATTGGATCTAACAGCGTGCGTAAAATCATGTTGGCAACAATGGCATGCATGTATTGGTCAGAAATAATCTGAAATAATATGATCTATTGTTGAGCCAATTTTGAATGAAATCCATTAGTTAGTATAGAAGTTACATGCATTTTAAAATTGGACCTATCAGCAGGCCTAGAATCATGTTGGCAGCACTGACGTATATTAGTTAGTCAAAATGCATCTAGAATGCCAGGTACTATACGTGTGCAAAGTTTAGAGCTATTGGCTTGCATACTTTCTGATATATTGGTATTTGGATAATATAAATTAGGAGCATTTATTAACAGTTGGCAGCCCTGGTGGGTCTTAAGAATACGCTCAGTCATATCTGGTTATGTATGCATAAAACATACGAAATTTGGTTGAATTCCAATTGATAGTGTAGAAGTTATGTGCATTTAAAAATTGGACCAATCAGCAGGCTTATAATCATTTTGGCAACACAGCGATGTATGGCCTCCTGGAAATTAAACTGCAATATTATTATCTATACGTAAGCCAATTTTGAAATAGCTCCCATTCATACCTTTCAAGATATCCAACATGGAGCTCAAATTTCAATTGCGATTTTTTAGCAGTTGGTAGCACTGACATCATTTTCAAATATGGCCGTGAGATATTCGGGTATAGACCTTTACTCCTACCAAGTTTTGTTTTGATTGCTCCAGCCGTTTAGGAGTTGATATGGGGGGGACACACACACAGCCAGCCAGACAGACAGACAGACAGACAGACAGACAGACAGACAGACAGACACACATTTGCCCGATCTCATAAGACTACTTTTTCCTCATTTTTAGCCTATTTTCAATTTTGAAAAAAATAGGCTTATGAGATCACCTTTTGTCCGTGTGTGTGTGTGTGTGTGATTCGTGTGTGTCCCCCCCCCCTAATAAAATCTAAACGACAGGAGCGATTTCAATAAAACTCGGAAAGGTCATAGCACTATTCCGGGCGACCTCGACCGTGCCCTTCAAATTTTGTTACGACTCTCCAATCCAACATGGCGGCTGTGCGAAATATTTCACCAGCATTCAATATCTCCGAAACTACTACCGATATTACCCTGACATTTTCTATGGTGATAGAGGGAACTACTATAAGTTCACTTATGTGACTTTTGAAAACCTGGTTACTACAAAACCAACATGGCGGCCAAGCGAATTTGCGACTTTTAAATAGACGTTTCTCGCGATTTGACCAACCAAACGCAATGAAACTTGGTAAAGTATATGTTTATATACATTGTAATGCACAGACATCTAACTTCGTTCAATTGTTTACATAATCACAAGATGGCAGATGTGCGAAATATTTCACCGGCATTCTATATCTCTGAAACTATTAGCGGTATCTCCCTAAAATTTTGTACGGAGATAAAGGGCACTACTGGAAGTCCATCTATAAAACTTTCAAAAACCGGTTAACTACAAAACGAACATGGCGGCCAAGCGAATTTGAAAAATTTAAATAGACCTTTCTCGCGATTTAATGTTCCAAGCGCACTGAAACCTGGTACAGGAAATATTTATACACATTGTAATCCACTGGTATCTAATTTAGTTCAATTGTTTAAATAACCTCAAGATGGTGGCAGTGCGAATTTTAAAATTAAGTTTTTATTTCTTGTGATGTAGTCATGCGATCGAAGTGAACGTTTGAATAATGAACCTACGCAATGATTTTCCTTTAATGGTACTTGACTCTATGGCCTATACATTTAACAATCCAACATGGCGACCATCCGAAATATTTAGACGATAATGAATATCTACGAATCTATTTTAGCAATCAAACTGCATTTTTAATGTTCATAGGGGCTATGAACTTAAGTTCACCTATAGGACTTTGAATAACCTGGTGATCACAAATCCAACATGGCGGCGACGCGAATTATAAATATTCACATGGACGTTTCTCGCAATTTAACCATCCACGTGCAGTGAAACTTGGTACAGTAAATCCTTATACGAATGTTAATCCACTGGCATCTAATTTATTTCAATTGTTTCCATAACCTCAAGATGGCAGCTGTGAAAACTTTTTAAATCTCCTTGTTTTTTCTTGTGTCTTAACTATGCGATTGAAGTTTGAATACTACACGTTCACAATAATCTGCATGTAACAGTACATAACTCTAGGACCTACATATATAAAATCCAACATGGCGACCATCCGAAATATTTAGTCGGTTCTCAATATCTACGAATCTATTACAGCAATCAAACTGAAATTGTGTATGCTGATAGTGGCAATTAACACTAGTAGGATATATGAAAATAGGCTGTATAGTTCTTCACGGAACTACTTGTTGCAAAATGTGAAAAGTAGGCTAAAAATGGAAACCAAGTTGTATGATTATTTTACTCGAGCAACGATTTTTCAACACATCAATTTAAAATATTCCCCAGTCCGCTGATGTGCCTTTATTGTTTTCCTTATGAAACTAATGCATTTTATTAGCCTACTTTTCACATTTTGCAAAAATGAGGAAAAAGTAGACTTATGAGATCGGGCAAATGTGTGTCTGTCTGTCTGTCTGTCTGTCTGTCCTTCTGTCTGTCTGGCTGGCTGTGTGTGTGTGTCCCCTATCAACTCCTAAACGGCTGCAGCAATCGAAACAAAATTTGGTAGGGGTAAAGATCTATACCTGAATATCTCACGGCCATATTTGAAAATGATGTCAGTGCTACCAACTGCTAAAAAATCGCAATTGAAATTTGAGCTCCATGTTGGATATCATGGAAAGTATGAATGGCAGCTATTTCAAAATTGGCACACGTACAGACCATAATATTTCAGTTTAATTTCCAGGAGGCCAAACATGGCAGTGTTGCCAAAATGATTATAAGCCTCCTGATAGGTCCAATTTTTAAATGCATATAACTTCTACACTATCAATTGGAATTCAACCAAATTTCGTATGTTGTATGTGTACATAACCAGATATGACTGAGCGTATTCTTAAGACCTACTAGGGCTGACAACTGTTAATAAATGCTCCTAATTTATTTTATCCAAATACCAATATATCAGAAAGTATGCAAGCCGACAGCTTTAAACTATGCACACGTATAGTACCTGACATTCTATATTAATTTGGAGTAACTTATATACGTCAGTGCTACCAACATGATTCTAAGCCTGCTGACAGGTCCAACATTAAATACATGTAACTTCCATACTATCATTTGAATTTCAACCAAATTTCGTATATGCTATGTGTACCATAACAGATATGACTATGCGTATTCTAAGGAACAACCAGGGCTGCTAACTGTTAATATGTGCTGTCCTTATTTTTGTTACCCTAATATCAATATATCAGAAAGTATGCAAGCCAATAGCTCTAAACTTTGCACACGTAAAGTACCTGGCATTCTAGACGAATTTGGAGTAACTAATATACGTCAGTGCTGCCAACATGATTCTAAGCCTGCTGATAGGTCCAATTTTAAAATGCATGTAACTTCTATACCAAGTAATGGATTTCATTCAAAATTGGCACAACAATAGATCATATTATTTCAAATTATTTCTGACCAATACATGCATGACATTGTTGCCAACATGATTTTACGCGCGCTGTTAGATCCAATGTTTAACTGCATGTAACGTCCATGCTATTCATTGGACTTCAACCAAATTTTGTATTTTGTACCTTAAGAGATGGAACTAAGAATACATTCAGTCATCAGGGCTGCCAACTGTAGTGCTCTATTAGGATACATTATGCCAGGTATACAGTATTTCGAACTAATTGGAAATTTCGATATTAGCAACTTAATTTCGTCATTATTCTAGATAGGTTCATATTCTGTAGAATAATCATTGGCATGAAAAGTAGGCTGTATAGTTCTTCACGGAACTTCTTGTTAAAGCATTTAATCGTGCCTGACCAACTCACTAACATTTAATCCATTGGTCAATTTTAATTCTTTGGCATGAAGAGACGACGAAGCCATATGAAGGGGCTTGCTACCACACGCGTAATATTACCCTGTGATGGAATGAAATGACTGCAGTTTATAAGACAGTCAAAGTATTCATATAGGTCTACGTTTGAAAAGGCGTAAATAGATGTAATTTTCACCCCATTTTCTTGTTTCCAGATAAAATCCTAATTCTTCTATTTTAAGAAAATGTCTGGATTTTACATGTTTCATGCTTTAATATGCTCCATAAATTGGTTTAAATGGACCAGGGCGCAGGTGTGTACTCATAATGGAAATCTTACATTACTCAAACGATTGTGTTTATTTTACAAGTTCAAACATCAAAACATAAAGTTACAATTGAACTATCAACCTGAACAAGGTCTGAAATTAAAGATCATTAAATTAGGAATGCCCCGTACTAAAGCTGAGAAAAAATAAGTCCCTTTCAACAAGTAGTTCCATGAAGAACTATACAGCCTATTTGCATATATCCTACTTATGTTAATTGCCTCTATCAACATACAAAATTTCAGTTTGATTGCTGTAATAGATTCGTAGATATTGAGAACCGACTAAATATTGCGGATGGTCGACATGTTGGATTTTTATATATGTAGGTCTTAGAGTTATGTACTGTTACATGAAGATTATTGTGTACGTGTAGTATTCAAACTTCAATCGCATGATTAGGACACAAGAAGTAAAAACGAGATTTTTACATTTCGCACAGCTGCCATCTTGTAGTTATGGAAACAATTGAAAAAATTAGATGCCATTGGATCTTATGAATGCTCATTTATTACGGGGTGCAGTCAACCTCGTGAGGACAATTGAGAAACAGCATGTCAGTGAGGCAGCGCTCCGATCACGGAAACCAAGATTAATGGCCATTGGAACCCAACGCGCTGACTACACGTCATCCCATAATCTGCAGGCTAAATGGCTGGGCAGCGGTCGCTTGGTAGAAAAAAAAAACCATTTGTATAATTATTTACTGTACCAAGTGTCACTGCACTCGGATGGTTAAATTGCGAGAAACGACCATGTGAATATTTATACTTCGCGTCGCAGCCATGTTGGATTTGTGATCACCAGGTTATTGAAAGTCCTATAGGTGAACTTATGTTCATAGCCCCTATGAACGTTAAAAATTTCAGTTTGATTGCTGTAATAGATTCGTAGATATTGAGATCCATCCGAATATATCGGATGGTCGCCATTTTTGATTGTTAGGCTATATGTGTAGGCCATAGAGTCATGTACCATTAAAGGAAAATTATTGCGTAGGTTCATTAATCATACTTTCACTTCGATCGCATAATTACGACACAAGAAATAACAACTTTATCTAAAAATTCGCACAGCCGCCATCTTGAGGTTATGTAAACAATTGAACTAAATTAGATACCAGTGCATTACAATGTGTATTAACATATACTGTACCAAGTTTTATTGCGTTTGGTTGCTTAAATCACGAGAAACGTTTATTTAAAAGTCACAAATTCGCTTGGACGCCATGTTGGTTTTGTAGTTACCATGTTTTCATAAGTCACAGAGTTGAACTTCTAGTAGTTCCTTTTATCACCGTCAAATATTCCAGGGTGATATCGGTAATAGTTTCGGAGATATTGAATGCTACTGAAATATTTCGCACAGCTGCCATATTAGGATTGGTAAGACGTTGTAAAATTTGAAAGGCACTGTCGGAATCGTCAGGAATAGTGCTATGAACTTACCGAGTTTCATTGAAATCGCTCCAGCCGTTTAGTAGTTATTAGGGGTGGACGAGGACATACATACACACACACCATCACACACACCATCACACACGGACACACAGACACACACACGGACACACATAAATGAAAATAGGATAAAATTCCTTGTTATGATAGTAATTAACTAATACATTTAGTAGGAGACGTGAAATCCACTATTTATAAAAGTTATGTGAAAGAAAAATATAAATTACTTATTTTATTTCATCTGCCTTGTCAATACTACGAGATGATGTTTATTATCATTTATCGTATATGTTTTGGTACTCAGTGATACCTTCTTCAGCGTTTAACATTAATAAAATGGATTACTTTACAATTATGGACATTTTCTTAAAACATATATGAATACCATAAGTGAAGTGTGACAAACTATAAAATTCTGTTGGGTTGCTATTTTATTTGGAGAAATATATTCCTTATACACAATAAACCTGGCCTTTACGGATAGGATTTCCATAAAAACACGTTGTATTCATTCACTGGAAAGTCTCCAAGGGATATAGGTGGCCAGGAGAAGTTCCAGCTCAGGCCAGCTATTACGGTCATGACCTACAGTAGTCCGTCCGTAAATCCAGGTAAACAAATCAAACCGCAGCAGTGGCATGACTTCTCAACGTTGTGATCCTAACAACAGACTGCAGTCTCCACTTTATACCCTACCTTCGCTCGGGTTTACAGCCTTCTATTAGAATCTACGCCTCACAGCACCAGCAAATAAAACCCTTCCCACCCATCATTGACCACACTGTGACTCAAAGAATAGTCGTTCTCTCTTTCTTTTACGGCTCCTTTTATTTTAACCAAGTTACCTATTCCATCCTCGTCCGTCCATGGTAAACTCAGTCGATAGGTAACTGCTTTAGAGAGAATTTACCAAACAGCACGAACATGGAAATGGATCTCTTGTGTAGTGGAAATATAAAGTTTAAGAGATATTCCTTGAAATGTATTTCTACGTATTGTAGCTACGGGGTTGGAGATGGGGTGAGAAGAGTCTGTATATGTTTCATCCTGGGAAAAAATCATCAGTGGAACGTCATGAATTTTATTATGTTTAGTAATGAACACAACATTAAACATTACAATACAGTCATAAAACCGGAAGCCACATATGCAACAGAAACATTATTCCATCACAATGAACATTCTAAAACCGACAAATTGCAGAAGATCGAAAGGCGAATTGGAAGAACTGGCTAATTCGCCCACGGGGCTTTCCCGCTCAAAATAAGCTTGACGTTGCACTGAGCAGCCACCCTGCTCAGCTGATATCGCCCTTTGTGTTCAGTGTGACCCTCGGTCTCTGTGCTACTACATCTATCGTTTGTTTGAGAGTGACAGCTTGAGTGTTGAGTAAAACAAAGGATAAATACTGCAAGGTACATTGTTTATGTTGTGGAATTTGTCGTCATTAATAATTTGTGCTTGTTACTTAAGGATTAGTGTCCACAGTAGCGGCTTTTCTTTTCCCGGAAGTGTGGCGCCTGGCAATCTGAAGGTTAAGTTACATCTGGACATAGCAGGTAGCGCGTTTCCATGGTCACAGCCAACACAAGACGCGCTATTGTAAATTCCAGTAATTGGGGCTACTCCGCCCAGAAATATGGGGGCTACTCCGCTCAGCCAAGACTTCTCTCTTGTTATAATATTACAACCAAATTATTTCAGATAGCAGATTAGTATCTCTTTCGTGTTACGTTAGAGATGGTACGGACGTATAAAAGGAAAGGGCCAGTTCGAAAATGGACGGAGGAGGATATTGACCGAGCTATTTCAAGTGTATTACGAGGCGATGTGAGCATGCGAGGTGCAGCTGGACTTTGCAATGTGCCTTATTCAACACTTAAAGATCGTGTTCATTTGCGTAAACGACAAGGACCCTTAGAGAAAATCATAGTCGACAAACCACCGGGTCATCCTACAGCATTTAGTATGCAAGAGGAGATGGAGTTAGCTTCCCGGCTAAAATGCTTGGTAGCAAGAGGATTTGGATGCACACCAGAACAGATTCGAAGGGCAAAACGGAGCTTAAAACTTCATAAGGCCCGTAAAGGAAAGGTTGCAAAAAACATTTTCGAGACATTTGCAAGACAAATGACCGGGACCTTCAATCCGTACGACCAAGAGACTTTGACAAGGAAGAAACACCATGTGGATTTTGTGGCGTAATTTTTTATACCGCTCAGTCATGATTAAAGGGTGGTTGGATTCAATGCAAAGACTGTGAAACTTGGTATCATGACATATATGTTGGGGCTACAGGAAGGAAAAACTTCATTTGTGGTAAATGCCGTTGAGGAAAGGACATTATTACAGTGAGCGAAATAGCCCCAAGCATGGGCGTAATAGCCCCATTAAATTTGTGAATCGTCATTTTTGCTTTGATTTATATTTTATTTCATCAAGCCGGTTTATTGTTATAACTGTATTTTGACAACATTCGTATGTAATAAGCAATAAATAAGGTGTGCTTAGCTGTTGGTTCCATCTTAGAACAAGATGTTCAGCAAAGAACATATAGCCTACTTTCTCCTAAATGCATGGGTATCTTTATAACTCTTTGTCCTCATCCCTAACACAATCACCCCTACCACAATGTATTGTTTGTTTTCTTTTATATTGATAATAAGCCAGTAAGTGTCAAAATCAATATTATATACTTTATGATGACTGAATAACAAAACTACTAACTTATTGTAATGCATTCACGTCCGTTAATCTCTAAATTAAGCCAGCCTGCAAAATTAAGAATCTTCCGTCCCAATCACAGTAGGTGGTGCTGCGACCTATCAGTGAATTAATCTTTATCTTGTACGCCTATGCACTGCCATCGTAATGTACTACGATCGCAGTGGCCTAAGGGTGTTGAATGAGTAGGCAGTTTAAAGTAGCCAAGAGGGAGGCGATCCAGCTGGCAGTGTTTAAAGGTATTCGGAGCGCGATCGTGGCTAATAGTTGAACTACCAGTATTACAAAATTGCCATACTTCAGGAGGCCAGCTCAGGCATTTACACAGCGTTATGTTTGGAACAATATTACCCACATAACCCACAAGAGGACAGCACCGTACAGAGGCATTAAGAAGGCTGTGGTTAATGACAACGTGTATCTAGTTCTTCTATTCTCCTTTTCCTAATGGCTTCTGTTTATGTGCGATGCTGGGACTGTGATTTTATTAATATACGAGTGTATACTTTATCCTCTCCTTTGAGCTAAATGACATTTTATTCAGTATCTGTGGAAAAAGCTCGTGCACATCATTTGTAAAAGAATTCAAGAAAAAAAAACCTAACTGTAGCAGTACTCGATCCCCAGTCAACTGCGTGTCAGACTAACATGCTAGCCCAGAGCTAACCGTATCCATGACGTCAGGTGTTCTTAACTGACATATTAGATACAAACTGTTGGCAAATAATGACTTTAAATAAACGATTTCTTCACTGCAGTACATCTTCATTAAAGATCATTTCATACAAAGTTTATATTATTGTATCAGTACGGTATATCACATACAACATACTAAAACTACTGAAATATAAGACAGGCACATGAGGACAGCTGCCATCTTGTCGTGTGACACAAACGGCTCAGCTCTTTTAAGCCACTCATACTGTATAATATTATAATATTAAATTATAATAAATAACGGATCACGACCTTCAGGATAGCTTAAACCCCCCTAGGCTCGATAATCGGAATTGGTGGGTCTTAAGCTATTTATTAAAATGGTTGCATAATTCACACGGCCGCCATCCTGAAATGGCATGGCCGATGACCTTGAATTTTGGATGAAAGACGCGTCCTATATAAAGGTATGCTATCACCGAATTTGGTAGAGATCGGATGATTAGTTTAGCCGTAATTTGATTTTACGTTTTGAACATTTGAGTGGCCGCCATTCTGTTTTGGTAAAGATGGCGGCGATATAAAGTATGACACTGAGGTGTCCTTTAATAGTGCTACCTCTGTACCAAATTTCGTTCAATTCGGTTTCACCGTGTTCGAATTGATAGGGGGGGACAGACATTCAGAGTACACACACTCACACACACACAGACACACACACACACAGACTCACACACACACATACACACACACACACAGACTCACACACACACATACACAGACAGACACACTTTTTTCACCCTGTGTTGATCTCATAAGTCTACTTTCATTTTTTGCAAAAATCGAAAGTAGGCTAAAAATTAATAGTTTTTGATTTATAATGTTTATAATAATAAGGTGTCCTCTTGAAGCAACTACAGCCTCTCCGAGCTAAACATGTCCTCGGACACTCCCGGCACTAAGAGCCATACGCTAAATAATAATGACTAGCATTACCCATCGCGGCTTCGCCCGCGAATATTCTAGTCGTAAAGAGTACACTTAGCAAAATCTCAATCATGAATGCTATGACTAATTTATCCTTGGTATGAATAATCAGATTTTATCAATTCAGCTACTGGTGCAGTGGTTAGGGGTTTGTCATTCCAGCATAGGTATATCAGAGCGAAGTTAGTTTGCTGGGAATATCACCGACACTGTTAATTTAAGGGTCTTTAAATGTGGTTTTCGGAGACCCTGTATAGTCGGGTGAAAAAGACCTTTCGTACCACACTCACAAGTGAAAATTGCGTGAAAAAAAATCTAGAGTGCCCCTTGACCCCCTTAAGCGCATTATACTGTATGTATTGATGAATTTTACAGCTTAATATGGTTCCGTGATAACCTTATAACCGTCTGGAAACTTTCACTGTAAAGTAATAATTGGAATTGCCTTGCGTCTTACAGAAATAAAAGGACATGTGAGATTCTGTTACCATGGTTACCGTGTTGCATTCTTTCATTATTTCATTGAAAATATTCATTTTTTAGGTATTTATTTAATTGTGAGGCATTTAAAGAGTACGTGAGTGCGTTTCGCTTGCGCATTGGGTTATGCTGAACATGTAGGAAACCCATTTGTGTAGATTGGTGTTAATGGGACCTTATTTTCGGTACAAAACTGGAATGGGACCTCAGCAGAATAATTTAGGGAGAGATACTGTTGGCTCTATGAGTAAGTGTATTTTCAATGAAGGATAGGATCGGTTGTGAGGCAATTTTGGCCTAACGTTAGGTATCATCCCTGCATTGGCTGGAGCAGAAAACTACGAATAACCACTTCTAAGATGACTGAGGTGGGAATCGATCCCATCTCTTCTCAGTTTTGATTCACGAGGCTGAATCTACCCCGTTTCATCTAGACTAGAGTTATAAGTTGCGTTCAAAAAGTAACGAGCCGGTGGCTGGAATGCGCAAACCAGTGACTACATCGGCTAATCGTGGCGTGTGCAACGAGGTGAAGTTCCGACCAGAGCGTGGAAAGTCACAGCCCGTCGCTAGAGGGCACGCGTGCACGTCACGTGACGAAACAAAGCGAGCAGAAGCATGCAACAATCGTACAACGCTGCCAGTCGCATTGCAAACAGTGACATGGAGGCGTCAACCGAAGATCAAACAGGTGTTGTTCGGTTTCTGACAGCGGAAGGAGTAGGGGGAACGGACATTCATCGCCGAATGTCACAAGTGTACGGCGATCACTGCATGTCCCCTGCAAGGGTCAAGGCGTGGCACAAGCGCTTCATGGAAGGACAGGTGTCGTTAGCCGATGATGCCCGGTCTGGGCCAACCCCCCTCCCGCATTACCGATGACAACGTTCAGCTGGTTGATGCATTCATTACCCAGGTCCGCCGAGTGACAGTGAACGCCATAGCCGCCGTGGTCGCTCCACGACAATGCAAGGACTCCTACGGCCAACACAGACGCGGCACTCCTACAGAAATTCAAATGGGAGGTTCTCGGCCACCCTCTATACAGTCCAGACCTCTCTCCCAGTGATTACGCCATGTTTGGTCTCCTGAGAAGGGCTCAGCGAGGCCAACGATTCACCTCGGACGCCGACGTCCAGCTGTACGTGCGGAACTGGTTCACATCGCAGCCCAGGGAATTTTATGAGACAGCCATTTACCGCCTCGTGTCACAGTGGGACAAGTGCCTCAACAGCCAGGGCCAATACTTCTAACATACAGGTAGGCTACTGGTTTCTGTAATTATGCCTCCGGCTGGTTACTTTTTGAACGCACCTTATACATTTCTTGACAAAGTCGGTAATAGAACCCGGACCTCAGGGGTGGAGGCGAAGAATGTTAGTCACTGAGCCACGTGGTGGTCTAATGTTTATATGATTTAGTCAAGTAGATTATACCACAGGCACCGCCTCGTTTCGTAGTGACCAGCACACCTGGCTTTATCGGGGAGGCCCGGGTTCGATTCCCAGCTCTGACGAGAAATGTAATTCTAGTCTGAGGGATGGAACGTGGTATACTTAGCATGGTGAGGCAAAACTCAGAAGAGGCGGGTTCGATTCCCACCTCAGAAATCTAGGAAGTGGTTTTCCATGGTTCCCCAAGGAAAATGTCGGGATGGTTCCTAAATTACGGCCACGGCCGCTTCCTTTCCAATCCCCATCTGAATGACAACAAGAAGTTCCGTGAAGAACTATACAGCCTACTTTTCATGCCAATGATTATTCTACAGTATATGAACCTATCTTATGTAGCCTAATAGAGCACTACAGTTGGCAGCCCTGGTGACTGAATATATTCTTAGTTCCAGCTCTTAAGGCACAGAATACAAAATTTGGTTGAAGTCCAATGGACGTTACATGCAGTTAGACACTGGATCTATCAGCACGCGTAAAAGCATGTTGCCAACAATACCATGCGTGTGCTGGTCAGAAAAAAATCTGAATTATTATGATATCTTGTTGTGCCAATTTTGGATGAAATCCATTTGTTAGTATAGGAGTTACATGTATTTTAAAATTGGACATATCAGCAGGCATAGAATCATGTTGGCAGCACCGCCTTGTATTAATTGCTCCAAATTAATCTAGAATGTCAGGTGCTATACGTGTGCAAAGTATAGAGCTGTTGGCTTGCATACTTTCTGATATATTGATATTAGGGTAAAAAGAATATAGACAGCATTTATTAACAGTTGGCAGCCCTGATTGCTCTTAAGAATACTTATAGTCATATCTGTTCTGGTACACATTGCACATACGAAATTTGGTTGAAATCCAAATGATAGTATAGAAGTTACATGTAATTAAAAATTGGTACTATCAGCAGGCTTAGAATCATGTTGGTAGAACTGACGTATATAAGTTATTCCAAATTAATCTAAAATGTCAGAATATACGTGTGCATAGTTTAAAGCTGTTGGCTTGCATACTTTCTGATATATTGGTATTTGGATTTAAAAAAAATAGAGAGCGCAATTATTAACAGTTGGCAGCCCTGGTGGCTCTTAAGAATATGCTCAGTCATATCTGTTTATGTACAGATATTACATACAAAATTTGGTTGAAATCCAGTTGATAATGTAGAAGTTATATGCATTTAAACATTGGACCTATCAGAAGGCTTAGAATTATTTTGGCAACACTGTCATGGTTGGCCTCCTGGAAATTAATCTGAAATAGTATTATCTACACGTGTGCCAATTTTGGATTAGCTCCCATGCATACCTTGCAAGATATCCAACATGGAGCTCAAATTTCTAGTGCGTTCTTTCAGCAGTTGGTAGCACTGACATCATTTTCAAATATGGACGTGAGCTATTCCGGTGCACATCTTTACTCATACTAAATTTGGTTTTGATTGCTGCAGCCGTTTAGGAGTTGATAGGGGGACACACACACACAGCCAGACAGAAAGACAGAAGGACAGACAGACACACAGACAGACAGACATTTTCCCGGATCGATCTCATAAGACTACTTTTTCCTCATTTTTGCAAAATGTGAAAAGTAGGCTAAAAACACACACTAATACAGTCATCGCAATAACACAGGTATCAGACAATTTCCACACGCACACACCCAAGTACACCGGGTTACATGACCAGGATGTTGCGAAACCCCTAAGATGAATCAACAACAACTATATTAAGAGAGTCACAAAACTATGTCCGACAATTTGTTGGTCATAATTTAGGCAAAGAATTTCTTCAATTATTTAATTGACTAGTAAACATTGTTGAAGACGCTGTGCATGGGATTGCGTTGGTTTATCTTCGAAGAAACTAAAGGCAAAACAATTACCCGCTTCCTTAGCACTTACGAAATGCAATCCAAACGAATGTCTTGAACAAGCATCGTTTGGAGGTTATTTGTCTTTGAAAGCGCTAGTAAATCCTAACTCCTGAGAGTTGTGAAGCCTTGCTTGAGTGAAACAAACCCTCATCTCATCTATATCATCTCGCATGTGTGATAAACTACTGAGAATTACGATTGCGAAATCAACACTTACTTTCAAGCACCGTATGAAATTCTTCTCTCGGTCTCAAAACGTAATTAATTTCAACAGAAGAAGTAGCCGGAGGTCATTCAAACAAATGATTTTAGAGCATAGTGACAATACTTTCAAGGGGCAGATGGCCGCGCTGTTCGGCCCCTCAAAACAATAACAATACATACCATTAAAACTCAGCAATTTTTAGCCTACTTTCACATTTTGCAAAAATGAGGAAAAAGTAGACTTATGAGATCGATCCGGGAAAATGTGTGTGTGTCTGTCTGTCTGTCTGTCCTTCTGTCTGTCTGGCTGTGTGTGTTTCCCCCCTATCAACTCCTAAACGGCTGCAGCAATCAAAACCAAATTTAGTATGAGTAAAGATATATACCGGAATATCTCAAGCCCATATTTGAAAATTATGTCAGTGCTACCAACTGCTGAAAAAACGCCTAGAAATTTGAGCTCCATGTTGGATATCCTGGAAGGTATGCATATGAGCTACTCCAAAATTGGCACACTTGTAGATAATGCTATTTCTGTTTAATTTCCAGGAGGCCATGCATGGCATTGTTACCAAAATAATTTTAAGCCTTCTGATAGGTCCAATTATTAAATGCATATAACTTCTGCACTATCAATTGGATTTCAACCAATTTTTGTATGTAATATGTGCACATAAACAGATATGACTGAGCGTATTCTTAAGAGCCATCAGGGCTGCCAACTGTTAATGATTGCTCTCTTTTTTAATTTCAAATAGGGTAGAGCGGGGCTATTCTGCTCATTTCAAATTGTAAACGCTACAAGTTGCGTTCAATTTCAAGTAGTTCCAACTTTCGCTACCAGATGTCACTGACACCTGGTGGAGAACGCTGGAACTTTGATAGAGCGTTTCAAATAAATCTTACCTAGAAATTTAGCTTCACACAAGTTTACTTATTGGAAGGATATTTTACAAGCCATAAATCTATGACATGGGACCGCCGGCTTTACTGTACTTCCCCTCCGTAGGAAGGCATACTGAAGGATTTTAACGCTCTTAAAAAATCCGACGACTTTGGCCGGGTTCAAACCCGCGATCTTGAGTACAGCAGTTCAGCATGCTTCCAATTACGCCTCCGAAGCCACTGCCATCGGAATAACACAGGTTGACAGACAGATTCCATATGAGTAGAGTCCAGGATTTTTGGTATTAACGTTATATGCAATTTTATTTTCAAAAAACATACAAATGTTATCACAATTATATATTTACCCAAATATGCCATTTCTTTCGGTATTGAAGTCCCAAAATATCGTGAAATAAAATTATTTTGCAAAATGTGTTCCTTTCACCCTAAAATGTGAAATATCAACGAAATATTGGTAATAAGATTATTTTGTTTTAAATATTTACTTCCAAATGAATTGAAATAGTTCTACTATCTGCCAGTTGATAGAAAATAAAATATCTTAAATATAAATGTTATATAAGACTAGCTGAAGTACCCGTGCTTCGCCACGCGTCATAAATAAATTAAAATGAGAAGGTGACAGTTAAAACAGGGGATAGGGGAGGTGCTGCGCAGAGGGAGATTAAGGATGGAACATTTTGTCCAACTACACCGCTCGGCGTTGACCGTGTTAATAGCACAAATTTAGGTTTTACTCGCTAACGGTTGGAGATACCTTTCGGATAGAAAATGTAATTTTAAACCTCGTATATGCCATCAAAAGTTTGCTATTTCTTAGCGTTCTCTTTTTATTTGAAATGGAAATATGAAAGTTTTAAACCAAAGGGTGTAGTGACGTCACTGAAATGGTCGCCATCTTTAAATAATGCAAAGTATTGAAATCAAAAGAAACCAATATGTTAACCAGGTAAATCAGCTACTTCCATGTAAAATTCATGTAAATCGGACCAGTGGTACTTGCGTGATTGAGTAATACACAGACACACACCATCTCATTTTTAGCCTCGCTTCGCTCGCGTCATAGTCGTGTCATATTGTTATACAATGAAATGCAGGTTTAACCCCGTTAACACCCCTTTACAACCTGAATATCCAAAAATCCCTCCTTAGTAGACGTTTTCGACACACAGCAAACATATCCCCAAAATATCATTCTGCTAACATGTAATAGTTTGGGTTGGTCGATGAGAGTGAACATCCAAAAATCCTTCCTTAGTGGACGTTTTCTTCCAGAATTTCACCCCTCCCCATAGGCCCCTTAAATTGGATTTATGAAAAAACGGTCGAACACCTATTTATTTTATTTATTTATTTATTTTTAAGCTGATTGATTTCCTCCGAGTTTCAAACTCCTCGCCTATGTCGTTTAAGAGATACACGCTCCGTTAAGAATCCCTCAACCTCCAATTTTCACCCATTTCACCTCATAATATACACCACATCGATAATCCCTTAGATATATGTCTGATTATTTTTAATGATTAGTTTATATACCGAATATCACATCCCCAAAGAAACAACTCATGAGATATCGTTATTCAATGAAATGCACGTTTATCCCCTTAACATCTCTTTAAAACCCGAATAAACAAAAATCATTCCTTAGTTGACGTTATCGACATACAGAGAACATATTCCCAAAATTTCATTTTTCCAACTTGAATAGTTTTCGCTGGGCGTGATGAGTGAGTCAGACAGGACATTTTCCTTCAATTATTTTTACCAGAATTTCACCCCTCCCCATGGGCCCCTTAAATTGGATTGATGAAAAAACTCTTGAACACCTATTACCTTATTTTTAAGCTGTCTTTTTCCTCCGAGTTTGATGAGTGAGTTAGTCAGTCAATTAGGACACTTTCTCTCCTTTTTCCCCCCAGAATTTCACCCCACACCATTGGCCCCTTAAATTAATTTATGAAAAAAAAAACGTCGAACACCGATTTACTTATTTATTTAGCTGATTTTTTTCGCTGAGTTTCAAATTTCTCGCCTATGTCGTTTAAGAGATAGGCCTACACGCTCCGTTAGGAATCCTTCAACCCCCACTATTCACCCCTTTCACCTCATAATAATACACCACATCGAAAAACCCTTAGACACATGTCTGCTTATTTTTAATGATTAGTTTATATGCCGAGTATCACATCCACAAATAAAACCACTCGTGAGATATTGTTATTCAATGAAATGCAGGTTTAACCCCCTTAAGACCCCTTTAGAGTCTGAATATCCAAAAATCCTCCCTAAGTGCACGGTTTTGACGTACAACGAACACATCCCCAAAATGCCATGTTTCCAACTTCAATATTTTTGGCTGGGCGATGATGAGTGAGTGAATGAGTCGGGACATTTTCTTTCATTTGTTTTTCTTCAGAATTTCACACCTCCCGATGAACCCCTTCAATTTGATTGATCAAAAAAAACTGTCGAATAGCTATTTACTTACTTTAAAGCAGTTTTCCCCCTGAGTTTGATGAGTGAGTCAGTCAGTCAATCAGTTAGGACACTTTCTTTACTGTCCCCCCCCCCCCAGAATTTCACCCCTCCCCATGGGCCCCTTAAATTGGATTTATGAAAAAACGGTCAAACATATATTTACTTATTTTCTATGCTGATTTTTTCCCGCTGAGTTTCAAATTCCTCGCCTATGTTGTTTAAGAGATACACGCTCCATTAGGAATCTTTCAATCCCTACTTTTCACCCCTTTCACCTCATAATATACACCACATCGAAAAACCCTCAGAAACGTGTCTTCTTACTTTTTAATTATGAGTTTATATGCCGTGTATTACATCCCCCAATGAAACCAATCGGGAGATATTGTTATTCAATGAAATGCAGGTTTAACCCCCTTAAGACCCCTTTAGAACCTGAATATCCGAAAATCCTCCCTTAGTAGACGGTTTTGACGTACAATGAACATATCCCCAAACTGTCATGTTTCTAACTTTAATACTTTTGGCTGGGCGATGATGAGTGAGTGAGTGAGTGAGTTAGTCAGGACATTTTCTTTCAATTTCCTTTTTTCAGAATTTCACCCCTCCCCATAAACCCCTTAAATTTTATTTATGAAAGAAAACCTGTCGAACAGCTATTTGCTTACCTTAAAGCAGTTTTTTCCCCCTGAGTTTGATGAGTGAGTCAGTCAGTCAATCAGTTAGGACACTTTCCTTCCTGTCCCCCCCCCCCCCAGAATTTCACCCCTCCCCATGGGCCCCTTAAATTGGATTTATGAAAAAAAACGATCAAACACCTATTTACTTACTTCCATGCTGATTTTTTCCGCTGAGTTTCAAACTCCTCGCCTATGTCGTTTAAGAGATACACGCTCCGTTAGGAATCATTCAATCCCCACTTTTCACCTCCTTTCCCCCCTTTCACCTCATAATATACACCACATCGAAAAACCCTCAGACTCGTGTCTTCTTATGATCAGTTTATGTACCGAGTATCACATCCCCCAATGAAACCAATCGGGAGATATTGCTATTCAATGAAATGCAGGTCTACCCCCTTAACACCCCATTAGAACCTGAATATACAAATATCCTCTCTTAGTGGGCATTTGTGGCCCTTGTAGAAGCAGCATACCAAATTTCATTCCAATCCGTTCGGTGGTTTCTGAGGTTTCGTGATGAATGAATGAGTGAGTGAGTGAGTGAGTGGTATTTGACAAATATATAGTAGAAGATAGTGTCAAGTCTTTGTTATGCTAAACTCGGTTGACAGTGCTGTGTGAGTAGGTGAGTAACTAACGGGATTTCAAGTAAAGATGCTCATTTTCTATACCGGTAGTGCAGAGCGCAACTGGCATCCAGACGGCCGTGTCTCGACTTGAGCTATGTTGCCATGGAAACTATCTATCTTGCCATTCCTTCATGAGTATATTTTATGATTTGATTAGCCTGTGCTTGAGTGCAAAATGGCCGAAATCAGAAGAATGAGAAAGAATATCGAATATTCATGTAGCCAGCGGTTCCTTCTGGGTCCTAAACTATGTGTATGCAAAATTTGGTTGAGATTGGTGGAACGGTGTAGATTTGTATACGGAACCAACCCACCCACATACATACATACAGACTTTCACTTTTATATATAAGATAAGACAGCGAAAGAGGATTTTCTGCCTACTGTACGCAGATAGGCGTACAATACCGCATCCTGAAATCATGGAAACAATGCTCTGTTTATACTTCGGGGACAACATAAGTTTTACGAGAAAAGGACTATCGTAGTCATGGAGAGTATTTGTTGAAGTAAACACAGGAAATTGTTAGTTATTCCTCCAAATGATTGTATATTGTTCATTATTTAACCAAATCCGTGCACCGTACAGATAGTTATTAAGTACACTCAAATCTCATTTTATTATTGTTTCACCGCTATGGATAATATATTTCACCGCTTTGGAGCCTTTTATATTACCATAAATCAGGGTCCCTACATATGAGGCGATATGATCATTATATAAAAAGCCCCTAAATTAAGAAAGTGTACATTTGTTGATTTTTAGCGTGAGTACCAAAGTGAAACTTAAAATTATTATTGTATATTGTAGTTGGGCATTGAGTCCCTGTGGCAAGAAACACAGTAATGCACTAAGTTAGTATAATACTAATACTACTACTACTACTACTACTACTACTAATAATAATAATAATAACAAGCAATCCCCTGTACTGATTACATGAAAAGGCCCATCCAAGTAGCAACAAGTAGTTCCGTGAAGAACTATACAGCCTATTTTCATATATCCTACTTATGTTAATTGCCACTATTTAACATACACAATTTTAGTTTGATTGCTGTAATAGATTCGTAGATATTGAGAACCGACTAAATATTTCGGATGGTCGCCATGTTGGATTTTATATATGTAGGTCCTAGAGTTATGTACTGTTACATGCAGATTATTGTGAACGTGTAGTATTCAAACTTCAATCGCATAATTAGGACACAAGAAAAAACAAGGAGATTTAAAAATTTTTCACAGCTGCCATCTTGAGGTTATGGAAACAATTGAAATAAATTAGATGCCAGTGGATTAACATTCGGATAAAGATGTACTGTACCAAGTTTCACTGCACGCGGGTGGTTAAATTGCGAGAAACGTCCATGTGAATATTTATAATTCGCGTCACCGCCATGTTGGATTTGTGATCACCAGGTTATTTAAAGTCCTATAGGTGAACTTAAGTTCATAGCCCCTATGAACATTAAAAAATGCAGTTTGATTGCTAAAATAGATTCGTAGATATTCAGTATCGTCTAAATATTTCGGACGGTCGCCATGTTGGATTGTTAAATGTATAGGCCATAGAGTCATGTACCATTAAAGGAAAATTATTGCGTAGGTTCATTATTCAAACTTTCACTTCGATCGCATGACTACATCACAAGAAATAAAAACTTAATTTTAAAATTCGCACTGCCGCCATCTTGAGGTTATGTAAACAATTGAACTAAATTAGATACCAGTGGATTACAATGTGTATAAATATTTCCTGTACCAGGTTTCAGTGCGCTTGGAACATTAAATCGCGAGAAAGGTCTATTTAAAATGTTCAAATTCGCTTGGCCGCCATGTTCGTTTTGTAGTTACCCGGTTTTGAAAATCTTATAGATGGACTTCCAGTAGTGCCCTTTATCTCAGTACAAAATTTTAGGGAGATACCGCTAATAGTTTCAGAGATATAGAATGCCGGTGAAATATTTCGCACATCCGCCATCTTGTGATTATGTAAACAATTGAACGAAGTTAGATGTCGGAGAATTACAATGTATATAAACATATACTGTACCAAGTTTCATTGCGTTTGGTTGGTCAAATCGCGAGAAACGTCTATTTAAAAGTCGCAAATTCGCTTGGCCGCCATGTTCGTTTTGTAGTTACCAGGTTTTCAAAAGTCACATAAGAGAACTTATAGTAGTTCCCTCTATCACCATAGAAAATGTCAGGGTAATATCGGTAATAGTTTCGGAGATATTGAATGCTGGTGAAATATTTCGCACAGCCGCCATGTTGGATTGGTGAGTCGTAACAAAATTTGAAGGGCACGGTCGAGGTCGCCGGGAATAGTGCTATGAACTTTCCGAGTTTCATTGAAATCGCTCCTGCCGTTTAGATTTTATTAGGGGGGGACACACACACGAATCACACACACACACACGCACACACACACGGACAAAAGGTGATCTCATAAGCCTATTTTTTTTCAAAATTGAAAATAGGCTAAAAATAATGCACCTACACCTTGCTCCAAAGCACTTATTATCTGATAATATTTAGCCTTACTATTAGTATGTTCCTGACGCCGTTTTGGAAAATCCTAGTCACAAGTTGTTATGGGACCGATCAGTTATTACTGATGAAACCATACCAGCAAACGGGCAAGATATCGTTCTTGTGAACAAGGTGCAGAAGAGAACCTTCCTAATTGATATTGCAGTGCCGAATTCCCATAATCTGCACCAAATATCTGCCCTTGGCTGAGGAAATACGGCAAATGTGGAGACAGGAAAGTGCAGTGGTTCTGCCCATAGTAATTTATTCTACCGGCATCATCCCCAAATCATTGGCTCTCAATCTACAAATATTGGGAATACATCCAGATCTACATATCACCATGCAGAAGGCCGTCATGTTGGAGACCTGTTCCATTGTTCGCTCGTTTCTAAATGTGCCACCTTAAGAGAATTAGCCATACCGTCTTGCAAACAAGCCCCACTAAAATGAATGTAGAAATAACAATAATAATATCGTATGGCGTCAGGTGCCGGGTGCAAGCTTTGTTAGTTGACACCCAAAAGGAAGCTTGCATGTCGAATTTTGTTGTTCCTTAAAGCACTATGAATGTCAAGGAGGTTAGAACTGTAAGCTCCTTGATACTATAGCGAAATGGGGAACTTTGTGTTGGCGGAAAATCCCGAGATTAATTTTGCCATTATGAACACGGCCTAATGAATTATAATGGGTTCTTCGACATGCCACCATCGTATGACATGCGTGTCGTAATTTTTGCCGCCTTTCAAAAATCACTTACCACAGCCAGAGGCGAACCTGCAAGCTTGGGGTTGGTAGTCCGACACGAAAAACACTCAGCCACCGTGGCAAGCTATAAAGTTAGTAATGTTGTAATAAAGTGGATTAAAATTTCGTTTCTTCCATAGCCTGGATCTACTAAATCTTATGTAATTTGTAGCTATCATTTGTATTGCAAAATGTTTACTTTATTTATGCCTGCAGGTTCGAAATTACCAAGGATTTAGAAGCAGAAATACTTCTAAATTCCGTCCAGAGTTAAACCTTAGAGCTACATTTTAAGATGCATTTAATGATTCAACAGTTGTAGTTAATTAAATTCATTAGCTTAGGAAATGTGGGCCACTTGCGTGTGTGTCGCATTTGTCTCTTAATCTATGTTTGTGTTCGACCCTGGCGAAATGTAGATATTATACGTCAGAAAACTGTATCATAATAATGGTCATTTTAGTACTGTTTTATCATTTCAAATGATCTTGTCGACTTCATCGTTATGCTTAGGTCTAACGTTATGCGTCACGGTTACGGCGTGTATGGCGTCATCATGTTGTTCAGTGCATATGCACCGAGTTTGAGTTTACTCCTGGGGTCTGGCGTTATGCGAACGGAGACGGCGAGTGCGTGACGTCATGCAGCCCCCGCGCGGGATGCCTAAGTTCAAGGGTAATGGAGTCTCTTGAGTCTGAGTTTACTCCTGGGGTCCGGCGTTATGCGATACGGAGACGGCGAGTGCGTGATGTCATGCAGTAGAGTGCAAAGATCCGTCCTGAGCCTTTCTAACATGTGTAGCATTTGTAGCATGCGTCATTTGAAATGATATAAAGTCTAGTCTCTCAGACTGACTGTATCTTTTTTTCATTATGAGACAGTTTCTCCAGCCAATCAGAGCTCATCCATCGACCAATTAGGTAAGGATACCTTCGCGCATGCGCTCAAAATCCAACATGTCTGACATGAATTACATGATTTGAAAGTTCAAATTGGATATCGGGTCAACCATTGTAGTTACAATCCCAAACACAAAGACAAAATCAGCACGAATCTTTACGGTAACAAGAAGATACTATGACATATGCAAGAAATGTATGAATCTACGTCCAGAAGTTAGCAACACAGCATCTTCTATATAAATTACCGACATGGAAAGTGCACCGTCCCTATGGTCGCGTAAATAAACTGGCGAATATGAGACAAGAAATAGCACTGTACCTTAATATCCCCAACTCCAATTTATACACAGCGCATTGCTTTCAAACGACTTCGGTGACAATATAAGTGAATGATAGAGCTGGACGACACTAGTCATCATGCAGGCTATAAGCAGTAGCATTGGAAAGCAAAGTAAATGGTCTCTGCTTTCGAAGTGCTTAGACCCACGCATGCGCTCTGTTCCGTCAGCAAAGCCAGCGCACTCTGTTCACTAACTGAAGTAAATGAATCCCACTGTTATTTATGAATATTTATGTTAAAACATGTAATAACGTTATAATTATCGTCGCACATAAACATTCGCATGCAACTCGCCTATAATGGTAATTAAGACACTCACTACGCTCGTTTTATAAACATACTCGTGTCATAATTATTGCCATCATAGGCTCGTTGCATAATGTACTATTCTGTGATGACTGTAGTTGTATGTGTAACATTATTAGTGACAGGCATGGGGTAAGTGCCCTGGGACATGGAATAAGGTGCTATTTGCCTCGGGAAAGTGTGGATAAACCTAGGGTATCTGCTCACCCAGGATGGTCTCTCTCAGCTCCGGGTTTCGAGCCTCCAATCTCAGGACTCATTGCCACTTCTCATCGTGGCCATGGCGCAGGATTTAACACGCACGGCATTGTCACAGTGTTCTTGGTTTAATAGAGTATTGTATAATACGAAAGCTATAATATCAATCAATTTTATTTTATAACTAATGTTACCTCATGGCAATGAAATATTTATCATTAGTTTGAAATTTGTGCAGCTAACTGTCGATAATACTGAAATATTTCAGATGATTCTGAACATGTAAATATTGAATCACCCACATTCAGTTCACGTGGACTGTCACGTAGTTGCCCTAAATGGACGATAAAATTAATTACGGTTATAGTTAGAATTTTATGTCAAAAACGTGTTCAGACTACCCCATACATTCAATGAAGCATATTTAATACATACGCGTGAAATATCAACATACAAAAACAGGATGCCACTTAAAAGTGCACGCTATATTAGTCGTGGTTTCTGATTATGTCTATCACGAGTTTTTAATTTTAAATGCATTATGTTTTCGATATCATTCCTGTAACCATTCTGTCAGCCAAATGATGGTGGGCTTAAAAAGCTGTAGGCGTTTTACAAAAAGACTAATTTGAAATCATGGTTAGTTCCTGCCAAAAAAAAATATTTGCTATCATTTACATTTTTAGCCTGCTTTAATCTCCGCTAATTATAATGCTGCTGTCATCGTAATCGGCACCGTAGCGTACAATTATGTTTCAACCACCAGTTAATAAGAGATAATACTGGGATGTACAGCATTACTGCGATAAGCAGCCCGTGAAAAATAAAAGCATACATATACCACGTGATAGCAATAACGTCACTGCATGTGTGTTAAATATGGTAGAATGTGTTCATGTATTACAGGGCCGTAGCTTTGTCCTTCAATGTCCATGGCGAGATTTAATTAGGGGCTGACTTTAATGCTTCTTAGAAAACCAAGACATGGACAAGAGTCTTGTCTGTCGTATTGGAGGTCCTGATTCGCATCCTGGCTCTGTTGGAACGGGGTAAACACAATCTCCGTAGGCAAAGCTGAGAATAAATGGATTTGATTCCTACTGCAGCCATATTGGAAATTGCCTTCCGTGGTTTCCCACTCCTACTGCAAGTAAATGACGAGATTATTATTATTTTATTATTTATTGTCTTTTGAGTGGTGAAGTCAGCAGTATTCATCAGGTGGTCGTGACAAACTGTTTTGGATTTCTTCAGTGAGGTCACATTCCTGACATTGACTGGTAAGGAAACCAACAGTCTTGAACTCATGACCACAAATGAGTTGTTAAAGGAGGAAGTTTGGTGCAGGGTAATAGCAAAGGAGGATCCAGAACGAGTATTTATAGCCTACTATACAGTAACCTGTATATACGATTTTTAGCCTACTTTTCTTATTTTGCAAAAATGAGGAAAAACTAGACTTACGAGATCGATTCGGGCAAATGTCTGTCTGTCTGTCTGTCTGTCTGTGTGTGTCCCCCCCCTATCAACTCCTAAACGGCTGCAGCAATCCAAACCAAATTTGGTATGAGTAAAGATCTATACATGAATATCTCACGCCCATATTTAAAAATGATGTCAGTGCTACCAACTGCTGAAAAACCGCAATTGAAATTCGCACTTCATGTTGGATATGTTGGAACGTATGTATGGGAGCTATTTCAAAATTGACACACATATAGATAATAATATTTCAGTTTAATTTCCAGGAGGTGATATATGCCAGTGTTGCCAAAATGATTCTAAGCCTGCTGACAGGTCCAAATTTTAAATGCATATAACTTATACACTATCAATTGGATTTCGACCAAATTTCTTATGTAATATGTGCACATAAACCGATATGACTGACTGTATTCATAAGAGCCACCAAGGCTGCCTGCTGTTAATAAATGCTCTCAATTTCTTTTATCCAAATACCAATATATCATAAATTATGCAAGTCGACAGCTTTAAACAATTGAGACTTATAGTACCTAACATTCCAGATTAATTTGGAGTAACTAATAGACGTCAGTGCAACCAACATTATTCTAAGCTTGCTGATAGGACCAATTTTTAAAAACATATAACTTCTATAATATCGATCGGATTTCAACCAAATTTCGTATGTGCTATATGTACCATAACAGATATGACTTTGCTTATTCTTAAGAGCAACCAGGGCTGCCAACTGTTAATAAATGCTGTCTCTATTATTTACCCTAATATCATTATATCAGAAAGTATGCAAGTCAACAGCTCTAAACTTTGCACACGTATAGTACCTGACATTATAGATTAATTTGAAGTAACTAAAATATGTCAGTGCTGCCAACATGATTCTAAGCCTGCTGATAAGTCCAATTTTAAAATACATGTAACTTCTATACTAACAAATGGATTTCATCCAAAATTGGCAAAACAAGTGGTCATAATATTTCAGATTATTTCTGACCAACACATGGATGACATTGTTCCCAACATGATTTTAAGTGCGCTGATAGATCCAATGTCTAACTGCATGTAACGTCCATGCTATCAATTGGACTTCAACAAAATTTTGTATTCTGTACCTTGAGAGATGGAACTAAGAATATAGTCAGTCACAATGGCTGCCAACTGTAGTGCTCTATTGCGCTTCATTATACCAGGTATATTTCAAACTAATTAGAATTTCGTCATTATTCTAGATTTGTCCATATAGATTAATCATTGGCGGCTTCGGTGGCATAGTTGGTAGCATGCTGAGCTTCTATGCCCAAGATAGCGAGTTCAAACCCGGCCGAAGCCGTCGGATTTTTTACGAGCGTTAAAAATCCCTCAGTATGCCTTCCTTCGGAGGGGAAGTAAAGCCGGCGGTCCCATGTCATAGATTTATGGCATGTTAAGGAACCTTCCCCTAATTGCACCTGTGTGAAGATAAATTGTATAGGTTAAGAATGTAAACAACGCTCTTAGGTTTCTACGTTCGTTGCCAAGAACCGACTGCGGTGGCGTCTAGTAGCTAAGTTCTGAACTTGGCCTAGTAGTCGTTGACGGTGGCGCTTGGCGGCAAAAGTAGGAACTATTTGAAAAATTCTAAGTTGCAGTACTTATATTAAAAAACAGATAACACACACTAATACAGTCATCACAATTAACACCGGTTATCAGACAGATTCTACACACACCCAAAGTACACGGGGCTACATGACCGTTATCGCAGCCCCTAAACTTAAGAAACAACCGACCTGATTAATCATTGGCATGAATCTTAAATTTTAAGAAAAGTAGGCTCTTTAGTTCGTCACGGAACTTCTTGTTTATTTAGCGTATGACCTTTAGTGCCGGGAGTATGTATGAATGTATGTAGCCTATTATTTATTGCCAGACAGATGGACTCAACTAGTGACAATATAATAATTAACAATAACATTTACAATTATAAACAAACAAAAACAACAAGCACGAACAAAAATGGAAATACACTATTATCCATGAACATCCGCAAACAGACACGCACTCATGAAACAACAATGGTGTTCATCCGTTGTATGGATGATGCTGATGGTCTTTGACTGAGAAAATATCGCGTTGATATCTATGTGGAAGCTGGATTAAACAATGTGTTAATGTATGCGTTGGTCTTCATAGTACAGTGAGTCCGGGAATATTCTCCGCAGTGCCTACATGCGTCTGCGAGAGCTAGCTACAGCAGTTACGTTGGTAGCACGGCTGCCGCTTGCATCATAACAAATAAACAGTAAACTTTGTACTCACCATAGCCATCATAACAGATGCTGGAACCATTCACAGTACATCAACCTTTTTCCATAATCAGTTTGTATTAATTCATGAACCACGGTAACTTTATAAGGGAACAACTGAAGCTTGTCTCTTACAGCTTTATGTGCTGTCGACTCAGAGATTCCTGTTTGTTGAGCTAATTTTCGTGTTGATTTACTTGGACTACGCAGCATTATATCGGAGATTTCATCAAGTTTTTCGTCCGTTAAAAGCGTAGGCCTGCCTGTTACCGGTACATCGTGAACTGAGCCTGTCGCACGAAATTTACTTAACCGTGTTGACTGACTAAAACACATTAAATTTAGATTAGTAGAACACTGTAGCTTCCGAGTGAAATACAAAGTATGTATGTCCATCCCTCATTATTCCCGTTTTCCAACGGGATGAGATGCGATGAAAGTCTTTGTGGCAGATGGTTTTCATGGCCGGATGTCCTTCCTGACGCCAATCTCATGAGAGGAGTTCATGAGAGATAAAATGAATGATGGTGAATGAAACTGGGCAAGGGCGGCTTCGGTGGCGTAGTTGGTAGCATGCTGAGCTTCTATGCCCAAGGTGGCGGATTCAAACCCAGCCGAAGTTGTCTGATTTTTAAGAGCGTTAAAAATCCCTCATTATGCCTTCCTTCGGAGGGGAGGTAAAGCTGGCGGTCCCATGTCATAGATTTCTGACATGTAAAAGTTAGATTTGACTAACGCTCTTAAGTTCAAACGATCGTCGCCAGAAGGCGACTGCGGTGGCATCTAGTAAGCAAGTTCAGAACTAGTTGTCGCTGATGGTAGCATTTGGTAGCAAACGTAGGAACTACATAAAAATTGAATGTCTGCAGTCTTAACCTGAATCAAAGATAACACACTACTACAGTCATCACAATCAACCATTAACACAAATTCTGCACACACCCAAAGTACACGGGGCTACATGACCACGTTGTTGCAGCTCCTAAACTGAGGAACCAACCAACCAAACTGGGCAAAGGTGTGGAAGGAACTGGACATGGCTTGTCTGAAGGTACCATCGCCGCATTTGCTTCGAGTTGAAATTGGAAAACCATGGAAAAACATTTCAAGGACGGCTGACGGTGGGACTTGAAACCACGTTTACAGAGTTGGCTGAGAGTTTGACCCCATGGCATAGCGCTGCGCATTAGCGAGCTCTGGGAAATACAAAGTTCGAAAATTATATTTGGAATATCCACCGTAGTACTGAATCACACAAGGATTTCAATTGTATCATTATTCTCAGTAAACAGCCAATATTTTCTCCAAGTCCGTCATATTTTCTATTCATGTTAAACCCATTCCATATTTTGGGAAGTTTAATTTCCTAGGGGATGTATGATAAGCCTAAGTAAATCACAGACGAACTTTGTGGCATAGCACGCAACGAAGGAATTTATCTGTTACATTTTTCATTTGTGAGGATGGCAGGCAAGCCATGCTAGGGCTAGGTGAGCTGTTCATCTTTACGTCCAGCGCGTATAGCACATTGTGGCAATCACAGTCTGCGTGATGAATGCTAATGGCGTAATGAGGACAGCACATGTGTCTGTCTCGCTACCGGAATCGAACACGTGACCTAGCCGCAATGCTGTCCTACCAAGTGACGGACGGTTAGAACCAAGTATGTTTCTTCTATGAATTGTTAGGTCATCATTCAGTGAAATACACCCCTTCAAAAAGTATGTTGTTGTTGTTAATTGATTTCGGGGCTTTGCAACTTCGTGGTCATTTATCCCAATGTACTTGGGAGTGTGTGGAGCCGATAGTGGTAGCAACGCTCGCTAACGAGCAGCGCTAGGCCATGGGGCCAAGCTCTCTGCAGACTCGGAAGGCGTGGGTTCGAACCCCAACATCAGCCATCCTTGGAATGGTTTTTCCGTGGTTTGCCCAATTTCAACTCCAGACAAATGCTGGGACGGTACCTTCTGAAAGGCCACGTACGCCTCCCACATCCTGGCCCAGTTTCATTCATCTTCATTCATTTTATCTCTCATTAATTCCTCTCCTGAGCTTGGCGTCAGGAAGGGCATCCGGTCATATAACCATCCGCCACATAGACGGTGGGGCTCGAACCCACGCTTCTACTTGCCTGGAGTAGAAGTGGAGAATCAAGGAAAATGACATGTAAGTCAGCTGACGTGGTAAGCGAACCTACCTCTTCTCAGTTCCGGATAAAGGGAGAAGTTAAAAACGAATAGAAGGACACACCCTTTAAGTGCAATATCTACCACGTGATGTTTGAAATGAATATGGGTATACACCATTTAAGTGCAATAGCTACCACGTGATGTTTGAAATGAATATGGGTGTACACCCTTTAAGCGCAATAGCCACCACGTGATGTTTGAAATGAATATGGGTATACACCCTTTAAGCGCAATAGCTAGCACGTGATGTTTGAGATGAATATGGGTATACACCCTTTAAGCGCAATAGCTAGCACGTGATGTTTGAAATGAATATGGGTATACACCCTTCAAATGTAATAGCCACCACGTGTTGTTTGAAATGAATTTGGGTATACACCCTTTAAATGCAATAGCCACCACGTGATGTTTGAAATGTATATGGGTATACACCCTTTAAGAGCAATAGCTTCCACGTGATGTTTGTAATGAATATGGGTATACACCCTTTAAGTGCAGTAGCCACCACGTGATGTTTGAAATGAATATGGGTATACACCCTTTAAGCGCAATAGCTAGCACGTGATGTTTGAAATGAATATGGGTATACACCCTTTAAGCGCAATAGCTACAACGTGACGTTTGTAATGAATATAGGTATACACACTTTAAGCGCAATAGCTACCACGTGATGTTTGAGATGAATATGGGTATACACCCTTAAAGTGCAATATCGACCACGTGATGTTTGTAATGAATATGGGTATACACCCTTCAAGTGCAATAGCTACAACGTGACGTTTGTAATGAATATGGGTATACACCCATTAAGCGCAATAACTGCCACGTGATGTTTGAAATGAATATGGGTATATACCCTTTAAGTGCAATAGCTAGCACGTGATGGTTCAGATTAATATGAGTAGTCTATACAAGCTCCAAACGCAACTGCTACCATGATTTGATGGAATATTTTAATGGGTATAGAACCTTTAATCATTTCTACTGTATAAATAAATCAGAAACCTCTATGGACATCAAATTGGCAGGTGAAAAGCTGAAGGAAGTAGGAGACTTCTGTTACTTAGGACGCAAAATAATCAGTGATGGACGAAGCATAGAGGATATAAAAAGTAGGTTGGCTCAGGCAAGGAAAGCATTTCTACAAAAAAGGAATCTGTTGACATCGAATATAGATTTAGGTATTAGGAAGTCATTTTTGAAAGCCTTTGTCTATAGCGTGGCGCTCTATGGAAGTGAAACTTGGACTATTGGTGCAGCAGAATAGAGGAGAATTGAAGCATTTGAAATGTGGTGTTACAGGAGAATGATGAAGATCAGATGGGTAGATAGGGTTACAAGCGAAGAGGTATTAAGACGAGTGGGAGAGGAGAGATATTTCTGGCGACTGCTAATGAAGAGAAGAGATAGGTTAGTAGGACACATATTAAGACACCCAGGAATAGCGTGCTTAGTTATGGAAGGAAGGGTCGAGGACAAGAACTGTAGGGGTAGACCAAGGTTGGAATATGTTAAACAGATTGCCTCGTATGTAGGGTGTGGTAGCTATGTAGAGATGAAACGATTATCTCAGGACAGGGAGGCATGGATAGCTGCATCAAACCAGTCATAAGACTGAAGACTCACAACAACATTGTATATTACCACGTTGATCTCCTTTTGTTGCCAGTTAATCGTACACGCTAGCGATATATTTATCATCAGGTCTTTCCACTTGGGAGTGTGTTGCATTTGTCCAATTAGCTGATATTTTGCAATTATTGAAGCAGTGTTTGTAAATGCTATATTTTTGGGGCGGATATAGGGGTAGGAGGCACCTAAGAAATTGCCATCCGGGTTTTTGTATGGAGGGGTTGAGTGAGTGAAGAAATATCACCGATAAACCACTCTGAAGTTGGCTAGTTTCAGCTCCAGGTTTCGATCCCCCAGGGTCCAGATCTGCAGAAGCTCCCCGATACACACTTTTTAAACCAAAACGACCATTGTAGCCACACTGGCCTATATCAAGGCTTCGAAATTGACATTTTATGAGTAACTCGTATGTCAACGATACTGGTTAAATACCCCAACCCAGAATTATTTTTCTTGACTGAGCT
Source organism: Meconema thalassinum (assembly GCA_946902985.2). Classification (NCBI taxonomy): domain Eukaryota; kingdom Metazoa; phylum Arthropoda; class Insecta; order Orthoptera; family Tettigoniidae; genus Meconema; species Meconema thalassinum. The sequence goes on from OX336391.1 coordinate 650,107,243, forward strand.
GAGAATCGAATATATGTATGCGCCTAGCAACAACACCGAACTAGGGTTAAAAATAAATATGTCATGCCTTCGTAATGATTACCGAAATCTGCAGGACCCTATGAACTATACATCGTAGCCGTGCACGTTAAACCAACCCCCACGACCAAGATGGGTAGCTGCAGCTCATAAGAGGCTTGATTCCCTCACACACACCCATGTACACGAGGATATATGACAACGTTGCCACAAAGCCCCTAAAATAATCATCATCATCAACAACAAGCTGCTGGGGCCAGTAGAAGCCGAACGTTTCTTTTGTAGAGTGTATTGCCTGAAGGGAACAAGCTTAAAAGACGTACACGGGATTGCTGAGGTCACATATTATTATCATTGCTTGCCACGGTGGGTGAGTGGTTAACGTGTCGGATTTCTAACCCCAAGCTTGCAGGCTCGTGGTAAGTGATTTTCGAAAGGCGGCAAAAATCACGACACGCATGCTATACGATGTTGGCATGTTAAAGAACACATTTGAATTCAGTAGGCTGTGTTCATAATGGCAAAATTAATCTCGGGATTTTCCGCCAACACAAAGTTCCTCATTTCTCTACTAGAAAGCGCTATAGTGTCAAGGAGCTTAGATATCTAACCTCCTAGACATGCATAGTGCTTCAAGGAACAACAAAAATTTGACATGCAAGCTGCCCTCTGGGTGTCAAATAACAAAGCTTGCACCCGGCTCCCGAGGCCATACGATATTATTATAGTATTATTAACCGACTGTATTGGCTACGCGCGCTAAAGCGCTGCGTTAGGTCAAGGGGCCAAGCTCTCTGCTGACTCGGTAGACGCGTGGGTTCGAGCCCCACCGTCGGCTGTCCTTGAAATGGTTTTCCGTGGTTTCCCATTTTCAACACCAGGCAAATGCTGGGACAGTACCTTCTGACAGGCCACGGCCGCTTCCTTCCCCATCCTTGCCCAGTTTCATTCATCTTCATCCATTCCATCTCTCATCCCGACGCGCAGGTCGCCCACGGGCGTCGACTAGAAAGACCTGCACTCGGCCTCTCAGGAGGCTACACGACAAAAAAAAAGTATTTTTTATTATCATTATTATGATCATTATTATTATTATTATCATCTTCTGTTTTTATATTATTGAGGATGATATGCGATGTATTAGTATGTGAAGGATGATTTTACAGCCGCATGCCTTTCCTGACACCAACTTTATCAGAGCAGTTGATGGGAGAACAAAAGAATTAATTATGAAATTGGGCAATGAATTTGAAAGAAGCAATCGTTGACTTAAAAAGGTACCATACCAGCATTTGCCTGGAGTTGAAATTAAGAAACCACGGAATATCCTTGAAGAGCAGCCGAGCGTGAATTTTGAACTCACTCATCAACCGAGCCCCAAGATAAATTAATTCACAGATGATTATTTCATAGCTAATGATAACGGCATTATTACTGATGAATTTTTTTCTAATACCAAATAGGTGTTTTATTACTATTTGAACAAGTTCTTACGGGTGACGATCGAAACAATCTGCGGGAATAACATGATCGCAATCTTCCTGAAGCTGTAGACGATCCACTAAACTGTTCAGACTTTCCTTGGCCTATCTTAAAGCTTACGACGAGTATTCAAAGAAGCTTATTTCAAATGGTAAGCCTTTCATTCCGGGGTTCCCTGTAATGTGCAATGATCGTGGTAGGTTAGTGGTGTGTTGGGGGAGGATATCGGCAGTCTCCGCCTTACTGCCACTAGGGCTGCGCAATAAGTGGATGGCTCTAAATGACAACATACCATTGGACGTTGAAATCATTACGTCTTGCGCTCTGTGGCACTTTACGATCACTAAGAAGAGGAAAATGAAAATCCACAGCCTGCTTCCAGTCTCCGACCGGGTCAGGAATGGAATGAATGAAGCCCCCATCTAGCGGCGAGGATATGAACTGTGCCGGCTGCCGAGGCCTGACGCACTCCTCTGGGGCAATGATTAAATGAATGACAGATGAAATGAAATGATAGTGGAGAGTGTTGCTGGAATGAAATTTTGACAGGGAAAACCGGAGTACCCGGAGAAAAACCTGTCTGCCTCCGTTTTGTCCAGCACAGATCTCACATGGAGTGACCGGGATTTGAACCACGGACCCAGCGGTGAGAGGCCGGCGTGCTGCCGCCTAAGCCACGGAGGCTGCTACTAAGAAGAGGATTGTTATTAATTACTACAGTTTGTGGTTAATACCATTGAGCCATTTCTCTTATATGATAGAGGTCTGCATTCCATACACCAATGAAATGAAATTCCACAGCCTGCTTCCAGTCGACTGATCAGGTCAGGGAACTGAATGAATGAAGCCCCCATCCAGCGGCGAGGATATGAACTGTGCTGGCTGTCGAAGCCTGTCGCACTCCCCTGGGGCAATTATTAAATGAATGACAGATGAAATGAAATAATAGGGGGAGTGTTGATGGAATGAAATTGTGACAGGGAAAACCGGAGTACCCGGAGAAAACCCTGTCTGCCACCGCTTTGTCCAGCACAAATCTCATACGGAGTGACCGGGATTTGAACCACGGAGCCAGCTGTGAGAGGCTGGCGTGCTGCCGCCTAAGCCACGGAGGCTCCTTCATACACCTATAATAATGTTTATGTTCGACGATGTCGAAATGTAAACATTATGTTTCAGAACTGTATCATAATGAGGCTCATTATAACACTATTTTTCATTATGAAACAGTTTCTCCCACCAATCAGAGCTCAAGAAACATTTGTGTGACCAATTAGGTAAGGATACCTTCGCGCATGCGCTCAAAATCCAACATATTTCTGTGTTGGCAATCAAGGTGAATGGTCTCGGCTATCGGAGTGCCTTGACCCACGTATGCGCTCTCTTCAGTCAGCAAAGCCAGGGCGCCCTGTTCACTAACTGAATTAACTGAATCCCACAGATATTTATGAATATGTATGTTAAAACATATAATAAAGTAATAATTATCGTAAAACATAAACAGTCGTATGCAACTCGCTTATTGTAATTAAGACACTCGTATGGAAATTATAAAACTCGATATGCTCCTTTTATAAACATACTCGGGTCTTAATTATTGCCATTATAGGCCCGTTGCATAATGTACTATAATTGTTCTTATTGAAGATACTGATGACTGAATCTTTCAACCTTACTTCAAGAAATATTCTTGTATATGTGCATATATTTATGGGAACCAAATATTACTTCTGTATTTTTATGACCTATAATGCTGAATAAAAGTTTGAAATTCTAAAAATAAAAAATAAAACAAAAATAGAAGTTTAAAATGAACATATACATATAGAAATTGAAATGTTCATTATTCTTAATATAAAAATAAATATTATAAAATGTATTATTATTACAAATTGATCATTAATTTTATACGTAAAATTGAGTATGAAATAAAGTACCGGTAAGTATAAAATTGAAATTACATTTCTAAAAATAAATACATAAATTAGAATAATATTAAAATTACCAAAACTATTTAATTTAAATGAAAATTTGAAAGAAATATAAGCATTTAAACTGAAAAAAAAACACAAAATAAAATCAATAATTGAATTTGGAATTAGTGAACATAAAATATAAATTTAAATACATAGTTAAATATTTTGATGTGTAACATCTTTCCACTCGGTATCTGAATATTTTTGTCGGGGTGATTTTAAAAAATGAAACGGAAATGGACGGGACGGAAACAATGAAACGGAAATGGATGGTACGGAAACAATGAAACGGAAATGGATGGTACGGAAACAATGAAACGGAAATGGATGATATGGAAACAATGAGCGCACGGTGGTGGGGATTGGTACCACGACGTACTATCGGCAAGGTGGCTATGAGGAATGTATACCGCATACTGTTTACTTCAAGGTTTGGAGGCCCCGTTACAGATATTCCTACAATAAATTATCTTCAAGTTGTCGTTCTTTGGTGTGAACAGATTCATTATATCATATTTGCTGAAAACAATTATGATTTATTAAGTCTTCATACTTTTGCTGTATTCTTATTTAATGTAAGCACTCGAGATACTGTCAAGGTTTGGAGACCCGTTTCCTGAAATCCTGTAGGCTGTGATATCTCTGTCTATGGTAAGTTTAGTGTTCTTAAGAGGTACTCGGTATCTGTATATTTTTTGTGGGGGTGATTTTGAAAAATGAAACGGAAATGGATGGGACGGAAACAATGAAAGCGCAGTGGCTGGGATTGGTACCACGACGTACTATCGGCCGTGCGGCTATGTGGAATGTATATCGCATACGGTTTACTTCAAGGTTTGGAGGGCCCCATTACAGATATTCATACAATAAAGTATCTTCAAGTTGTCGTTCTTTGGTGTGAAAATATTGATTATATCATATTTGCTGAAAACAATTATGATTTATTAAATTTTCGTACTTGTCTTGTATTATTTCATGTAAGCATTCGAGGTACTGTCGGCCATGTGGCATGTTACTACACATTATATGCGACTACTGTAAGACTCGTAAATTTTTTAAATGATTGTAGTGTAACGGGTTTAAAACCTTGAAAATATCAAATTATCAAATTTAACATTATTTTAGCAAATTTATGTAAAATAAGCAATATTCTTGCCCAGTTTCATTCATTGCATCTCTCACTAACTCATCTCATGAGGTTGGCGTCAGGAAGAGAATCCGACCGTAAAAACCATCCACCACAAAGACTTTCATCTCATCCCCGACGCCGTTGGAAACAGGAATAATAAGGTGTAGACATACATTTAATATAGGGATTATGTGAAGTATTCCAAATACCGACAGTAGTGGCCACGCTGGCTAAAGCGCAGCATTAGGTCATGGGGCCAAGCTCTCTGCTGACTCGGTAGACGCGTGGGTTCGAGCCCCACCGTCGGCCGTCCTTGAAATGGTTTTCCGTGGTTTCCCCATTTTCAACACCAGGCAAATGCTGGGACGGTAACTTCTGACAGGCCACGGCCGCTTCCTTCCACATTATTGTCGAGTTACATTCACCATCATTCATTTTATCTCTCATTTACTCCTCTCATGAGGTTGACGTCAGGAAGGGCATCCGGCTGTAAAACCATCGCTACAAAGACTTCCATCACATCACATCCCCGACCCCGTTGGAAAACGGGAATAATAAGGGGTAGACATACATACATGTGAAGTATTCTAAATATTAATTACGATCAAATTATCGTATTTTTAGCACATAGAGTTTACCATATAATGTTATATTAAAATTTATGTACGTTCTTCGCCCACGATCTAACTTTCTTATTAATCCAACAGATGTGTTTGCATAATGTTTGTTTGGAATGTTGGATGACTTGGACCTGTGCCTACGCTACCTATTGCAGAACTCGAAAAAGAAGTTGAATGGAACATCTAGATCTGGTGTTGCCATGGTAACAGCTGGCTATTCCTTGATCACTTTCCAAGCGCAGGCATTTATTTTGAAATTATCTCTGAAACATTTGATGTAATGCGGCTTTTAAGGTCGACCAGGAAAGTATTGTTTCTCGCAGTTATGGCCGTAAGATCAGCTCAGTCCGAAACCCCCGCGACAACTTGGATATTTTGTGTATGTGATAGATACTGTGTATTACCTTGTACCCTCCTTTAACACAAAACTGAAGTTTGAATTTGACAATAAAACGGCTTCGGTGGCGTAATCGGTAGCATGCTGAACATCTATGCCCAAGATCGCGGGTTAAAACCCGGCCGACGTAGTCGGAATTTTAAGAGCGTTAAAATCCTTCAATATGTCTTCCTTCAGAGGGGCCGTTAAGCCAGCGGGCCTATGTCATAGATTTTATGGTATGTAACAGAACGAGTTCATTCGTATAAATATCTAGGGTGCTACCTGAATGACGAATGAGACTGCAGCCATAAAATCAAGCAAGCCAGGGGTGTCTTTATCAAAATGAAGAATCTGCTGTGTCACCGAGATCTTAGTCTGAGAACGAGACTACTTGCCCGGTTGGACACGAGTGGTGGACGTTAACCAAAACCTTGGAGAAAAAGTTGGAAGCATTTGAAATGTGGCTGTATCGTCGCATGCTTCGTATATCGTGGACCGACAGGGTGAGAAACACCGAGGTACTGGATCGGATGGGCAAGGAGATGGAGGTGCTCTACAACATCAAGCGACAGAAGCTACGATATTTGGGCCACGTGATTCGAAATAACAAGTACCGACTCCAGCAGCTAATCATGGAAGGCAAGATTGAAGGACGGCGCAGACCAGGGAGGAGGAGGATCTCCTGGCTCAAGAATTTGCGGGAATGGTTTGAACTTGACTCAGCATCTCTGTTTCGAACGGCAACCTCGAGGCAAGGGATTGCAATGATGATCGCCAATCTTCGACGCGGAGACGGCATATAATGAAGAAGAAGAAAAGAACCTACCACTACAATAGGTAGTGTGTAGCTAAATTTGCAGGTGCTTTGGTAAGAAACGCTGTGTCAAGTTCCAAAATATTGTACCTTCTGTCTCTTGATGTTGTAGAGCACCTCCATCTCCTTGCCCATCCGATCCAGCACTTCGGTGTTTCTCAACTTCTCGCTAGGTGCCAGTGACAGTGTAATCTCTGGTAGCTGAAGTTGGAACTACTTGAAATTGAAGTTGATGGGAATCCCTAGGGCATTCAATTAAAATACCCTGCTATGGCTTTTGGCTGCAATTCAATTAAAAGAATAGACAATATAACGATTCCTAGGCGTGTAAATTTGTATAAGCTTAAACAGCGAGCAACCTCTCTTTAGACACTATAGATGGAAAATTCATCCATCACTGCTTATTTTGCTTCACAAGAAGCAGAAGTCTGCCACATCCCTTAGCTTTCCACTTATCAATTTGATGTCAAGAGGGCTGAATTCCATTATATTTCCTTAAAATTTATTGTTCTTGATAAATTATTTCTTCTTGACTGAGTCTATACCATTTCGTAATACGTATAAATCCTCTAGTGCCACCAACAAATCTCAGATTCGAAACAATCCCACCTTGATTTTTTACTCCTAATTTTAATACTTTCGGAGTTGCGAACAAATAAAAGTAGAATTGACTCATTCAGAGTAACAAAGCGAATGCATATTGGAAAGCGCAGATCAGGGTATATGAAATAGTGGCAACCGAAAACGTGCTGTATTGATAATACCTGTCGAGGAGCACTATTACTCCTTCAGCAGATGAGTTAAATCTACTAAGAAGAGGGTTAAATGCCAGAGGTTGTGAGAATCATCAATAAATGTCAAACCAAACAGTTGGATTCAACCTTCCTAGGTTAGGAGATAATGTCACACAGCAAACGTCATTGGAAAGTATCCGAACTTTTGTTGTATTAAAAATTAATAGGCAAAGTTACCTGCTTGTATTTTAATGAACTATTTTAATAAATACTATAGTGGTCATGCGCGCATGTTATAATCGATATATACTGTTTATAAAAAAGTCGATTTTTCTAAAGCCAGTAGTATTCATAAAGCTCAACGCATTTGAAGGAGAATTGAATACAGTACATGAGCGATGGGTGGAAAGCTTTTGTTGAAATATTTCTGGACTAACAAACCATTCATCAAGCCAAAATAAATAGAATCTAAAACGAATGATGGAAAAAGCGGCGAGATGGACTACAGCTACTGCACATAGTTTTAAAAATTAAGCACGTATCTGCTACGCCAATACATATTGCCATCCCCAGATTTGTATAGTCCATGGATCTACCGTTTACTTTAAAAACAAAACGGGGAAAAAATGGAGTGTTTGGTTGATGAAGGCTAACATTTTCTGCTTTTACTGATGAATTCTGTTTATATTGAATATATTTTTGTGAAGGACTGTACACTGCCTGCACTCTGTATGTATTCCATTAAGCTTCATTTCCCTTTATATTTGTGATTGGTTGTTTGTGCTGTATGGATAGCGCGTCTCACAGAATTGCGCCGACTGCAAGTGGACAAGTTAAACCCAGAATACCGTATGGAGGCAGATATGAATATGCAGGTTGAAGTTACCTCCCCCGTTTCGCTTCTATGCTGTGGTGAGGATGGCTACGTGGGATTTATCCTGTTGTCCCTGTTGGAAGGCATTACTCGTAGTTGTCAGGGACAATTTGGAGCTCAGTTAATTTAGGAAGGAATTAAATATTCAGCCAAGAGTCATGTTCTCGTTGCGACGTTATGTGGCTGCTCGCTTCCACTAAATAACTTGTAAATCATAAATACACCTCTCTTATATGTATTCGCCATGGACACCACGCTTGCAAGTTTATATTGCCACATCCATTATAGACAAGAAGGGAAATATGACTTAATATAGTATAATTAAAAATAATTACAAATAATTATAAATACAGTGGAACTTGGATAATTCAAACCTCAAGGGACCAGTAAAAATACGAATTATCCAAGAATTCGAATTAAGAAAGTTCTTTGAAAAGGGTAGAGAAAATATATTGTAGGCCTATTACGTTTACATAATGATTTACGTACAACAAAGTAGATTAACAGACAACGGTACATTATAAAGACTGTACCGTATCGTGAATAAGCTCAAAAGTTTAAAATGAAAAATAAAACCTAAATGTACTATTCATCTATTTTACGACAGTAGTAATCCAGCAATCTAGTTAAGTCTTAGAGAAGTCTAGCCCTACTGTTTTTCAAAAAAAAATTGAGATTTTTACCCGTTTCCTACATTAAAGTCTCTCGGCCATCACAAAAGATTTAAGGAACGGAAAACAGAACCACTTAGGCTACGTCATTTCTACTGTAAAAAAGCGCCTAAGTTCTGTGACGTGGTTTGTTGCTTGGGCTGCACTCGGAACAGTTTTTTCGGGAACTGACCCAACTAAAAACGTCGAATTATCCAAAATATAATTCGAATTAACCACGACTTTTTAGCCTTGATTGTATATAAAATGCTAGGGACCAAGAGAAAAATCGATTTAAAGAAGATTTCGAATTATAGAAGTTCGAATTAGCCACGTTCCACTGTATACACATTTTACAAAATTCAGAAAGACTGTACTAACTAACCCGTGGCACTACAGCCCATGAAGGGCCTAGGCCTACCGAGCGACCGCTGTCCAGCCATTTGGCCTGCAGATATTGGGGTGAGCGTGATCAGCGTATCGGGTCCCCTCCGCCGTTAATCATGGTTTTCCTGATCGGGGCGCTGCCTTACCGTGAGGCAGCTACTCAATTGTCCTCACGAGGCTGAGTGAACCCCGTTCTAGCCCTCACGTCAGTTTCTAAAATCCCTGACGGAGCCGGGAATTGAAACCAGGGCCTCCGGGTTAGAGGCAGGCGCGCTACCCCAATACCACGATGCCCGCATTTGGAAAAGAATCATTTCTTTAAAATACTATCAATAGGAGGCGGCTTCGGTGGCGTAGTCGGTAGCATGCTGAGCTTCTATGCCCAAGATAGCGGGTTCAAACCCGGCCGAAGCCGTCAGATTTTTAAGAGCGTTAAAATCCCTCAATATGCCTTCCTTCGGAGGGGAAGTAAAGCCGGCGGTCCCATGGCAAAGATTTATGGCGTGTTAAAGAACCATCCACTAATTACACCTGTGTGAAGCTAATTTGGATAGGTTAAGAATGTAAACAACGCTCTTAGGTTTCTACGTTCATTGCCAAGAGCCGACTGCGGTGGCGTATAGTAGCTAAGTTCTGAACTTGTCCTAGTAGTCGTTGACGGTGGCGCTTGGCGGCAAAAGTAGGAACTATTTGAAAAATTCTAAGTTGCAGTCTGTACTTAAATTAAAAAACAGATAACACACACTATTACAGTCATCACAATTAACACCGGTTATCAGACAGATTCTAAACACACCTGAAGTACATGGGGCTACATGACCGCGTTGTCGCAGCCCCTAAACCTTAGGACCAACCAACCAACTTTCAATAGGCATTAAATAGGTAAATATATTCAAAATGGACAGAAAGCGGTAAAATTGGCATTTATAAAAGAAATAAAACCATGAACTTCAGCCTAAGAAGCCTAAAATCGATTAATTAGTAGGAGATTTTCACTCCGTCTATTTGAGTGTGTCCAATTAGATTGGGCGAGGAGTTACAATTAAACTCCTAGGTCCTGAGCTAATTGTTTCATCTCAACATAGCTACAGTACTACACCTTACATCTGAGACAATGTGTTTAAAATATTCTAACCTGGTCAACCCCTACAGTTCTTGTTCTCCTTCCGTAACTAAGTTCGCTATTCCCAGGTGTCCAACCAACCTAACTCTTCTCTTCATTGGGAGTCACCAGAAACATCTCTCCTCTCTCAATCGTATTAATAACTCTTTATTTGTTACTCTATGCACCCATCTGATCTTTATCAATCTCCTGTAACACCACATTTCAAGTGCTTCTTTTCTCCTCTTTTCTCCTGCACCAATAGTCCAAGTTTCACTTCCATAGAGCGCCACGCTCACCTAAATCTGCATTCGATGTCTACAGCTTCCTTTTCTGTAGAAATGCTTTCCTTGCATGAGCCGTCCTAATTTTTGTATCCTCCTTACTTCGTCCATCACTGGTGGGTGAGTGGATAGCGTGTCGGTCTACTAACCTCAAGATTGCAGGTTCGCTCCTGGCCGTGGTGAGTGACTTTTTGAAAGGCGTCAAAAATATGACACGCATGTCATACGATGTTGGCATGTCAAAGAACCCATTTGAATTCAGTAGGCCGTGTTCATAATGGCAAAATTAATCTCGGGAGTTTCCGCCAATACAAAGTTCCTCATTTCTCTACTAGAAAGCGCTATAGTGTTCAAGTAGCCTAGATATCTAACCTCCTTGACTTTCATAGTGATCCAAGGAACAACGAAATTCGACATGCAAACCTTGCACCCGGCACCCGAGGCCATACGATATTATTATAACTGGTTATTTTGCTCCCTAAATAGCAGAATTCTCCTACATCCTTTAGCTTTTCACCTGCCAATTTAACGTCCATCGATTGTCTGATTAGTGGGTTGGTTGGTTGTTCAGTAAAGGGGCTGCGTCAACGCGGTCATGTAGCCCCGTGTACTTTGGGTGTGTGTAGAAACTGTCGGATAACCGGTGTTAATTGTGATGACTGTATTACTTTGTGTACCGATATCTGTTTTAATTCAAGTAAGGACTGCAGAGATCAATTTTCAAGTAGTTCCTACTTTCGCCGCCAAACGCCACCGTCAAAGACCAACTAGTTCAGAAATTAGCTACCAGATGCCACTGCAGTCGGCTCCTGACGACGAACGTAGGAACCTAAGAACGGTAGTCAAATGTTTAACCAATATTAATTTAGCTTCACACATGTGTAATTAGTGGAAGGTTCTTTAAGATGCCAGAAATATATGACATGGGACCGCCGGCTTTACTTCCCCTCCGAGGGAAGACACACTGAGGGATTTTAAACGTTCTTAAAAAATCTGAGGACTTCGGTCGGGTTTGAACCCGCGATCTTGTGCATAGAAGCTCAGCAAGCTACCATCAACGCCACCGAAGCCGCTCTGATTAATTGGCTGCATTCCGTAATTTTTGATTCACATATTTGTTGATTTTCATAACGAATTCTTTCCTCAAGATTAATTTAAGACACGCTGAAAAGCGGCTTCAAATATTTCAATAAAATGCAAATATATCCTAAATACCTATGCTTCTGTACACAGAAACAAAAGAGGTAAGTAGGACAAATCGTATACCTAATTCTAACAGTAAATCTTCATTAGCATTTTAAATGATCTTGTCGACTTCGTCGTTACGCTGGGGTCTGGGATTACGTTACGGTGACGGGACGAAATGTACCTAGATGTATTGAGGTGTGTGACGTCATAGTACCGCTTGGTGCATGTGTTCCCCGACAATCTCTACTTCGTTAGTATAAGACAAAAATCCCCGATTCTTGGATGTCACGGGTAATTTCGAGAACCACTGGATGGATTTTGATGCAGTTTTCACCATTCTGTAAAGGATATCTCGAGGAAAGATTCTGTAGAAAATAATTTATGTATGATCAAAGGAAGCCAAGCAGTAACGATTTCAGTGAAAAAGTCGAAAACAAACTTGGCGTCCTTGCGCTTCTTAAGCTTACGCTGGGCAAACCGTTAAAAAATATCATTATACTATGAGCGTAAGAATTGGTCAGCATGAAAAGTTCTACAAAAAAAAGTCCGCAAGAGCATATCTCTATCTTCAATACATCGCCCACTATAAGTGTTTTTAGACTGGATGGAAGGGGGCACGTCCCCGTGCGCTCTGGTGAGCGTGACTGCATCCCGCGTGCTTGACCTTGCTTTGCCCTTGGTTTGCACTTGCCGTTCGCGAGTAATTTGAAACAAGATAAGCAAGATAAGTATTATGCAGATAATTTTCTAACATGCCAAGAGTCATTGGCTTCGAGCGAAGCGAGAAGCCTCCTGCCTTTCTAGCATTTTTCAGCATTTGTAGCATTTAAAATGATACAAAGTCTAGTCTTTCAGACTGACTGACACTTTTTAATAAACATCATCAATACAAAAACTGTCGATCTAGTAAATGGAGTACCGTAACTAACTTAGCCTACTTGTACAAGTTAATCTAATTATCCTGCTCTTCACACTTGAGTGCATTTCCATTACAGTCGGAGCTAATTGAGAACTTGCTATGAAACAATGAAGCAGGCACAAAACAATTGTCTAGATATGTTTATGCAACCTCTTATGAGACGTTATCTTGAAATTACTTGGAGAAACTTGTTGGTTAGCTGGCGCGTGTTGCTAAGAATGATTCCCCACTTGTTAAACCTCCTCTTGAGTCAGGTAAAACACATTGCACTTTAGCTGAGGGAAATTGTTTCAACACACATACTTCAAGTGCTATCTGTCTGTGAGAATTAACTCCATGAAGTTTTGTGGTGCAACAACGATTTCTGGCTTTTCTTAATGTTAATCAACCATGCAAAGACCATCTGTTGATTATAATTCTCCACACCTAACAACGCCAGCGGTCGCACTTCTCAAGTGAGTTTCCGTGTCGGCTTTTAAAAGAGGTTTCATTTTTTCTTTTTCATCGCAATTGAAAAGTTGAGGAGTTGGGATTGTTCACGCAATGAACTTCAGCACGTGGTAGCAGTCGTGCTTAAAGCGTCTATATACCATTTTCACATCAAATAGCACGTCACCACGAACATGTCCGCCTCGTTGTTGTGTTGTTGTTGTTGTTGTTGTTGTGACATATTGTCCACCTCGTGGTGTAGCAGCTAGTGTTTATGGCTGAAACCCCGGAGGTCCAGGGTTGATTCCTGGCACTGCCAAGAAATTTATTTCTGGTCTGAGAGCCTCGTGAGACAAACTGAGTAGAGGTGGGTTTGATTCCTACCTCAGCCAACCTGGAAGTAGTTTACCATGGCCTCCCCACTTCTACTCCAGAATAAGTGCTGGGATGGTTATTAACTTAAGGAGTGGGTTCGATTCCAACCTCAGCCATCTTGGATGGGCTTTTTCGTGGTTGATAGCTTATGGCCGTCTCCTTCCCAATCCTCACTTGAATTACAAATACACACAATGATACAGCTATCACAATGATACAGGTTATCAGACAAATAACGCACACACCAAATACACGGGGATACACGAACACGATATCCCAATACACCTAAATAACTCAACGACAACAGGTGTACTTACCTTTGTCTTGAATTTACCTAACGTGAATCGAGAGACCTATTATAAGTGACAAAGCATGTACGATTCTGAGTGGTGAAGGGTTTTCATCGCCTTTCAAAAATTGAACTACCTCGGCCGGTAATCCAATCCACGATGTTGGAATTAGGAGGGAGACGCTCTACCTCTCAATCAGGAATCTACTGAGTGTGCATGTATATAGTTGAGTTGACCAGCCTGATTCTTCGTAGTTATATTAGACGATAAGGCCAAGAAAGAAATGTACAACAATGCGGCGTGGGACCTGTTCTGACTAATGTTGCGGGATCCAATCCTGGCGTAGCCAGATGGCATTTGAGGGTGCACAAATGTGAGGGAGCTATGTCAGTATATTTACTGCCACGTTTAAGATTCCCTTCGGGGCAAATATCCGGTACCTTGGCGTCTTTAAAAGCCACAGTAGTTAAAAGGTAAGTGAAACCAATAACATTATTTACACCATTGAATTCAATAGAAACGAGGTAGAATGTAAGACAGATGCCTTATTAGCAAATTATCTGTGATATCCATATTGATAGACTTCCTCCAATTATTTCGCAATTGAAACATATTTGTTCATATGTCTAAGGTACATGTTTCAACCTAGAAATGAGGTCATCTTCAGCTGACATCATTAATGTATAATTAAGATATTATACATACACCGCGGACAGGCCAACAAAGACCACGCAAATATCACTTCTTTACAGGTCTAGTTTCCTTCTTTCTCTTCCAGAAGTCTTTCATCCTGGTCGACTGCGCAGCTCTTCTTCCAGCAGTCCATTCTCCTCTGTTGAGATTCTTCTTCTCCCCGACAAGAATTTTGAGGCCATTTTTTTTTCTGTACTCTATTCGATTTAGACAATCTTCTTCAGTAATTTTGAATTTTTGAAGTTCTTCTTTCATTTGTTTTACATAGCCTCCTTGCCCTTTATAGTTCCAGATTTTATCATCAATTTGTTTGTTTAACCTTGAGCAATCCTTGCGGACCATATGTCCGTAGAACTGAAGTCGCCGTTTCCTGAACATCACTTCAAGGTTGTCGATTTTACTATAAATTTCTGTTTTGGATCTCAGTCTAGAACCTTCCTGTGTTTTCCTAGGACCATAAATCCTTCTTAAAATTGTTCTTTCTATATTGAGCATATTCTCCATTCCGGTTATATTTGTAGTTTCCATGCCGTACAAGATGACTGGTCTAACAACTGTATTAAAATGTCGTAATTTTGCATTGAAGGACAGGTTCTTTTTATTGTATATATTTTTTGTACACAAATTTAATCTTTCCAATTTCCCTTTTTTGTTCTCAATTGCCAATTTATCCGTCCCATTGCTACTAATTATTTCACCAAGATATTTAAATCGGTTAGTGACCCTGATGCTCCCATAATTTGTTTTTATCATTTTCTTAGAGTATTTCTGATCACTTGTCATCATCTCTGTTTTTATTTATATTGTTATATAAAAATTTTCAAAATTTCTCAAATATAATGTAGGATTGGTCATGGAACATTCTAAAATCAAAATTAGGTAATGTAGAACATCAAATATAGTTCAACTGATCCGAATACGCTGCTACAGATGCGAGAGGCAACAATAATTTAGAATCTTTAAAAGGGGCAGATGACCTCTTAAATCCACCCCTTAAAACAATAATAAGTAACTGTTTAAAGCTGTCTCAATGTGTGACGTGTCAACCAATGGGTTGCATGTTCGTCATGAAACATGTTGTGACTTCACTAGTTTCATAAATTAAGCCGTCAACGACGGGCACGACTGCTTAGTACTCTCAGCTGTGGTTTTATAAAATAGACCCTGCGGAGCAGTGCGGCACTGCAGCAGATCAGGTGGCTGGCAATGTAGCCAACTGGCCGGCTGGTTGGCCCTCATTACGTCGGCTAGCCAGCTGCAACATTGATGCCTCCAGCAATCAAACTTTTAACATCCTCCGCCCAACCCAACCCTACTCTAGCCAGCTTTTAGAACAAGCCAGCAATTTTTTCTTCAGCTTCTTCCTTTCTTTCTGAAAAATCATTATAACTTTTACCCTTTGCAGAAAACAACCATCCGAGCAGAAAGGGAAAGAGGAAATTGATAGGGCTAAGGGATGCTGGGAATATGAACGTAGTAGTTACCAAAGAAATCAAAAATAAAACACGTCAAAGATTATGGTACAAAGATACTGCAGTTACAAAGGCAAAATGAAAGTAGGCTACTATGGAGAACAGTTACGACACATCAAAGGTTACCCAATGGAATACATGAGAGTTTGAGAGCAAAAGTGAAATGTGTCGGTGTTGTAGCATCGTATTTAAAGGAGAAGGTTCTAGGGCAGTTATCATCAACATGTTACTAACGACTCGTTAGTTAAGGGGGGACAAACAGCTTAAGGGGCCAAAACATTAACGGTTTTAATATTATAACTGTGCCTGTCATAGGTCTTGCACAGTAATTATATACATTTCCAAAGAAACACACACATCTTCTTATTAGAAACCAAGTCTTTAATTTTATTATTATTATTTTATTAATGCAGCCAATGGCCTACTTTTCTTTTCAGGACGGGCCAGGGAAGGAATATTGGATGGAAATCGGCCGTGGACCTATTGAAAGGAACCGTCCCGGCGTTCGCCCGGTGGTGAAAATGGGAAACCGAGAAAACCATTTTCAGGACTGCCGAGGTGGAATTCGAACCCACGCTCTCCCGATGCCAGAGAGACACGAGGTAGCATGTTAGCGCTCTTGGCCACCGCGGCCGGTAAAGTCTTTAATTTTCAAAATTCGAATCGTAAGTAATTTTATCCATTTAACAAAATTTGGTCCTTGCTTTGTGCTGATCGTTATCGTTTCCCTCATATCTCCCAAGTTTATTAGAGTTTCTGGACATTTCTTTTTTAGCCTATTTTCATTTTATGAAAAAAAATAGGCTTATGAGATCACCCTTTGTCCGTGTGTGTGTGTGTGGCACTCCTCCTTAGTGAATTATCTTCAGTGGCGATCCAGATCCGTCTTCATTGTTCGGAGGATACATTCAACAAAACTTGTTATAAGTTTCCAATGTTCTTCATTTTTAATGATAATAATAATAGTTGAAATTATTGCTATGCTATGTGCACTATTTCGTAAGACTGACTAAAAAATCTAGAATTTTCAAAAACAAAAGGCAATCAAATTGAAATGGTTCGAAAGCTTTGTGAAATATTGATGCAAAGTGGTCTTCCAGAAAAGAAAATCTTCAACAGATTTCAATTTCCATAAATTGTTAAAAACAATCAGGATTTTGAAGTGGACTGTAACTGTTGATGGGAGATAATAATCCGTTTATGTAACAAATATTACTGAATTATCTGTGTTATTTTACTGAACCTTTCAAACTCACGCCATAATCTTCATTGTTTCCCCTTAAGATAGCTATGCAATCTTAAAGTAAACCACTGGAGGGCCACACGCGAGCGAACCGTGGACCACTTTGTAAGATCACAGGTGGTAAACGCTAGGAACAGTTTAACACCAACGAAATACCCTATCGGTGTCTCTCTGGTTCCATGTCACGATATGTGGCTTATCACAACTTGTATCGGCAGCTTATAACCACTGACCACGAACCCCCAAAATGAGTTTGATAATGTGGCGATGGAGGGAAGCGTGTTAGACCTGGAGTAACTAAGTTGCATGAGATTTATTTAAGTTGTTAGGTTATCAATAGTTCGTCAAACTCTCTCGCTCTTAGTTTGCTTTCACATATTTCTGAATAACATTCCTCGTGTGATTATACGTTGCGGTTTAGTAGAACGTAAGTTAATATAAACCACCATGAAGTTTATGAGATGGTAGACTGATACCGTTCCTGAAGTTTGAACCTAAGATTTTGGCTCCGTGGGATATATTTGTTTTCACTAACAATGCAATACTGTACGGTAAACTTCTCAGGAAGCAAAAAGTCATGGAAGTAGTAGTGATGAGACATAATAATAGGCATAATAATAATAATAATAATAACAATAATAATAATAATAATATATGCAAAAAAAACTGCTTGATATAATTAATTCAAAGAAGGTCAAAATCAGTTGGTTAGAAGAAATCAAACAGGACTTAAAGGAAATAAACATTACAGAAGATAGCATCATGAATCGCAAGACTTTTGGAACCCGAGTTACAAATCACTCTTTCGCCTAAAAAGCTAAAAAGACCACTGGAAAAAAATGGACGGAGGAACGTAAGAAGGGGCATAGTGAGTTCATGAGGAGATTTTGGGAGGAGAAGAAGAAGAAAGCTCCATCAACCCGAGTCAACAAGTTCAAGCGCGCTCCCTAAGTGGGCAAAACGAAGAAAGAATAATAATAATAATAATAAAAGATCCGGCCTCTCACATCTGGGTCCGTGGCTCAAATCACGGTCAGTCCATGTGAGATTTGTGCTGGACAGATTTGTGCTGGACAAAACGGAGGCCGACAGGTTTTTCTCCGGGTATTCTCGTTTTCCCTGTCGACAATTTAATTCCAGCAACACTCTGCACTATCATTTCATTTCATCTGTCATTCATGTAATCATTGCCCTAGGGGAGTGCGACAGGCTTCGGCAGCCGGCACAGTTCATATCCTCGCTGCTAGATGGGGGCTTCATTCATTCCATTCCCTGACCCGGTGGGTCGACTGGAAACAGGCTGTGCATTTTCAATAATAAAAGAATGGACGGAAGAAAGTCAACTAAAGAAATCTTTCACTTTTTTGATTAAAACCCCAAAAACACAATTCCCTGGTTTAGAAATACCTAAGAAGACCTGCAAATGCTGCACATGTCTGCTGAAGACGCTCTTAACAGAGATATCTTCCGCTAGAAAATGTTGATCGACGGGCTAAACCGAGACGGGCAACCGAAGAGAAGACACGGTGGCCCTTGGACAGAGGAGGGTAAGCAGGCCCACTCACAAAGAATAAGGGAAATCTGGACTCTGAAGAAAGCCACGTTCAGTCTTACGGTACCGGTCAAAAGTTTTGGACCACATAAGGAAATCATTATATGTCACCTAGGCAAATTGTGTGCTTACCAGGAGTACTGCGTATGTTTAGGAGTTCTCCTGACCACATACGCAATTTGCCTAACAGTGGTGGCCATACAGTAGGATATCTTACAGGGGTGTCTTCACTTTCGTTTACGGTCGGCGGCAAACCTCTATGAAGAAGGTATCCAAAAACTTGTGCCACGCTATGACAAATGCCTGCAAAAGTTCGGCAGTTATGTGGAAAAATAGTTTAAGAGGTGTAGAATGTTGTGCAATAAATAATTTTGCTATATCTGTACACAATTTAATTTTATTACCAAACGGAACTTACTTTCTGGACGTGCCTCGTATATTAATAATGATTCTGCAGGCGGCTTAGGTGGCGTAGTTGGTAGCATGCTGAGATTCTATGCCCAAGATCGCGGGTTCAAACCCGGCCGAAGCCGTCGGATTTTTTAAGAGCGTTAAAAATCCCTCAGTATGCCTTCCTTCGGAGGGGAAATAAAGCCAGCGGTCCCCTGTCATAGATTTATGGCATGTTAAAGAACCTTCCGCTAATTACACCTGTGTGAAGCTAAATTGTATAGGTTAAGAATGTAAACAACGCTCTTAGGCTCCTACGTTCGTTGCCAAGAGCCGACTGCGGTGGCGTCTAGTAGCTAAGGTCTGAACTAGGCCTAGTAGTCGTTGACGGTGGCATTTGGCGGCAAGAGTAGGAACTATTTGAAAACTTCAAAGTTGCAGTCATTACTTGAATTAAAAGACAGATTCACACACTAATACAGCCATCACAATTAACACCGGTTATCAGACAGATACCGGGTGAGTTAGCCGTGGTCGTTACGGCATGACTGCTGGCAGTCGCTCACATCCGGGAGGCGAGGAGGTTCGAATCCCCCCGCCGGCAACCTTGAAGATGGTCTTCTGTGGTTTCCCATCTTCCTTCCAGGCAAATGCCGGGGTTCGTCCCTAACTATAGGCCACAGCCGCTACCTTCCAACTCCTCGACCTTTCATTCCAACTTTCCTCCCCAACGGTACATGTAGCTCACCCATTGGGTTTCCGTCTCGAAGCAGCTACAAAACTGGCGAGCCGAACATGTCCTCGGACACTCCCGGCACTAAAAGCCATACGCTAAAAAAACAGACAGATTCTACACACACCCAAAGTACACGGGGCTACATGAACGCGTTGTCGCAGCCCCAAAACTGAAGAGCCAACCAACCAACGATTTTGCATAACGGAAACCAAAAGATAAGCAAATATATGCCAATGGACTTGGCAACAGAAATAAAACGCCTTTCGTAACAACAGTCACTGTCATCCCAGTTATAATTTCAGCCACGAAAGTAAGCTTATTACCGAAAGAGCTAAAAACAGCTCCACACCAACTCAATCTACCGTTCAACATCCATCAGAAATGCAGAAGGCAGCAACACTGAACAGCTCTAATATTGTCAGGAAATTCTTAAATAGTGATTGAGAACCAGCAAAGCTTCTTGTGTACGCCCAACAGAGTTCTGACGGAGACCAGAATAACTGTGTTTAATGAACATTTTGTGATATAATAATAATAACAACAACAATTTACCGTAAATGTAGCCCTTATTATTCACGCTTCTACGGGGTCGGGGCATTAGATGTGTGAATTGCTATGTAGTGGGTTGTATTATGGCAGGGTGATCTTCCGGCTACCTCATAAGAGGTGTTAATTAAAGATGAATAACACTGGACAAGGAGTTGAGATGAAGCGTTTTCGGTTGGCATTTGCTTGGAGTTCAAAATGTGAAAACCACGAAAAATCATTTCGAGGACGGACCACCATGGGGCTTGAACTTACTCGTCTACCAAACTACGTGGCCTAGCTGCGCGTTAACGAGTTTGGTTACAACTGTCAGTGATTAATAATAATAATAATTATTATTATTATAACAATAATAATTCATCACGAAATCAGCCGCCCAACAATTCACCCTGAACACTAGAAGTGGCACACAACAACTATGGATAAAATAAAAGCACCGTGGTTCGTAGGTGGCCCAAATGACCAATGCATAATAATAATAATAATAATAATTGACTAATTATAATTCAAATAATAATAATAATAATAATAATAATAATAATAACGTATGGCCTTGGATGCCGGGTGCAAGCTTTGTTATTTGACACACAAAGGGCAGCTTGCATGTCGAGTTTTGTTGTTCCTTGGAACGGCATGAAAGTCAAGGAGGTAAGATATCTAAGCTCTTTGAGACCACAGTATAGCGCTTTCTAGTAGAGAAAGGAGTAACGTTTGTGCTGGTGGAAAATCATGAGATTAATTTTGCAATTATGAACACGACCTACTGAATTCTGGTGGGTTCTTTAACATGCCAACATCGTATGACCTGCGTGCCGTTCGTTTTGTCGCCTATAAAACATCAGTTACCACGGCCAGGAGCGAACCTGCAAGCTTGGGGGTTGGTAGTCCAACACGATAACCACTTACCCACCGTGGAAATATATATATATATATATATATATATATATATATATTTACACTCATCAGATATCAATCAAGGCATTTTAGTTACGTATAGAAACTACGTTTTGATGGTCGATATCGGATAACACTGTTGCATTACCAAATGGAGGGAAGTAATAATGTTTTGAAACGGTTCTGTATCCCGCTGCGCCTGCTCGAAGAGTTTCTAGAGTAAATAAAACTCTGGCGAGTTGGCATGAGTTACCTAATTAATCTCTTCCATGTATGTTATCCTTCAATTATTGAACTTGCATGCTGTACATTTTATTTAATTAAGCGCATACATAAGTGTGTATTTCTACCTTATGTACACAGTGAACTGTACAGTACAAAAACTCCTCAACATTTTAAATTAACAGAGTACTGTGGACTTTTAACAACTTCAGAAGTGGAGTACTCAAACAAATCGTACTCTCTCATGGAGATGAAACATCGGCATACTGATGTGGTGGGCTACGATTGGCGAAAGTATAATGTTGATGTTAGAACTGCAGTATCTATTAATATGGCGAAGCATGCGTGTATTTAATGGCTTCAAACTCCATTTATGATGCTTTCGAACCCAATGCTCTCTCTATTTCTCTCATTCTGCATTTTCGGCTTCGGTGGCCTAGTTGATAGCATGCAGAGTTTCTATGCCCAAGATAGTGGGTTCAAACCCGGCCGAAGCCGTCGGATTTTTAAGAGCGTTAAAAGTCCCTCAGTATGCCTTACTTCGGATGGGAAGTAAAGCCAGCGGTCCCATGTCATAGATTTCTGGCATGTATGTATGTATGTATGTATGTATGTATTCTTTATTGTCAGACAGATAGACTCCACTAGTGACAATATAATAATTAACAATAAAATTTACAATTATAAACAAAACAAAAACAGCAAACACGTACAAAAATAGCAATACACTAATCTATTATAAATCAGCAACCACAACCATACAGACACGCACTCCAACATCCTATCCTATCTCAAGCATTCATTCATGCAATCCCTTTGTACAAGAAACATTACAATAATTATTACAGAAAAAAAAAACTATCAACAGTAAACAGAAACAGCCAAAACATAAAATAAAAGATAAGAAGACAAAGTTCAGAAACTAGGGAAAGTAATACAAGAGCGACATTCAAGGATCTAGATAACAGCAAACAAAAAATACATTACTTCATTCACTCGTACATTCAATCAAAAAATCAATCAACCATTCATTCGACCACATGTTCAATCAATCAACGCAAATAGAAATTAACACAATATGCAATACACTATTTTACAGCCCACTTGAAATATCTCTCATAACAGTTAATAGAGAGTCGAAGTGAATATCAGTAGCACTTCTACTCTCCATCAAGCTGTATGTTGACTGCAACCGGATTAGACATGAATTTTTGTGCACATTAATTCTCGATCTGACCCCATCGAACGTGTGCTTCCGTCTGGTGGTTCTCTGAGGGACGTGAAAACCCAAGTCAGCTAGCAACTGATTAGAGTCAATTCCGCCATTTACCAGCTTCCAAAGGAATCTCACGTCACCCCCTGTGCGCCGACTGCTAAGTGGAGGAAGACTGTACACGTTGCAATAACTCTCATACTCAGCTCTATGGTACGGTCGTCCACCCCTGTAACAGAGCCATTTAATAAATCTCTTTTGCACACGTTCGATGGCGTCAATTTTATTACTGTGAAAGGGATTCCAGATCACACTACAGTATTCTAATTTAGGCCGAATGAGTGACTTAAATAATATGGATAGAGTTATGTCCGAAAAATAATTTAAACAATTTCTTTTTAAAAATCCCAGGATCCGGAAACTTTCACGACATATTTTTGAAATATGTTCATCGAACGAGAAATTATTAGTGATTGTCACCCCTAGATCCTTAATGGTTGACACTCTACGTAGCGTTTCATTTTTAATACAGTAATTAAACCTGGGTAGGAGGCTACGTTTCAATGAAACTGACAAAACTTTACACTTTTCAGTATTCAGTTTCAGTTTCCATGTTTCACACCATTCACTGAGTTGGTGTAGGTCTTGTTGCAACAACTCACAGTCATTTATAGTACTGATGGGCATATACAGTTTAAGATCATCAGCGTACATCAGGCACCTAGAATTATGAATTATACGAGGGATATCATTTACAAAAAGTATAAAAAGCAGAGGGCCCAATACAGAACCCTGAGGGACACCGGAAGTAACGTTAACAGATTTAGACTTATTATTATTAATTACAACTGATTGGGTTCTATTTGAGAGGTAGCTTTTGAAGAAACGTAAAAGATTACCAGTTATACCAAAGTTTGAAAGTTTATGAAGCAGTAGGTTGTGATGAACGCTGTCGAAAGCCCTAGAGAAATCAGTATAGATAACATCAGCACTACCACGGTTATTCATAAAGGTGGATACATCATGAGTGAAGACTGCTAGGTTGGTAGCAGTGGATCGCCTAGGAAGAAAGCCGTGCTGAAGTTCAGTGATGAATGGTGACACGTGAGCGTACACTTCGTCTCGAACAATTGATTCAAAGACTCGCGCGAAAATAGACATTAGTGTTACTGGCCTGTAATTTACTACCTTCTGCCTGGAGCCTTTCTTTAACACTGGGGTGATATGAACTGATTTCCAGTAATCCGGAAACACTCCTTCACTGATGGCTTGGTTGAATAGGATGTAAAGTGGACGAGATAGCTGGTGGCATAAAGATTTAATTATTTCTATAGGAATGGCATCAGGACCGGGAGACTTGCCAGAGGATAGATTATGTAATTTATTCTTGATGCAGTCTTCGGAAATATGGAAGTACGAAATGCTGTCGTTACTGGAGGGTGGCAGATCAGGTAATGGTGGCGGTATAGAATTTACAGGAAGGAATAAGGTTTCGAAATAATCAGAAAACAGCTCACAGGCAGAGTTTGCATCAGTACTGGTACGTCCGTCATACTCGAGCGAGACTGGTAATCTGGTGTTCCTAGATCTCTGCTTAATGAAGGACCATAGTCTGTTCGGATTAGTTTTAACACTGGAGTCTATGTCTTCCAGGTAGGCGTCATACTTTCGGCGTTGAATTTCTTTGAATTCGAGTCTCCTGACCACGAATTCAATTCTATGGCATTCCAAAGAAGAGCGTTTCCATTGACGATGAGCCCTATTTTTCGAATGTAGCGCGCTGATTACATCTGCATCAAACCAAGGTGGATAACGGTAGGGATTAACCTTCACACGAGGAACTGCTTCTCGAACTGCGGACATCAAGAGATCATAAAATATTTCACAATTCTCATTAATGTCGTTCCTGATGTCAAGGAGGGACCATGGGCAATAATCCAGTAGAAGTTTCAGGTGGTTCATGTCTGCTTTCTTCCAGTTAAAAATTTCCCTGCGAGGTAGTTTTTGAAATAAACTAGCGTCGTGAAAATCAATGTTCCATATTAGAGCACTATGGTCAGATGGAATCCACCCCGGTTTTTCTAACTCTACAGATTGAGAGATTTTAGGAATATTAGTAAACAGAAGATCGAGGTAGTTTTGTCCGCGCGTGAGATGTGGATTCAATTGATGCAGAGAGAATTCCTCAATTATCTCGCAGAAGATCGAGTTCACTGCACTTTCAGTTAGTTTTAAAGGTATGAGAGAAGGCCCTTTCTGCTGTCCCGATGAGATGTCCGGCATGTTGAAATCCCCACACAATATAACTGTATCCTTGTCCTTCAACTGGGCGTGCACCCTGCTGAGAGAGGTATGTAGCTCCTCCAAGTGGTTTAAAGAGGCAGGTGGGGGTAGGTACACACAGCCCACGAACACACTAGACCCTCCTTGGATTTCCAACCAAATAATTTCGCATTCACTTTCTAAGTCCGCTCTTCTCCTAGCACGCAACTCAGACTGCGTAGCAATGACAACACCACCCCCACGCTCAGGCCTGTCTCTTCTAAATATGTCGTGAGTCCTAGAAAAGGCGAGTTCTGAGTCAAGAAAACTGTCAAAAAGCCAAGACTCATTTAAGGCTATTATTGACATATTATTAAAATCACTGCTGCTCAAATCTACTTTGTCCAGCTTGTTGGCCACGCTCTGAGTGTTTTGAAAGTATATGGACATAGAACTGTTCGAACCCGGACCAGGATTAATTTCTACATCACCTGACAGTAGAAGAAGCATGAAGACTGTGGTCACCGTTGATGTTGATGTGACCGTACCTCTCCTAGTGAAAGGTCTGGCTCCTTTTAGCAGCATGGCAGGCGACAATCCAGCAGCAGAGAAACAACAAAAATTAAAACCCCGATTGGAGCACGTCCAGTTTACTGAAGCTTCACAATTCCTTTCACGAATCATGGACACCCTCACATCACTACCACTCACAAAAAAAGAACTAGCTACGTGAAAGAATAACATGAGAAAACAGCACAAAACAGGAGACCGAAACACACGCACCTCACTCACCGACGCCATCTTGACCGTTAAAGAACCTTCCACAAATTACACCTGTGTGAAGCTAAAATTGTATAGGTTAGGAATGTAAACAACGCTCTTAGGTTTCTTCGTTCTTTGTCAAGAGCCGACTGCGGTGGCGTCTAGTAGCTAAGTTCTGAACTAGGCCTAGTAGTCGTTGACGGTGGCGTTTGGCGGCAAAAGTAGGAACTATTTGAAAAAATCAAAGTTGCAGTCCTTACTTGAATAAAAAAAAACAGATACACACACTAATACAGGCATCACAATTAACACCGGTTATCAGACAGATTCTACACATACCCAAAGTACACGGGGCTACATGACCGCGTTGTCGCAGCCCCTAAACTAAGGAACCAACCACCCATTCTGCATTTGAGTCGTTCAGTTGCAAAACTCGTTTAATCCACTTATGACTTAGAATCATTTTCATGAGAAACGTTTCCCTGGAATTTGCATTTGCCTCACGCATCTTTTGTGTTTGTTGTTTCCTCCTTTTTTCCATTTTGCTTTGTGTTTTTGGTTTTGTGTTTGTTTTCTGTTTTGGCTTTTTTTAAATTTTGCTTTTTGCTTTGTGTTTCTTGTTTTTTGTTTTCTGCTTATGCTTTTGTTTTTGAATTTTGCTTTTTGCTTCGTGTTTTCTTGTTTTTGGTATTGTGTTTGTTTTCTAGAAAATAAAAATAAAACAAACCAAAATAAAATAAAATAAAACAAAACAAAACCCAAAACAATTCAAAACATAATAAAACGAAATAAAATAAAACAAAATAAAATAAAGAAAACAAAATAAAACAAAAAAATAAAGTAAAATAAAATAAAATAATAAAATAATAGTACATTATGCCACGAGCCTATAATGGCTATAATTAAGACACGAGTATTTTTATAAAACGAGCGTATGCGAGTTTTATAATTTTCATACGAGTGTCTTAATTACCATTATAGGCGAGTTGCATACGACTGTTTATGTTCGACGATAATTATAACGTTATATATATATACACCGCGGACAGGCCAACAAGGACCACGCAAATATCACTTCTTTATAGGTCTAGTTTCCTTCTTTCTCTTCCAGAAGTCTTTCATCCTGGTCGACTGTGCAGCTCTTCTTTCAGCAGTCCATTCTCCTCTGTTGAGATTTTTCTTCTCCCCGACAAGAATTTTGAGACCAAAAACTTTTTTTCTGTACTCTATTCGATTTAGACAATCGTCTTCAGTAATTTTGAATTTTTGAAGTTCTTCTTTCATTTGTTTTACATAGCCTCCTTGTCCTTTATAGTTCCAGATTTTATCAAAAATTTGTTTGTTTAACCTTGAGAAATCCATGCGGACCATATGTCCGTAGAACTGAAGTCGCCGTTTTCTGATCATCACTTCAAGGTTGTCGATTTTACTATAAATTTCTGCATTCGATCTCAGTCTATAACCTTCCTGTGTTTTCCTAGGACCATAAATCCTTCTTAAAATTCTTCTTTCTATCTAACTTTATTATATGTTTTAACATAAATATTCATAAATATCTGTTCAGTAACTAGAATTTTGTGATCGGGTGGTGCGCTAGGTAGCATATCTCCGTGCTCCAAGCTCTCTGGCCGACCGACGCATGCGCTCTGTGTTCTTCAATGCCATATGTGCAGATCGTGAACCAGTATTCAGTAAAACTGTCACCGTAGTCGTTTGAAATCAACGTGCTGTTTAGAAATTGGATTTGAGTATATTAAGGTACAGTGCTATTTCTTGTCTCATATTCACCAGTTTATTTACGCAAACATATGGACGGTGCACTTTCGGTAATTTATATAGACATGTTGGATTTTGAGCGCATGCGCGAAGGCATCCTTATCTAATTGGTCAAACAACTGTTTCTTGAGCTGTGATTGGTGGGAGAAACTGTTCCATAATGAAAAATAGTGTTATAATGACCATCATTATGATACAGTTTTCAGACACACAATAGTCAGGGTCGAACATAAATAATTTTATGACATGATCCTTATTCACAAGTAGATTAAACGAGTTTATGTTCGACCCTGACTATTATGTATCTGAAAACTGTATCATAATGAGACTCATTATGACACTATTTTTCATTATGAAATAGTTTCTCCCACCAATCAGAGCTCAAGAAACAGTTGTTTGACCAATTAGATAATTAGATGCGCTGAGTTCCACGGCTTTCTAATGTAAATTTCACTTCCTGGCCTAGTGTCAAAGTAGAGTAATCGAGGTGGCCATGGTCAAATACAAGGCATTCCCTGCGTCTCATACGCTCTGTTTAGTACATAAAACTGGCGAAATCTCGACAGATATTTATGAATATTTATATTCGAACATAAAATAGTTATAATAATTATAGTCGAACATAAAAAGTCGTATGCAACTCGCCTATAATGGTAATTAAGACACTCGTATGGAAATTATAAAACTCGCATACGCTCGTTTTATAAAAATACTCGTGTCTTAATTATAGCCATTATAGGCTCGTTGCATAATGTACTATTATGTTCGACCCTGACTATTTTCTGTCAGAAAACTGTACTATAATGAGGCTCATTATAACATTATTTTTCATTATGAAACAGTTTCTCCCACCAATCAGAGCTCAAGAAACAGTTGTTTAACCAATTAGATAATTAGATGCACTGAATTCCACGGCCTTCTAATGTAAATCACACTGCCTTGCCTTGTGTCATAGTAGAGTAGTCGAGGTGGCCATGGTCAAATACAAGGCATTCTCTGCGTCTCATGCGCTCTGTTCAGTACATAAAACTGGCGAAATCTCGACAGATATTTATGAACATTTTTGTTTGAACATAAAATAGTTATAATAATTATCGTCGAACATAAACAGTCGTACGCAACTCGCCTATAATGGTAATTAAGACACTCGTATGGAAATTATAAAACTCGCATACGCTCGTTTTATAAACATACTTGTGTCTTAATTATTGCCATTATAGGCTCGTTGCATAATGTACTATTTGCAACCGGACGACTCATTTTAGAACAATATAAAAGAAAAATATTCATTGCTACCGATGGCCATAGTTAAGAACAACATAGGCATATAACAATGCGAAAATTAGAATTCCAGTCTGGTCTAGTAAATACCACACTATTCACCACACTATACTACACTTTGATCATTGGTCATTTTAATCAGTCCTTGTCTAAACAAAACTGAGTCAATGATACCAGTCTCCTAACACACTCCATAGCGTGGTATGCATCGTACAAATTGTTGCACAATGGACAAACACACTTTTGGCTGGGCTGATGGAAGGACTTCCTAGTGCAGATGTGATGGTGAAAACCATGGATTGCAAACCTGGTCACTAGGTGCCTTAGCTCATACTCTGGTCACATCCATTCTTTATATATCATTGCATATGTTACGAAGAATCTTTCTGGGGTGGAATCTCTCTTCCATATAAGTTCTTTTTGCAGGTCTACGCATGCTTGTGTGGATGGTAAGTGCATTAGCAGTCGAAGTTCTTCTTCCAAAAATGTTCCTCTGGCTAATGCATACACATATCGTGAGAGAGCGATTTTTGATACCCCCAATACCCTTTTCAAATAATTTTAGAGGAATTTGTCCTCATATCTGATTATATCAAAATGTCTAAAAGATTCTCCTTTTGGACATACACACTACTGTCGACCAAAGTATTGTGTGTACTCGAGTTTGAAGGTTGTTTGTGAAGTAACCAATAGACCTACATAAAATCCAATAACATCATCATTTTCGTCGTTCTATTTTACGTTAGCTCATGTAGGTTTGAAATTTTAATTTATATTTTAATATTTTTTGTCGCAGTTGGAACACAAAAAGTGCACGTTTTTAACCGTGTTTCAACCATGCGTCACATTTAAGAATTATTATCTCAAAAACCCGTCATCAGATCGAATTTAAATTTTAACACAATATACATTGGAATGTTGTATAACTGGTTTATTAATTTCAAAATTTTACTTGTCCAAGAAAAAAAGTTGTTATCATTTTTGTAAGGTAACTTTTTCTCGGCTCGGGGTGGTTGGAAAATGTAGTTTTTGATCGCGATGTAATCCTTATACATCAAAAGTTTATGCTGTATGACAGTGAAATACGTAAATTAACTCACTTATTTTATATCGGTTTGTATTTGTAGGCGGAAATAACACATCGTTCACCAGCTACCCGCTCGAAGGAAAGCTGTACAGCGTTGCTGTGATGGAGCCCATCACTTCCGAGCGAGGCACGCCATGTTACGTCATGGGCTCCATTTCGGCAACGCTGTACAGCTTTTCCTTGAGCAGGTAGCTGGTGAACGATGTGTTATTTCCGCCTACAAATACAAACCGATATAAAATAAGTGAGTTAATTTACGTATTTCACAGTCATACAGCATAACGTTTTGATGTATAAGGATTACATCGCGATCAAGAACTACATTTTCCAACCACCCCGAGCCGAGAAAACGTTACCTTACAAAAATGATAACAACTTTTTTTCTTGGTCACGAAAAATTTTGAAATTAATAACCCAGTTATACAACATTCCAATGTATATTGTGTTAAAATTTGGATTCGATCTGATGACGGGTTTTGGAGATAATAATTCTTAAATGTGACGCATGGTTCAAACACGCTTAAAAACGTGCACTTTTTGTGCTCCAACTGCGACAAAAAATATTAAAATATAAAATAACAATTCCAAACCTACATGAAGTAACGTAAAATAGAACGACGAAAATGATGATGTTATTGGATTTTATGTAGGTCTATTGGTTACTTCACAAACAACATTCAAACTCGAGTGCACATAATACTTTGGTCGACAGTAGTGTGGCAAGCTCAATAGCATTGATCATCAGACTCATTACAAACAGTCGGCTTCGGTGGCGTAGTGGCTACCATGCTGAGCTTCTATGCCCAAGGTCACAGGTTCAAACCGGCCGAAGTCGTCGGATTTTTTGAGAGCGTTAAAAATCCCTCAGTATGCCTTCCTTCGGAGGTGAAGTAAAGCCGGCGGTCTGATGTCATAGATGTTTGGCATGAAAATAACCTTTCAATAACTACACTTGTGTGAAGCCAAATGTGTAGGTTAGGTTTGATTAATGCTCTTAATTTCCAACGATCGTCACCGGGCGCTGGTTGCAATGGCATCTAGTAGTAGCGAAGTACACAGCTAGGTGTCGTGGGCGTTAGCATTTGGTAGCAAAAGAAGGAACTACTTGAAATTATCGTCGCACTCCTTACTTGATTTAAAAACAGATAACACACAATAATACAGTTATCACAATTTACACCGGTTATCAGACAGATTCTACACTCACCCAAAGTACACGGGGCTACATGACCGCGTTGTCGCAGCCTCTAAACTAAGGAACCAACCAACCATTACGAACACACTACGAAATAATTCTGATAATATTAGTACTAGTGTTAAGTATCTTTTGTTTTATTAATATATGTCATTTTAGCCATATTTAGGCATCTATCTCTAAATTTTTAATTCATCTGCATTTGTGTGATTTTATCTTTTTAAGAGGGGGCAGATGAACTCTCAGTTCAGCCCCTTAAAGCAATAAAGGATATTCATTTCCTTTATTAATTATTCCTGACCAATGGCAAACTACCTCACTCCTCTTCTTGCCTAGAACGCCTCAATATAGCGCTGCCTTGGGTTTTTGTGGGTATCTACTCACATAACGTAACGGCGGTGCTTTTTGAGGATCCAACCAGCCTTCGGGCTGACTACCTAACAGACAGACAGACAGACAGACAGACGTTTAGTTTTAGGAAATTATTGTTCTTTGTAATGATTAATATACAGATTTGATACAACGATATCCCTCCCTATATTATTCTGCTAAGGTCCCATTCCAGTTTTGTGCCGAAAATAAGGTCCCATTAACACCAACCTACACAAATGGGGTACCTACAGGTTCAGCATAACCCAATGCGTAAGCGAAACGCACTCACTTACTCTTTAAATGCCTCACAATTAAATAAATACCTTAAAACATGCATATTTACAATGAAATAATGAAAGAATGCAACACGGTAACCATGGTAACAGAATCTCACAGGTCCATCTATTTCTGTAAGACGCAATGCAATTCCAATTATTACATTACTGTTAAAGTTTCCAGACGGTTATAAGGTTATCACGGAACCAAATTAAGCTGTAAAATGTATCAATACATACAGTATAATGCGCTTAAGGGGGTCAAGGGGCACTCTAGAATTTTTTCACGCAATTTTCACGTGTGAGTGTGGTACGAAAGGTCTTTTTCACCCGACTATAAAGGGTCTCTGAAAACCACATTTAAAGGCCCTTAAATTAACAGTGTCTGTGATATTCCCGGAAATCTAACTTCGCTCACATATACCTATGAGGGAATGGCATACCCCTAACCACTGCACCAGTAGCTGATTATTCATACCAAGGATAAATCAGTCACAGCATTCATGATTGAGATTTTGCTAAGTGTACTCTTTACAACTAGAATATTTGCGGGCGAAGCCGTGACGGGTAATTCTAGTCTTAATTAATATTCTTAATTGAACTTTTAGCTGAAGACGGCTCCATTGACAAGCCGAAACATGCACAACAATTGAAAAATTGAATGGATGTATTCTAATTTGTATTGATTGGTGCAGTATTATTAAGAAGTATCTGTTAATCAATAAAGTAAAATAATACATTCTCCTATCATGGTGAATAATGTTGCTTTTTGCATTTAATACTCCGGGGAAATGCCGGAATGGTACCTTCTAATAAATCACAGCCTCTTCGTACTTACAGTATTCCTTAACCAGTTTATTATTATTAGCGTATGACAAGAAAATTGTGTAAATAATATATACAATATATACACAATAACAAAAAAAACATTGATTCACTTCAGGCATTAGTGTTATCCGTTATAGCTGAATGTCCAACTTTTGAACCCACTGCTGTGGCTCCGCTGTTGGTGATAGAAAGTCTTCCAATCTACTTGGATAAGCCCGTAGTTGACACTCACTTAAAATGTGGGGAATGGTCTGGCGAGGGGCTCCATAATCACATTCTGGGGATGGTACAAAGTTCCACTTATAGAGAGAATCCCTGCACCTTCCATGACCTGTCCTGATCCTGTTCAGTCTGGACCAAGTTGCACGCGGTAGTTGGAATCCGTTAGCAATCTTTTCCCCTCTGCAGATGTTATGTAGGGGCAAGTCAGTGGAGTTACTCCTGCGGCCTTTCCATTCCTCCAAAGCATCGAAGTTGGTGTAGGTCTTCAGGACAGCATCACAAAGAGCTGGATGTCGTGATTTCAATCTTTGGAGACTATGAGCTGGTATTTCGCCTAGAACAGGTAGCAGAGGATTCTTGCAGATCTTGTTGTACTCTCGAACAGTTTTATTCATCTTCATTCATTTCATCTGTCATTAACTCCTTCATTTCCACCCCGACAGCAGTGGCTACCCTCGCTAAAGCGCAGCATTAGGTCACGGGGCCAAGCTCTCTGCTGGCTCGATAGGTACGTGGGTTCGAGCCCCACCGGCGGTCGTCCTTGAAATCGATTTCCGTGGGACGGTACCTTGTGACAGACCACGGCCGCTTCCTTCCACATCCTTGCCCAGTTTCATTCATCTTCCTCCATTCCGTCTCTCAGCCCACGGGCGTCCACTTGGAAGACCTGCACTCGGCCTCTCAGGAGGCCACACGACAACAACAACAACAAAATAAAATAAACCTCATTTCCGATATCGTAGAAACGGGGATAATAATCGGCCTGGCCCTGCCGAAACACTGGATCCCATATGAACTCCGCAGTTAGGCAGCATTGGGTGTGGTCGGAACTTGGATGGTATCCCAGTTCTACGCACTGCGCGCTGTTGGCCAACATATGATGGAGCGGAAAACCCCTGGCCACCCTACCGCACTTAAATTCTGGCTGGGGGTAGCCTCTTCGGGGGATCAGACTAGCCTTCGGGCAGTATAAGAATTAATTAAAAGAATATCACAAATCATAATTCACAATATATCAACCACACTACAAAAAAGGAATCTGTTGACATCGAATAGATTTAGGTATTAGGAAGTCATTTTTGAAAGCCTTTGTCTGGAGCGTGGCGCTCTATGGAAGTGAAACTTGGACTATTGGTGCAGCAGAAAAGAGGAGAATTGAAGCATTTGAAATGTGGTGTTACAGGAGAATTATGAAGATCAGATGGGTAGATAGGGTTACAAACGAAGAGGTATTAAGACGAGTGGGAGAGGAGAGATGATTCTGGTGACTGCTAATGAAGAGAAGAGATAGGTTGGTAGGACACATAGCCTATTAAAACACCCAGGAATAGCATGCTTAGTTATGGAAGGAATGGTCGAGGACAAGAACTGTAGGGGTAGACCAAGGTTAGAATATATTAAACAGATTGCCTCGGATGTAGGGTGAGGTAGCTATGTAGAGATGAAACGATTAGTTCAGGACTGGGAGGCATGGAGGGCTGCATCAAACCAGTCAAAAGACTGGAGACAAGAACCACACTAAGAAAATATGAAGATCTTTTGGATAGGAGTCTGGATACTAAACATTTGAGCAAAACCGAAGACCCTCTTTTTCCGTCATGCGGTGAATTTTAAAATATTTTACAGTAGAGTGTTTTACGAAGTACACATTTCAGTGGTGAAAGTTTAGTGTAACGTCCCAACACCTGCAGCGGGAGGCAATCCACATTAATATTCACCGCCTCGTACCGCGCCACTGACCGGGCCAAATATTTATTGTGCCGCACACCTGATAAACGACGGCTCTCCAAGCAGTTTATTTTAAAAACTAGGGTAAATAGATAAATAAAGAAGTAGCAGAAGGGACTGACGGCTATCGATACATCTCC
This sequence comes from Meconema thalassinum, assembly GCA_946902985.2. NCBI lineage: Eukaryota > Metazoa > Arthropoda > Insecta > Orthoptera > Tettigoniidae > Meconema > Meconema thalassinum. Next base: position 650,141,782 of record OX336391.1, read on the forward strand.
AACACAAGCTGTAATTCTGTACAGCTCGGCCAGTGAATCCACCAATTGAGGGGAAACGTTCTTACGGTCCTCAAATAAATTTAAACGTGCATGCGAGGTCAACTAGCAGTGTTTGGCTATCGTTGACGAGTTAAAATTAATTCGTGATGCCACAATAGCCTAGTGCAAGTGTTGTAAACCGATACCGCTTAGGTGACTCGCACGCCAGTTCCTCTAATCGGAAATATATTTCTTGCTAGCGCTGGGAATCGAGCTCGAGCCTCCGAGGTGGCAGTCAGTCACCCTAATCACGACACCACGATGTGCATGTTGAAGAAATTATTGATGTATAACATCTTTCCACTCGGTTGCTGGATAGCTTTGTGGGAGTGATTTTGAAAATGGGGGACGGAAGTGGATCGGATGGAAGTGAAGAAAAAAAGGAAGGAAGCTTGTAGTTTAACGTGACCGTTAATCTAGAGATCATGAGCCACGGGACCTCCTTTTTACGTGGAATCCGAACCACAGGACATGGCATTTCACTTCGAAAATCTCACATGCATTGACCGGGAATCGAACCCGGACCGCCTTGGTGAGAGGCATACAGCTAGACCGCTGAGCCATCACGCCCCTGGAAGTGAAGACGCACTGCCAGAAAAATGGGACGGAAGTGAATCGAGCGGAAGTGGATCGGATGGAAGTGAAGACGCAATGCCAGCTGGTTGTACAATTGAAAATGTGTGTATTGGAAACAAGGCAGTGTGTGCTCTGTAGCGCGAGAATGTTATGGCAATACAGTAGGCAGTGCATTTGGCAGGCACTGGTGTGACGAGCACAGGGGCAAATGTTTCACCGACTTTCATTTGTCATTGAGCAGTTTATGAAGCTTCACGTTCATGGTTGAATATAACATGGGGTAGGACAAAGACGACAAATGACATTTAAGTAAGCGGCATTATTGTCAAGCTGTGGGTGAGTAGTCAAATATTAAATGCATAACAGAATGTTGTTATATGAGTGGAATAAAAGCTGTATTTTCATCATATGTGAGACTAGGTCATTTCATGATTGTAGGAAGCCATGTTTTGATAGTTTACGACGAACTGTATGAGAGCCTTCAGAATAATGAATGTTATAGTTACTGAGGAATGTGCTCACAGTATTTGAGAGTACGGTCGACGTTGTGTGTCACTTTGTTATTATGAATTATTAATGTAAAAGGAAGGAAGGAAGCTTGTAGTTTTGCGTGTCCGTTAATCTCACGATCATGATCCACGGTACCTCCCTTTTACGTGGAATGCGAACCACAGGACATGGCATTTCAATTCGAAAATCTCACATGTATTGACCGGGATTCAAACCCGGTCTACCACGGTGAGAGACTAACAGCTTTACCGCTGCGCCACAAATGTGACAGTAGCATATCTCCAATTCAATCTATAGATTCATCATAGTACCAGTATGAAAATGGAGAGTAAATTAACATTTTAACAATGTCCAAGCTGTGTAGTATACGAGTATACGAGTGGGATAACATGTCAGATGTTACACATCATATGCGACTACTGTAAGGCTCGTATCTTTTTTTTTTTACATGTGCTTTAGCCAATGGGGTAGTGTCAATTGGAACAGGAGTCTTGGCTATTTTTTGTTAAAATTCAACTTGATTTTTAGGGAAATCATATAAGTACATCATTATCTCTCAACCGGGTGAGTTAGCCGTGGGCGTTACGGCATGACTGTTGGCAGTCGCTCATATCCGGGAGGCGAGGAGGTTCGAATCCCCCCGTCGGCAACCTTGAAGATGGTCTTCTGTGGTTTCCCATCTTCCTTCCAGGCAAATGCCGGGGTTGGTCCCTAACTATAGGCCACAGCCGATACCTTCCAACTCCTCGTCCTTACCTTCCAACATCCCTCCCCAACGGTACTCGTAGCTCACCCATTGGGTGTCCGACTCGAAGCAGCTACAACACTGGCGAGCCGAACATGTCCTCGGACACTCCCGGCACTAAAAGCCATACGCTAAAAAAAATATCTCTCAGAATCAGAGTTTCAGTTATCAATAACATAATGAAAGCCTCTCCCGCATATCAGACCTCACATCTACCCGAATAGTGAGCACACTCCTAGCTACAGATGAGCACTGTCAAAATACTGAAGTGCATTGATGAGGTGCGACATGCCAAAGTTGATAAGGCAAGGGTACATTTACAATAGATTGCTAGGCAGGAAAAGCAGGGCGGCTTCGGTGGCGTATTCGGTAGCATGCTGAGCTTCTATGCCCAAGATAGCGGGTTCAAACTCGGCCGAAGCCGTTGTTTTTTTAAGAGCGTTAAAAATCCCTCAGTTTGCCTTACTTCGGAGGGGAAGTAAAGCCGGCGGTCCCATGTCATAGATTTATGGCCTTCCACTAATTACACCTGTGTGAAGCTAAATTGGATAGGTTAAGAATGTAAACAACGTTCTTAGGTTTCTACGTTCGTCGCCAAGAGCCGACTGCGGTGGCGTCTAGTAGCCAGGTTATGAACTTGGCCTAGTAGTCGTTGACGGTGGCGCTTGGCAGCAAAAGTAGGAACTATTTGAAAAATTCTAAGTTGCAGTACTTAAATTAAGAAACAGATAACACACACTAATACAGTCATCACAATTAACACTGGTTATCAGACAGATTCTACACACACCCAAAGTACACGGAGCTACATGACCGCGTTGTCTCAGCCCCTAAACTTAAGAACCAACCAACCAAAAGCAGCTGAAGGGAAAACAGCAGCAGAAGACGGAAGAAAAGGAAGACTACAGATAATGTCAACATTAGAAACAGAAGAAAATAAATCTTGATTTAAAACTTGGAAGAAAGATTTTCGCAGTTTCCTTGAAAATGAAATGTTTGCAATATATAATTCTTCTCTTTCTACGAGGAAGATCAAATACATTTTCTCTGGAACTACTCATCATCATCATCAATGTCCAACTCCAGTCTTCCAAGTATTGTAAACTAGCCTCTTCCACTGCTGTCTCTCCTTCCACTTCTCCTGCTCCATTACTTCTGCCACATCCAGTCTAATGTTACATAAATGTCTTGTCGGATTTCGTCCATCCATCTTATTTTTGGGCCTTCCAACCAATCTAATACCATCAAAGTTCATCACCAAGTCCCTCTTTGCAGGAGGAACTACTAAACCTACAAAATTAGGAATTGATAGTATGTTTAAAACATTGTAATATACAGTGTGTCCGCAAATTCTCTCCGCAGCGGCAAACTACGCGGGTCTCGCCTTACAGGACGTGTTCATGCATGGCAGTGTCACGATGCGGAAAACTCAAAGCAGAAAAACGTGAAATAAATTGCCACCTCACATGCTCCGTAAAGTTTCCACCTACACGGAAAACCTCTTCCACTAATAGCACACCCTCTTTAGTAGTCAGCATTCCCACTAGACTCAGCTTACACAAGAACTTGGCAAGAGTACAACTTGCAGCATCAATACTGTCATGCACAGGCACTCACTGTCGGCAATAATGAACCAGGATTCCCCACTCTACCACTCCTGTTGAAGGTCAACACGGAACAAGCGCTGCGGTGAGTCTTCGCATACAGTGACATGAATGTACTGCCAACCGAACACGTCCCGCAAGGCAAGACCCGCGTAGTTTGCCGCTGCGGAGAGAACTTGTGGACACACTGTATAATCCTGTGGAGTAGTTTATGATAATTTGCGGGATATTTTCATCACACAACAAAAATTATTCTATAAATAAAACTATGTGTCTAATTAAAGTTTAGTTCAAGGGAATTAGACACCATTATCCAAATAACTTAACAGGAAGTTTCCTATCATAATTGTAATGACCTACTATGAGAAAAGATACATACAGTATACATAAGTGATTAAACAATTATTATCTGAGGTGGTTTTATTTCGGAATAAAATTCAACAATTCTATCAACAGCTGTGAATAGTTTCTCTGTTAATACGGGAACAAAATTACAATATTGTATATTTAAGACTCTAGAGCAGGCTGTTCCAAATCCATGAGTTTGAGTATGCGTACACGCGAGTACTCAGCAGTAATGCTCGGAGCACGGTTGGAGAGAAACTGGAGGGTGAGAGCCAATACGTCACTGGGCGAAGGTCATAGCACAAGTCTATGCGCTTCCTGACAGTTTTGATGTATCCACCGCGAAGTGACGGCAGCCCCCCACAGCAGAGCTGTATTGCATGCTGCAGGTTTACTCACGCTAGGCGGCGAGTACTCCGCTGCTCACGGGCGAGTTGCTCGGCTGGAACAGCCTGCTCTAGACATTGTATGACATTGTTAATAATAATGCGTTCTCCCCGATATCTCACCGTATTTCTTACGGCTGCGCTAAGGGTTTCCTAAGTGAGACTGGGATGGATGTAACGTAGTTCTACAAACACATTGTCAATTTGCACTAGTACTAACTAATTCATGGTGGTACTTAAACGTCATGTTTATGCTTAAAGCGCAAAATATAAAATAAATTCACTACGAGAGACTGGGCAGTGAACATACCCAATCAAAAGAAGGAAGAGCATGAGCGTGTGGTCAATCCACAAAATCGGATGATCCGTCTGGACCTAGCCAAGCTCGGTGGGGGTGGGCAACAACAAAACCCCAGGTTCGCATCCCTGGCTGAACTATGTACAGGCATTTGTTACCAAAGCCGTGGTTTCATGACCTATTTAACATATGGAATAAACATAATCCTATACTTTCATCTGATTATCGCTTTATCTATGTACTAATTAGAATAACAGCAGCAATGAAGAGGCAGACAGATGAAGCTAAACATAGTTATTTGATCAACAGCCTAGTGTTTCTGTGTGAGTTTATTATTTTGTCTGATAACCTGTGTTATTGCGATGAATCTTGTGGCGAGTCCTACTGTAAATGTGTGTGTTTGTATAAAATTCGTAAACATTAGCCATTTTAAAATATGGTAACAATTTTATCCGCATTGGCTGATGGTAATATGCAATTGTGAAATCCATCTGGTAAATACTGTGAATATGGTGCTTAATAAATATTTAAATATACATTTTTGCTATGTCATTGATACCTTTTTCAGCGCAATTGAATGATATTAAAATAATAATCAAGGTTGAAAATCCACAGCCTTCTTCCAGTCGACTGACCAAGTCTGAGGATGGAATGAATGAATCCCTGATCTAGCGGCGAGGATATGAAATGTGCCGGCTGCTAAAGCCTGTCGCACTCCCCTGGGGCAATGATTAAATGAATGACAGACGAAATGAAATGATAGTGGAAAGTGTTGCTGGAATGACATTTGTGACAGGGAAAACCAGAGTACCCGGAGAAAAACCTGTCTGCCTCCTCTTTGTCTAGCACAAATCTCTCATGGAGTGACCGGGATTTGAACCACGGACCCAGCGGTGAGAGGCCGGCGTGCTGCCGCCTAGGCCGCGGAGGCTCTCTTAAATCTTAAACTAGGTTAACAATACAAAATAGAAATTGATATCCTTTCAAAAAAAAATTGATTTGAAAATAAAATGTGTGTCTACCCCTTATTATTCCCGTCTATATGGAGGATGGTTTTACGGCCGGATGTCCTTACTGATGCCAACCTCATCAGATGAGTTAATGAAATATGAAATTAATTAAGTTGAATTAAGATGATGATGATAATAGTTGTTTTAAGAGGCCTAACATCTTGGTTATCGGCCCCTAATGGTTTGGATGCTCGTGAAGATGATAATGAAATGTAAAGTAGGCTATAACTAAAACTAACTACTAACTTATATACTAGACGATGAATTGGAAAACAAAAGGAGAATAAGGCAAATAAAGGACAGGAGGAAAAGAAATGCCCTCAACCCTGGAAGAATGCGGATTGAGGGACTTGGAATGAAGACGAGCCATGAAAGGCAGATAGGAAAGTGAAAGAGGAGAGGGCCCTCCCCAGAGGTAGTGGATAAAAGAGGGAAAACCGGACCCAGCTCAGGGATCCCTCAGGGTCGTCAACTCCCGAACTCACCAGCCGTGAGCCCCTGAGGGTGAAGCAATATCCAGGGTGCACCTGAAGTGGTGGGGCCACATACACCCTGCCTCCGTGAGGGCCTTGAGCACAAGGCAAGAGATAACATGAAAAGAAAAGAAGGAGGGTATCTGTAAAGATGAGACAAGGGCCAATTAAGGTGGGAAAGGAAGATACTCCCTAGGCCTCGGATACCCTAATACCGTCGGGGTCGGAAGAGAACAAGAGTTGACCAAGTGAGGTCGACAGGAAAGAAGACGGAGAGGAGCCCGGCACAACTAAGTTGAAGCAATGCTGGATTCAGCTGGGGCCCCGTGGTCACCAACCCACATCCCACAGAGGTGAGCCCCTGGGTGGAAGCTGAATTAAACTGGGCAAGGATGGGGAAGGAAGCATGATGTCATGATTCTGTCATGATGTCCCATCCCAGCATTTTCCTGGAGTTGAAAATAGGAAATCATCGAAAACCATTCAAGGAAAGCCAACGGTGGGGCTGGAACCCACATCTACTGAGTCCACAGAGAGCTTGGCCCAATGGTCGATTATTGTTTGCAAACTGCATAATTTTAGGAAATAAGGTTCAACCGTTCTTCAAGAGAATATCAGCAAATATAACCCTTATTTATTTCATAATCGATACCGTAATGTAACGTAGCCTACAGAACACACAATATTCTACGTAAGTACTCACAACTGTATGCATCTTCGACAGAGGTGGAACAATCAGGATCAACTTACCTGAAAAGAGGAAAAACGTACATTATTAAATTGAATATATCAAAGCAGTAAAATGTAATATAAACAATGTATGGTTTTTTAGCGTATGGCTTTTAGTGCCGGGAGTGTCTGAGGACATGTTCGGCTCGCCAGTTTTGTAGCTGCTTCGAGGCAGACACTTAATGGGTGAGCTACACGTACCGTCGCGTGTGGAGTGTTGTCTGGGGAGGAAAGTGTGAATGTACGTAAGGACGAGGAATTGCTGTCTGGGAGATTCGAACCTTCTCGCCTCCCGGATGTAAGCGACTGCCTGCAGCCATGCCGTAACGACCACGGCTAACTCACCACGATATAAACCTTCCCGGCTAATGGTCACGCCTGCGTGAATGATTACAGCACTACACTTCTCTTATTTTACTTAGTCTTCGTTTTCAAATTTTAGGACTGAAGCGTCTCAGACTCCTCCCACAACTGATCTGGTGAGGCTGGGATTAAGCTGACTTCAGTTCGCCTCACGTATTATAATATTGTCTGTGCATCAAACTTTAACTTTAATTTTGTCTTTTTAATTTCGGGGACCAAACCGACACATGGTCCTCCGACACTGATGTGGCGAGACTGGACTTTTCTCGTGTCTATTTCTTTATTCCTCAGGAAGGGAATCCGCCATAGGTCCCTGAGAATCCTCCATCACCCTTAGCCATTACTTACAGCACACGATAGAAAATTTTCCATAGATTACTTTGGTATAATTATTTTCGATATTCGATCGTACACTCAATAATAAATTGATTAGCGTCACTTCTGACGGGATTCCAAGGACTGGCCAATAATAATCCATGACATTTATGGTGAACAGGTTTTCCCTTTGGTGTAAATGCATAATTATGTCCCTTATTGGTTTTAAAAGAGTTGCTTTGCTGATTAAATATGAGTAATTTTGCTCTTTAAATAGTTCATTATGCAATGAACCTATAATGGCAATAATTAAGATACGAGTATGTTTATAAAACAAGCAAAGTGCGTTTTATAATTTCTATACGAGTGTCTTACCATTATAGGCCAGTTGCATACGACTGTTTATGTTTGACGATAATTAAAACTTTATTGTATGTTCTAGCATAAATATTCATAAATATCTGTCGAGATATTGTCAGTTGAATTCTTCTTGGGAATTGCGTGGGCCCACCATTTGATCTCTACCCAATAAGATAAGTCTGAATGTAAGGGCAAGGAGTTGGAAGGTAGCGGCTGTGGTCTATAATTGGGGACCAACCCCGGCATTTGCCTGGAAGGAAGATGGGAAACCACAGAAGACCATTTTCATGGTTGCCGGCGGGGGGATTGGAACCTCCTCGCCTCCCGGATGTGAGCGACAGATGCGTCTAGCGAGCGGAAGGTCTTGCTCTAGTGCGCATGCGCGTGATCTCATGCGTTCTCTTTGCTCGTTAAGCTTGTCATGGTTTATGTACACGGCGGGTTATTCAAATAGTTCAAAACTACCGCCTCGAGGTAAAGCAGCCAGGCGCTCAGCGATGGGGTGGGTATTAAAAAAATAGCGTGGGTGAACTGCTGTTGTTTATGACGTTTCAGTTGAACGACCAAGTCGACTACAGTATGCGTGCCACACAGTAGGCCTACATAGCGTGATATCTGTCACGCATCTTTCACACACACAGTCCTGTATTGGGTAATGAAAACGTTTTTTTACACAAATCTTGTGATGGAATCCATGGGTAGCGAATCTTAGAGCTACCGTACCGTATATGTTTGATTGGTCTCGTTTAACGGATTTCCGCCAAGTGTAACATAGGCTAGCATACATTTCATCACTAATCAGATTTTAGAAATCATACGGAGAACGAAAACATTGAACACATTTTTGTATTTCCGTTTAATACATACATTACTAAACTACAAGACATAATCATTCCGTCAAGGACATATTTCTTTTCTCACAACTACAAGATATCACAAACTTAAGAACACAGTCCGCCATTGTTTTGGCTTGTTCTGCACATTGAACAGTAGGTCTTACCTAGAGTTCAATGGTTATGCATCATTCAACGGACCAGAGAATAATCGGACTAGCCCGTGAGATATATCTTCCATGGTGAATAGCTAAGCCAATAACGAAGAAGTAAGAACACTCGCATGCGCACTCGAGCAAGACCTTCCGCTCGCTAGACGCTTCTGTGAGCGACTGCCAGCAGTCATGCCGTAACGACCACGGCTACCTCACACGGTATAATGTATGATGATCAGGTGCCATCAAGTCAGCGTCGACTCCTAGCGACGGCATGGATGGACTGACTCCATATGATTCGGTATTCAGCCATATACTTCAGATCCTTCACTGACATATTCATGTTGGATTTGATGGAGTCGATCCATCTCAATGCTGGCCTCCCTTTCGCCTTTCCAAGCATAATTGTCCTTTCCAACGAATCAGAACGTCTCATAACATTGTAATATATTCATAACGGCAAACTATTACTTGTTATTTATATATTTAGATGTATTATTATTATTATTATTATTATTATTCGTACTTAATTGATAGAATTCTTTATTATTATTAAGTTTAGATTCAAGGCTAACTGAGCCATGGAGATGTTTTATTACACACGATAACTCCAATTATTTTCGCTATTTGAATCAAAGGGATTCGACATATTTCAGTTATTCTACAGTATGTTAACTTGTGAGGTGACCAAAGCCATGAGACCCTTTTCTTATTTTCCTAAGACAGATTTTAAAACCGTGGCGAGTGCAATTATTCTGAGTGACACGCACAGCGGGGGGCTCTCCGCTGAGTTAGTGAACAATGGACAGCCTGGTACAACAGATTTCAAGAGATTAGTGTCAAAGGAGCTATCTGGCTTCACAAGGTGTGTCTGTATCAAGTGAAGAGGAGTTTAACTGATGTTTTCTAAGAAGGACTCTGGGCCTACTGGAACGTATCTCTGAGACAGAAGACCATAGCAACGGTATTTTGATTGGTCGACGAAGGTTTATTTTCTGCAGGAGTGGGGATAAAGACGGATGGCACTTGAGGGCTGGCGCGTTTAAGGAAAGAGTCACTCACTACTGTGAATCTTATTGGGAATGAAGTAAGTCATTCATACCGTCTATAGTTTGGACTTGATTGTGCATATAAGACATATTTCTTCGTCTTTCCATGCAATAACGACAATGGTTGTGTTATTGGCCAAAGTCGGTAAAGTGATTTATGGAGTTAGCACTTCATCACTGATCAAGCTAGCAGCTAAATCTACATCATCGCTGCTCAGTAAATATAATTAACGGAACTTATCTGCTGGGATCCTTCAAGACGTCATTCCAAGAGATGAATCATCGCCCCAGGGACAACTACAAGTCTTAAATATGGAGACCAATTCCTTCGACACGCAACCTCGGTAAGCTAGGCTGACATATTATTCAAAATCTCTTCTTTTATATTTCTGGCAAGTAACTTCACAGTTTTGGAAATAACGTTAAACTTAATATCGGTCTCATCACTTTTCTCGCCCCTCAGGTTAACACAACTTCAGTGAAAGTATTTACTATTTATTATTATTAACTTTTCATATTTTGTTTTTGTGTAGAATTAAATTCAGTATTTTAATCCATGCCTTGCTTTCCTTTTTCAGTAGTTAGAAGTACATGTAAGTCATCCCTTATCCCCAATGCAAAAACTAACTGGTTGATTACTTTGATTTCGCCACGGGCTGGGAGAAAGAGGTCTCAGGTGCTCCACGGATGTTAATTTATCATTATTTGTGTTTCTTTTATTGGTCTTCAACACTTTGTTGCGACCATGGCGCCCAACATTTCATTTTGAGAGCACTACTGAAGGTAAGTTCACAATACCAGTGTGTATTAACATGTGTATCAACTCATTTCATGACCTATTACATTTATCATCCAACAGTGAGCAAATCACCATCTTAAAAAAACATTACAGGTGGCGCCAAAGCGTAGGGCACGAAAACCAGATAGTATTTGTAATTGGGGAACGGTATTATCTTTGTGCTTGTGTTTTGTGGGGGATTTTAATTGTGGTGTATCAGTATGGCTGATAAGGACCAGATGAAGCTTAGGAGTGGTCAACAGTTGAGTGGTGATATGGTAGAGGAGAATGTGGGGGAGGAGAATAGTCAGTTGGCAGAAGATGGTCAGAAGTTGATGGAAGGGAGATCGGAGGTTGATCCCAATACCAGTAAGGAGATGTCGGTGGAAATAAGTGAAGGCATTATGAGCATGTTAAGGTTGTTGAATAACAAATTAGAAGCCACTAATAATAAACTAGATAATACCAGTCAGGAAATAAATGCTAAATTAGAAAGTCACAGTCAGGAAATGAATGCTAAATTGGATAGTCACAGTCAGGAAATAAATGCTAAATTAGAAAGTCACAGTCAAGAAATAAATGCTAGATTAGAGAGTAATAATCAGGATTTGAGTAACAAGTTAGAAGCAACTAATGCTAAACTTGAACTTAATAATAAGGAGATAAACAGGAAATTGGATCAGAATAACGCTGAAACTAATAATAAAATTGAAGAGCTAAATAAAAAGTTAGATGGAGTCACTAAAATCAATGAGGAGCTGAGTAAAAAGTATGAGAAGGTGAAGCATAGTATTGAAGGAGTGAGAGGAGAAATTAAGAGTCAGTTGACTGAGAAATCTAATGAAATCATAGCAGATGTAGATAGTAGATTGGGGAAGGTACAAGGCAGTTTGGAGGAGAGAATGAACACTCAGACAGAGAATTTCAAGGTGTTGGTGCAAGTGGAGACCAAACAGGTTAAAGAGCAGCTGGAGGGTGAGATTGAAAAGGTACAGAAAGAATTAAGTAAGAAGGTGGAAGATTTCAACTTAGTGAATTTAGATAGTATTCAGGAAGTCAAGGAGAAGCAAGGAGTATTAACGGACAGGATAGAAGAAAGGGAAGGAAGTAACAGGGAAAGAGTTGAGAATATTGAGAGGAAGGCGGAAAAGAAAATAGCGGAGCTGGAAGTGAGATTGAATAAGGTAAGGCAAGAGGCCGGGCAGGGGAGAACAAGTTTCATAAGCGGTCACGGTTTCAAGGAGGTAGAGCTGGCTAAATTTAGCAACCGTCAGGGATGTCCTATGGAATTCTTAGAAGCCGTGGAAAGCAAATTTAAAGAAAGGCTGGATGAAGGAAGTCTTGAGTGGTGTAATGTGCTGGAAATATTAGACCAGGCATTTGTTGGTGAAACAAGAAATTGGTTTGCCGTATACAAGAGCACTTTCGAAAACTTAGATGATTTTAGAGATAAATTCTGCGATAAATTCTGGAATGAGGCAATTCAGTCACTGCATCGTGAGGCAGTGATGTGCGGTAAATACAACATAAAGGGAAATAGCAGTATGACTGAATATTTTCTAGGTCAAGTGCTCACATGCAAATATTTGGATGGGTTGACTCAGGAGAAGGATGTTGTCAGACTACTTTTGAGGCATTTCCCATACCGCATTAAGGAAGCTGCTTGTATTCAGAGAGCGAATACAATACAGGAGGTTGAGAAGTTATTAGGGACTTTTGATGCACTGGGAAGGGGTGGCGGAGAAGAACAACTGGTTAGCCATCAAGGCAATCAAGGTCATCAGGGACAGGATGCTAGGAACCAGAGTTTCCAAGGTAGAAGCAGTGGTGGCAGCCAGAATTATCAGAATAGGGGTAACAATAACAATAATAATTTTCAGAACCGTAGTAACAATATGAGCCAGAACAATCAGAATCGAGGCGATAATGGGAATAACCCTAATTATCAACATAGAGGTAATCACCCAGGCCAAGGTAACGGTCCACAAGGTAATCAAAGGTCAGGGAGTTATAATAACTCGAACAACAATCAAGGTAATCGAGGTTATAACAGAGGTGACCAGGGTAACAATAGCCCTAACAATAGAGAAGAAACAGAACAGAGTAACAATAGTCAGATCAGCAGCCAGAGGGGTAGTGATGACAATGCCGTCACGCCAAATTTAAACTAATACCAGACTGCAATGGTGGGTCAGTATTACAGTCTGTTGTTATTCCCGTCAGTACGTTGATATCTGATACTTATGACCTGGATATGAAAAGTGACTTGTTACGTGAATTTACCGAAGAACCCGAGGTAGTTGAGTCCTTAAATTTGAATCCTGTCGTCGAATTATTCGTGTCGAGGGCGAGTGTGTGTAGTTTGTTAGATAGTGGTTGTGTAAGATCTTGCGTGAGTGCTGCATTTTATGGGAGGATGAAGGACGCTGGTGTGAAGTTTGAAGAGATTCCGATTAAATCGACGTATGTAATTACGGCTGTTGGTAAGAAATCCCACGTGATTTCGAGACAAGTGCTGGTCGATATAGAAATTAATAACCATATTGAGAGTCAAGTGTGTTTGGTCATTCCAAATCTTGTCTATGAGGTCATCCTTGGTTCGGATTGGTTGACCAGGTTTTCTGCTAAATTATGTTTTAAAGAAGGGTGTGCGAAGTTAAGATGGAATGACAATGAGGTAATTATAACGTTTGTTGACGCAGGTAAGAAGTGTAGTGCTTCTCAGGAAGTGTGTATTCTAAGTGAGGTGTTCCCGGCAAGTGATGTCGAGGTAAGTGGGCAGGTATCTAGAGGTGCAGAGCCTGTACCGTCATTTTTTGTGGGCAGTCTACAGACGAATGGTGATCTTGAAGACACATTACGTCACGCTGCAGGGGAGAGTAAATTGGATGCAGATCAGGTTGATCAACTTTATGAGGTTTTATTGAAGAATAAGAGAATTTTTGAGAATAGGATTGGAGAAGCAAATTGTTACGAACATTCGTTAAACGTTATTAATTACTCTGTTTTTGTCGGTCATCGCTATCCCGTGCCTTTTCGTTATCAAGAAATGGTCCAAACTCAAATTGACCAAATGCTGGCAGATGGTATTATCGAGCATTCAAATAGCCCTTATGTGAATTCACTCATTACGGTCCTGAAAGCTGATGGTAAGGTCAGACTTTGCCTTGACGCCCGTCTGCTCAATACGCACATAAGTTTTGACCAGCTGAAATCCTTGTCAATAGAGGAACTGATGCAGAGCTTTGAGGGGAAGCAATGGTTCACGTGTGTTGACCTTAGCTCTAGTTTCTGGCAGGTCCCTTTAAGGAAAGAGGATAGGGCCTTGACAGCATTTTCACACCAGTATAACCTATATCAATTTCGGCGTGTACCGTATGGTTTGAAGAGTAGTTCAGCGGCTCTGATTCGTGCTCTGAATATAGCTCTAGGTAGGGACACAGGTGAGTTCGTAACCATATATATAGATGACATGGTAATCAGCTCTAGGACTTATGAGGAGCATTTAGTTCATTTGAACTATGTCTTCAAGAAGCTGGACAAGGCAGGACTCACTCTTAAACTTTCTAAGTCATCATTTTGTAGGCAGAATGTCACTTTTCTAGGTCATAATGTATCGAGATTGGGAGTAACACCGGAGGTAAGTAGGGTAAGGAAAATACTGGACACGAGTGCACCTAGGAACGCTAAGGAACTGAAGTCTTTTCTGGGCGTGTGTAACTTCTTTAGGAGGTTTGTTGTGAAGTACTCATGTTTGGTGGAGCCATTCAGGGAGCTACTGAAGGCTGGAAACAGATGGTATTGGGATGAAGCGCATGCCGAAGCATTCCAGGCTCTGAAGCGTGGATTTGAGCAAGCGGTGGTACTGCGATACCCTCTGAGAGACAGAGAGTATGTGGTGATGACTGATGCATCCCATATAGGCATTTCGGGTGTATTGTGTCAAAGAGATGAGCAAGGAGACTTGAGAATTGTGTCTTTAGCCTCTCGTGGATTATCTGCCGCGGAGAAAAGATACACAATCACGGAACTGGAGCTCCTTGGAATTGTTTTTAGCCTAAGTAAATTCAGGATGTATGTTTTTGGTGGTAAGTTCGAGATTTACACGGATCATCATGCTTTGGTTTTCATAAAAACTTGCAAGTTGAGTTCCAACAGGGTAAGTCGTTGGATATTGGCGCTTCAAGAATATGATTTCGACGTCAAACATATAAAAGGTAAAGACAACATATTGGCTGATATGTTATCACGAGATGTATCCTTAAGTAAGGAGGGCTCGGTATTGAAAGCTGAGGAAGGCATATTGATATGTGCTTGTATGGATCCAGGCAATAAGCAGTCACTTGAAATATTGAAGAACATGTTGGTGGAACAGAGAGAAGATGTCAATTTGTGTGAGCCTCTGGCTAGGTTGGAAACAGGTGACTCGGCAACGGTGAAAGTTGGACGGTTCACATATATGATGCAGGACGGCTTTCTCGCACGCAGGTGTAAGGATGATCGCTGGGCAATATGTGTTCCGACTTCTTTAAGGGAGGAACTTATATGGTTCCTACACAGAGAACTGGGGCATTTTGGCGCGAACAAGGTGCTCTATGAACTTCGTCATGACTTTATTTGGGAGAAAATGGGAAGGGATGTTAGAAAGATTCTCGCTAGGTGTGACCTCTGTCAGAAATCTAAATTTCCCGTTCGTTATTTATCCGGTCCTATGCAGGCGGTCCTCACAAGTCGTCCCGGTGAACTTCTTTGTGTTGATCTTTATGGTCCTGTGATTAAAGGTCAGTTTGGCTACGAGTACATATTTGTAATAGTTGACGCATTCAGTAAATACGTCAAACTTTATGCATTAAGGAAAGCCACGGGTCTTGCATGTAGCCGACTGATCGAAGATAAGTACATACCTGAGTTTGGCATTCCACTCAGAGTTTTGTCTGACAGCGGACCGCAGTTCACCTCTAAGCACTGGAAAACCAGCATGGAGAAAGTCGGCATCACACACGTTCATTCATCAGTGAGATATCCGCAAGGAAATTCTTGTGAACGATCGATGAAAGAGTTATCTCGACTTTTCCGGGCTTTGGTGCATAACAGACATTCAGCATGGGTGAGTCAGCTTCCCAAAGTTGAGACCTGGCTGAATGCTGTTCAACACGAGAGTACCCGATTAACGCCGTTTGAAATTCATTTTGGTAGGAGACCCCAGAATGAATTAGCGAGAAGTTTGGGCTTAACGGAGGGTAAACAACCGGGGGTGGATTTTTATGTCCAGTTGGCGAAACAGAATTTGACTAAATCAGCAGAGAAAAGAATTCGCCAACAAAACAAATCTAAACATGACTTTTTCAATGTGGGAGATCGCGTCCTATTGAGGGTCCCGAAACAGTCTTGTGCCGTAGAGAAGGTCATAAAGAAGTGGTTTCTCTTATTTGAAGGACCATATGTTGTTTCTCAGCGCGTCGGTAAGTGCGCTTATGTGTTAGAGAATAATGGAATTCGCTTATATGGTACATATAACATTCACTCGTTACGTAAGTATGTGGCGTGAGTTGGAGAGGTGACAGCTGTTACGAAAGGGTGACCGGTGATGAACCTCTAGGACTTGATTTGAATAGGTAGCCTATGTAAGGTGGTATGAAGGCTGTTGATCTGGACTAAAAGGTTAGTGGTAACCGTAATTATGAAGGTATGTATTTGGGGAGAGACCGTGTTGGAGTTATCTCAAGGAGATAAGGGTGACAGGAGGAGTGCTCGCTGTTGGAAGGTAAGAGACTGGTTTTAAAGGAAGCTAAATGGGACTCATTAAGCACAGAGATAAGATGAATTACATAGATTTCTATATTTTGATATTATTTCAGTAGAGGTTCACATTGTAATTAATTTTCAGAGATTTTGTGTAAAGCAGTCTGTAAGCCCTATAGCTTACGTGTGACGTACGGCTGCGAAAATTGTGTTAATTTACATGTGTATGCGCGTGAGAGGTGGAATTCCCGACATATCGATTACAGTTCAGGAGAAGTTATGACTACACTATATAACATTGTAATTTGGTCGAATCTCTGTAAACTCTACTCCAGGAACTAACCCTCCGAAGTGATATTATTTCATACGTGTAGTATGGAACCGACCCGTAATGTGACATAATTATGATTGTGTCACGAGAAGAAAATTTACCGTGTGTAAATAAAGGGTAAAATATGAATATGTTCTATTTTTCAGGATATCGATTTCGTGTATCAGGCGGTGTTTCCGCTATACAAAAACACTTGAACGCACAAGTTGCAAATGAATACAAAGGGAACAATGACGTAATTACGTTGAAGATGATTGCAAATTACACTTTTACATAGAAGGGTATTATTAGATGTTGTATTTTTTCTGTACTTTGTGTCATATTTTTTATATATTCGTGTCGGAAGAAAATCAGCACTACATTACTATGTAATATAGCGTGATCTTCTAGGGCGTTCTGTAATATGTTCATAACGGCAAACTATTACTTGTTATTTATATATTTAGATGTATTATTATTATTATTATTATTATTATTCGTACTTAATTGATAGAATTCTTTATTATTATTAAGTTTAGATTCAAGGCTAACTGAGCCATGGAGATGTTTTATTACACACGATAACTCCAATTATTTTCGCTATTTGAATCAAAGGGATTCGACATATTTCAGTTATTCTACAGTATGTTAACTTGTGAGGTGACCAAAGCCATGAGACCCTTTTCTTATTTTCCTAAGACAGATTTTAAAACCGTGGCGAGTGCAATTATTCTGAGTGACACGCACAGCGGGGGGCTCTCCGCTGAGTTAGTGAACAATGGACAGCCTGGTACAACAGATTTCAAGAGATTAGTGTCAAAGGAGCTATCTGGCTTCACAAGGTGTGTCTGTATCAAGTGAAGAGGAGTTTAACTGATGTTTTCTAAGAAGGACTCTGGGCCTACTGGAACGTATCTCTGAGACAGAAGACCATAGCAACGGTATTTTGATTGGTCGACGAAGGTTTATTTTCTGCAGGAGTGGGGATAAAGACGGATGGCACTTGAGGGCTGGCGCGTTTAAGGAAAGAGTCACTCACTACTGTGAATCTTATTGGGAATGAAGTAAGTCATTCATACCGTCTATAGTTTGGACTTGATTGTGCATATAAGACATATTTCTTCGTCTTTCCATGCAATAACGACAATGGTTGTGTTATTGGCCAAAGTCGGTAAAGTGATTTATGGAGTTAGCACTTCATCACTGATCAAGCTAGCAGCTAAATCTACATCATCGCTGCTCAGTAAATATAATTAACGGAACTTATCTGCTGGGATCCTTCAAGACGTCATTCCAAGAGATGAATCATCGCCCCAGGGACAACTACAAGTCTTAAATATGGAGACCAATTCCTTCGACACGCAACCTCGGTAAGCTAGGCTGACATATTATTCAAAATCTCTTCTTTTATATTTCTGGCAAGTAACTTCACAGTTTTGGAAATAACGTTAAACTTAATATCGGTCTCATCACTTTTCTCGCCCCTCAGGTTAACACAACTTCAGTGAAAGTATTTACTATTTATTATTATTAACTTTTCATATTTTGTTTTTGTGTAGAATTAAATTCAGTATTTTAATCCATGCCTTGCTTTCCTTTTTCAGTAGTTAGAAGTACATGTAAGTCATCCCTTATCCCCAATGCAAAAACTAACTGGTTGATTACTTTGATTTCGCCACGGGCTGGGAGAAAGAGGTCTCAGGTGCTCCACGGATGTTAATTTATCATTATTTGTGTTTCTTTTATTGGTCTTCAACACTTTGTTGCGACCATGGCGCCCAACATTTCATTTTGAGAGCACTACTGAAGGTAAGTTCACAATACCAGTGTGTATTAACATGTGTATCAACTCATTTCATGACCTATTACATTTATCATCCAACAGTGAGCAAATCACCATCTTAAAAAAACATTACAATATGTCCAAAATATGACAGCTGTAATAGTTTTATCAATGCTTCAAGAGACAGATCTGGTTTGATTTTTTGAATCACCAATACATATGTCTTCTTGGCTGTCCAAGGAATACGTAGTATCCTTCTCCAACACATACTAAACAAGAAGTTCCGTGACGAATTAAAGAGCCTATTTTTCTTAAAATTTAAGATTCATGCCAATGATTAATCTATATGGATCTATCTAGAATAATAACGAAATTAAGTTGGTAATATCGAAATTTCTAATTAGTTCAAAATACAGTATAGCCTACCTGGCATAATATAGCCTAATAGAGAACTACAGTTGGCAGCCCTGGTGACTGAATATATTCTTAGTTCCATCTCTTAAGGTACAGAATACAAAATTTGGTTGAAGTCCAATGGATAGCATGGACATTACATGCAGTTACACACTGGATCTAACAGCGCGGGTAAAATCATGTTGGCAACAATGACATTCATGTATTGGTCAGAAGTAATCTGAAATAATATGATCTATTGTTGTGTCAATTTTGAATGAAATCCATTAGTTAGTATAGAAGTTACATGCATTTGAAAATTGGACCTATCAGCAGGCTTAGAATCATGTTGGCAGCGCTGGCGTAGGCCTATATTAGTTACTCCAAATTAATCTAGAATGCCAGGTACTATACATGTACAAAGTTTAGAGCTATTGGCTTGCATACTCTCTGATATATTGATATTAGGGTAACAAAAATATAGACAGTATTTATTAACAGTTGGCAGCCCTGGTTACGCTATAGAATCGGCATAGTCTTATCTGTTATGGTACACATAGCACACACGAAATTTGGTTGAAATCCAAATAATAGTATGGAAGTTACTTGTATTTAAAGTTGGACCTCTCAGCAGACTTAGAATCATGTTGGTAGCACTGACGTATGTAAGTTACTCCAAATTAATATAGAATGTCAGGTGCTATACGTGTGCATAGTTTAAAGCTGTCGGCTTGCATACTTTCTGATATATGGGTATTTGGATAAAAAAAATTGAGAGCATTTATTAACAGTTGGCAGCCCTGGTGGCTCTTAAGAATACGCTCAGTCATATCTGTTTATGTACACATAGCACATACGAAATGTGGTTGAAATCCAATTGATAGTGTAGAAGTTATATGCATTTAAAATTTGGACCTATCAGCAGGCTTATAATAATTTTGGGAACACTGCCATGTATGGCCTCCTGGAAATTAAATTGCAATATTATTATCTATTCGTGAGCCAATTTTGAAATAGCTCTAATTCACACCTTCCAAGATATCCAACATTGAAGTCAAATTTCAATTGCGATTTATCAGCAGTTGGTAGCACTGACATCATTTTCAAATATGGCCGTGAGATATTCAGGTATAGATCTTTACTCCCACCAAATTTTGTTTCGATTGCTGCAGCCGTTTAGGAGTTGATAGGCGGGGGGGGGGGGCACACACACACACAGCCAGCCAGACAGACAGACGGACATACTGACAGACAGACAGACAGACAGAAGGACAGACAGACAGTCACACATTTGCCCGATCTCATAAGTCTACTTTTTCCTCATTTTTGCAAAATGTGAAAAGTAGGCTAATAAAAAATATGATTAACAAGACACTGAAAGACTGCAAAATGCCCTATTCCAGTCTTATGTTCGTGTTTTCACGCCTTACCTTCGGAGCCACACCTCATGCGTCACATTACTCTTCATTTACGCACATGATATAGCGGAGAATGTGAGTGACAAACCGCAATGTTTACGAATCACTAGTGTATACCTTGCTTTCAAACGAAATCAACTAAATGACATTAGATGGATTTCCTTTTTTGCCTTTACGTTTTACATGTAAGATATTATATGATTGTTCTCACGATACGACAAAAGTGTGATAATGGGACGTGTATTCTACTCTACAATAATGACTGCCTGGATGATCAATGTGACTGATCTTGAATGGGGGCCGGACATAAAAATTGAGAAGCCTTGGATTAAAATCTCGATCATACGAAGAAAGGAAGCAAACTGTTGTGTTCGCAGGATGGAAAATACCTCATCTGGAATCTGCAAGCTGATGAACTACTGTTACTTGGAACGAATTGCTTTATTAGATTATTATTATTATTAATATTTATTTAACATAAATCATTCTGGAAGAATGGAATGCTTCACCGACACAATTTACATCTAATCTTTTTTTTTACAATATTTACATGTTTTACAAAGATATTTGCATTATTGACATGCTTACAATATTAACATGGTTCACTCACTCTCTCACGCACGTACTTTCATAAACTCAATCGCTCCATACATACATTTATTCTTTAATTAATTTCATACATTTCATTCGGATACTCATTCATTCAGCGAGACGATGTACTTTTTTATGTGCGGCCTTAATTTAAGAAGAGGCAAGATGTTGGCATCCCCTGGCAGCGTGTTTCAAAGCCGCGCAGAGTGGCCGTAGAAACCTGTCAGGTAGGCATTGCTACGAGCGAAGGGCGGAACAAAAGTTACACCTCGTCCACTCCGAACTGAGCGATATGTCAATGAATGTCGACAAATGGGGTCAATATTAATGGAACCTGTGAGGGCCTTTTTTTAGGAAGATCAAATCAGATTGTTTGGCTATTGCCTCTAGATATGCGAATTTTGACATATCATGGTAGCTTAGGCCATGCGATTACAATCAGTATTATTGCTGTGAATTATTGTCCACTTTTTCCTAGTGACTCAGAATCCAGAAAATTACCCATTTGGATCTACAGTAGACCTACATATCTTGCCTGAATTTGCAATAAATTTTCAATTAAATATCATACACAAAGCTTATTCAGGTAAATCATTTTTAAATAATTATACAGAAATCAATAATGAGCGGCAAATATTCCCATATACAACATGCTTCTAACGAAGAACGCAATAGTAGTCTTCAAGTAGAAGCAAAGCTTCACGGGATGCAAGTTTCTCCCAGATAAAAGCGATGAATAGCGAGGTAATTAGTCGTCTGAAGCTTGATCCCGTGGTCCCTTTGTCAACAGCAATCCCATCACATATCCCCATGGGAGCCCATGGTCGTAATACGGCCGTCCATTAGTGGGACTAATGGCGAATAGAGCAAACCTCATCTGCTGTCAGAGCTGGCTGGTCACCTATAAATGAATCACACCATAAAGCGGCTCAAACATTTACAGAATCAATACGGACTCCAAGATTACTAAATCAGGACTTGCCGATCAAAGGGTTGGTTTCTATTTGCATTCTGTTTGGTAGCGACACCAATCTGTAAATACGATATGTGAAAGTCACCTTTAATACGAATGTAAGAGTTCGTAATCCAACCAATGATCGAGACTGAGAGGGACAGTTTATTAAAACTACAAAGCAAAAACAAAATATGGAAATTTGGAATATTTAGATGAGCCAACAATGTGAATACTTTATTCTTAGGGAACTATGTCATCCAAAATCTTCAAATTTTCACAGTTTCACATCAATATTTATGGCTACGTGCTACTTAAGTATTATGAAATGTATAAAATATTTTAATAATTATGGACAATTGAAGAATGTACAGATATTCCGAAATGTTTGAAAAGTTCTTCTAGTTAGGTAACTTTACCCTTATTGTTATCGTAGATTACTATATGAAAGCTATAATTTGTAATTTTTTAATGACGGTTAAGCTTGTATGCATTTTGTTCGGATGTTATAAACATTTGAATTTCATCAATTTCTACACCAATATTTCAGTTACTTTGTTATTTCTAACTCTATGTGATAGGTTAGCCTCTGTGCGAGGCACAACTGAGTTGTCCCTTGCTAGTGCTACCTCTGTAACAAAGGTGGTTCGATTTAGTTTCGTTGTGTTTGAATTGATAGGGGGGATCGATTTGCACACATACACGGCCGCCATCCTTAAACAATTGGGCTGATGACCTTGAGATTTGGTCAAAAGACGCATTTTACATAAAGGTATAATGTTACAAAATTTGGTAGGGATCAGATGATTAGGTTAGTCGTAATTTGATTTAAACTTTGAACATTTAGGTGGGCACCATTTCTTTTTTGTTATGATGGCGGCGATATACAACATGGCACTGATTTGTCCCTTGCTAGTGCTACCTCTGTACCGAATTTCGTTCAATTTGGTTTCACGGTGTTGGAATTGATAGTGTTTTACCCTTTATGAGGGTAGAACTAGGGGTTGTGTGTGAGTGGAGGGTGGTGTGTTACTAGGGGAAGTTCTGAAACGTTCGGGCTCTCGACGTTGGATAGCGGAACGGAAGGTGCTGGGGAAACGGGCGAAGCTCTACAAGTTAGCGGTTATAATGAATGGTGTACGTCTCCTAGATAATGGTTGCGTTTAACGAGCTAGGTTTGAGACGCAGCGATCAAAGTAAAAGGATTGCTGACAACGCAGTTCTACGAAGTGTACACACCTGCTTGTTTAGAGGGCAATGTCAAATGGTGACAGACAGGTTGGTATCGTTTACGCAGCGATCTAATGGTAGGCCGGTGTAATTGTAAGGTGTGCAGGAGGAAGCAGGCAGAGGGCAATAAAATGGTAATAATGATAAACAACTGGGCAGTTCTGATAAAATGTGTCTGTTTACTGTAGGCTTATAAAGGTGTCCTGGCTTACCTAGATGTAGGGATAGCTCAATAATGTAGTATTACAACATAAACAGGTATGGTAAGGGGTAGGATGTAACAAAGTGTTAAGGAGGCCTGAAAAATACACTCACCTGAGGTACGTTGTCGTCAAAGCTCGTTTGGGCAGCGTCACGGGGTAAACAGACATCCCCCTCTGAGTGGGAGGCCTATTTAAATGTTTTAGATTGCTGACTGTTGCGAACTTGCCACGCAGTTGTTTTAGGAAGCAGTTCCTGTATAAATGTTGATGTTTGTGCAAGCACAAGGGCAAGAGCTGTAGTGTGTCTCTGCTGGCTGGGGTGATTAGGGTGTTGTTTAGAGATGGGGGCTGAAGGGGGTGTAGGCGGTGGTCATATAGTGTAGATAATGTGGGTGTGATTCGTAGGTAATTGTAGATAATTGTAGATCAATAGATGAATGCGAATGTACCTCTTAAATGTCTAAACTTTATTCTATATTCTTAGGTTTAAAGTGTTGTACACACATCATAGGAATCAAGTTACAAATTTCATGTCACTGATGCTGGAACATCCAGCGAAAATGCACATCTTGTACTAAAATATATCGTTAGTGGGAAAATAAGTTTAAAGTGAAACAAGAAAGAGGCATTACATTTAAACTAACAGAGATATCCTAATGAGACAGGTTGATTTTCATAAAGCCTATAGATGAGGCATTTAAATAAAATTTGGATATTTTTGACCGGAGCATCGGTTAACGCCCAATTAAGACCATGACCATTTTCTTCCAAACGTACGCTGAAATACATACATACGAGGGTTGTTTCCTTTTTTAACCTCCGTTGGGCTATATAAGAATGACAAATTGACATAACAAAATGATTTTTAGTCTACTTTTCACATTTTGCAAAAATGAGGAAAAAGTAGACTTAAGAGATCGATCCGGGAAAATTTCTGTCTGTCTGTCTGTCCTTCTGGCTGGCTGTGTGTGTGTGTGTGTGTGTGTCCCCCCTCCCTATCAACTCCTAAATGGCTGCAGCAATCGAGCCAAATTTTGTATGAGTAAGGATCTATACCAGAATATCTCAAGCCCAAATTTGAAAATTATGTTAGTGCTACCAACTACTGATATCCCGCAATTGAAATTTGAGCTCCATGTTGGATATCTTGGAAGGTATGCATGGCAGCTATTCCAAAATTGGCACACACATATAGATAATAATATTTCAATTTAATTTCCAGGAGGCCATGCATGGCCAAAATGATTCTAAGCCTGCTGATAGGTCCAATTTTTAAATGCACATAACTTCTACACTATCAATTGGATTTCAACCAAATTTTGACATAAACAGATATGACTGAGCGTATTCTTAAAAGCCACCAGGGCTGCCAACTGTCAATAAATGTTCACTCTATTCTTTTATCCCAATACCAATATATCAGAAAGTATGCAAGCCGACAGCTTTAAACTATGCACGCATATAGTACCTGACATTCTAGATAATTTGGAGTAACTTATGTACGTCAGTGCTACCAACATGATTCTAAGCCTGCTGATAGGACCAATTTTTAATACATGTAACTTCTATACTATCAATTGGATTTCAACCAAATTTCGTATGTGCTATGTGACACATAAGCGATATGACTATGCTTTTTCTTAAGAGCAACCGGGGCTGTCTAATGTTAATAAATGCTGTCTCTATTTTTATTTACCCAAATATTAATACATCAGAAAGTATGTAAGCCAACAGATTTAAAATTTGCACACGTATAGTACCTAACATTCTTGATTAATTAGGAGAAACTAATATACGTCAGTGCCGCCAACATGACTCTAAGCCTGCTGATAGGTCCATTTTTAAAATACATGTAACTTCTATACTAACAAATGGATTTCACAAAAATTTGGCACAACGAGAGATCATAATATTTCAGATTATTTCTGACCAACGCATGCATGACATTAGTAGGGGGGTAATAGGGGTTCCAACGCACTTCAGAACATACATGTCATTACTACTAAGCCTCAGCCATGTTAAATATCTCTCAAACGCATGGTTCGATGTTGACAAATGAGGTGTCGTTGGACTCGAGCTGACGTCCTCTTTGCTATGGACTACTCGTTATATTTTTGAATTTTTTTTTGAAAATTTTTGTTTTCGAAAGTTGGTGGTAGTTTGAAAACCAAACATGGTAGAACGTTGTGCTATGGCTCAAACAAATGGTATTTATAACCTTTATTTTTTGTAATAAAACTTTTTTTATTTTTTATGTTTTTTTGAAAACACTCGAATTTTGAAAATCATATATTTTGGAAACTAGAAATTATACAAAAAAGTTTGTTTGACGTAAATCAATGGTCCCTACCCCCTCTACCACCAAAATAAATTTCAAGTCTCTAGGATGAAAACCTGTAGTAGTGGGATGAGGGGAAAGCTGCTCCACTTAGGAAGTTGTGAGACCCTGCGACCTTGGAATGGAAGTAGTCATGCTAGGAGGGCGTGCTTGGATTCGTTTTTTTCGTCTCGTTGTGCTCTTTACGGGAATGTAGGTGTCGAAAAGGTGAAAAACTGGAAACACGGTCTTTTTGGGGTAAAAACGTGATTTTAGACTTTTTGCTATATCTCGCGAACCAAGTATGCTAGAGGCGTGTACGACGGGTCCAAGGACTCGGAGTGACGTCCTCTTTGCTATGGACCACTCGAGATATTTTAAAAAAAAATTTGGAAACTCGATTTTGGGGTAAACACGTTTTTTTTGTGATTTTTGCCGATATCTCACGAACCAATAACGCTAGAGACGTGTACGAGGTGTCCTAGCACTCGGGCTAACGCCCCCTTTCAAATGTAGTAGATTCTTTTTTCCAAAAAAAAAAATCACAAAGGGCCTAACGCCATACAAGTTGAAAAAAACTGTTTTTTTTTCTTTACCTGTTTATAATGTCCATGAAGCGTGGTGGTTGAGAGAGACGATACGGCTGGGTATGTGTGTGTTTCAACGAACCTGTCGCTAACCACAAGGACCATGCTTAATAGAACAATCGCTATTTCGGCGGATCGGTGTATGACAGAGCGAGCGTGCGTTTTTCCTGATATTTTACCTTTAACGTGTAAACGGTGATGAGAACTTGGTTCTATGTTGGTCGAAGCGAGTACCGAAAACAAACGAGCAGGAGGTGAAGGTCATTTGAGCTTATTGGAAGGCTCCGATCTGACTTGACAACAGGTGCAATGGAAAAAATGACCAAGACGCTTGAAGGTGAAATAATCTGACCATCGTGGTGGCAGGGGAGTGTGAAAGGCATGCACACACGTGTGAGATGGCATGTACGCTAAACCAGTGACATCCTGTCTTGCTTCGTACGTGACAAAATGCAAGTTCAGGTGAAATTTGATCTGGCACAGGTGTTCACCTGGGACGTTATCTGTCCACGTGCGCGATAACTGTTAACAAGTTACATCCTGTTTTGCTTCGTACGTGACAAAATGCAAGTTCATGTGAAATTTGATCCGGCACAGGTGTTCACCTTGGACGTTAGCTGTCCACGTGCACGATAAGAGATTGTTCAAAGCGTGGGAATCGCTGAATCAGTAAAAAGTATGATGCAACTTGTGGGAATGATGTCACAACCAATAGATAGGCAAGAGCTGCAAACAGCAGTGGTGGGAGGTGAAGGGAGGGAGAGGGGAGGGGTAATGTATGAGAGAACACAGGAGGAAAGGGAAAGACAAACATGTATGAACATGCACGAAGCGCGGAGCGCTGTACACATAGAGCTATAGGTGGTGTACAACATGTGTGAATAAATAAAAAGTACACAGGTTCACACAACATGTAGTTTATTGATCCAAGAATTAAACGTAGAGTTAAACCCTAACCATTTGACGTAGAGTTTATTTCCTTTTTGTTTCAACACTTTTTCCACAAGATAATGCTGAGGAAATGCTGTTTTCTGAAGTTCATGGAGATAAAATCTACCTTTTATGGGTTGATGGTTGAGGTCCTCGAGTAAATAGGTGACTGGAGTGTCCAAGTAGACTCAACGAATTCGAAATAGTTCAGTCCCCCACTGAGACGTGTAGCCCTTATTGAAGGCAGACTTAAATTTGCTCACACGAACAAAATCCCCAATGTTCAGTCGGTGACGTTTAGGATCGGCTGTTTTTATGGGGTTAAACAGTTTATCCAATCGCTGAATATTTTTAGTTACGAGACGTGGCTTGGTCCCAATCGTTCTATGGTTGGTGTCATTGTAACGTGACACTAGCTCAGGTAACATGTCCAACCAGCGATAACTGCCCTGAGCGGTAAACGCTTTCCACATATGGGTTTTCAATGTTCGGTTGAACCGCTCGACCACACTGGCTTTGAGATTGCTGTACGTGGTGTAATGGTGAATATCCTTAGATTTGAGAAAACTGGAGAAATCCTTGTTGAAAAATTCTTTCCCCTGGT
Organism: Meconema thalassinum; assembly: GCA_946902985.2. Taxonomy (NCBI): domain Eukaryota; kingdom Metazoa; phylum Arthropoda; class Insecta; order Orthoptera; family Tettigoniidae; genus Meconema; species Meconema thalassinum. Next base: position 650,169,410 of record OX336391.1, read on the forward strand.
CAGTTTGTAGCAGCTGAGGTTGACGTTGGGAGTGTTGAATAATATGTTGAAAGGCCTTGGTAACTAGTGGACCAGACTTGCGACGCACAGGTTCAACAAAGGCCATTTTGGAATAGACATCAATGACGGTCAACATATAGCGTACACCGTCATTAACGCCAGCATAGGGTATCATTTCAACCAAGTCAGCCTGCCAAAGTTCATCCACACCTCGTGAAATCACCTTGAGTCGTGGATAATGACGCCTAGCTGGGCGATGCAACTCGTGAGCAATACCCATTTAAATGGGTGAGGGCTTAAACAATAATTTTGGCATTTCGAAGTTCTTGTTCAATTTCTTGAATTTCCCAATCGTGACCGGTGTGGCCAGCTTGACGTGAGGCATGCAACAACTGTAGCCGCTGGACGAGCTTATTGGGATTGTGCCAGTAGGTAACATCCACAAGGGGTTTTAATGGTTTAAATGTCACTCCCGAAGCGGATGCTTTACGACGAGTACTTTGACTGGTGGGAAACATTTTTGCAATGATGGTTTTATATTTTAGAGATATATTGGCATTCACTTGTTGCGTGGGATCATACTGTCTTTTGTGGGCATGGGTATCCAATAAAATGGATTTATATTTGTCAAGATCCTCTGACGTATAATCATGGGAAGAGGGGGTCCGAGAAAAGAGCAGCTTTAACAGTCCTGGCGTTAATTTATAGTTGATGTTTTTAATGACAGCTTTAGTACGAGCAAATTTAATGGATGAATCGCCAATTTTAAAACTATCATTCTCATAGCGAACACCATACGTGGTATCTGTGTTTCCAATAAATAGATCGGTGAAATAGGGTTCCAATGTTGATCCATAATATTTTATTAAAATGGTTTTCAGTTGAGCTTTATGTTGAGGGGTGGCCAAGAGTTGTGAAAACGGAGACGCTCTGGAAGGGCAAGGTGTTTCGACCATGGCCAAGGATTTCTTTTTTCTAAAAAACTCTGCAAGGGTTGCGGCCTTTTTTTGAGGCGTAAACACTTGATCCTCCTCATCCTCAACTTCACTAACACTAGTCAAATCTTCCTGTTCCTCTTCCTCTTCCTCAGGGTCCTCGTGCAGCGTCTGCGTGGCTTGTGAAACGGTGGGTAGCGTTTCAGATGGCTTGAAAGAGGGTTTCAACATGGCTTTTAGTGGAGGTGCTAAATGTTGCTGAATAAACAAAGCATGATTTGCACGTGATTGTTTCAATTGACGAAACTTTTGGCGAATAGTATTTTTTGCTCTAATAATATGCTTTTTCAATTGACTCTCTGCTAACGCCATGGTGTCTTGACAAATGACTTGATGGGGAATGAGACAGGGCCTTAAATAGCAATAAAATGATCAAACCCTAAGCGATACCGTCCTTGGTTGCGTTCACTTTGTTTGTCAATCACTAAACAGGCATGACGTTGAGTGTTCCAGCACTTGGCACACAATTCTGTAAACATTTGAAAGGTCATATCCGGATTCACATGTTCATTATAAATGTGACGACTGTTCCTCTCGTCCTGGCGAAATAAAACAATGACATTGGCATTGTCACGAATCAACTGTTTGGACATTTTTGAATACGTTTGTCCAAGATAGAAGCAATCGATATGTTTGTGACGACCCATGCTGAAATAGCTTTGAATGATGCCTTGACGTTCAGTGGATACATCATCGAAAATCATGAGTGAATCAGGCTTTACCTCATCCGGTGAAATCACATTTTCTTGCATGGAATATGTAAAATAACCCATATTCTCTTTTTGTAATCCAGACATGACTTGATCCAGAAACACGTAGAGGGGTTGGTAGAGAGATTTTGCAAAAATATAAATATTTTGAAAACGCAGACCATTGGGCGCTGTAATGAGCGTTAGCAAAAGATTAGTCTTTCCACAGCCGGAAGGCCCCACAATGATGCAGCGAATGGAAGATGGAAACAGTGAACCATGGCGTTGTTCACGTGATGTGGGACAGAGATGGGAAACCATGTCCCCCACGGGGAATGACTCTTGCTGCTTAATAATCTTCATTTCAACTAAGGCTTAGACAGGCTAGCAGGCTGTCTATATACAGGACACCGAGCCTTGTCATAGAAACAGTAGACTGGTACTACAGGTTGACGATGGATGTCTTTGGACGTGCGTTGATGGCCAAAGGTAGGCCTGTCCCCATACATGATCCTAAACAAGAAACAGATCCTGCTAATAAACACTATGTGGATACGTCAGTAGTGCCACGCACAAAACAGGGAGATTATGACTTTAAGGGAAAGCGGTTAACCCATGTAAAACATCCTCAAGTGTCTACAGACGTTACTTCGAAAAAGTATGTGGATAACAAAGTGTATGAGTTTTATGACAAAGTGCCACAGCTTATGGTGAATGGCTATAGCGCTAATCACCATCGGATTATTCACGTGGAAGACCCACAAGACGAAGACGATGTCTGTACCAAGCGTTACGTGACCCATGAAATGAAAAGGCTTTATGAATTTATCCCATGTGTATTTTTAGTGTATCTGACAAATGAAAAACCTTTGAATGAGAGAAACCATTTACCGCTAGTCCATGATCAGCACTCGACCTATGTGCTTGCTTCGGGTTTAAGCCACTATCGATTACACTATGATGGAACCATTCACATCAAATATGCCATACCTGATGAGAACCATTTACAAATAAAGATAAATGGTCATAGGATGTTGATCCATAACCATGAAATGGTCAATGCAGGGGACGAATTATCTCTTCATCTCATGTTGACATGGGATGAAAAGCAAGCGGGAAAAACCATAAACGATTTCCCACTTTATGTGGAATTGGAATATACAGCCATGAAATAACCATCTGACGTTAGTTGTGATTTAAACTTTCTTGTGAAAGGTTGTGGGTCATTATCATCATGGTGAAACAAAGGTATGCAGTGAGAAAGACTAAAAAAAGGACTTTGTCCTTGGCAAAGCCTGGGCTTACAACATTCGAGGACAAGCCCTTGCGAAAGAAAAAAAGAAAAAATAATGTATTGACCATAAGGAAAGCCCTTCGAGCAGCACAGAGACATGTTATTCCAAAACGTCGGCGACAGGTTTCAAACCAAGGGCGAGTGATTCCCGTCCCAAAACGAGCTGGATTTTTACCTGCATTATTTGCTGGTTTGGCTGCTCTGGGTTCACTTTTGGGCGGTGCCAGTGCAGTGGCGAAAACCATTAAAGCCGCGCAGCAGGGCAAGCAACAACTCAAAGAAAGTCAGCGACACAATGAAACGATGGAAGCGATTGCCATGGGGGCTAGAAATGCCAATTTAAAGCCAGCCTTTTATCAACAAGGATTTGGGATTTCACCATTTCGAAATATTAAAAAAAAAAAAATTTAACCTCAGCCATAGCGAGACATGCCCTGACGCATCAACAAGTGGAAAGCTATGCTAAACAACTAAAGCTTTCTCATTTTCGAGGTGTGTTTATGCGAAACCAATTACCCCCACGACCCTGGAAACAGGAATGTGCTGTTGTCAATTTGGATGATCACCGAGGACCAGGAACGCATTATGTAGCTTATGTCAAAGAGGGATCCACGGTATGGTACTTTGACAGTTTTGGGAATTTGCCCCCGCCCATGGAACTAGTGACCTATTTTGGAAACAGGATCAAGATATATTATAATGTGAAACGAGAGCAAACGTTTAACAGCCAACAGTGTGGACGTTTGTGTTTAATTTTTTTATATAAGACGCAGCATAAGCAAAAACGCCACCAGTATGTCGGCAGAAAGTAAAACGTTTACAGTGCATGGACGTGGACCTGAAGTCAGCCTAGACTTTTACCCGCCTATCGAATTGAGTGAAAAACCCTATGGTTTAGGACTTGTTTCTCTTGAAACGTACAATCGAATATACAACATACGTGAAAATGTGAACAACAAGTTTTACTATGATGATTCTGTGCTCACCCTGAACTCTAGTGGATACACGATCGATGATATTTATGAACACATTTATGTGGTGTTGATCAATCAATATGGTTTAAAGTCATTTCTCGACGGAACGCACAAGTTTGAACTTGTAGGCAATACCAACACTCATCGCTGCAGTATTTTCTCCTCATTCAACATTGACTTTAAAACACACCCCGATTCCATTGGCCCATTACTAGGATTTAAACCACGTGTGTTGGAGCCCAACAAAAAACATGAATCAGACCATGAAGTGAAATTCATTGAGGACCATCATGTGTCGGTGACGTGTAATATTATTAGCCAAGTGTACACCAATCAGGAACCATCGCATTCACTTTATGACTTTATTGTGACATCGCCCAATGGCTATATTATTCGTGAAAACCCTCCAGTGGTGCTTTTTCATTCTGTGGCTGTTGATAGTATTAGTAATATAACATTAAGACTGATCAATAGAGATCAACAACTCATTGATCTAGATTCTACCACACCAGTGACTTACAAGTTGGTGCTAAAGCCACTATGAAGTTTGTGTATAAAGCAACAACACCGTCTAGGAATGGTGTTAGTTGTTTGCCACGTGAATACACGTTAACATCTCAGAACAAGCAGATTTTACAGCATTTGGGTTACCACGTCAACCCTCATGATGAATTCTATCCTAGAGATAGCGAACCGCATCGAGGAGCAACCAGGAGTGGTAAGAATTGATCTCCATTCCTATCAAGCTCAAACACCTGGACTCAATAACAATGATGAAATTCAATTTGTTATCAACAACCAAGATATTTACACCCTACCTCATGAAAGTGTCATTCAGATTGAAGGTCGGCTCACGAAAGCCGATGGCTCTACACCTACCACATCCAAGTTGGCCAACCATGGTTTAGCCTTTCTGTTTTCTGAAGTGCGGTATGTCATTAACGATATCGTGGTGGATAGCACTCGAAATGTGGGTATTTCCAGTGTCATGAAACTATACCCCTCTTATAGTGAGGAAGAAGGTAAAACACTTTGCATGGCAGGTTGGTGCCCTGACTCAACCAATGACTGGATGGTACACACCGATGGGACCTTTACTGGATATTTACCTCTTAAACTGATTTTAGGCTTTGCCGAAGATCACCAACGCATTGTGGTCAACGCAAGGCAAGGGCTTTATCTAGTGAGAGACAGGAGTGATAATAATGCACTCAAGGGGGCCGACAATGCCCCCATCGATTCAAAAATTCAACTACAACGCTTGCTATGGAAAGTGCCTCATGTGACCCTTGAAGATAGCAAAAAACTGGACATACTCAAAATGGTAAAGAGAGATATGCCGCTACCCATGGAATTTAGAAGCTGGGCACTCCATGAGTATCCGCTATTGCCCACTACCAACACACACAGTTGGTCTGTAAAAACAGCTCGCTATACTGAGAGACCTCTCTACCTGATCGTGGGTTTTCAAACGAATCGCAAGTATCAACAAACCAAAGATGCCACGCAATTTGATCATCTGCAATTGAGAAATGCACGTCTTTTCCTCAACGGAGCTGTGTTTCCCTATGAAGGACTGGATTTGGATTTTTCAAAAAATAAATTTGGCCCCCTGTACGACTTGTTTTCTAAATTTCGATGGTCGTATTATCAAAAAGAGAACGGCCCCATGCTACTACCCCAAGCGTTTAAGGCAAGAGCGCCACTGATTGTCTTTGACTGTTCTTACCTGGAAGAGTCTGTCAAGCCATCCAATATCGACATTCGACTAGATTTTGAAACGCATGACAATGTACCAGCCAATACGACGGCCTACTGTTTAATTATTCATCACAAACAAGTCAACTATTATCCACTGTCCAACCAAGTGACGAGTGTATAAATAACAGCTCAACCCACGTCAAGTCGCTCAGTCATGTCTTGCTTTAAAGCCTCAAGAGACGTTACATCCATGAATTTAAACTCTGAGGAACAACGTTTCAAGACTTTTGCCACGTGGCCAGTGCCTTTCATAAACCCTCAAGCCTTGGCGGCCGCAGAATTCTACTATTTAAAAACAAGAGATGAAGTGAAATGTGCCTTTTGTCCCATCATCATAGACCAATGGCAGGAGGGCGATGAACCCATGCAGGAACATCAGCGCTGGTCACCCACCTGCCCCTACCTGTGTAGAATGGAAGTGGGAAATATACCCTGTCATTCAAGCTATCCCTCACTTGTGTCACTGGGTGATGAAAAAAATACAAGTTACGATACGTGTGGACCGTATGGTATCCATGGTGCTTCGGTGAGCAGCTCACCATCAAAAACGCCTAGTTTAGAGACATTGGGACATCATCGGTGTTATGGACGTTACAAACACAAGAGACTATATTGTTGTATCAGTTGCTATCGTCCTTATCCTAAAATCAGAAAAGCCTGTAAGACGTGTAATGATAATAAAATGATGTAATTCTTAAATTCTTATTTTTTTGCTTTTGCCTCTGTCCTACCCTAACCTTCTTTTTTGGAACTAGCATGGCAGGTAAGTCCATGCCATGATCACACCTGATCGTCAGTCAGTCGTCAGTTGAACTTGGTCCAGACAAGCGTCAACATGTTGCGCACACTCATTGTGGATTGCCAAGGGTTTAAAATTGGTGACAACAAATTTATATTTAAACAAGTGGCCGTGATCGATTGTACCACGTTTTGGATATCACAAGCTACGCATTTGCTATTTAAACCACCCCATGCTTTTGATTTGTTGTGTGAAAAAGACCGTAAACAAACCCAGTGGATTGAAAATCATAGGCAACTAGACTGGAATCAGGGAACCATTTCCTATAAATATTTGGATGTGGTTATGAAAGCACACTTGTCCTCGGCCAATGTGGTATTTGTGAAAGGTAATGAAAAACGTCAATGGTTGCAACCATTTTTGGCGTCTTACTGCCAATGTATCGACCTCATGGAGTTGGGCTGCCCCTCCCTGCAAACGCTCATGGATACTTGTTCCTGTGGCAACATTACCCATACAGCCCTATCGCATGCGTGGCATCTCTTTCATTGGTTAACCACTCATGCCTGCTGGGAGTTGTTGAACAAAATTATAACTCAAGATTTACCTGTGAATGACGTCAGTGAGATTTCTACAAGCGACGTGTAAACATCTACAGCACGTGATACCATGGAGAAAGGCAATGCTACGGACAAAGCCATCGGCAAGTTCTTTGTGTGCAAAAAGAAACTAGACAGTTTTACCAAAGAGGAACTCTTGGCGCTGCCCAAGTCGTTCATTTATTATGTGGCCGCCAACGCAGTGAAAGAAATCTGGCAACATGTACCAAAATCATGGACTCAAGACCCTGTGTTGAGTGAATTGCAACCCTGTACGGATTACGATCACCATAAGCAAGTGGCCATGGCAAAAATACCGTCTATGCGTCAGTGTGCGACTTGCCAGCTAGTGAAACTGTATCACGGTCATAAAAGTCCATGTAAAGACTTTGTTGAATCATTCCACGAATGTCATGGCGAGAAAAAGCAACAACAACAAACACAAACATCGTCCACAGAGGAGGAGGAAGACCAAACCTTTTTACCATCGATGGAAAAGGATATGCCAGACCTGTACTGGCAATGGCGTCATTGACAAAGTGATTCAATACTTACCTTTCGAAATCCATCTTCCAGGTTATCGTTTTTGCGGCCCTGGAACTCGTCTCGAAAAACGTTTACAGCGTGGTGATGTACCCATTAATCTTTTGGATCAAGCATGCAAGGAACATGACCTTTCTTATCGACATAGTCATACTGGTTTAAGACATGTGGCAGATAAATTGTTATTGAAGAAAGCTAAACAACGTTTCACATCCAGTGATGCCTCAGTGGGTGAAAGGATGGCAGCCCTAATTGTCATGAGTGCTATGAAAGGAAAGTTGATGATGCATGGACATAAACATTGAGGAATTGAGGAGTGAGGAATTGGGATTTGTTTGTATTCTATTTTTCTTTTGTCAATTCACTATGAAATAAAAAACAAAGGTATACCAGAGCACGATGATTTGTGTTTTTATTATTTTAAAAAATCGTGATGTTGATGGCTGATTTTTTCATTTTACACATTTCACACATGATGAATTCCACACACTGCCATTTGTCATTTTGCAATTTACAGATTTTAAAAATGTTCGTTTCAAGTTTTGCGATTTTGATGAGATGGATTTTTCCAGTTTGTTGATGACACATTTTAAACAATGTCTGTTTGAAGTTTTTGAATTTTCAAATTTCACACATGCCCATTTCCAGTTTTTAAAAATGTCCGTTTTAAGTTTTGCGTTTTTGGTGATATGGAAACATGGATTTTCCATTTTGCTTTTTTCACATTTTTCCCTTTGGTGTATGTCGAAAGTTGAGATTTGACAATGATGTTGATGCGAGTGCTTGACCTTGATAATACTGCAATGTGCTGATGCGTGTTTGGAGAAACGTCGAGGTCTACGACTACTGCAGGTAAGACTGTTTTTACAAAAATAATGTCTATTGTCTGCCACATTTCAATGAAAAAACAAAACTATTGAAAACAAAATGAGTATATAAGTGACCATTTACCCCCTCCCCACTCACCCACCCTACCTCATCGTGTTTGCTCTGGTCAATCATACACACCAGTTTTCTCTCTCCACTCATACATTCACACCTGTCTTTGGGAACAAACACAACCACTTTATTTATTCCCAAAAGCACATTCTCGACATGCTCACTCATTCCAAAAGAACTTTTTTAGTTTACCATTTTACCATTTCAAAAAAAAGAAAAAAAAAGTTACTAAAAATCTTACTTATTTCATATTTACAATAAAACACAACTTTGTACAGCGTTAAAAGAATCAAACTATTTACCAATCAAAAAAAATTTAAAAAATAAGTTTGCATAGAACTTTTTAAAGAGCAAATGGTCCAAGTGGTTTGCCACTATTTACAAAATCTACTATTTACAATGACAGAAACCAATATTTACAAAATACTAAATCTACAAGTTACATAAAGCTATGTCCCATAAACGATTATACAGTGAAATCACACCTCCTCCTCCTTGCGATCATAACCCCAGGGCAGGCTAGTGAGCAGGTCATCAGCCCACACACGCTTGTTATCTATGGAGGCGAGGGTGCGTTTTCTCTGTTCCACAAGATACAAATGATGGTTGCTGGATTGTATCCTGCACTGTGTATGAGACATAGCCTTGCCAGTGCGTAAAACCGCTAGATAGTCATCTACACGTAGCGATTTTACCACCGCTCTACCTACACCTTTTGCTCTTTTGGCTTCCTTAGAGTCGAGTGTGCGATAAGCATACATTTTCGAAGCCAAACCTACGAATTCCGTCATAATGGAATCACCGCATTCATCTTTTAAAACGCCCATTTTCTTCTTGTTTTTTATGGGCAGCTGAAACACGTTGTCAACGCTATAGCAAGAGGTGTCGAACCAGTCACTATGCTGCCTCATGACGTCATAGGGGTTGCAGTGGCGAATGTGGTAAATGAATGAGTCCGTATCCATATACAAAAGAGAGACGTCCTCGAAATGGTGTTTGGCAAACTCATAGTGGAATCGATACATGACCGATTTAGAAAAGTCTAAAATGACTTGACCCAAGTAAATGGGCTTATCCATGGTCACGCTGGTCTTACTCATTTCAATAGTGGCCAAATCCTCATCGATAATTTTGATCGATTTGAAATTTGGCTTGGCAATGTACCGCCGGGCACCCCACCGCCCCTCCCAGACATTCACCAATTTAATGTCACGGTATTTGCGGACATTCTCCATAGACTTGCCATAGATGCAGTTGTTCATTAATTTTAAAAAAAATAATTTCAAACTGCTGTGTTGCCATTTGTCGGTGCTCTGTGTTGAGTCGCATGTATGGCTCAAGCCATGCTTTTTGAGCAAAAGAAATACCCCTGTGGATTTTCTTTAACACCAAGCCTTGGGCGAGGCATTGCACCAACATTTGGATATGTACCACATACCGATTTTTGTTGTAAAGTGTGCCCATGAGTTTTTCAATTTTCACTTTACTGTCAGGGGGAACCATTTGCTCAAGGCAGAATGGGAAATCGGCATGTTCATCATACAAGGATGAGGGATATTCAATATCCACTTCTAGCACATATCCACGGCCTGTTTCTTGGCTAGCCATGTTCACATCAAATTCTGACACTTGTTTGTCTGTCAGCCAAGCAAACTTCCCATAGGGCAAAGGCTGACTCATGGCGTAACCGTACAAATTATTCACGTCATAGTACATTAAGTACGATTCTGGTTTGTCTGGTGAATAATCAGGCATGTAGACATTGTTCGCTTCGGCATGGCGTTGGTTAAGTGACACAAAGCCGCCACGAATGCCATTTCAAAAAATAGAACCATGTCTACGTCAGTGAGTAAATCCAATTCCACTTGAGTGTATTTCAAAGCGGCATCAAACGAGAGTCCAGGACTCGTGTAATAGTGAGCCGGGTCAAGACCGTAAATGTGTTGACACAAGTTACGGAATTTTTCAAACACATCAGTGAGCAGCAATACATCCAGTTTTAGGTAATGCAAAGCATATTCACTTAGCGTCTTCATGCCAAACACTCGCCAAACTTGACATGCATGTGCATAGTCTTCATCGGAAACGGTACTGCGTGTTAGTTTCGAGTAAAATTTCTCTTGTGGTGGGAGATTTCTTTGCTTTAACACGTCCCAGCTATTGCAGAAATCATACGGGAATATACCTTTCCGAATGCACAATTGAAATTGCTCAGGATCATTAAAATGCATTCTAGTATTTTTTAATTCCTCCTCATTCAAGCCATTCACAAGGCTGTCTAGCGAGGATGTCATAAACTTAAAGGAATCCAAAAATCGAATGCTAAAGTTGCTCAACCTCCATGTCAGGGCTGTAAAACGCTCATGGTTTTGGGGGATAATGGTAAACGAGCCCTTGTTGACATGGCCCAATTCACGAATCAAAAACTGAATGTCATAATTTGCCAGATTATGGAAAAAGACACTGATGAAACGAGGAGCTGGAAAGTTCAAGTTGCATTTACTATGCGCAGCTCCATGAAACTCCCCCGTAAAGTGCGAGTGATCACGAACGGTGTCTTCAGCATTGATCAGTGGCTTTTCGCAAATATGGCATGTTGTGGCATGCTCATACCACTGCTGCTGTTCTTGAGATAGGCTCATGGGTACTGGGTGGTCCAGTAATTCCTGTACATGGTCGGCCAACTTTACAAGTTCATCCAAGAACCATTTGGCACAATCTGGCCCCTCACGGTATTTGTACACGGATTGTGTGGGGTCATAGGCACACACCACATTAAATCCTATGGCAAAGGGTTCATGTTTTTGAATGGGTGTGGTTGAGCTGATGGAGGGATCTGGTTCACATCCCGCCATGGGTGTAGTGAGAGCTTCGAAATCTGCATATACCACATAGGGGACAGTGTCACGCTTATGAATGTCCTTAAACTTTAACACAGCCTTGTCCCCTTGTGGCAATATCAGTCTCACTGCTTCCTGAGAAACACAATCTACCCTATGACGTTCCAAAAGCGTAGGGGTTGTAAAATATTGCAAGCAACGGTCACAAATATGTTTTTACATTTATATTTAGACATTTGACTGCTTAGCAATCTACTCAGGCTTTTAATGAGGCAATAGTGATTCACCTCTCCTACAGATAAATATAAAAGATGAATGTGATGTCGTTTCGGTTCTTTTGTGGCATAAAGAGGACCCACAATCTCATCACCGTCAAGGCCATACACCATGAACGAAAAGTCCTGGTTGTCTCGTTCAAACCTATGGATCTCGGTTAAGTCCATAGGGAACGACACTCGAGTTAAATTTAAAGTATGTTTCAATTCGACAAACTTGGCCTTGTACATTCCTGGTCGACAACTGTCACGTTGTGCTGGCTGCAAATACGCAGCCACAGACCACAGGAAGCAATCATTGTCACGATTCTTTATATTGACCACAGCATTTTTCGAAGCTATTGTTGGTGGTGTTTTAATATAGCTAGACCCAGCGTTCAACGGGTTGAATTGACAAATGTTGATTTGTAAATGATGAATTTTGTCTAAGGCTAGACCACTCGGTCCTTGTTGCAGTTTATCAAATTTTGATAGCAAGGCACTCACCACGTGGGTTTCATACCACTGTTCCAAATTATGGGCTATGAATAACTCTTGCATTTTACTGCAAATATAAAATGTCTCTTTATGCTCTACGTCCTTCTTTTTATATATGAAATCGCACACCAGTTCTGTATTCACCTTTAAAGCCGTATGCAACCTTTGCGCTGTGCAAATTTCAATTTTGAAAATTTCAAAACAAGATTGTAAAAATTCTTTGGGAATCAAACTTTTTCTAACATTGACCACACGACCAGAGCAAACACGTGATTTGAAACAACTGTTTAGGGGTTCCAAAGTTAACGTATCCGCAGCAGTAAAAGACATTATTTTGAAAGAACACTCTCACCTGAGTTTTCAGCTGTAGACTGCTTGACAATGGTTCCACTCTAAAGCCACTTGGTTTTCAACTGTATTTGCTGTAGCAGTGAACCCTTTTTTTTTCCAAATATCTAAAAAGAAATAAAAATAAACCACCATAAGTATAACCATTCCATATAGTTTATGCTTTTCATAAACAAAACAAAATCAAGCAGGTTATATATTAAAAAAACAAATCTCACCTTGACGTGTAATGCTTTGCTATATTCTCGTCTCGTGGGCTAGTGTGGAAATGGTTTCCTTTTCTATCTGTCTGTCTTTCTCTTTCATTATTATATTTCCCACAGACACACGACAGGTAGGCTATACACGTTATCTGCAAACAAATAAATAAATAAAATCATTAATTACCTAATCAATAAATAATTGCATGTATTTATATAAAAATCAATAAATATATAAATGAATAAATATATACCTACCCCACAACAAGGTTAAGTATTTTCCACCAACACCAAAACTGTTAAACAAGACCAGGAGTTTCATGCAACGCAGTGTGTTCAAAGGTAGTCACCTAAGTGAGCGTGGAAATGATAACGACATGTCTTTATATATGCTACATTGCATGTATAATCTTTTTTTCCCACGCTTTGAACATTCTGTTATCAGGCACGTGGACAGCTAACGTCCCCGGCGAACACCTGTGCCGGATCAAATTTCACATGAACTTGCATTTTGTCGCGTACGAAGCAAAACAGGATGTAACTTGTTAACAGTTATCGCGCACGTGGACAGATAACGTCCCAGGTGAACACCTGTGCCAGATCAAATTTCACCTGAACTTGCATTTTGTCACGTACGAAGCAAGACAGGATGTCACTGGTTTAGCGTACATGCCATCTCACACGTGTGTGCATGCATTTCACACTCCCCTGCCACCACGATGGTCAGATTATTTCACCTTCAAGCGTCTTGGTCATTTTTTCCATTGCACCTGTTGTCAAGTCAGATCGGAGCCTTCCAATAAGCTCAAATGACCTTCACCTCCTGCTCGTTTGTTTTCGGTACTCGCTTCGACCAACATAGAACCAAGTTCTCATCACCGTTTACACGTTAAAGGTAAAATATCAGGAAAAACGCACGCTCGCTCTGTCATACACCGATCCGCCGAAATAGCGATTGTTCTATTAAGCATGGTCCTTGTGGTTAGCGACAGGTTCGTTGAAACACACACATACCCAGCCGTATCGTCTCTCTCAACCACCACGCTTCATGGACATTATAAACAGGTAAAGAAAAAAAACCAGTTTTTTTCAACTTGTATGGCGTTAGGCCCTTTGTGAATTATTTTTTTTGGAAAAAAAATCTACCACATTTGAAAGGGGGCGTTAGCCCGAGTGCTAGGACACCTCGTACACGTCTCTAGCGTTATTGGTTCGTGAGATATCGGCAAAAATCACAAAAAAAAGTGTTTACCCCAAAATCGAGTTTCCAAATTTTTTTAAAAAATATCTCGAGTGGTCCATAGCAAAGAGGACGTCACTCCGAGTCCTTGGACCCGTCGTACACGCCTCTAGCATACTTGGTTCGCGAGATATAGCAAAAAGTCTAAAATCACGTTTTTACCCCAAAAAGACCGTGTTTCCAGTTTTTCACCTTTTCGACACCTACATTCCCGTAAAGAGCACAACGAGACGAAAAAAAACGAATCCAAGCACGCCCTCCTAGCATGACTACTTCCATTCCAAGGTCGCAGGGTCTCACAACTTCCTAAGTAGAGCAGCTTTCCCCTCATCCCACTACTACAGGTTTTCATCCTAGAGACTTGAAATTTATTTTGGGGATAGAGGGGGTAGGGACCATTGATTTACGTCAAACAAACTTTTTTGTATAATTTCTAGTTTCCAAAATATATGATTTTCAAAATTTGAGTGTTTTCAAAAAAACATAAAAAATAAAAAAAGTTTTATTACAAAAAATAAAGGTTATAAAGACCATTTGTTTGAGCCATAGCACAACGTTCTACCATGTTTGGTTTTCAAACTATCACCAACTTTCGAAAACAAAAATTTTCAAAAAAAATTTCAAAAATATAACGAGTAGTCCATAGCAAAGAGGACGTCAGCTCGAGTCCAACGACACCTCATTTGTCAAAATCGAACCATGCGTTTGAGAGATATTTAACATGGCTGAGGCTTAGTAGTAATGACATGTATGTTCTGAAGTGCGTTGGAACCCCTATTACCCCCCTACTGACATTGTTGCCAACATGATTTTACGCGCTGATAAATCCAATATCTAACTGCATGTAACGTCCATGATATCCATTGGACTTCAACCAAATATTGTATTCTGTCCCTCAAGAGATGGAACTAACAGTATATTCAGTCACCAGGGCTGCCAACTGTAGTGCTCTATTAGGCTATAGGTATATTTCGAACTAATTAGAAATTTCGATATTACCAACTTAATTTCGCTATTTTTCTAGATAGGTCTACATAGATTGGCATGTATCTTAAATTTTAAGAAAAGTAGGTTCTTTAGTTCGTCACGGAACTTCTTGTTATTGCTAAGAGTTTACTCTTTTTGTACTAATTTTTTCAACATAATCGCCAAAACTATTGGCACGTTTGTCGTGTCATGACACCAGCTTTTTAATGAACTCTACAAAGAATTCTGCCGCCAGTGAGGACAGTCTGAAGTTCTTCGCTGGTGGCGAGGCGTTGTCACCCAACCACTACCTTCAATTCTCGAAATAGGTGATAATTAGGCCCGGATGTTGATGACATGTCATCTCTTTACTGAGCTGTCTAAAGCAATGCTGAAGTACATAGAAACTCCGGACGGGTCACCCTATCTTCTAATATGTCATTTTTATGTTGCATCGTTTTGCATTTTTTTGTGCTATTTTTGCATTTAAGAGCATTTTTTAAAGTTTGGTAGATTTTTTGGATTAATTTTAGAGAAATCGGCCATATAAGGTCATTTGTTTTCAATTTGGTCATGTCGCAGCTTTATATGAGGGAGTTACGTCTCTCAGAGTTAAGAAGAAGCTAGTAGCTGATACAAGATAATTTAAAATATTGAAATATCGATTCCATTTCCTTAATCAACCGGGTGGAAACTTAGCAACAATCGGGGCGAAATTGCTGCGGGTAATGCATTAAAACTGAAAAAAATGCTGGACAAAAACACCGGGTATAAAACATTATGCAAATTTCAGACATTATTTCTGGTGAAAACTACTGCGCGGATGGGATTGAGGAGGATTTAGCAGCAAACGACCTTCCTCACTTCAATTACGCTCCGATCATATCTGTTGATGTTGAACGCAGCTTTTCGAGATAGACTATAAAAACTTGTTGGCTGATAACCGCAGATCATTTACATTTGACAACATCAGAATGACATTCGTGGTGCACTGCAACTCACGTCAGACTAAAGTGAACATAAACCTTTTGTTAAGTGCTAGAAATCTATTTTGATTGACTTTTCAGTTTGAGCTTAAGATGTCATTTTTGAAATATTGGTGAGTTTATTATTATAAGATCATTTTCTCCATTTTACAGTGCATCTTTCGAATTTTGAGGTCATTTATTACAGTCATTTTTGAAAATTTTAAGTGCATTTTTTAACTTTTTAGGGCATCAACATCCGGGCCCTAGTGATAATGACTAAACGGTGGATGGTCGAAAACGTTCCACTTGAATTCTTTGAGAAGGCCTTTCTTCATGTTGGCACAGTGCGGTCGTGCATTGCCATGGATCAAAACCACGACGGACGAGAGCATGTTTCTTTGTTTGCTTTGAATTGCTCTGCTTGTAGAGAACGTATCACGCTCCGATTCTCACACTTGGTGGGAGTATCGATGGTAGCGACCATGTTCAATTGCCCGTAGTTAGGCTATGATTGGCACTTTCGAGCCAACAATGACATAGGTTGTGGACGAGACGTAACGCAATTGTACGACGCACTGAGATGGCTCCCGTTTACTCCTGGTTTACTTAGATTCATGATTGGAGGTTGAAAGAAAAGACCTCATACATACAGACACTGCAATAAAAATGTTATTATAAAAACTCTACACATTCCCAGGTACACGGTAGCCTACTAAAATTACCATGATGTCAAGTCTGTAATTGCCTATTACAGTGGAACGTGGCTAATTCGAACTTCTATAATTCGAAATCTTCTTTAATTCGAATTTTTCTCTTGGTCCCTAGCATTTTATATACAATCAATGCTAAAAAATCGTGGTTAATTCGAATTATATTTTGGATTATTCGAAGTTTTTAGTGTAAAAAGCCGATCGGAAGCCAAGCAGTTACGTCGGGAATTCCCATAAAACGACGTTGTATCATAGCATGCGGCCCCTACTCGATTGTTTTGCCTACGTGACTTTGAAAAACAAGATGGTGACGACGCATCTGGCGATGAACTCGTGGAGGGAGTTCCCGGAAAAACTGTTCCGAGTGCAGCCCAAGCAACAAACAAAATCACAGAGCTAAGGCGGTTTTTTTTTTAGTAGAAAAGACGTAATTGATTCTGTTTCCCGTTCCTTTTATTTGTTAGATTCTTTTGTGATGGCCGAGAGACTTAATTGCAAGATACAGGTAAAAATCTCAAACCTTTTTGAAAAAAGTACATTTCTCTAAGACTTAACTAGAATGCTGGATTACTATTGTCGTTAAATAGGTGAATATTATATTTTGGTTTTATTTTATCATTTGAAACTTTTGGGGTTATTCACGATACAGTCATTATACAGCACCGTTGTCTGTTAATCTGCTTTGTTCACGTCAATATTACGTAATACTGCACTTAGCATATAAGCAATTTACTTGTTAAAAAACTATGTAATATTATGTTTAATAAAGGTTCTTGGATAAAAACCTAAAATTTGAATTTTTTCTATACCCTTTTCAAAGAACTTTCTTAATTCGAATTTTTGGATAATTCGAATTTTTTTACTGGTCCCTTGAGGTTCGAATTATCCAAGTTCCACTGTATAAAGAATAATAACAAACAGTAATCTATCGAGGAGCGTGACTAAATACAATCGCTGCAGATAGCTGAAAATCTTCAACATTTTCTAAGTATCAGTTTTACGTCCAATTACGCCATGGACCCCTAACTTTCTAACGGTACTTTGATTTTCGCCATGGCCACTTTTCGAAATTACTTTCCTTATACCTCCCCACAACCGTGCGTCCCACAATGTAGATTTCTATTTTTCTGTGTATTTTTCACTAGATTTCTCTCTATATTCATAGTTTCCTCTCACTTAGATAATAGACATAAGAAAACCATTTTTGAGAGAACAAAAACTGGTGTTGCGGTGTCGGACCATACCTTGTTCCAAAACAAAAATTGTCGCTGTTTCCTCAGTTAACGGAAGCTTGACACGGTGGGTGAGTGGTTATCGTGTCGGACTACCAACCCCAAGCTTGCAGTTCCGCCTCTGACTGTGGTAAGTGATTTTTGAAAGGCAACATCTCAGCACGCTTGTCATAAGTTGTCGGCATGTTAAAGAACCCATTTGAATTCAGTAGGCCATCTTCATAATGTAAAATTAATCTTGGGACTTTCCGCAAACACAAAGTTCCTCCTTTGTCGACTAGAAAGCGCTATTATGTCAAGGAGCTCAGATGTCAACCTCATTGACTTCTATAGCGCTCCAAGTAACGACAAAAAATCTAAATGCAAGCTGACCTCCATTGATCACATCGCGGTGAGCAGGAGGTTCAGAAGAAGCTTGGAAGATGTTAGGAACAAGAGAGGAGCGGACGTTGGTAGTGACCATCATCTTGTGGTTGCCAACTTCCACATGAAGATCGTCGCAGTCCGCCGAAAGTTAAACACTCGGCACAACAAGTTTGATGTGGGCAAGCTTAAGAACCAGCAGAGATTGGACCAATTTAAACTGGAGCTCAGAAATAAATTCCAGGTGTTGGACTCCGAGACAGAGAAGGACGTGGAGACTGTGTGGTGCGAGGTAAAGAATATCTTCGTGGAAACCAGTGAGATGCAGCTCGGGTACAAGAACTACCTGCGGAAAGAATGGATATCCGATCAGACCTGGGACAAGATAAATTATAGGAAGGAGATTAAGGCCAAGCTCAACACCTGCAAGACTAGGCAGCAGAAGGCTCTCACACAAGCAAAGTATTCAACAGCAAACAGGGAGGTAAAGAGGAGTGTACGGAAGGATCATAGGAGGTGGATTGATGAGCAGGCGGAGAAAGCAGAAGAAGCGGCAAGAAGGGGGGACGTTAAGGAGCTCTATGGCATCACAAAGATGCTTTCGAAGAAAGGTTTTAATAAAACTAGGCCTGTGAAGAGCAAGACGGGCGAGATCCTCACGACGTGTGAACAGCAGCTGACAAGATGGAGAGAACACTTTGCGGAGGTTCTTAGAAGAGATAGAGGACCAGAAAGTAAGCAGCGAGGAGAAGATGAAGAGGAAGCAGAAAGTGACCCAAGCATCAGCCTCGACTCCCCAACTTGGGGCGAAATACGGACAGCGTTGAAGCAGATGAAATGCGGGAAGGCACCAGGTCTGGATAATATTCCAGCGGAAGTACTGAAAGCAGACCTGGATATTACGATCGATCTGCTGCACCCGCTGTTGGAGAAGATCTGGAAGGAGGAAAAAATACCAACCGACTGGAAGAAGGGGTTGATAGTCAAGTTGCCGAAGAAAGGGGACACCACAAACTGTAACAACTGGAGGGGTATCGTCTTGCTGTCCATTCCAAGCAAAGTGCTGGCGAGAGTCATCCTGAATCGTAAAAAAGACTGCGTAGAAAAAAGGCTTCGGAAGGAACAGGCTGGATTTCGACAACATCGCAGCTGTGTGGGTCTCATCAACACCCTCCGAATCATCCTGGAGCAGAGTGTGGAGTTGCGGAATACCCTTTACCTCACATTTGTTGACTTCGAGAAAGCCTTCGACTCCGTAAATCAAAGAATCATGTGGAAGACCCTCGAGAAATATAACATTCCAACAAAGATCATCAGAATCATGGAAGAGATGTACGAAGGATATGAGTGCCAGGTTCTTCACGAAGGCAAATTAACAGAAAAGATGAAGGTCAGTTCCGGAGTGAGACAGGTGTGTGTCCTTTCCCCCACTCTGTTCCTGTTGGTCCTGGATAGTGTGATGAAGAAGGTAATGGGAGGACGTAAGAGGGGTATTCAATGGGGTATAAATGACAGGCTTGAAGATCTGGATTTCGCAGACGACATTTGTCTTATGGCACAACGGTACCGAGGCATAGAAGATAAGTTGGGGAGGTTGCAGAGAGAAGCAGAACGTGCAGGCCTGATGATCAACACCAACAAGACCAAAGAGATGAGGATAAATTCGGACATCACGACTAGTTTGACAGTCAACGGAAAGGACATTGAGCGAGTTGAGTCCTTCCTCTACCTTGGAAGTATAGTCACAAATGATGGGGGAGCAGAGGAAGATGTTCGAAGCCGTATCAGGAAGGCAAATGGTGCCTTTGTCCAGCTCTACCCCATCTGGAAAAATAGAAACATTTCCAGGAAGACCAAACTCCGCCTTTTCAATAGCAACGTAAAGTCGATTCTTCTCTACGGCTGTGAAACGTGGAAAGTCACAAAACCGATCAACAACCAGCTATAGGTGTTCATTAACAGATGTCTGCGTCGCATCATGAATGTGAGGTGGCCGGACATAATCTCAAATGAAGATCTTTGGACCATCACCAATCAACAACCGATTAGCATCCAGATCAAGGAGAGGAAATGGCGCTGGATTGGTCACACACTAAGGAAGCCGGACGGAGCTATTGAGAGGGCGGCGCTAGACTGGAATCCTCAAGGCGCCAGGAAGCGAGGTCGACCTAAGAAGACCTGGAAGAGGACGATCGAAAATGAAATTGCAGAGGTGGACAAGAACTGGAGTCAAGTGAAGAGAATGGCCAGGAACCGTACTGCGAGGAGAAATTTTGCCAAGGCCCTATGCTCCGGAAGGAGCGGCAGGAATTAAGTGAAGTGAAGCTGACCTCTGGGCATCTAATAACGAAGCTTGCACCTGGCACCCGAGGCCATACAAAAATGCTATTTTAGCTAACGGAAGAAACGTTTATTCTTGGTAACATATATTTCTTAATATTAATAATCCAATTTCCTCATCATTTTAACATGCAAATCTGAGCGTTTTAGAACTAATTCCCCTTTATAAGTGTTATATGCACATCAAAAATACATTTTGCATATACTTACCACATCGAACGGTGGTGGTACAAAACATCCTCCAGGAGTCCACCATTACAAGAATTGAATAGCCTGCGATGTCACCGGACATGTTCTGGATCGGGATATGCTGAAGCGTGCTATTTCTCAGCGTCCACGCCCTCCCGTAACCCGTCAAGAGATCATGGAGGTCAGTGTCGAAGAATGGGTTCGCCTGGCTCAAGAGGACCTGGACAACTTGATCTGTGGTAAGCCACGGCAAGTAAGAGCTCTACTGGACGCCCGTGGTGGCCAAGTACTTTTTGAAACGTCACGGGAAGGCAAGATTACAACACAAATCAGTCCCTGTTTAACAGGCGAAATGTCTTCATGTTTGTAATTTTCTTTTCGGACATGAATAGAGTGTGCAGTATTTATCAGAATTCCGTCTCTTTTCTCTTTTATAATAACCTCGCCCACCATCCCACATACGCTCTGCATCATGGAGTACCAGTGTTATGCAAAAAAAGTTGATGTCTATATTTTGATTCAGCCGTTTTTGAAAACAAAAATACTTTAGTTTAATTCTTCCTGATGGAAATGTTCATTAAAATGCTGTTGAAATTACGCCTTTTTAGAGAAATCAACGAAAATGTAATAATTTTCGTTTATTCAAAAATCTATGTTAATGTAGGGCAGGAACGTCAAGGAGAAATAAGTTACTGTGTATAATTCCCGGGAAAATTGTAAATAAAAAAGTGACAGTCAGTCTGAAAGACAAGACTTTGTATTATTTTGAATGCTACAAATGCTGAAAAATGCTAGAAAGGCTGGAGGCTTCTCGCTTCGCTCGAAGCCAAAGACTCTTGACGTGTTAGCAAATTATCTGCATAATACTTATCTTGCTTATCTTGTTTCAAATTACTCGCGAACGGCAAGTGCAAACCAAGGGCAAAGCCCGGTCAAGCGCGCGGGATGACGTCACGCTCACCAGAGCGCGCGGGGACGTGCCCCTTCCATCCAGTCTAAAAACACTTATAGTGGGCGATGTATTGAAGATAGAGATATGCTCTCGCGGACTTTCTTGTAGAACTTTTCATGCTGACCAATTCTTACGCTCATAGTATATTGATATTTTTAATGGTTTGTCCAGCGTAAGCTTAAGAAGCGCACGGACGCCAAGTTTGTTTTTGACTTTTTCACTGAAATCGTTACTGCTTGGCTTCAGTTGATCATACATACATTATTTTCTACAGAATCTACCTCGAGATATCCTTTAAACGTTTAAAGAATGGTGAGAACCGCATCAAAATCCATCCAGTGGTTCTCGAGATTACCCGTGACATCCAAGAATCGGAGATTTTTGTCTTATACGGTACTAACGAAGTAGATATTGTCGGGGAACACATGCACCAAGCGGTACTATGACGTCACACACCTCAGTGCATCTGGCTACATTTCGTCCCGTCACCGTAACGTAACGCCAGACCACAGCGTAACGACGAAGTCTACAATATCATTTAAAATTATAAAACTTGAACATAGGACATTCTGGCTCCTCGTAACTTGTGGCTGCTCTGATCATTCGCCGACTGTCCGTAGACTGGACTCAACCAGTATTGATATATTAATATTATTAGATCCATTTTTGTTTTTCTTTTCTTCTTCTGTATTCTTTGACAAACCTCTCTCCACTGTGTCCTCTGAATTCCCCTTTCCTCCCACACGCAGTCCTGTGGTCTCTCCCAAAGAGAGAGATACACTTCTTGCTCTCATTTCCTTTCCCCAGTCCCCTGCCCCGACATTACACATCGCAATTTACAACTCGGGTGGACAGAGCGACTTAAATAATGCACTGGAGGCAATGTTTTGATATCCGGACGCTTCGGTCTCACATGAAATAAAGCTGTTAAGAGGGAGAGTGCTATATAACGCCGAGTGGTGTCTGTGGAATTCACTGCCTCCACCACACCAGTAAATAGCTGACGTTCGAGGAAATGTTACAACGGGACAAAATGTTGTCAAATTGATGCCTTTGTTTTATTTAAAGGTGATTTATCACGTTTTATTGCAGTGGAAGATGATTCTTTCCTCAGCTAGTAAATATTATTAAATTAGTGGCCACCATTATTCTTGTCTGTTAAAGTGTCGTGAGGGAATTCTCAGAGAGGTTGTGATTTACGTTGTAATCCGTGCTCTTGTCAGGTTTTGTAATTTAACGATAGATATGCCACATCATCAAGTCAGCTCACAACTTGTCAGTTTTTTCTTGTAATCAAGGTGCCGTTGGCTAAGGCACCTCTCCTGTGAGGGTAGAGGTGACACGAGCCCCTTATATAAGGTGCGTTCAAAAAGTAACAAGCCGGAGGCATAATTACAGAAACCAGTACCTGTATGTTAAACGTATTGGCCCTGGCTGTTGAAGCACTTGTCCCACTGAGACACGAGGCGGTGAATGGCTGTCTCATAAAATTCCCTGGGCTGCGATGTGAACCAGTTCCGCACGTACACCTGGACGGTGAATCGTTGGCCCCACAGAGCACTTTTCAGGGGACCAAACATGGCGTAATTACAGGGAGAGAGGTCTGGACTGTATGGAGGGTGGCCGAGAACCTCCCATTTGAATTTCTGCATGAGTGCCGCGACTGTGTTGGCCGTATGAGGTCGTGCATTGTCGTGGAGCGACCACGGCGGCTATGGCGTTCACTGTCACTCGGCGGTCCTGGGTAATGAGTGCATCAACCAGCTGGACGTTGTCATCGGTAATGCAGGGGGGTGCCCCTGACCGGGCATCATCGGCTAACGACATTCATCCTTCCCTGAAGCGCTTGTGCCACCCCTTGACCCGTGCAAGGGACATGGAGTGTTTGCCGTACACTTGTGACATTCGGCAATGTCCGTTCCCCTTACTCCTTTCGCTGTCAGAAACCGAACAACACCTCTTTGCTCTTCGGTTGACGCCTCCATGTCACTGTTTGCAATGCGACTGGCAGCGTTGGACGATTGATGCATGCTGATGCTCTCTTTTTATCGTCACGTGACGTGCACGCGTGCCCTCTAGCGACGGGCTGTGACCTTCCACGGTCTGGTCGGAACTACACCTCGTTACACACGCCACGATTAGCCGATGTCGTCACCGGTTTGCGCATCCAGCCTCCGGCTCGTTACTTTTTGAACGCACCATATAATAAAGCTCTTACTACCCGGTTGATCCTCTAAAAAATGTAGGAATAAAATTATAGGTAATACTATCACAGCCCGCAACACTTTTTTTTTTGCTTAGTTGTTAGTCTAATGAACATTCTTTGCATTCCTACCAATGCTAAGTTATGAAGCTTATTCTCAACGGAGGCATTATACGATAGAATAGAACGTATCACGAAGTTCATTGTAACACGCTCCATTTCTTACACTAGAATTTAATTTCTTAGAAATGCCGGAGATCAAGCCCAGATCTGAAGGGTGACAGCCAAGATTGGTAAGAAAGACATCACGGTACGGGAACACAAACGCACTAATCGTGTCGGATTACTAACCCCCAAGCTTTCAGGTTCGCTCCTGGCCGTGGTAAGTGATTTTCGAGAGGCGGCAAAAACTACGACACGCATGTTATACGATGTTGGCATGTTAAAGAACCCGTTTGAATTCAGTAGGCCGTGTTCATAATGGCAAAATTAATCTCGGGATTTTCCGCCTACACAAAGTTCCTCATTTCTCTACTAGAAAGCGCTATAGTATCAAGGAGCTTAGATGTCGAACCTCCTTGACTTTCATAGTGCAACAACAAAATTCGGCATGCAAGCTGCCCTCTGGGTGTCAATAACAAAGCTTGCACCCGGCACCCGAGGCAATACGATATTATTATTATTATTATTATTATTATTATTATTATTATTATTATTATTATACGATTGAAACTACAGAACTGACCCTGTTTAAAAAAGAAATGGCACTGTAGTCAAACGTTTGTATTCATTATTACTTGCGACGAGTCGTTATTCTGTACCAAGGGTGTAAATTAGGTTTATCTGGAGGTCTGCGCCTCCTATAAACAAGTGTTTATATCTCAGAACATATGCGCTGTTTAGAACCTCAGTTTATCAAACGTTATTTTTGATGTGTAACATCTTTCCACTCGGTTGCTGGATATTTTTGTGGGAGTCATTTTGAAAAATGGAACGGAAGTGGATCGGAACGATCGAGGTGGCACCAGCTGGCACACTTCCGTTCGATCGAACGGAAGTGTAAGACGCACTGCTAACTCGATCGATCGATCCAGCTGGCAGTGGTAAGAGAAACAATTAGCGCGCTGAGTGGGAAATTGATACCATGTCGTACTCTCGACCATGTGGAATGTATATGACATACTGGACGGTAAACGCTCATGCGAACTCTGGTGTCAAGTGATTGAAACAAAGCACATGGTACATGTTCGAAGTCTTCGTATCAGCATTTAAATGGTAAAATGCCTTAATATCAAACATTGTAAGTAGTCGGGATTGCCGGTATTATGTTTCTGCACAATGGCTATTCAAATATTAACCCACATAACGGTAATGCAGTCATTAATATAATATAATCGTTGTGGTTATGCGATAATTGAGCAAGCCTTCATGAACTATTGCTGGATACATTCTCTTTACTCACAAGAGGGCCTATTCATAAGGCATTTTAAACTCAATTTCACGCAGGAACATTATCCAAACAAGCAAAATATAAATGAAACTTAACTCCGTAATGCAGTATTATTGGAACGTGGAAATAAGTCACAATCTTGTACACAATATTTGGGTAGTCGAAATAGCCGTGGGGTTATTGCGTATGACTGTCAATCTAGAGATCTTGGGTTCGAATCCTGGACGGGGTAGGTATTTTTGCTACCAGATTAACATTTTAAACGATATTTATCATATCAATCGTTTTATCAGAATCCATATGAAATTGCGTGTTGGTCTGTGAATGAAGAGGACATGTTTATAAGGAATTTAATGTTATGAGCGGTGTCGCGTCTATTAATCTAGTTGATCCATATCGTATTCTTTATTTAGGCTAGTGCTGGTGGAAGCTACAAATCATCTAGTAAAATGAGTTCCGTATTATAAACTACAATATCTGTAAAACACTCCCTTTTACAATAGATTAATATTTGTGCCAATAATAGTATAAAATACCGGTGTATCTACAATTTCACGTGAGGTTTCTTCTATGTCAGGTGTTACACATCATATGCGACTACTGTAAGGATGTTTTTTTTTGTTTGATACTTATCATCAGCTAATACGTTGGATTCTGCTTTTGATCACCTTGTATGAATTAATTACATTCATTAATTATTATTACCGGTCAGTAATTACAATGGCTTGTTGCTAAAAAAAACATGTTTAAACTACTGGCACGTGACATTTACGTAATTTTTCTTTCATTTCTCGGAGATTAGTTCCTATTTGTTCCAAGACATTAACTGTAGTTTATAAGGGGATACTCCGCGAGGTCGGTCGTTGTGTGTATTACTTCTTTTCTTTCTCTGGTGCGCACACACGCTTCACAAAGCCATTGTGTGATAAGGGATAATGTGTACTGGGAATGGTTGCTAAATGAAGGAGAATGGTTAAAAAGAAAATTACAAAAGGAATAGACAAGGGAAAGATAAATTGTGGTTCACACCCTTTTCTTTATACAAATATATTTAACAGTGGCAAGAGTTTCCCCCGACTCCACACTCCTTCTCAGTTTCCGGCGCTATTTCGCGCTGTCTTGACTCTCAATTAATAAAATACTGCTGTGCTCGATTATAGGCCGCCGTTTGGGGAATTTAATCAACATATCGTGTGGATGAATTGAGTAAAAACTCTATACGCATCATTAAATGAAATTCCGTCTTCATTTTGCTACGAAATTTGTGTCAGACTGAAGTGAACTAATTAAGGGGGGTCATACAGTAGTCATGCCATGTTTAGTTAGCACTTGACAAAAATGTGATTATTTCCAACATTATTTCAAGTAGGAGATTGAAAATGACCATGATGATAACATCCTAACCTATTGTTTGATATAGTAAAAATCAAAATTTAATGTGAAGTAGCCACATATTGATAAAATTATTAAGCACAAAAAACATGATAAATCTTTAAATATGAGCTTAATGGTTGTTTTCTTTCTTTTGAATTGAATCTGACAGAATATTATAGAGAATGGACTAAGATGAGATCTCTTAGTGCATTAAAATTAATTTGGCACATTTTTTTAAAAATATACTTATACTTTTTACATTTTATTACCTGTTTATATCATTATATTAAGCCTAAATTTTGTCTCAGTGCCATTATTTTAGTTCATCCTCTATGGAATTCCTATTTGAACAACTGTGTAAGGTTTCATTTAGATCAGACAAATGGTTCTTGTGATATTACGTGTCTGGTTTGAAAAAAATAAGTTTTCAGGAAATCACATGTGAAGTTGTCACACACAGTTCTAATCACAGTTCACCTTTGAAGGCTCCATTGGCATATGTTATACCCTCCTTCTGGATGTTCTAGGATTGTTCTTCCACTCTGAGTCTTCATATAGTCGTTCTAGCCTCCAAAGTTGAGTTTTTTACTTTTTTTTTAGCAGAATCTACACGTACCTTGTCAAACTTGCTCAAAGCTTCCACAGTATTCTTCCCAATTTTGATTCCCAATGCCTTCAGTACTTGTAGACTACTGATAGCTCCACCATTAAAACTGGCCACTGCACGGTAGGTTGTTATTTGAACAATTTTATCACCAAGTTAGGGAAATAACATCTAGGCCACGTTTTGTGGTTGAAACCCAAATTCTCGTCGGAATGTATCTCACTATCGGTGGTAAAGAGAATGGAGAGTGGGATGTTTACCTTGTGAAGGATGGTTATTTTAGTACTATCTGTACCTGGCATGCGTTGCAATGCCAATCAAAGAAAGAAAGAAAGAAAGAAAGAAAGAAAATAAAAGAAAGAAAGTGTTTGCGTTGTAATTTTGTTTATGGAAGTGATTTTGGATAAACAATATTTTTCGTTGTTACGTCTGGTGCATACATGAAAAAATCAGAAGGCTTTCGAGCGCGTGAGCAGGCTACAACCAGCTGCCCATGTGAGAAGCTTGGATTTTCCAAATTTAGTCCACACACTTGTGGGGATTGTCCCTAGGCTTTGTTGATGGTCATCACAAATGCAAGTCACACCCGAAAGTATAAACGTTTGGAAACTTATAATCTGTCACTAAACTCAATGAAATATACTCATTTGTTAAAACGACTCGTAGAATGGATTTACTAATTCAGAAACCCTCCGCGGGCGTCCGAGGTGAGGAGGTGGTGGTGGTCCGAGATGAGGTTGTCCAAGGTGAGGTGGTCCGCGCTGAGGTGGTCTTTTCAAATGTAGGTGTCCATCTCTAAATTTAAAATTCATTTCCAAATTTGTATTCCTTAATCAGTGTTCAGAGGGGCAGATGACCTCGAAGTTCTACCCCTTAAAACAACAATAACTAGCATAACTAACAGTTACGTCTCTCGTCTTGCACGCAGCTCGGAGTGTTTGTTGACGGTCTCTGTTTACGGTGTCCTCGACAAAGGGAAGAAGAGTGATTGCCGCCGGCAGTGAGACAAAGTGGCGTCGTAATTGCGCGACAACATCGGCACTTAGACACGTGCTCGGGCAGACACTAAGTGCCCGCCAATTGGCGACGATTGTTCTCACGCCGAGAGGAAACACAGAGAAAGATCGCCATTGTATCTTCTTTTCTATACTGACCACAACTAACCAGATCTATACTGGCTTCTGAAGAGAACTGTGAATTGTTGTCGGTAGAATTCCTCATTTTTTTTTAATATGAGCAGATTTTAATTTTTTTATCCACTCTTTTTCTATGTGTGTTAGGAGCCATCCCAAAGAGTGGTTGGATCCTCAAAAAGCGACGATGCTAGTTATGGTTAGCAACACCAAGAAATCCAAGACGAGGTGTATCAGTTAAGAAGAAGTTGGTTCCTTAGTTTAGAGGCTGCGACAACGCGGTCATGAAGCCTCGTCTGATAACCGGTGTTAATTGTGATGACTGTATTAATGTGTGTTATCTGTTTTCAATTCAAGTAAGGACTGAAGACATTGATTTATTTCAAGTAGTTCCTACTTTTGCCGCCAAACGCCACCGTCAACGACAACTAGTTCAGAACTTGGTTACCAGATGGCACCGCAGTCGGCTCCTGGCGACGAACGCCGGAACATAAGAGAGTTTGTCAAATGTTTAACCTAATCTAATTTAGCTTCACACAGGTGTAATTAGTGGAAGGTTCTTTAACATGCCATAAATCTATGACATGGGACCACCGGCTTTACTTCCCCTCCGAAGGAAGGCATACTGAGGGAATTTTAACGCTCTTAAAAAACCAACTACTTCGGCCGGGATTGAACCCGCGATCTTGGGCATAGAAGCTCAGCATGCTACCAACGTTAAGAAGAGGAGTGGGTTAGTTGGGCATTGATTTACTTACTGTCCATTTCATGGTGTAGTAACTAGCATTCCGCATTCTCGGCCTGGCTTCCATGCCTGGCTCTGCAAAACAATTTATATCTGATTTGAAGAGGTGAAGAAATTTAATTCTGGTCTGAGCGCTGGAACGAGGTACACTCACCCTCATGAGGCAAAACTGAGAAAAAGGCGGGATTGATTCCTTAATGTCAAGGCCAATGCTTCTTCTTACCCAAATCCATTATAGAAATACACACACTACGTCACGTTAAACATTAAACTTACAGTAATTACCTCCTTACACACCCACCCTCCCACCAACCCACCCAAGTTCACGGAGGTACATCATCACGATGTCGCAAGGCCCGTAAATGAAACAACTACAACAAAGACTTGGCATAATGATATTGATTTTATTTTTTCCATGTGAAACAAAGTATTCTAAGAAACGTCTGGACTGTTCTCGCATTCTGTCACGTCTAGAAATGTTACGAGGCACGTCCAGAAAGTAAGTTCCGTTTGGTAATACAATTAAATTGTGTACAGATACAGAAAAAATATTTATTGCACAACATTCTACACCTCTCAAACTACTTTTCCACATAACTGCCGAACTTTAGCAGGTATTTTTCATAGCGTGGCACAAGTTTTTGGATACCTTCTTCATAGAAGTTTGCCGCCGACCCGTAAACGAGAGTGAAGACTCCCCTGTAAGATATCATACCGTTTGGCCACCACTGTTAGGCAAATTGCTTATGTGGTCAGGAGAACTCCTAAACATACGCAGTTCTCCTGGTAAGCACGCAATTTGCCTAACAGTAGTGGCCAAACGGCAGGATATCTTACAGGGGAGTTTTCTCTCTCGTTAACGGGTCGGCGACAAACTTCTATGAAGAAGGTATCCAAAAACGTGTGCCACGCTATGACAAATGCCTGCAAAAGTTCGGCAGTTGTGTGGTAAAGTAGTTTAAGAGGTGTAGAATGTTGTGCAATAAATATTTTTTCTGTATCAGTACACAATTTAATTTTATTACCAAACGGAACTTACTTTCTGGACGTGCCTCGTATATTGCTAGAAGAAAGAGCCTGGGACTTGTTTAACCACTAAACTGATCTTTGTATCATTCACGAATATTGAAATCACTACACTCTTAACATTGCTGTTCTTATTACTCAGTTAAGTATAACATCTCTAACATAGCAAAATAAGCAATAGCTGTCCAATAATAAGTGACAAATTACAGATCAGAAGGTGACAATCACAAACCTCACCAACTCATATTTTGACAGTCATGACAAAGGTTCAATATTAGTTTGATATCTGGGATAGATTCGTAAATATAGAGAACCGTCAAAATATTTCGGATGGTCGCCATGTTGGACTTTTATATACGTATGCCATACAGTTATGTACTATGCCTATTACATAAAGATTATTGCATAGGTGTATTATTCAAAATTCAATCGCATGATTGGAACATTTCGCACAGCCGCCATCTTGTTGTAATGAAAACAATTGAAATAAATTGGATGTCAGTGGATTCAAATTTGTACGAGCATTTACCGTACGAAGTTTCATTGCACTCGGATGGTGAAATCCCGAGAAACATCAATTTAAATATTTAAATTTCGCGTCACCGCCATGTTGGATTTGTGCTCACCAGGTTAATGAAAGTCTCATAACTGAACTTATGTTCATAGCCTTTACCAACATACAATATTTCAGTCTGATTGCTGTCATAGATTAGATGATATTGAGAACCGTCTAAATA
This sequence comes from Meconema thalassinum, assembly GCA_946902985.2. Classification (NCBI taxonomy): domain Eukaryota; kingdom Metazoa; phylum Arthropoda; class Insecta; order Orthoptera; family Tettigoniidae; genus Meconema; species Meconema thalassinum. The sequence continues at coordinate 650,200,315 of OX336391.1, forward strand.
TTTCGGATGGTCGCCATGCTGGATTTTTGTTTATGTAGGCCATAGAGTAATGATACGATGTTGGCATGTCATAGAACCCATTTGAATTCAGTAGGTATGTAATATTAAATTACAAAGTGACAAAGGTTTTCAAACAAATTCTACCCACTCATCCAAATACACGGGCTACATTAACTCGATTTCGTAAAGCCCCCAAAAGAATCAACAAGAATACATAACAACATTAGAATGATATAAGGTTGAGGAAACGGGAAATAGCTTGAAGAAACCGGTCGGGAGAAGAGAGCTCAAGTTTAATAAGAAGTGCATCGTACACCAGTGCCCCCGCAATATTTCTAGACGCTGTGACAGCGATAGAACGTCCCAAGTCACAATAGCTTGTCCAAGTCCTGCGTCACTCGTGTATATATATATATATATATACAGAAAGCAACAAACTCCGTTCATTAAGTGACCCAATTAAGCTATAAATAAAAACAAAGCTCGCAGCGCCCTCCAATGAAGAGGACAGCCAGGGGAAGGGGAGTGGAGGGTGTGGATGAGATATAGAACTATCTATACTGTCCATTGTAAAACCCCAGCTAGGTGGACTGAATTTATTTGTTTGAAAGGGAGTGGGGATGGAGAGGAAAAGAGGTGGGGTTCAATTCTCTGATTAAAAACCTCGGCGCCCATTTTGTGTCCTAGTAAGGTTCTTTTGTCTTCTCTCTCTCCATATGTGTATGCTAGATGAAGTGAGTGAGAGAGATAGGGGGAATGAATAACAACCGAACGAGAAATTGGGATCTGCATATGTTACTCGTAAACCTAATATATGATTGTAAGAACCAGGCTGTATATGCATTGCTCACGTATTTCAGTCTTCATAAACTTCACAAGCTTCGAAACTAAATTACAGTCACTGTTTCTGGCAAGATCAAAGTTTTTGTATAAAAAATAAACAGCTCATTGAATTCTCCCTTTTGATTTAATTAACCGACCTGAATGCACAAAGGGCAGTATGGATATAGACCGGCATACTGTCCTCCAATGAGGCAAAAGCAAGTGATACCCATAGTAGAGGAAGATTCCTCTCTTGGGCTCTAAGACATAAAGAATCTAGCGGAAATGAAAAAAAAAAGACATATCTAATAGGTATCAGTAAAATCTAAATCTAACATGAAATTTACATAATATGTCATATGACAAATCTCCAATATGCATTTCAAAAAGGCAAATAAATAGCCTAATAACCTTTGGATCTCTATTTACAAAAAATACCACCTCAAGGTATAGCGGCTAGCATTCTTTGAATAAATTCCATTCCAGGCTCTGGCAAGAAATTTAATTCTGGTCAGGGCACACTCAGCCTAGAGGGGCGAAACTGAGAAGAGGTGGGTTCGATTCCCATCTCAAACATCTTGAAAGTGGGTTTTCTTAGCATCCCACTTCTACTCCACGCCAATATTAGGATGGTTTCCAACTGAAGGTCATGGCCACCTCCTTCTCAATCCTTATCTGAATTACAAATACACACACTAATAGGGCATCGCGATAGCAGAGGTTATCACACACGTTCCAACACACACACTCAACTACACGGGGATGGTTACAAAAATGTCCCCTGCCATTCAAATGAATATACAGGGCGTCTCAAAAAAAATGTACTAACATTTTGAATGACTATAAAATGATTATTTATGAACATAGAGACGAGTTTAAGGGCTTCAATTATAGAAGAGACATGTAATTAAAGACTCATGTTCGCAAATGTTCAAATTGATCACTGTCAGTGTCCAGGAGTTCGACAAACCGCCACCAACGCACCGGGCAATTGCTCGCATAAGAGATACATTTCAAACAGATGGAACCGTTCACAACGTCAACAAGAAACGTTCTGGACGACCACGGACATCCACCAGTCCTAGAAAAGAAGGACAGGTTCAGGAAGCCCTCACTCGATCCCCACCGAAATCACTACGACAAACGGCTCGAGAGACACACATCTCAAAAGATAGCGTCCATCGCATCATGAAGCGTCTGCGCTGGAAATCCTACATTCCAATACGAAATTGGAAATTGACAGACAAAGTCACGAAATTCCAAATGAACTTTGTCGTGATGTTTGCAAATCCATTGCTTCGCGTTATCAGTTTTTTCTGGACACTGACGGTCATCAATTTGAACATTTGCAAACATGAGTCTTTAATTACATGTCTCCTCTATAATTGAAGCCCTTAAACTTGTCTCTATGCTCAGTCATTCAAAGTGTTAGTACATATTTCTTGAGACATCCTGTACAACAAGAAAGTTTGCTCCCCATTCATTCTATGAATTACAAGTACACACATCATACTGAAGACACCGCAATAACACAAACGAATGCGACACAGACACTCACATGCATGTGGAAAAATTACCATGATGTGCAAGCCCCTGTGAAGAAATAATGAAAGCAAAAGCAACAGTGTACTGACTGTCAAATATAACTAGGCTGTCATTATCGTGCTGACCGACATCACGTAGAACTACTGTGCATCACACACAAAAACCCACTTATGTTCAGGGTGACCACAAAGTCCCGTTACGCCACTCTTATAACCAATAGAAACCCCTAAACTTAATTAAATAAGTTGTACACCATTTCTAAGAGAGATTCTTGGGAATATACGGCATTACGAGACCCATCCATCGCCCTGGAAGAACTGCGACAATGTAGAAGCACATGAAGAAAGACTTAGGCTTGCGCCCATATCGGCCTACGTCCGTCCAGGAGGCATGTGAGGCACTTCTTCAGATGTTCGACACAATACCAAAACGAGGCCAAGTGCTCTTTTCTGATTGTTCTCCTGACTGCCGGCTCCACTTGCCTGGCACCACGAAGCCCAGACCTTGCCGCATGTGACAATGCGCTATGGGGGTTCATAAAGGGTATCGTTTCACAAAACGGATACAATACCACGGATGAACTGAAAGATGTTGTGAGACAAGCTTTCACTAAAGTCACACCAGCAATGCTCCGAAGAATGTCGCACAGAACTTGGCGCCGTATTATCCTTTGCCATGAAAATGATGGTGCACAGACTGATGTATTGGACCCTTAATGCCGTATATTCCTAAGAAAACCTCTCTTAGAAATGGTGTAAAACTTATTTAACTAGGTTTAGGGGTTTCTATTGGTTATAAGAGGGGGGTAACGGGACTTTGTGGCCACCCTGTAGATGCTCACTCCTCTTGGAAGAGAACAAGCCACTGCAGGCGCACTATGAGGGTGTGCTTTGCAGATGCCCACAGGGAGACTTACTTTGCATCAAAGTCGTAAATATGTCACAACTTTATTAGAGAACTAAGAACCTCGAGGTGAATGGGGCAGTCCACTGCAATGCAGAAGATGGAAGAGAAATGACACCATTGCCACAAACCCATCATGAAACAAACTGAAATTCAATGAGCCTATGAGACAACTCAGCAAAGTCTGTTGATTCATTTAGTTCATGGTTGGTTGGTTCCTTAGATTAGGGGCCGCGACAACGCGGTCATGTAGCCCCGTGTACTTTGTGTGTGTGTAGAATCTGTCTGATAACCGGTGTTAATTGTGATGGCTGTATTAGTGTGTGTTATTTCTATAAGAATGAAAGTCTGTCTGTTTTTCTGAATTTCTACGGAAATTTGCGTTATTTACGCGATTCAGACTGTTTTATAACGGATACGTGCAAAAATAAATTTGTTGTCTGTATGCCTGTCTGTCTGTCTGTCTGTTTGTTTGTATGTGGACAATTTTGATCCCTTATAATTCGAGAACGGCTGGGTGGATCAACGTCAAATTCGGTACAGATATCCTTCAGAGTCACGACACTAATTATTGATGTAACTCTTCTCTGTACCTCTCATAAGAGGGGGCCTACCCCCTTAAAATATTTGCTGAAATAGGCGTACAAGGGTGAGATAAAGCTCATTTTCAGCCTCTCAATGTGAGAAACGAATAGGGCCCCCGAAAACCACATTTTAAGGCCCTAAAACCAACAGTTTTTGAGATATTCCCAGAAAATTAATTTCAGTTGATACAATAACGAAAGAATGCAAGCCGGTAACCATGGCAATAGAAACTCACAGAACCATCTATTTCTGTAAGACGCAATGCAATTCCATTTATTATATTACTGTGATAGTTTGCAAACGGCTATAAGGTTATAACGGAACTAAATTAAGCTGTAAAATTCATCAATACATATAATGCGCTTAAGGGGATCAAGGGGTACTCTAGAATTGTTTCACGCGATTTACACGTGCTGGTGTGGTACGGAAGGTCTATTATATCCCTATCCTTATATTGTTATGTTTTTAATATAATTATCATTATTATTATTATACTACGGCCTACAACGACGAGACAAAGCTTATTTTCAGCCCCTTGGTATCAGAAACAAAACTGGGGGCCCTTAACCTGCCGTAAATGGTCCCCGAAAACTACATTTTAAGGCTCTAAAACCAAGTGTTTCTGAGATATTCCGAGAAAACTAATTTAATTTAGTAAACTAATGTCGGGAATGCAAGCCAGTAACCATGACAACGGTGTCTCAAAAAGTTACATCCAACTTTCCATGTATTTCTGCAAGAAGTAATGCCACTCCATTTATTACATTTCTGTGAATGTTTGAAAATGGCTATAAGGTTATCACGGAACCAACAAAAACTGTAAAATTCATCAATGCTCTTAAGGGGGTGAAGGGGTACCCTAGATTTTTTCACAAGACTTAAACGTGCGATATGTCGTACAGAAGGTCTATTATATCTTCAAACAGCAACATTATTTTCAAAAATTCCTGAATTGAAATAGTTTTTATTTTATTTTATTTTTTTGCTTTTAGGAATTTGGGCCATTGGAGGCTAAAAACCTGAATTTTCATGCACCTCAAGCTTTTAAAATTTATTAAAGGGGTCTTCGTCTGGATGCGGACTTGACACAACAGTGAGGGTCAGTTTTTATGTGCCGTGTATTGCGTTTCGTCTACGAGGTTTTCAATTTTATTTTCACGTCAGGAAGTACACGTTAGGTAAATTAGTTTCAGAGCATATTTCAATTAATCATTTATCTTTGTCGACAAACAGGTTCCAAGCCCCTAACCATTGCAACAGTAACTCAATTAATTACGTCTGGTTATTAATACCGAAGACCATTCGAAGAATGGGTACTTCTGCTAGTCTGTTTATAATTCAAGCAAGGACTGCAGGCAATAATTTCAAGTAGTAGTCCCTACTTTTGTTACCAAATGCTACCGTCCACGACACCTAGATTGCGGACTTGCCTACTTGATGGCATCGCAGTCAACCCCTGGCAGCGAACATTGGAACTAATGCAGCGTTATCAATTCTAACTTACACATTTTGCCTTCACATAAGTGTAGTTATTGGAAGGTTCTTTTTCATGGCATAAATCTATGATATGTGACCGCAGGCTTTACTTCTTCTCCGAAGGAAGGCATACTGAGGGATTTTTTACGCTCTTAAAAAATCCGACGACTTCGGCCGGGTTCGAACCCGCGACCGTAGGCATAGATGCTCAGCATGCTACCAACTACGCCACCGAATCCGCCCACGTTCAGTTCATATAGCCTCTTTTATTTGGGTGTGTCTCTGATAACCTGTGTCTTTGAGGTGGCTATACTAGTGTGTGAATTTGTAACAGGGGCTAGGGTCTGGGTAGGAGACAGCCGTGGATTTAATGTAAGTGCCATCCTGGTATTCGCCTAGAGTGAGAAACCACGTAAAGAACCTCCTATGATGGCTGAGCTAGGAATTTGTCTTCGCTGCTTTTCAGTATGTCAACACGATTGTGCCCAATGAATTACATGTATTACTTAGTTATCACCCTTTAATGGGATTCAATCCTGCGACCCTGGGAACAGCAGGTGATAACATAACCGCTGAGCAAGAGGCCAGTCATCATCAATAACGGGACAATCAGCTGTCCACATATCCGTGAGGTGGACTCTTCTTATATGCTTGGGCGTATTAGCCTGAAAGCAACAGTATGGATAATACCGAGTCTGGTCGAGTGGACAAGTAAACAAGATGTTCAGTAAAGAACATATAGCCTACTTTCTCCTAAATGCATGGGTATTGTTATAACTCTTTGTCCTTTTCAAGGAGTATAATTGAATGTTGGTTGTAGTAGCTTGTTGAAATACAACGTGCTATAGGGATATTAAACATGAATATGAGGTGCCCTTTGCTAGTGCTACCTCTGTAAAAAAAATCATTCAATTCGGTTTCACCGTGTTTGAATTGATCTGGGGAATGAATTTGCACACATACATGTCCGCTATTTTCAAACTATTGGGCTGATGACCTTGTAGTCAGTCATAAGATGCTTTACACAAAAAGGCATGTTGTTGCAAAATCCGGTAGAGATCAAATTATTAGGATGGTCGAAATTTGTTTTAAGCTTTTAACATTTGGGTGGCCGTCATTCCGTTTCCGTCAAGATGGCGGCGATATAAAACATGACACTGAGGTGCCTTTTGCTAGTGCTACCTCTGTACCAAATTTCGTTCAATTCGGTTTCACCGTGTTTGAATTGATAGGGGGAATCGATTTGCACACATACTTAGCCACCATATGCAAACTATTGGGCTGATGATCTAGCAGTTTGGTCAGAATATGCTTGCCACATATAGATTTGTTGTTGCAAAATTTGGTAGAGACTAGATTATTAGGTTGGTCGTAATTACATTTTAGCCTTTAACATTTGGGTGGCCGCGATTACGTTTCCGTCAAGATGGCGGTGATATAAAACATGACACTGAGGTGGCCTTTTCTAGTGCTACCTCTGTACCAAATTTCGTTCCATTCGGTTTCACCGTGTTCGAATTAATAGGGGGAATCGATTTTCACACAAAGATGGCCACCATGCGCAAAATATTAGACTAATGACCTATTAATTTAGTCAAAGGATGCTCCCTCCATAATGGTATGTTGATGCAAAATTTGGTAGAGATCGGATGATTAGGTTAATCGTAATTTGATTTAAGCTTTGAATATTTGTGTGGCCGCCATTACGTTTCCTTCAAGATGGCGGCGATATAATACTTGACACTGAGGTGCCCTTTGCTAGTGCTACCTCTGTACCAAATTTCATTCCATTCGGTTTCACCGTGTTCGAATTAATAGGGGTAATCGATTTTGACACAAAGATTGCCGCCATCCGCAAACTATTAGGGTAATGACCTATTAGATTTGTCATAAAGGTATGTTGTTGCAAAATTTGGTAGAGATCGGATGATTAGGTTAGTCGTAATTTGATTTAAGCTTTGAACATTTGGGTGGCCGCCATTACGTTTCCGTCAAGATGGCGGCGATATAAAACATGACACTGGGGTGCCCTTTGCTAGTGCTACCTCTGTACCAAATTTCATTCCATTCGGTTTCACCGTGTTCGAATTAATAGGGGTAATCGATTTTGACCCAAAGATGGCCGCCATCCGCAAACTATTAGGCTAATGACCGATTAGATTTGTCAAAGGATGCTCCCTTCATAAAGGTATGTTGTTGCAAAATTTGGTAGAGATCGGATGATTAGGTAAGTCGTAATTTGATTTAAGCTTTGAACATTTGTGTGGCCGCCATTACGTTTCCGTCAAGATGGCGGCGATATAAAACATGACACTGGGGTGCCCTTTGCTAGTGCTACCTCTGTACCAAATTTCATTCCATTCGGTTTGACCGTGTTCGAATTAATAGGGGTAATCGATTTTGACACAAAGATGGCCGTCGTCCGCAAACTATTAGGCTAATGACCTATTAGATTTGTCAAAGGATGCTCCCTCTATAAAGGTATGTTGTTGCAAAATTTGGTAGAGATTGGATGATTAGGTTAGTCGTAATTTGATTTAAGCTTTGAACATTTGTGTGGCCGCCATTACGTTTCCGTCAAGATGGCGGCGATATAAAACATGACACTGAGGTGTCCTTTGCTAGTGCTACCTTTGTACCAAATTTCGTTCAATTTGCGCTCACCATGTTCGAATTGATAGGGGGGGACACACATTCAGAGTACACACACACACACAGATTCACACACACACATACACACACACAGACAGACACACTTTTTTTCGCCCTGTAGTGATCTCATAAGTCTACTTTCATTTTTTGAAAAAATCGAAAGTAGGCTAAAACATGGAGAAACTAATTGTTTTCTGACTCAGATGTTGACAGGCCATGGCTATTTTCGGTGTTAGCAGGGCTAGATAACTTAACCGTAACCATAACGTAACGTAATTAGGGAATGTACCGGAAAACTCCATGAGTGCATTTAGGTAAATGCGTTGCAGAACGAATTACTTCGTTTCCACAAGAATACCGTATTTATCATATACTATCACAATAACGTTATATTCAATAACCGAATTGAAGAACGCTATTATTCCGGTCCCTACCAATAACGTTATTGGGAGGGTGGCTCACATAGTGAATAACTGAATAACGTTATTGGCATCATTTCGTTATTAGTTCAACCTGATGTCGAAGAACGAAATTGAACGAACTGCTGACAATAACGTTATTCGAAAGGCGGGTAAAGGAAGTTCCTCATAAAAACGTTATTCGCCGGTTTTCGTTATTTGTCTTACCCAATCTTTAAGGAACAAAATTGTGAGTACTACCGACGATAACGTTGTTTAAAAGACGGCTAAAATTGAGTTCTACAAATTAATGTTATTCCCATTTCTTGTTTATTATTAATCAAATCCAATCTTAATGACAAGAAATTATGTATATTCCGTCAAGAACGTTATTAAGGAAACAGCTCGAACAGAGGGCCATAACGTTGTTACTAAATGTGATGTAGAAAGAGCGACGTTGTGTGGGATTAGTCACATTATACAAAGAAGGGTCATATGAAATATTTGAGCACATTGCAATAATAAAGTAGGTGCCTTTTCCCATGACAAAATTTAATAGGTAATAGGCCTACTAACATTTCTAATTAGATTGGAATATACCTGAAATATTCTAATACAGCACTACAGTTGGTAGCCTAGGTGACTCTGAATATATCCTTAGTTCCATCTCTTAAGGTACATAATGCACATATAACATTCGGTTGAAGTCCAATGGATAGTATGGACGTTGCATGTTATGAAATATTGGATCTACCAGTGTATGTAGAATCATATTGGCAACAAAGTCATGCACGTGTGCTCAGAATTAATCTGAAATAATACTATATTTTATAGTGCCAATTTTGGATAACATCCATTTGTTGGTATAGAAGTTACATGCATTTTCAGCAGGCTTAGAATTATGTTGGCAGCACTGACGTACATTAGTTACTCGAAATTAATCTGAAATTTCAGGTATCATACGTGTGCAAAATTTAGAGCTGTTGGCTTGCATACTTTATTATATATATGTATTAGGATAAAGAAAGAGAATGAGCATTCATTAGAAGTTGGCAGCCCTGCTGGCTCTCAAGTATGAGCATAGTCATATCTGTTACAGTAACAATAGCGCATACGAAATTCGGATAAAATCCAATTGATAGTTAGAAGTTAGATGCACTTAAACATTGGACTTATCCGCTGGCTTAAAATCATGTTTGCACCACTGTCATATATGCGCTACCTAAAATATATATCTGGAATGTTATTATCTCTATCTGTACTAATTTTGGAAGGGTTCGCATGCATAACGTCTGATAAATCCAACATAGAGCTCAAAAGTGAATTGTGAATTTTCAGCAGTTACTAGCACTAAAATAATTTTCAAAAATGCCCGTGAGATATTCAAATATAGGTCTTTACTTATACCAAATTGGGTTTCAATAACTGCAGCCGTCTAGGAGGGACAGACAGACATTTGCCTGGACCGATGCCATAAGTCTACTTTTCCCTCATTTTTACAAAATGTGAAAAGTAGGCTAAAATATTACGAAGAATATACGATAGCTACTGTATAACATCCAACCTTAGGTGTTTCGATACTGTGCTGATCAGTACCCTCTGCTTATGGACATATCACATGTGTTGTACCGCAATCATTGACCATCAGAATACAAATGGTACAGATTATAACGTTAAAGCTTGTATACAGGCACAATTCCGGTATAGGCTTGAATAACGTTATTCGCAGCAGCATTCCGTGTTCCGATTGGCTAAGCTGCAAGAAATCAAACATGGAGGAAAGTTGTGGATTGAGAGTAATATTTGCAGTTCATTGGCATTATTAATGCAAACCAGTCATTAAGATGCGTTACGTTGAATACATGAAGGGGCACTGACTGATTGAACGCATTCCTGTCAGTATTTACGATTTAACTGAAATAATTCGACATTTAGCTATACGCATGAAGTTACGTAACTATGAGCTAGGCTACAAAGTGAGAAGTGTACGGGTGCTATAGCTGCAACTTAGTGTCCAATGAGTCTCGGGTTCGAGACGCGCTAGGGCCAAATTTTTTATTCTTTTTGAATTATTATGTTGCATTCACACTACATTCCTTGTGAGTTTCCAACTACGATTTATTCGCATAATCTACGGAGATGATGTTAATAATGGATATTGGAAGGGAAAATTATTCTATTCTATCATTCAAATTTGTACTTCCCCATACAAAACCATGAATATTTGTACTATTCATGAAAGTATACTAATATTTTCATACCTCAATAATAGTCTATGTTTACTCCACAATAGATAATAATATTAAGAATAAGGAGAAATAGTTTCGTGACGATCTAAAGAGCATACTTTTCTTTATATTTAAGATTCACGCCAATTTTTATTTTATTTTTAGTCGTTTACCCTCCAGGTTGGTGGAATCCACGGACTCAGTGAGGGAACTCACCACTACCGCCTCTATGGGCAGTGTCCTAGAGCTAGGAACATCGAATCGGAAGGGATACAACTGGTGAGGTGGGATTGGCACCTCGCCCAGGCGGCCTCACCTGCAAAGCGAACAGGGGCCTCATGAGGGATGGTAAGGGATGGGTAGGATGGATAGGCAAGGAAGAGGGAAGGAGGCAGCCGTGGCCTTGAAGAAGGTACCATCCCGGCATTTTCCCGAAGACGAAGTGGGAAACCACGGAAAACCACTTCGAGGATGGCTGAAGGGGAATCGAACACCCTCTACTCATTTGGGCCACCCGAGGCTGAGTAGCTCCCGTTCCAGTCCTCGTACCACTTTTCAAATTTCGTGGCAGAGCCGGGAATCAAACCCAGGACCTCCGGGGCGGCAGCTAACCATGCTGACCGCTACGCTACTGAGGCGATATCTGAAATAATACTTTATCTAATAGTGCCAATTTTGGATAACATCCATTTGTTGGTATAGAAGTTACATGCATTTTCAGCAGGCTTAGAATTATGGTGGCAGCACTGATGTACATTAGTTACTCGAAGTTAATCTGAAATTTTAGGTACCATACGTGTGCAACATTCAGAGGTGTTGGCTAGCATACTTTCTGATATATTTATTGGTATTAGGATAAAGAAAGAGAATGAGCATTCATTAGAAGTTGGCAGCCCTGCTGGCTCTCAAGTATGAGCATAGTCATATCTGTTACAGTAACAATAGCGCATACGAAATTCGGATAAAATCCAATTGATAGTTAGAAGTTAGATGCACTTAAACATTGGACTTATCCGCTGGCTTAAAATCATGTTTGCACCACTGTCATATATGCGCTACCTAAAATATATATCTGGAATGTTATTATCTCTATCTGTACTAATTTTGGAAGGGTTCGCATGCATAACGTCTCATAAATCCAACATAGAGCTCAAAAGTGAATTGTGAATTTTCAGCAGTTACTAGCACTAAAATAATTTTCAAAAATGCCCGTGAGATATTCAAATATAGGTCTTTACTTATACCAAATTGGGTTTCAATAACTGCAGCCGTCTAGGAGGGACAGACAGACATTTGCCTGGACCGATGCCATAAGTCTACTTTTCTCTCATTTTTACAAAATGTGAAAAGTAGGCTAAAATATTACGAAGAATATACGATAGCTACTGTATAACATCCAACCTTAGGTGTTTCGATACTGTGCTGATCAGTACCCTCTGCTTATGGACATATCACATGTGTTGTACCGCAATCATTGACCATCAGAATACAAATGGTACAGATTATAACGTTAAAGCTTGTATACAGGCACAATTCCGGTATAGGCTTGAATAACGTTATTCGCAGCAGCATTCCGTGTTCCGATTGGCTAAGCTGCAAGAAATCAAACATGGAGGAAAGTTGTGGATTGAGAGTAATATTTGCAGTTCATTGGCATTATTAATGCAAACCAGTCATTAAGATGCGTTACGTTGAATACATGAAGGGGCACTGACTGATTGAACGCATTCCTGTCAGTATTTACGATTTAACTGAAATAATTCGACATTTAGCTATACGCATGAAGTTACGTAACTATGAGCTAGGCTAGAAAGTGAGAAGTGTACGGGTGCTATAGCTGCAACTTAGTGTCCAATGAGTCTCGGGTTCGAGACGCGCCGAGGCCGAATTTTTTATTCTTTTTGAATTATTATGTTGCATTCACACTACATTCCTTGTGAGTTTCCAACTACGATTTATTCGCATAATCTACGGAGATGATGTTAATAATGGATATTGGAAGGGAAAATTATTCTATTCTATCATTCAAATTTGTACTTCCCCATACAAAACCATGAATATTTGTACTATTCATGAAAGTATACTAATATGTTCATACCTCAATAATAGTCTATGTTTACTCCACAATAGATAATAATATTAAGAATAAGGAGAAATAGTTTCGTGACGATCTAAAGAGCATACTTTTCTTTATATTTAAGATTCACGCCAATTTTTATTTTATTTTTAGTCGTTTACCCTCCAGGTTGGTGGAATCCACGGACTCAGTGAGGGAACTCACCACTACCGCCTCTATGGGCAGTGTCCAAGAGCTAGGAACATCGAATCGGAAGGGATGCAACTGGTGAGGTGGGATTGGCACCTCGCCCAGGCGGCCTCACCTGCAAAGCGAACAGGGGCCTCATGAGGGATGGTAAGGGATGGGTAGGATGGATAGGCAAGGAAGAGGGAAGGAGGCAGCCGTGGCCTTGAAGAAGGTACCATCCCGGCATTTTCCCGAAGACGAAGTGGGAAACCACGGAAAACCACTTCGAGGATGGCTGAAGGGGAATCGAACACCCTCTACTCATTTGGGCCACCCGAGGCTGAGTAGCTCCCGTTCCAGTCCTCGTACCACTTTTCAAATTTCGTGGCAGAGCCGGGAATCAAACCCAGGACCTCCGGGGCGGCAGCTAACCATGCTGACCGCTACGCTACTGAGGCGATATCTGAAATAATACTTTATCTAATAGTGCCAATTTTGGATAACATCCATTTGTTGGTATAGAAGTTACATGCATTTTCAGCAGGCTTAGAATTATGTTGGCAGCACTGATGTACATTAGTTACTCGAAGTTAATCTGAAATTTTAGGTACCATACGTGTGCAACATTCAGAGGTGTTGGCTGGCATACTTTCTGATATATTTATTGGTATTAGGATAAAGAAAGAGAATGAGCATTCATTAGCAGTTGGCAGCCCTGCTGACTATCAAGTATAAGCATAGTCATATCTGTTATAGTACACAAAGCACGTACGAAATTCGGTTAAAATCCAATTGATAGTATAGATGTTAGATGTACTTAAACATTGGACTTATCAGTAGGCTTAGAATCATCTTGGCAACACTGTCATATATGGGCTCCTTAAAATGTATCTGGAATGTTATTATCCCTGTGTGTGCTAATTTTGGAAAATTTCGCATGCATAACGTCTGAGATATCCAACGTAGAGCTTAAAAGTGAATTGTGATTTTTAGCAGTTGGTAACTCTGAAATCATTTACAATTATGTCCCTGAGATATTCAGATTTAGATATTTCCTTAAACCGAATTTGGTTTCGATAACTGCAGTCTTTTAGGGGTTGATAAGGGGAGACACACAAAGACAGACAGACAGACATTTGCCTGGATCGATGTCATTAGTCTATCTCATCATCATTTAAAAAAAAGTGAAAAGTAAGCTAAAATACCACGTAGAATATACGATAGCTAATGTATAACATCCTACCTTAGGTGCTTCGATACTGTGCTGACCAGTACCCTCAGCTTATTGACATTACACATGTGTTGTACCGCAATCATTTGCCATCAGCGTTCAGATGTTACAGATCGTAACGTAAAAGCTTGTATACAAGCACAATTCCGGTATAGGCTTCAATAACGTTATTCGTACCTGCATTACGAGTTCTTATTGGCTCAGCTGCAAGAAATCAAAGATGGAGGAAACTTGTGGATTGAGATTAATAGTTGCAGTTCATTGGCATTATTAATGCAAATCAGTCATTTAGTTCCGTTACGTTGAATACAGGAAAAGGCACTGACTGATTAAACGCATTTCTGACAGTATTTAAGATTTAACTGAAATCATTCGACATTTAGCCATATGGATGAAGCTGTGAACCTGCATAGTACGTGAAATGTGTACGTGTGCTAAGGCGTAAACTTGGTACCTACGGGGTCCTGGGTTCGAGACGCTCCATGGCCAGAATTTTTATTCTTTTTGAATTATTTCGTTGTGTCAACACTACTGTGTGATGCAACTTTTCAACTTCGATTTACTCGCATGTTCTAGGGGGGCGATGTTAATAATGGATATTGGTAGGGAAAAATCATTCTATTTTATCATTCGTATTTGTACTTTCCAAATCAAAACCATGAATATTTGTACTATTAGTGAAACTAATATAATTTTCACAGCACTGATTACTCCACAGTAAAATAATAATAATAATAATATTAACAATAATATGAAGTAGTTCCGTGACGATCTAAAGGACCTAATTTTCTTTATACTTAACATTCATGCCAATGATTAATCTACATAGACCTATCTAGAATAATTACGAGATTAAGTTGGTAATACTAACTTTTCTATTTAGATTGGAATATATCTGAAGTAATGTATTCCAATACAGATCTACAGTTGGCAGCCTTGGTGACTCTGAATATATTCTTAGTTCCATATCTTAAGGTAAAGAATGCTCATGCTAAATTTGGTAAAGTCCAATGGATAGTATGGACGTTGCATGCTGTGAAATATTTGATGTATCAGTGCGAGTAAAATCATATTGGCAACAACATCAAGAAGGCGTTTTCAGAATTAATCTGAATTATTCCTATATTTTATAGTGCCAATTTTGGATAAAATCCATTTCTTAGTATAGAAGTTACATGCATTTAAAAATTGGCCCTATAAACAGGCTTAGAATTATGTTGGCAGCACTGATGTGCATTAGTTGCTCCCAAATAATCTAAAATTTCAGGAACTATTCGTGCGCAAAATTTAGAGCTGTTGGCTTGCATACTTTCTGATATATTGGTATTAGGATAAAGAGAGTGAGCATTTATTAACAAATAATAATAAAAATGCTAACTGCGCCAGGATACGAACCTGCAACCTTGGGTTCAGCAAGGGAGAACGTTACCCCTGAGCCACGCAGCCAGCCGCATTTTTTAACAGCTGGCAGCGCTAATGGCTCTTAAGTATAAGCATAGTCATATCTGTTATAGTACACAAAGCACGTACGAAATTTGGTTAAAATCCAATTGATAGTATAGATGTTAGATGTACTTAAACATTGGACTTATCAGCAGGCTTAGAATCATCTTGGCAACACTGTCATACATGGGATCCTTAAAATGTATCTGGAATGTTATTATCCCTGTGTGTGCTAATTTTGGAAAATTTCCCATGCATAACGTCTGAGATATCCAACGTAGAGGTTAAAAGTGAATTGTGATTTTTAGCAGTTGGTAGCACTGACATCATTTTCAAATATGGGCGTGAGATATTCCGGTATACATCTTTACTCATACTAAATTTGGTTTCGATTTCTGCAGCCGTTTAGGAGTTGACAGGGGGGGGGGGGGGGCACACACACACAGCCTGACAGACAGAAGGACAGACAGACAGACTCACATTCTCCCGGATCGATCTCATAAGTGTACTTTTTCCTCATTTTTGCAGAATGTGAAAAGTAGGCTAATAAGGAGTGGTGAAGCAGCTGCCTTTAAAGCAGAATGGGAAAAATTATTTTTCTGTACAGCTTATAAAGGGCATGCCAAATGTTTAGTGTGCCACCGAGATTTAATGAGTAAAAAAAAAACACAATTTGGAACGGCACTGCAGTGCCAACCACAGGGATGATTACGGTGACTTGACAGACGCCAGTCGGCAATCGAAGTTGGAAGAATTGAAAGAAAATTTCAAGCAGCACTTTCCTGTAAGTATTATTGCCTTAATTTTAAAATGCTTGCTTACAAATGGGAATGAACAAATGATTTAATTATCTGAAGAACACTAAAATTGTGACTTGCCGTATTTTTGTCTGACAGGAGATAGAGGAGAGTGAGGTTGGTGGACCGATTTTACGAGCAAGCTACAAATGTTCGATGCGAATTGCCGAAGCTGGGAAGCCCTTCGCGGAAGGGAATTTCATCAAGGAGTGCCTAATGGACGTGGCGGCATGTATTTGTCCTACGGAGGTAGTTGAGAAATTTGAAAACATTTCTCTTTCTCCTCAAACTGTGGCTCGCAGAATAGACGATATGTCCGTTGATATGGAACAGCAATTAATGGAGAAGGCAGCAAAATTTGTATAATTTTCCATCGCCCTCGACGAATCAACCGACATTGCGGACATAGCATAGCTCGTTATTTTTATTCGAGGGGTGGATGACGATCTTCGGGTCACCGAGAATTTCCTCGACTTGGTAACACTCAAAGTCACCACTACCGGTTTCGATATTTTCCAAGCTGTGGAGGGTGCTTTTGAATCAATGGGATTAAAATGGGAGCGGTTGACGAGTATAACGACGGATGGAGCTCCTGCTTTACGATGTGTACGCATGGGGTTCCTCAGATATGTAAAGTTAAAAATGGCTGAGAACGGTAGTACCCTATTGGTGGCGATCCATTGCTTCATACACCAGGAGGCAATCTGTGCAAAAGTCGCCAAGCGCAAAGATGTAATGGGAACAGTTGTGCGAATGGTAAATTATCTTCACTCCCATGAACTCACGCACCGTCAATTCAAAGAGTTCTTGGATGACATCGAAGCGGAGTGTCCGGATATCCCGTACCATGCAGAAGTAAGATGGCTGAGCAAGGCGAAGGTGCTGAATCGTGTGATTTTCTTGCGGAACGCAATACATACATTCTGTGACATGAAAGGGCGGCCCGAAGTTCTTTTGCGTGACCCTAAGTGGGTGGCGGACTTGGATTTTTATGTGACATTACTGCCCATCTGAATAATTTGAACACTTCGCTTCAGGGCGAAAAGCACAACATCTGCGATTTGGTGGAAAAAATTGAAGCGTTCACAAGAAAATTGATTTTGCGGGAAAACCAGTTACGTGCAAGGAACACAGGACATTTTCCATCGTTTGAAACAGTGAAAGGTGTCGACTTTGATGAGTACTTGGAGGTAATTCGCCAAATACAAGAAGAGTTTGACAAGCGATTTTCAGAATTATCAGAACTCCAAGCGGTGTTAGATGTATTTGTTCGACCATTTTCTATTAGTGCAGACAGTGTTCCACAGCTATTTCAATTAGAGCTGATTGAACAGCAATGCAATGTTCGTCTTAAATACCTCTTTCTAAATGTCACGAAGTTAAGAAAACTGCAATGCAATGTTCGTCTTAATGACCGCTTTCTAATGTCACGAAGTTTAGAAGAATTTTACAGTGGCTTTCCGCAAGGAGAATATCCCCTTTTGTAAAGACATGCAAGTGAAGTTCTGTCAATGTTCGACTCAACGTACATTTATGAGCGCTTCTCTTCAGTTCTTAAGCTTACCAAAAGTAAACATCGTGCAACGATGAGTGATAGAAACTTGCGCAATTGTTTACGAATAGCTGTGTCCAGAAATATTGTACCCAATTTGGAGAAGATTGTTTCCTCCAAAACTAGAAATTCGTAAAAACGACGGAGAAAGAGTCACTCAAGGCCTATACTATCTGTTCATATTGGTAAAATGTTGTTGAATTTTCCTCTCTAATATGTTCTCATTTCATTTTGTAATAAAGCACAATATTCTTTACTTAACACTTGCGTTCGTTTCCTACACATTCCATGCATCGGAGTACCATTCGATTTGTATACATATATATTATGGCAGTATATATCCTATTATGGTAAAACAGCCCTATCAATATGATGTCAACAATGCCACAAAAGCCGTCGCCTGCATCTGTGCGTTCGTATCTAGTTATTGCGGTACGAACATAGTCCGTGTGTCTCAGATCTCCTCGCTGCCACAGTGTAGTGGTGGTAGGGGAAGGAGCGCTAGTCTGACTGCCCAGTGCTCCCCGAGCGCGGCCGCGCTCTCGGAGCGCAATGACTGGATGGTCCTGATCTAGGCTTACAGGATAGAGCCACATCGGTGAAGTGGGATACATACTTGTTATTCCCCACCCCATTTAATTGCGCACGTTAATGTGCTGACCCACTGAAAAGCGATTCGTTTATCAGATGTGAAAAAAAAGGCAGCAGAAATCTTCACTCAGATAAAAGAAAGGGTTATACTGAGATTACAGTTTCAAACATGATATCTGATTACTTCATGTTATATTGGCATAACAAATGCCAAGTCTCACTTTTCTAAACAACATACTTCTTGAACCTTCCAACACAAAATTCTAATCACTAGTCTACATTCCCGATCTTTATCATAATGTTCAGACGTCACTGCCGTGGAACTCCCAATCGTCCTCTTTAATAAACATGAATGAATGTAGTGAATTATCCTCTGGAATAAGCTGTAAAATATAGTTATTAGAGAGTAAACCGCATTTGAAATAGTAAGTAGGCTAATGCAATGTGTCCGGTCCTAATCTTGAACACCTCCTGTTTAGTCTCTATCTTGCCATTTCAGCAATTTGTCTTCAACTTGGGTCGAGCTTCTACAGATATATTTTTGTATTTTTTTTTAAATATTTAAAAATGTTTGGCCATATCTCAGAAATTCTTTCACACTTGCAATGGAGATGGATCGTATATCATGGACACATACCTCCACACTGATTTTACGATGATTTTGTCACACATACATCAATATAATTTCACCTTCTGGTCATGAACATCTGTGCCTAATCATATACTACGTACTCTTCCTCTTGAAAATTAACTATTAACATTGAACACAATCAACAACCCATTTGCCTAATACAATATTAAAACGTATGTGTCACCCCTTCCATTTGCTATTTCTCTTATGAATGCTGTTCTCTATTTCCTCCTCCCTTTATTTAAAATTGAAATCCATTGGCAGATTAATCACTCCCGCACCTGGGCACAACACTACTGTGAGCGAGGCTCCGCTTGGACAGAACGTGCTCATGAGATGACTCAATTCAAGAAGTCTCGTCATAACAGGTGGGACACCTCAAGTCTCTCTATCGCTTTAACAGTAGAAAGTGCCGGGTGGGTTGTCGTATTCATTAACAGCAGTGTAATTCTGGTTTAAAAGTAAATAATGCCATTCATACCGTTGACGACAAATCGCAGCGTAAATTTAAACGTACCACCACATCAAACAACATGGAGTAGTGGGCTACGCGTTGGAGCAACTTAGCCATTTTCCGTCTTGTCTTTAAATGAATAATGGCATTTGCTCTTTGTTCCCTTTCATTTCACACAGTACATTTATTGTTACAAGAAAAATTATTTCGTATTGGAATGCTGTGAATGATACACAACCCGTTGCTGATATGATCTCTAAAGCCTAAACATACCGTACTGAAAAATCAATTATGTCGAAGAAGAAGTTAAAATATTGTTTACTAATTATCATATACTGTACTAACATACGCTCTACCAGTAGCATACCAGTAATCCTATCATAACCAACCAGAGGTTTCCTCTGAAATATCAAAAACTTTGATTGCGTCAAATATTATACATAATGTTGTATATACTATATACAGGATGAAGAACAAATCCCGTACTTGGAGGTCAGCATGCGGTTCCTCGTCGAAATTCATGGCAAAGGCTTATCTAGGAAGGCCTGGTCCTGCCAATACGTTTAATAGAAATGCGAGTTAAGAAACGAGGCTCTGGCAACGCTGTAACTGCGTGCAGCATGGCCAAGAGAACAGCACGCATGACGTCAGCGCTGTGCCGGTGCTGTCTCATTAGCTCAGTGCGAAAAGGTATGCCGTGAAGGTCGGTTGTGGTCCAATGGCGTTCGCGTCAATGAGTTCTTCAGTTAAAGTCTCAAATTGTATCCAATGTACACCTCCACAATGCAATCAATACATTATGTTGTGTACTGTGTCTTACATTGCTGTTACTTCTCTACTTCTTTCTTATTTCGATGAGACCCGCTACGGACCACGCACCAATTTCAATTCTTCACTCTTTGTTGTTTTCTTCCCAATATTTCTTCGTTCTTAGACTATGTTGCTTCTTTCTGTCCTCAGACCACTTCGCCCCAGGTTTCCTTTCCACTCTACCCTGGCGTACTTCCAAACATAACACCTTCTCTGTCCAAAGTGTCTTCATCTCTTATATTATTTCCTTCTGTTACCTTTATTTAAACATTAAAACATAACATGAGCCTCTTACATACGTAAACGACCACTTAGTTTCGTCCATGGCACAAATAAAGCCAGTAACATCGTCTGCATCCAATGATATACACTAGATTGCCCATTATGATACGCACAATAATTCCATTCCGTACGCTGCCACGAAATTTGAAAAGTGGTATGAGGACTGGAACGGGATCTACTCAGCCTCGGGTGGTCCAAATGAGTAGATGGGGTTCGATTCCCACCACATCCATCCTCGAAGTGGTTTTTCGTGGTTGCCCGCTTCATCTTCGGGCAAATGCCGGGATGGTCCCTACCGTCAGGTCACGGCCGCCTCCTTCCCTCTTCCTTGTCTATCCTTTCTATTCTTCCCATCCCGTCCCATCCCACATGAGGCCCCCTGTTCGCTTTGCAGGTGAGGCCGCATTGGGTGAGGTGCTAGTCCCGCCTCCCCAGTTGGATCCCCCGACTCACTCTCAAGCGCCAGGACACTGCCCGTAGAGGAGGTAAAGGTGGGATATCTCGCTGAGTCCGTGGGAAAAGCCTACTTGGAGGGAAAACTGACTACGAAAGAAAAATCGTTTGAAGTCCAGTCTTATCTTCACAGAGCCACGAACTGACGTCACACAAAACGACGACCTGACGTAGATTCGAACCGTAGTTCGTTGGTGGTTGTGGTTTGGATAATACAGCAGCCTACGCAGTGAGCTACGACGGCTGGTACGGTGATATGATACACATTCCGCCGCAGGATGCGACAGTGTTGCCGGCTTCTCGTTTTCATACTCGTCTTTTCAAATAACACCCGCTCCGATTTTGCTATAGAAACTTTTGTCTTGCATTTGGATGAGAAGTCGCATGACGACCTCCAAGTACGGCATATTTCTTCACCCTGTATTACTTCTATAAGGGGCTTCGATGGCGTGGTCGATAGCATGCTGAACTGCTAAGCCCAAGATGGCGTGTTCAAACCCGGCCGAAGTCGTCGGATTGGTTAAGAGCGTTAAAATTCTTCAGTATGCCTTTCTTCGAAGGGGAAATAAAGCAGGCGTGCCCATGTCATAGATTTATGGCAGGTAAAAGCACCTACCATTACACTTGGTAGTGTGTAGAAAAGTTTTTAGGTTATATTTGGCGAGTTAGAAACGCTCTATCAAGTTCCAACGTTCTCCGCCAGTGTTAGTGACAGAAGCATCTGATAGCCACAGTTGGAAATAGTTGAAATTGAACTTCCATACTAAGAAATGGATTTTATCCAAAATTGGCACTATAAAATATAGGAATAAATCAGATTAATTCTGAAAACGCCTTCTTGACATGTTGCCAATATGATTTTACTCGCACTGATACATCCAATATTTCACAGCATGCAACGTCCATACTATCCATTGGACTTCAACCAATTTTGTATGTGCATTCTGTACCTTAAAATATGGAACTAAGAATATATTCAGAGTCACCAAGGCTGCCAACTGTAGAGCTGTATTGGAATACATTACTTCAGATATATTCCAATCTAAATAGAAAAGTTAGTATTACCAACTTAATCTCGTCATTATTCTAGATAGGTCTATGTAGATTAATCATTGGCATGAATCTTAAATATAAAGAAAATTAGGCTCTTTAGATCGTCACGGAACTACTTTCATATTATTGTTAATATTATTATTATTATTATTTTACTGTGGAGTAATCAGTGCTGTGAAAATTATATTAGTTTCAAGAATAGTACAAATATTCATGGTTTTGATTGGGAAAGTTCAAATTCGAATGATAAAATAGAAAGATGTTTCCCTACCAATATCCATTATTAACATCGCCCCCTAGATCATGCGAGTAAATCGAAGTTGAAAAGTTGCATCACACAGTAGTGTTGACACAACGAAATAATTCAAAAAGAATAAAAATTCTGACCATGGAGCGTCTCGAACCCAGAACCCATTCAGTACCAAGTTAACGCCTTAGCACTCGTACACATTTCACGTACTGTGCACATTCACAGCTTCATCCATATGGCTAAATGTCGAATGATTTCAGTTAAATCTTAAATACTGACAGAAATGCGTTTAATCAGTCAGTGCCTTTTCCTGTATTCAAAGTAACGGACCTAAATGACTGATTTGCATTAATAATGCCAATGAACTGCAACTATTAATCTCAATCAACAAGTTTCCTCCATCTTTGATTTCTTGCAGCTGAGCCAATAAGAACTCGTAATGCAGGTACGAATAACGTTATTGAAGCCTATACCGGAATTGTGCTTGTATACAAGCTTTTACGTTACGATCTGTAACATCTGAACGCTGATGGCCAATGATTGCGGTACAACACATGTGAAATGTCCATAAGCAGAGGGTACTGGTCAGCACATTATCGAAGCACCTAAGGTAGGATGTTATACATTAGCTATCGTATATTCTACTTGCTATTTTTAGCTTACTTTTCACTTTTTTTTTAAACGATGATGAGATAGACTTATGGCATCGATCCAGGCAAATGTCTGTCTGTCTGTCTTTGTGTGTCTCCCCCTATAAACCCCTAAAGATTGCAGTTATCGAAACCAAATTCGGTTTAAGGAAATATATATCTGAATATCTCAGGGACATAATTGGAAATGATTTCAGAGTTACCAACTGCTAAAAATCACAATTCACTTTTAAGCTCTACGTTGGATATCTCAGAGGTTATGCATGCGAAATTTTCCAAAATTAGCACACACAGGGATAATAACATTCCAGATACATTTTAAGGATCCCATATATGACAGTGTGCCAAGATCATTCTAAGCCTGCTGATAAGTCCAATGTTTAAGTACATCTAACACCTATACTATTAATTGGATTTTAACCAAATTTCGTACGTGCTTTGTGTACTATAACAGATATGACTATGCTTATACTTGAGAGCCATTAGGGCTGCAACTGTTAATTAATGCGGCTGGCTGCGTGGCTCAGGGGTAACGTTCTCCCTTTCTGGGCCCAAGGTTGCAGGTTCGTATCCTGGCGCAGTCAGCTGGCATTTGAGTGTGCGCAAATGCGAGAGAGCCGTGTCAGTAGATTTACTGGCACGTTGAAGATCCCCTTCCGGACAAAATTACGGCACCCCGGAGTCTCTAAAAGCCAGAGTAGTTAAAAGGGACGTAAAACCAATAACATTATTATTATTTGTTATTAAATGCTCACTCTCTTTATCCTAATTCCAATATATAAGAAAGTATGCAAGCCACTGCTCTAAATTTTGCGCACGAATCGTTCCGGAAATTTTAGATTATTTGGGAGCAACTAATGCACATCAGTGCTGCCAACATAATTCTAAGCCTGTTTATAGGGCCAATTTTTTAATGCATGTAACTTCTGTACTAAGAAATGGATTTTATCCAAAATTGGCACTATAAAATATAGGAATAATTCAGATTAATTCTGAGCACGCCTTCTTGACGTTGTTGCCAATATGATATTACTCGCACTGATACATCCAATATTCCACAGCATGCAACGTTCATACTATCCATTGGACTTCAACCAAATTTTGTATGTGCATTCTGTACCTTAAGATATGGAATTAAGAATATATTTAGAGTCACCAAGGCTGCCAACTGTAGAGCTGTACTGGAATACATTACTTCAGATATATTCCAATCTAAATAGAAAAGTTAGTATAACCAACTTAATCTCGTCATTATTCTAGATAGGTCTATGTAGATTAATCATTGGCATGAATCATAAATATAAAGAAAATTAGGTTCATTAGATCGTCACGGAACTACTTCATATTATTGTTAATATTATTATTATTATTATTATTATTATTTTACTGTGGAGTGATCAGTGCTGTGAAAATTATATTAGTTTCACGAATAGTACAAATATTCATGGTTTTGATTGGGAAAGTACAAATTCGAATGATAATATAGAATGATTTTTCCCTACCAATATCCATTATTAACATCGCCCCCCTAGATCATTCGAGTAAATCGAAGTTGAAAAGTTGCATCGCACAGTAGTGTTGACACAACGAAATAATTCAAAAAGAATAAAAATTCTGACCATGGAGCGTCTCGAACCCAAGACCCATTAGGTACCAAGTTAACGCCTTAGCACTCGTACACATTTCATGTACTGTGCAGATTCACAGCTTCATCCATATGGCTAAATGTCGAATGATTTCAGTTAAACCTTAAATACTGACAGAAATGCGTTTAATCAGTCAGTGCCTTTTCCTGTATTCAACGTAACGGTACTAAATGACTGATTTGCATTAATAATGCCAATGAACTGCAATTATTAATCTCAATCCACAAGTTTCCTCCATCTTTGATTTCTTGCATCTGAGCCAATAAGAACTCGTAATGCAGGTACGAATAACGTTATTGAAGCATATACCGGAATTGTGCTTGTATACAAGCTTTTACGATACGATCTGTAACATCTGTACGCTGATGGCCAATGATTGCGGTACAACGCATGTGAAATGTCCATAAGCAGAGGGTACTGGTCAGCACAGTATCGAAGCACCTAAGGTAGGATGTTATACATTAGCTATCGTATATTCTACTTGTTATTTTAGCTTACTTTTCACTTTTTTTTTAAATGATGATGAGATAGACTTATGGCTTCGATCCAGGCAAATGTCTGTCTGTCTGTCTGTCTTTGTGTGTCTCCCCCTATCAACCCCTAAAAAGACAACAGTTATCGAAACCAAATTCGGTTTAAGAAAATATCTATATCTGAATATCTCAGGGACATAATTGAAAATTATTTCAGAGTTACCAACTGCTAAAAATCACAATTCACTTTTAAGCTCTACGTTGGATATCTCAGACGTTATGCATGCGAAATTTTCCAAAATTAGCACACACAGGGATAATAACATTCCAGATACTTTTTAAGGTGTCCATATATGACAGTGTTGCCAAGATGATTCTAAGCCTGCTGATAAGTCCAATGTTTAAGTACATCTAACATCTATACTATCAATTGGATTGTAACCAAATTTCGTACGTGCTTTGTGTACTATAACAGATATGACTATGCTTATGCTTGAGAGCCATTAGGGCTGCCAACTGTTAATAAATGCGGCTGGCTGCGTGGCTCAGGGGTAACGTTCTCGCTTGCTGGGCCCAAGGTTGCTCGTTCGTATCCTGGCGCAGTCAGCTGGCATTTGAGTGTGCGCAAATGCCAGAGAGCCGTGTCAGTAGATTTACTGGCACGTTGAAGATCCCCGTATGGACAAAATTACGGCACCCCAGAGTCTCTAAAAGCCAGAGTAGTTAAAAGGGACGTAAAACCAATAACATTATTATTATTTGTTATTAAATGCTCACTCTCTCTATCCTAATACCAATATATAAGAAAGCATGCAAGCCACAGCTCTAAATTTTGCGCACGAATAGTTCCGGAAATTTTAGATTATTTGGGAGCAACTAATGCACATCAGTGCTGCCAACATAATTCTAAGCCTGTTTATAGGCCAATTTTTTAATGCATGTAACTTCTATACTAAGAAATGGATTTTATCCAAAATTGGCACTATAAAATATAGGAATAATTCAGATTAATTCTGAGCACGCCTTCTTGACGTTGTTGCCAATATGATTTTACTCGCACTGATACATCCAATATTTCACAGCATGCAACGTTCATACTATCCATTGGACTTCAACCAAATTTTGTATGTGCATTCTGTACCTTAAGATATGGAATTAAGAATATATTTAGAGTCACCAAGGCTGCCAACTGTAGAGCTGTACTGGAATACATTACTTCAGATATATTTCAATCTAAATAGAAAAGTTAGTATTACCAACTTAATCTCGTCATTATTCTAGATAGTTCTATGTAGATTAATCATTGGCATGAATCATAAATATAAAGAAAATTAGGTTCATTAGATCGTCACGGAACTACTTCATATTATTGTTAATATTATTATTATTATTATTTTACTGTGGAGTAATCAGTGCTGTGAAAATTATATTAGTTTCACGAATAATACAAATATTCATGGTTTTGATTGGGAAAGTACAAATTCGAATGATAAAATAGAAAGATTTTTCCCTACCAATATCCATTATTAACATCGCCCCCCTAGATCATTCGAGTAAATCGAAGTTGAAAAGTTGCATCGCACAGTAGTGTTGACACAACGAAATAATTCAAAAAGAATAAAAATTCTGACCATGGAGCGTCTCGAACCCAAGACCCATTAGGTACCAAGTTAACGCCTTAGCACTCGTACACATTTCATGTACTGTGCAGATTCACAGCTTCATCCATATGGCTAAATGTCGAATGATTTCAGTTAAACCTTAAATACTGACAGAAATGCGTTTAATCAGTCAGTGCCTTTTCCTGTATTCAACGTAACGGTACTAAATGACTGATTTGCATTAATAATGCCAATGAACTGCAACTATTAATCTCAATCCACAAGTTTCCTCCATCTTTGATTTCTTGCAGCTGAGCCAATAAGAACTCGTAATGCAGGTACGAATAACGTTATTGAAGCCTATACCGGAATTGTGCTTGTATACAAGCTTTTACGTTACGATCTGTAACATCTGTACGCTGATGGCCAATGATTGCGGTACAACACATGTGAAATGTCCATAAGCAGAGGGTACTGGTCAGCACAGTATCGAAGCACCTAAGGTAGGATGTTATACATTAGCTATCGTATATTCTACTTGTTATTTTTAGCTTACTTTTCACTTTTTTTTTAAATGATGATGAGATAGACTTATGGCTTCGATCCAGACAAATGTCTGTCTGTCTGTCTGTCTTTGTGTGTCTCCCCCTATCAACCCCTAAAAGACAACAGTTATCGAAACCAAATTCGGTTTAAGAAAATATCTATATCTGAATATCTCAGGGACATAATTGAAAATTATTTCAGAGTTACCAACTGCTAAAAATCACAATTCACTTTTAAGCTCTACGTTGGATATCTCAGAGGTTATGCATGCGAAATATTCCAAAATTAGCACACACAGGGATAATAACATTCCAGATACATTTTAAGGATCCCATATATGACAGTGTGCCAAGATCATTCTAAGCCTGCTGATAAGTCCAATGTTTAAGTACATCTAACACCTATACTATTAATTGGATTTTAACCAAATTTCGTACGTGCTTTGTGTACTATAACAGATATGACTATGCTTATGCTTGAGAGCCATTAGGGCTGCCAACTGTTAATAAATGCGGCTGGCTGCGTGGCTCAGGGGTAACGTTCTCGCTTGCTGGGCCCAAGGTTGCTCGTTCGTATCCTGGCGCAGTCAGCTGGCATTTGAGTGTGCGCAAATGCCAGAGAGCCGTGTCAGTAGATTTACTGGCACGTTGAAGATCCCCTTATGGACAAAATTACGGCACCCCGGAGTCTCTAAAAGCCAGAGTAGTTAAAAGGGACGCAAAACCATTAACATTATAATTATTTGTTAATAAATGCTCACTCTCTTTATCCTAATACCAATATATCAGAATGTATGTAAGCCAACAGCTCTAAATTTTGCGCACGAATAGTTCCGGAAATTTTAGATTATTTGGGAGCAACTAATGCACATCAGTGCTGCCAACATAATTCTAAGCCTGTTTATAGGGCCAATTTTTTAATGCATGTAACTTCTATACTAAGAAATGGATTTTATCCAAAATTGGCACTATAAAATATAGGAATAATTCAGATTAATTCTGAGCACGCCTTCTTGACGTTGTTGCCAATATGATTTTACTCGCACTGATACATCCAATATTTCACAGCATGCAATGTTCATACTATCCATTGGACTTCAACAAAATTTTGTATGTGGATTATGTACCTTAAGATATGGAACTAAGAATATATTCAGAGTCACCATGGTTGCCAAATGTAGAGCTGTATTTGAATACATTACTTCAGATATATTCCAATCTAAATAGAAAAGTTATTATTGCCAACTTAATCTCGTCATTATTCTATATAGGTCTATGTAGATTAATCATTGGCATGAATCTTAAATATAAAGAAAATCAGGCTCTTTAGATCGTCACGGAACTACTTCATATTATTGTTATTATTATTATTATTATTATTATTATTATTATTATTATTATTATTATTTTACTGTGGAGTAATCAGTGCTGTGAAAATTATATTAGTTTCACGAATTGTACAAATATTCATGGTTTTGATTGGGAAAGTACAAATTCGAATGATAAAATAGAAAGATTTTTCCCTACCAATATCCATTATTAACATCGCCCCCCTAGATCATGCGAGTAAATCGAAGTTGAAAAGTTGCATCACACAGTAGTGTTGACACAACGAAATAATTCAAAAAGAATAAAAATTCTGGCCATGGAGCGTCTCGAACCCCGGACCCATTAGGTACCAAGTTAACGCCTTAGCACTCGTACACATTTCATGTTCTATGCAGTTTCACAGCTTCATCCATGTGGCTAAATGTCGAATGATTTCAGTTAAATCATAAATACTGACAGAAATGCGTTTAATCAGTCAGTGCCTTTTCCAGTATTCAACGTAACGGTACTAAATGACTGATTTGCATTAATAATGCCAATGAACTGCAACTATTAATCTCAATCCACAAGTTTCCTCCATCTTTGATTTCTTGCAGCTGAGCCAATAAGAACTCGTAATGCAGGTACGAATAACGTTATTGAAGCCTATACCGGAATTGTGCTTGTATACAAGCTTTTACGTTACGATCCTAGTACGAGGCTAAAAACGGTATTCAACCCGGGACCCATACAACAGAACACGACGTTAATAACGTTATTCGACCTGCGAGGCATGCAGCATAACACAATGCTATCCGGTCTTGTCAATAACGTTATTTAAAACAACTGAGTGAATGGGGTACATTTGATTGTGTTACAACGCCAATAACGTTATTCGACTTGTGTCTCCTGCGATAACTAAAATGGTATCCGGTATGATAATGAAATATTTAAAATAACGGTATATATACAGTATCCGTTTATTCGTTCTTCGTATGAATAACGTTACAACAAACTTTCTGTTATACGTTACGCGATGTATACCGTAACGCCAAACAATTCGTTATTGAAGGCCATTATGTTAAGTTATCCAGCCCTGGGTGTTACCTTCATCGTATGGCCAAAGTAAGGAGTCCAGTATGTATTTTCTGCGAGAACGAACGAGATGACGTATATCATAAGTTCTTCGTCTGCGCTCGTTGGGCAGCAGAAAAACAACATCTTGAAGCTGAGGTTGGTCCAATAACGCCGGACAATATAGTTGGAATTATGCTGAGGAACGAGCTTAGCTGGGATAAGGTCGCTTTCTTTGTTGAGGTGGTCCTTCGTCAGAAGAAGTCGGATGGGGACTTGCTCGATTTAGATGATTAAGTCTGCGATCCGCGGACTATGAATTGAGAAGTAAGATGGTGCTTGTGAAGCAAAGAAAATGGCTCCATCCTGAAGCAATACGAAAGTGGTCACGGGATGGATTTTGTCAAGAGGACAGGGTGTGGTTTTTTAGTGGGTAAGAATCCCACACTCTTGAGGAGTGCGGACCCTTCTCAAGGTCTTATGCGAGATATTTCCACTTCCCTCGTAAAAAAATAAAAAATATAAAAAATAAAATCATTATTATCATTATTATTATTTGGTTCCGTGGATGAGTGGATAGAGTGCTAGACATTGGACCGCGAGTCTCAGGTTGTGGGTGTTTGTGACATTGTTTTCATTCTTATCATCCTCATGAAATGTAGACCTACTTGACACGGGCGTCAACTTCAAATATCTGCACTAGTCCTCTCTGGTTAAGTCACGCGTCAACAATATACAATTATTATTAGGCTATGATTATTATTAATATTATTTACTAACTTCTGCGGGAGGCTAGTGTATTATAAGAGGCAGATGAGCTTCCAGTTCCGCCCCATTAAAACAACAATAACAAGTGTATTACAGGTGAAATAATTTCACACAAAAACAAGAAAGCATGAACTACATGTTGTGTTACACTGTCAGATAAATACATTATTATTACTTAGCCTATATAATGATGTGTGCCACGCTACGGTATGGCGTCGCTGACTAATGGTTCAACATTGGAGGAGGTTTCGATCAATGAAATGGATCCATCCTCTCGTGAGAAGGAAGGTATCGTTCCCTCAAACATCCATGAATGTCACCCGGAAGATAAATGAAGTAGGGTTACTGCATTAGTGCCCGCATTGGCTACTCCACTCTAGTCTTGCAGCATGCATGGGCCCTGGCCTTATTACACTTTCTTGTCACGGGTGAGGAGAACATTCGCGCACATCGTTCCCTTAAAGTTCTCGCTCCGTTATCCATCATTAAGTGGCTTGGGATCGCCCACCGTAGCGATACAAGCCATGAGGGAAAGATTAAGATTTACTAACTTCTGCGGGAGGCAAGTGTATTATAAGAGGCAGATGAACTTCTAGTTCCGCCTTTAAAACAACAATAATCGACTAACAAGTGTATTACCGGTTAAATAATATAACACAAAAACAAGAAAGCATCAACTACATGTTGTGTTGCCTTTTCAAATACATAGTTAAATAGATGGAGATAAACGGTTTAACATATAAATAAATAGATGAAGAGATAGATAAATACAGTAGAAATATAGATAAATAAATATCTAGGAGAGTGGATAATGAACGACTCACAGGAAAAGACAGCAATAGAAACGCGTATGCATAAATTACGAAGGTGTTTTCATATGACAAAAGATATATATAATAAAAAACTTATCCTGGAACACTAAATTAAGGCATTATCAAACAGTGGTCATACTTGAAACTCTGTATGTGGCAGAAACACTTAAATTAACAAGATTTGGTGATTTAGAAAAATTTAGACAAAGACAAATTCTGAGAAAATACTGGGAGATAAAGCTATTCAAAAGGCAAAATTTCAAGAAAGGAAGAAACAAACAACTGGCAGAAAGTGGACTCAAGAGGAGAAAGATCGTCACTCTAGAAGGATGAAAGAAATTTGGAATCAAAGGAAATTGAATACGATGGACAATAGCCAACGTTGATTCATCGTACCCTCCAAATGGGTTATTAGAAAGAAAGAGAAATACTGTAGTTAGATAAATCAATAAATAGATAAATATATTGTACCCGATACCTAGTTGAGGCTATCGGCTACGCCAGCAGACATTGAGCCGTAGTTGAGATTTTGGAAAGAGTTAAGAAAAGATAGCGCTCAGATCGAGTCAAGAGGAATGTCAGGATGACGTAGAAGGTCTAGGATTAAGAAGGCACTGACATCAGTCAAACAGATGGAATTATGGATGGAATTATGAAGCTTTATTAAGATCTATATGGAACATGGTATTTAAACATCTCAGAAGAGAAGATATAACAAGATGTTCAGTAAAGAACATATAGCCTACTTTCTCCTAAATGCATGGGTATTGTTATAACTCTTTGTCCTTTTCAAGGAGTATGATTGAATGTTGGTTGTAGGAGCTTGTTGAAATACAACGTGCTATAGGGATATTAAACATGAATATGAGGTGCGCTTTGCTAGTGCTACCTCTGTACCAAATTTCGTTCAATTCGGTTTCACCGTGTTTGAATTGATAGGGGGAATCGATTTGCACACATACTTGGCCACCATCTGCAAACTATTGGGCTGATGTTCTTGCAGTTTGGTCAGAATATGTTTCCCACATAAAGATATGGTGTTGCAAAATTAGGTAGAGACTAGATTATTAGGTTGGTCGTAATTACATTTTAGCTTTTAACATTTGGGTGGCCGCGATTACGTTTCCATCAAGATAGCGGTGATATAAAACATGACACTGAGATGCCCTTTGCTAGTGCTACCTCTATACCAAATTTCGTTCCATTTGGTTTCAGCGTGTTTGAATTAATAGGGGGAATCGATTCTGACACAAAGATGGCCGCCATCCGCAAACTATTAGGCGAATGACCTATTAGATTGGTCAAAGGATGCTCCCTCCATAAAGGTATGTAGTTGCAAAATTTGGTAGAGATCGGATGATTAGGTTAATCGTAATTTGATTTAAGCTTTGAACATTCGTGTGGCCGCCATTACGTTTCAGTCAAGATGGCGGCGATATAAAACATGACACTGAGGTGCCCTTTGCTAGTACTACCTCTGTACCAAATTTCGTTCCATTCGGTTCCACCGTGTTCGAATTAATAGGGGGAATCAATTTTGACATAAAGATGGCCTCCATCCGCAAACTATTAGGTGAATGACCTATTAGATTGGTCAAAGGATGCTCCCTCCATAAAGGTATGTAGTTGCAAAATTTGGTAGAGATCGGATGATTAGGTTAGTCGTAATTTGATTTAAGCTTTGAACATTCGTGTGGCCGCCATTACGTTTCAGTCAAGATGGCGACGATATAAAACATGACACTGAGGTGCCCTTTGCTAGTGCTACCTCTGTACCAAATTTCGTTCCATTCGGTTCCACCGTGTTCGAATTAATAGGGGGAATCAATTTTGACATAAAGATGGCCCCCATCCGCAAACTATCAGGTGAATGACCTATTAGATTGGTCAAAGGATGCTCCCTCCATAAAGGTATGTAGTTGCAAAATTTGGTAGAGATCGGATGATTAGGTTAGTCGTAATTTGATTTAAGCTTTGAACATTTGTGTGGCCGCCATTACTTTTCCGTCAAGATGGTGGCGATATAAAACATGACACTGAGGTGTTCTTTGCTAGTGCTACTTTTGTACCAAATTTCGTTCAATTCGCATTCACCGTGTTCGAATTGATAGGGGGGGGACAGACATTCAGAGTACACACACTCACACACACACAGACACACAGACACACACACACACAGACTCACACACACACATACACACACACAGACAGACACACTTTTTTCGCCCTGTGTTGATCTCATAAGTCTACTTTCATTTTTTGCAAAAATCGAAAGTAGGCTAACAAGCATTATATATGGTAATAATTTGAAGGAAGTCAGATAACCCTTAAGTTATTTTATAACTTAATAGCCGAGATGATCGGGGTTCGAGATTACATTTGTGACGCAAGAGCACAGAGGTGGGGAGAACGTCACGTGACTGCGCCAGGGAGGTTCAGGTCAATGCAGTCTAGAGACAGTCAGTTGGGCTCAGTGAGCCACGCAGTCGAGCTCTGTAAGCAGATGAGTCAAGTACAGTTAGCACGGCAGTCGAGGGCAGACAGCGAGCTGAGTAGGACATGCCGAGCGTATGGTAAAAGTCGCGCAGCGAGCAGCTTTTGTCACGGAAAGTGAAAGCGACAGTTTTAACTTCACCAAGCAGCGAACGAAAAGTAGGTCAGTGAGCCGGACGGACACCCGCAGTAGGCAGCGTGAAGACCGGTTACAGAACCAGCTGTACGGCCCAAGCAAGCAAAGAAGGCCGGGGTTTTAGAACAGAGCTGTAAAAGTAGTTGGAGAACTCATTTCAAGCTGCAATTTGGTTACGCAGAACAGCATAGCAGAGCGACATGGCGAGGCTAGCTTTATGTGGAGATTGTTCTAGAGCATTGCAGTAGGGACGTGCGGGTTATTTCCAGTTTTATACGCAAGCATTATGACAGAAGCTGAACTTCATTACAACATTGAGTTGGAACGTTTATTCAGCATTTAAATAGTATAGGCAGATAGTTACGAGATACTGCAACTGTGAACTTCGAATGAACATAGTTATTCACTGACATTACGACTATGCATTTCATAACGCATTCCAAGTAACATTAACGATTGTAGGCAAATGAAATGTTTTAAGCATATGCACTTATAAACTTTGGCTCGTGCATTAATGCAATTCTTTCTTATGCAGTGTTATGAATTACCGAGTATGAACACAGCTACAGGGTGTTTCATAAACTTAGACACTCTCATATGACATTTTATTTTATGAAAGTGAGACTTAGCAGTTATTGGAGATTGAACTTTCAACACTCAAACCGAACATTGTATGAAACAGTGGCGTAACGTAGAAGAGGAATAGGGGGTCCGCTGTTTCTATGAACTTTCTCGGGAGGATTTGGACAGTATCCGCTATGGATAACCAGCAGTTCATCATGTCGGAGTAAACGCAGACAGAGACGCGATGGCACCACAGAGCGATGGATTCGATTCCTGACGAGGAGGAGGTCCACCAGCTGATTCACTTGGGATTTGAAGGCAATCGTCATTTCGTGGGTGAAATGATGTTCACGCCGATCTTTCGAGAAATTCATTACATAAGGAAAATCGACGATCTTTGAAATTTAATAACAGCTGGTTATGAGAAGGTACTGTAAGAGTTATAACTTCCTGATACGATTATTTTCATGAATACTGGGCACACATGTATATTTTTCTAATAGGAGGGATACGATTATTTAGACATGGCTTTGACTTTATATGCTTCAAATTTTGCTAGAATATGGCGTGACCATATGATATGGCAGGCATCATTATACGAAATTCTCACCATTGGTTGGCTTTATTAAGCAGATGTTTGGTCTTTTAGACATTTTTCCAGCAAGGATAGTTTTCATGAATAGTTTTTTTTTGTGTAACGAGTATTTCGAACTCGTGATCTGCAATTGATTATCTAAATCACTTCGTCAGTTCATTGCATACTAGCGAGTGTGTATTATTCATCAGTAGGGATTTTTTCCATTGGATTGTTTGGAGATATTAAGATGTTATTCACTTTAATGAATGAATATCGCTTTTATATGACAACTAGAGACTTGTTGATTCCGATCTGGTACATTCACTCATATAGTCTTCGAGATGGGGTCTTTCGTATTTATACGATTGTACGGTGGTTACTCATCTTACTTGCCATTGAGGGACTCATTTTTATCATCCGAGTGTACATGAGATTGTAAGAGGATCGAACAAGGAACTACTAGTCACATATCAGTCGAATTTTTGTTAAATAAAGTAAAGATAAATGTTAGCAGGGTTACATTTGTAATTCTTGTTTGCCAATCCAATATTTTGTTGCTATACTCTTTTGAGAGTACTTTCAGTTTAACAGCTGGCACAGCTGATGCTTTTGATGATTTTTATAATTGTGTTTGATACCTTTGAGAAGGATTTAAAGTAATTGAATTTTGTAAGATGAATCATTAATGGTCAGATTTATTTTAAGGCAGATCAATATTGCAGATTTTGATATGAAATTATAGCACATTGGTGTTTTTCTGTGATGTGAATTATGAGAATTGTAAGAGAATTTATGCTATTTGAAAGCAGATCTTGAATTACTAAGGTAATATTTTTTCTAATTGTTTAAGAAGTTGTCTAGATGTGATCAGATTAATTACAGTTATTGGAGATTGTGTGCGTTGATAATTTGAAGCCAGTTATATATTTTTTGTATATCATGCAACATGGTTAAGTGAAGTTTGTGATAGGCATTTTGTGGAAGTTGCCAAGTGATAGTTGCAATGTTGCTAATGTATTTTGAGGCAGACATGAGGTTGTCGAACCCAGTCTAGCGTAATTGTTGAGATTCATGCTGTGTATGCTGAATATTTATGGAGTTTTGTGGAATAATTGTGGTATTCAAATGTGATATTTGAAGAAATGTGAGGATATATAATGTAGTTGTGGATAGTCAGATCCAACGTGATGTCGTGAAGGCAATAATATTTTTGGCATGATAATTAAATACGAAATATAACTTGGAAGTGATAAAACTGTAAGACAACGTTCTATAACCCATATTAAACAATTTGTTAGGAAATTAAACAATTAAATAAAGTTGATAATACAAGATTTTCTGATAATAATAATTAATGAAATAATAATCTGAAATTTAAGCATATTAATGATCTGACCTAATGAAATAAAAATCAGAATGACTGGATGAAATAATAAAAATCTAAATAACCAGAAGAATAAAATTTAAATAAATTGATAAATTAAATTTTGGAATAAATCAATGAATTAAATATGTGGATGAATTGAAGATTGAATAAATAAACTGATTTAAATAAATTAATAGATGATTGGATAGATGACGAATAACTGAATTAGAAGGTGATAATTAATTAAAGAAGCTGATGATTAATGAATTTATATGGAATTAAAAATAAATTTAATTGAGATATAATTTGAGGAATTGCAACTTGAGTTGAGGAATTAAACAATTTGTATTGATGATTTAAGATGATTTAATCTGAAGTAGATGATAAAATAAGAGTGTGTGAATAATTAGAAAGTATAATGAAGTGATGATAATAATTTTCATTTAAATGATTTAATGGTGATGAGTTAATGATTCTGACAGGAATATGTTGAATTTTGAAATGAGAATTAATGAGAGAAATATTTAACTTTGATGATGATGATGATGATGATGACCAGTGAGCAGTGGATTTTCTGTAATTCACGAAAAAGCAATTATTAATGACAATGTAAATAGTGTAAATTAATTATTCGATGTTTAGGAGCATTTTACTAACCTATTCAACATTTAAATTCTGCCATGCAAGCCATAAAATACGTGATATTTAAAATATGTGATTATAATGTGTATGTTTAGACAGATTAATAATTTTTCAAATCCACATTCATGATGTTAAATTAAAGAGAAATTAGGTCTCAGGTATCACAAATGTCAGTGACGAAAGACATAGTGCTACAGTGATCCTGAGAACCCAAGAGAACTTTAGAGATTTTTCCTGTTGTATGTGGATTGAATATTTTTGTTTAGAAAAGAGATGGTTCGATTTTTGGACAATGACAATTTAACGTTGGCATTCGACCATGCTCTCAGGTAGGATGAATATTTAAAATGTCTGTCTGACTATCAAAGTGAAATAAATTTGTTTTTATCTTAGTTGTGATCTGATGATGGTGAGATTTTCCTTTTTCTTTCCTTGTCTTGATTAAGGCTTAACCGGAAAGGATGTGGTTTGCTAGGAGTTCAGTTGATGGCGCCCATTTATATTTGCATTTTTTTATTAAACTTAAGCCCGTAACGACCCTAGAGATACTTTGTCTCGTGTTACCCACTGCTTTTTCGATATCTCAGCTGAATTTCCGACACATTCCTTATTTGACTAGAGGTTCATTTAACTCCGCTCTGTCCTGGAACTCCAGGAATGCGATGTAATAGCAGATGGGTCACCGCATCCCCAGGACGAACGGGTACAATACAAATAGATATCTAGATAAATAAACCGTGGCACTCAATGGAAGTGAAACTTGGACTATCGGCGTATCAGACAGGAGAAAAATAGACGCGTTTGAAATGTGGAGTTACAAGAGAATGATGAAGATGAGATGGGTAGGAAGAGTGAGAGACAAACGAAGTATTAAGAAGATTGGGCGAGGAGAGATGTTTCTCGCGAATGCTGATGAGAACATAGAGGTTTGTAGTACACACACAAAGACACTCAGGAGTATCAAACTTTGTTATGGAAGGAAGGGTCAGGGAAAACAACTGTAGGGGAGACCAAGGGTTAGAATATGTTAAACAGATTGCCTTGGATGTAAAGTGTGGTAGCTATCTAGAGGTGAAACGATTAGCTCAGGACAGGGATTCATGGAGGGCTGCATTAAACCAGTCAAAACACTCAAGACTCAATCAACATCATAATAATATGGCGACGTCTCTATGTCCGAAATGAAACATGACTCTAAAATGAACTAACAACAAATATGTCGGTTGTGTTTCCTCGAGACGTGTAAGTTATTAGTGTTCTGTTGTTCCACTGAAGAGGCCCACGAGCGATGTGAAAGGGAGAGTCCCGTCTAGAAGCTGTCTCGCGTATTTAGTGGCCGTCCTGTTATACTGTATAGAGAACTCAACGCGTCAAAGCAAAGCACCTTGCTGAGACCGCAGGCCTCTCGTATGATGAGCACATTAATGCTAAATTTGAGAAACACATCTATTGTCTGAGAGCCCATATTCACTGCAAACCTTTCCGCGTGTGACTTGTGTTGTTGTTGCTGTTGATTCAGTTAGGAGCTTTGCAGTCAGTCCGGAGTGTGTATGGGAAGTGTAGATGTCATTGCGATGGCTGTGGTAGAAAATTAATTTGAAACTGAGGCTATTTAATTAAATTTTTATTTTCTTAATATCATATGGCCTTGGATACCGGGTGCATGCTTTGTTATTTGCGCCCTAAGGGCAGCTTGCATGCCAAATTTTGTTGTTCCTTGGAGCGTTATGAAAATCAAGGTGGTTAGATATTTAAGCTCCATGACACTATAGCGCTTTCTAGTAGAGAAAGTAGGATGTTTTGTGTTGGCGGAAACTCCTGAGATTAATTTCGCCATTATGAAAACGGCGTACTCAATTCAAATGGGTTCTTTAACATGCCAACAACGTATGACATGCGTGCCGTGATCTTTGTCGCCTTTCAAAAATCACTTACCATGGCCAGGAGCAAACCTGCAACCTTGGGGTTTGATAGTCCGACACGATAACCACTCACCAACCGTGGCAAGAGTTTGTGGTAGTGTGTGTATTTGAA
This sequence comes from Meconema thalassinum, assembly GCA_946902985.2. Taxonomy (NCBI): domain Eukaryota; kingdom Metazoa; phylum Arthropoda; class Insecta; order Orthoptera; family Tettigoniidae; genus Meconema; species Meconema thalassinum. The sequence goes on from OX336391.1 coordinate 650,239,405, forward strand.
AATTATGCTGGACTGAAAATACTTACAAAATAGAATTCAAATTGAAATGACTCACAAAATGTAGACGGGAAATACTTAAAAAAGGAATTTAGATTGAAAAATACGCACAAAAATGTAGTTTAGGTTCAAAATTCTTACAAAATGCAATGTAGATTCGAATGCTCTCAAAATGCAAATTAAATTCAAAATACTGACAATATGCATTTGAAACTGAAAATACGTACAAAATGCAATCGAGGTTCAAAATACTTACTAAATGCAATATAAATTGAAAATACAAAATGCAAGTTAAATTGAAAAAGGCCGGTTCAGATTCAATATATTCACAAAGTTCAATTGGAATTCAAAATAATTACAAAATGCAATTGAAATTGAAAATGCTTACAAAATTTATGGTAATATTCAAAATACTCACAATATGTGGAGGTCCTCGATTCAAAACACGTTACTTACGAAATGTAATTTAGGTTGAAAATATATGCAAAATTGAGTGTAGATCGAAAATACTTACAAAATGGAATGTAGATTTTAAATACTTAAATATGTGGTTGAGATTAGGAAAAAAACACTCACAAAATGTAATTTAGAGACACCGGGAGCCAATTCATAAAACCAGTGCGGGAATATTAAAGAGGAAAGGAACTATAATGAAAAGAAAAAGATGGCCGATCCCTAGCAGAATGAGGGATCAGGAAAGATGAGAGAAGCACCAATGAAGGCGGGAATTGAAGAGACTCCCGAGGTCTCGGATACCCTACTACCGTCGGGGTCGGAAGAGAACAAGAGTTGACCAAGAGAGGTCGACAGGAAAGAAGACGGAGAGGAACCCGGCACAAGTAAGTGGAAGCAATGCAGGAATCAGCTGGGGTCCCGTGGTCGCCAACCCACGTCCCACTAGATGTGAGCCCCTGGGGGGAAATTTATGAGAATAATCTTAACAACATTCCATCAAAGTGCATAGTTTAATAAAACGGTAAATGATTGTGAATGACAAGATAAGAAATTGTTGCTACGTTTGACGCGAGGTAAAACGGCATTCTTTGTGAGCTTTCTAAGAGAACGTATGTTGTGAGATTGGAATCTACCTCGACTCAATTTATTGGCCGCTAAAGCCAGTGGAAAGCGCTTGGTCTTATCAGGGTTACTTTCTTGACCACTAACACTCGTATGTTTTATTCCAGTCGTTTAGTAGTAAACAATTCTTATCATAACGATATTACACCTTCGTGTTGTAACATTAAACAACCTCACAGTTACGGCAGAATGAATGTAATATCCTAAAACATGAGTTTAGCTTATAACTATGTTTTCTGGACTACAGACTCACAACGCTCTGGTTAGACGTTACCATATCATTTAATAATGTCCTACGAGGCCTGTTTTTTATTTCAAGTTCCTATGGACTGTATAAAGAACATATTACCATAACAAGCTGTTTTTACTACTACATGTTTGCTTGTTTTATTATTATGTCTCAACATAATCGCCAAAACGATTGATACATTTTTGGTATCGTTACACCAGCTTTCCAATGCCCTGGGCAAAATATTCTGCCACCACTGAGGTGGGTACTTCTGGACAGTCAACAGAAGTGTTTCCTTTTTTTGGTGAGGCGTTGCCGCCCAACCATACCTTCAAATCTCGAAAAATATGAAAATCATTCAGTGCTGGTTTGAACTAAACGGCAGATGGTCCAAAACTTCACACTTGAATTCTTTGTAAAAGTCTATAGTAACGTTGGCACAGTGCGGTTGTGAATGATTTTCACCTTTATCGAGAATTGAAGGTATGGTTGGGTGGCAACGCCCCGCCAGAAAGGAAACACTTCAGGAGACTCTCCAGGCGTGCCCACCTCAGTGGCGGCAGAATATTTTGCCCAGGGCATTGGAAAGCTGGTGTAACGATACGACAAATGTTTCAATCGTTTTGGCGATTATGTTGAGACATAAGAATAAAACAAGCAAACATTTAGTAGTTAAATCAGTTTGGTATGTGAATCGGAACTTGAAAAAGGAACAGCCCTCGTATATTAGTTTTATAGACAGATAAATTAATTCTGAAGCAGTCAGTTAACTATTAATTTTCATACCTGTATATTATGAAGTAAATGCATTTCTTGAAATATATGTGTAGGCCTACATTTCGGCAGCATTTTGACCGAATACGATAGAAATAAATATAGACAAATGAATTCAGAAGTGCGGTGGTCCTGCAACATTATTGCTCACAATAAGTATAAATGTACTGTACTATAAATATTGTTATGTTCGACCATGCCGAAATTTAAATATTAAATGTCAGAAAACAGTACTATGATGGGGCTCATTATAGTACAAGTTATTATTATGATACAGATTCTTCCACCAATCAGAGCTCAAGAAACAGATGTGTGACCAATTTGGCCAGGATAGCATCACACCTGCGCTCACTTCCACGGCCTCCTATAAATTTCACTGTGTGGCTAGTGTCATAGTGGGGCATTCGAGGAGACCATGGTCGAATACAAGGTATTCTGCGTCCCATGAGCTCTGTTCAGTACATAAAATTGGCGGAATCTCGACAGATATTTATGAATATTTATGTTCGATCATAAAATACCGGTAGTTATAATTATCGTCGAACATAAACTGTTGTATGCAACTTGCCTTTAATGGAAATTAAGACACTCGTATGGAAATTATAAAACTGGCTTCGCTCTTTCTATAAACATACTCGAGTCTTTAATTATTGCCATTATAGGCTCGTTGCATAATGTACTAATATGTTTTCATATAATTGCCTAGTTATTAAACATCTCATTTGTCCTTTTACAAGGTGCGTTAAAAAAGTAACGAGCCGGAGGCATAATTACAGAAACCAGTACCTGTATGTTAGAAGTATTGGCTCTGGCTGTTGAGGCACTTGTCCCACTGTGACACGAGGCGGTGAATGGCTGTCTCATAAAATTCCCAGGGCTGCGATGTTAATCAGTTCCGCACGTACAGCTGGACATCGGCGTCCGAGGTGAATCGATGGCCCCGCAGAGCCCTTTTCAGGTGGCCAAACATGGCGTAATAACAGGGAGAGAGGTTTGGACTGTATGGATGGTGGCCGAGAATCTTCCATTTGAATTTCTCCAGGTGTGCCGCGACTGTGTTGGCCGTATGAGGTCGTGCATTGACGTGGAGCGACCACGGCGGCTATGGCGTTCACTGTCACTCGGTGGTCCTGGGTAATGAGTGCATCAACCAGCTGGAAATTGCCATCGGTAAGGCAGGGGGTGCCCCAGACCGGGCATCATTGGCTAACGACACCTGTCCTTCCCTGAAGTGCTTGTGCCACGCCTTGACCCTTGCAAGGACATGCAGTGTTCGCCGTACACTTGTAACATTCGGCGATGAATGTCCGTTCCCCTTACTCCTTCCGCTGTCAGAAACCGAACAACACCTCTTTGCTCTTCGGTTGACTCTTCCATGTCACTGTTTGCAATGCGACTGGTAGCGTTGGATGATTGATGCATGCTGCTGCTCGCTTTGTATCGTCACGTAACGTACACGCGTGCCCTCTAGTGACGGGCTGTGAACTTCTACGCTCTGGTCGGAACCTCAACTCGTTACACACGCCACGATTAGCCGATGTCGTCACCGGTTTGCGCATTCCAGCCTCCGGCTCGTTACTTTTTGAACGCACCTTATATTATTAGTGTGATATGTATGTTTAATTTCCAAATTAAAGTATTCTTCGGTGGCTTCGGTGGCGTAGTTGGTAGCGTGCTGTGCTTCTATGCAAAAGATCGCTGGTTCAATCCCAGCGAAAGTAGTCGGATTTTTTAAGAGCGTTGAAAATCCCCCAGTAGGACTATGCCTCCCTTCGGAGGGGAAGTAAAACTGGCGGACCTATGCCATATATTTATGGCATGTTAAAGAACCTTCCACTAACTAAAATTGTGTGAAGCTAAATAATGTAGGTTATATTTGAAAGACGTTCTAAATTCCTACGTTTGCCGCAAGAAGCTGGTTGCGGTGGCATCTAGTAGCCAAGCTTGCAGCTTGGTGTCGTTGACGGTAGCTATTGGTAGTAAAAGTAGGAGCTACTTGAAATTGGTCGCCTGCAGTCTTTACATGAATTACAGATACTGTGCCCAACTCTAGGAATGGGTATTCCAAGTTTCAGACACCTAGATATCAAGGGAAAGGCTGTAGCAGCGTTTGCAAGTTCGGATATTTGAATATCGCGCTACATTGCTTCTCGAAGCCATTCGAAGGAAATTACCGATAGTTGGATGGTAAATGACGTAGCGAGTAACAGCAGAGGTGGAGACTATTTATTGATTAAATAGTTAACTATGGAGCAGAGACTTGAGACTGGGATCAGATTACTGGCACGGCCAAATAAAAGAGAATGCAATTAGTATCAAGTAAATCGGACCAGGGATTCAAGAGATATGAGGATTTCTAGATATCAGGCGATGACGCGTGACCCTGACCGTTTTTGTATAAAAGCAAGCAGGAGCAAGCTTAGTTATCTCACTTCATCACAAGCACTTGGCGAACAAGTTGCGTCTACGCTGAGCCAAGGCACATGGTTGCCACGTCTACGAAGAAGTACTTTTCAAATCGTGATAGTCACGAGAAGTGCTGCGCAAACGAGTTGGAACTTAGTAAGTTTCTGGTGAGGAGAATCACTGAGGTGATTGTATTTCTACAGACATTGGTGGAAATATTTATATTTCCAAAAGGACATATGCTAGACTTGGTCTAGAAAATAGTATTTGTCACAGTCCAATAGTAAATTAATACTTGGATGTTTAGATCCATTTGAAGTCAGTTTTCATATTTTGTAACTATTTAACCACTTCGATCCGTCAGTACATTGAAGAATAGTCTATAACGGTGGCGTTCATTAGTCTACGCAAGGGAAACTGCAAGTTGTCTAGCGCATGGCAGATGGTGATATACAAACCATGCCCAGGGAACGATCTTCAGAACAGCCGTTAACTGCTTAGACTATCAACGTTTTTCTTGTACTGATGAGATTACAGTGAGTTAAGTTACAACTGACACATTTAAGAAGAGATCGCTTAGATCTGACCCTTTTCAAACAAACTGTTATGGCTTTGTTAGAAGCCCATATTAAAATGGAACCACAGTCATTTAAAACGTCGAAAGATACTACCACTATGTCTGACTAGACGATTTGTGGGTCTACAATGGCGGCCGATACAAGGATTATACGTGCTTGTCCGCTAGGGCATGTCTATGGATAAATCTGGTATAGACCAGGTTTACTACACTTCAAGACCATCAAGAAATGTAAGCCACATTTGAATTATTTTATGCCTAGCTAATTGGAACAAACTATTTTTCTGCAGATGACCAACACATTTTTTTCGTCATATTTAAAGCTTGTAATGATTTACGCAGGACTAGTTAGATTTATTCTGAGCATTTTCAGCACTCAGAACAGTTTAGGATCGATGACCGAGCATTTCGAGCATTTATTTGAATTTTTCATATTTTTGGGAAATCACGGTAATCAGCCGATGTAACTGTAAAAGTTAAATTTATTTTTGTTGAGGAATGGATATTTTTTCCATATTCGAAGGTTCGAACATGTGGATTCTCACATGATGAGATGATAATTAAACATATTTGAAATAATAATAATAATAATCCACTAATAATAATAATAATAATTTTCATAATTTTTCTAAATAATTCTTGGATATTATATTTTATAATAATCATATGTATTGAGAAAGAGCCTATGAAGTAGTTGAAACATTTCTAGTTTGGAACAGGAGATTTTACGAAGGAGAGTGGTTAGCGCAAGCCCGCATTCAACCAACATTTCAGTTCTGGTTGAACAGTTGATATTTGCTATGAGCAAAGCATATGTTTCATATAACACGGAGAGGCATGAAACGGGAAGCAATTGATATTTGTATCAAATAGGATTTTTGTATTTATATAAAATCATGACGTAAATACACTTCGAAAGTGAAATGAAGCTTTTCATGAGTATGGTAAATTCACGGGTTGAACTGAATGGTAAAATAAAATAAACTTGTAAGTTTATTAATCTTCCAGTGTTGATAACAAGCAGAGGCTTGATTTATTGTATAAATTTTGGGAAGATAATTTATGTGTGTGGAATAGTTGTAATGCCATTCCCAGGTGCGCATGTTAAGTCGCAGGAATGAAGGTTTTTTCGAGCATCAATCAAATAGCAGGTTCGATGGCTCAGGTTTATAGGAGGAGTATTGGAGCCACACATTTCGTCGTATGAATAACCCGAAGGTTATTTCTTTGAAACCATCAGTTCTTTTTTTTTCAACCTTGTTTACGAATTCCATTTAGAATTTGATTTTGCTAGAACCCGGATTTGTCATGATAGTAGTTTATTCTTCTTCAGAGGAAGACCTTTGCCGTTGTTGTTGTTGTTATAATATTGTGTTCTTACACAAATAGTAGAATGGGCCACTGCCAATTTAAAATAATTCTTTAACCACGAATAATTTGAAGGATATTTTCAATCCTAGTGCCATGAACTAAATGAATTCATTATAAGACTACAATTCTAATTTCCGCATTCTGTCGAAGAATTGCAAGTTGTGAAAGTAGCTAGAAATGGCCATAAATATAAATATTTTTTTCATAATAATTCCAAGTGGAAAATCTAATAGTTGAATGGTTCAACCATTTGTTGATCAAGTTGATGATTCAGAAATCATATGTTTTGTTTGGAACTTGAAGTTCATAATCGAGTCACTTCTCGAATATTTAATGTCAGAAGAACAATTAATTGTTGTTGTGCTTCGCACAGTTCTTCGATGCTATGCTCAATGGTCAAATACTTTTCAGATGTTGTTAATATGTGTTAATAATTTGTGTTGCTACGATGATAATAATAGTTTCAACGATATATTTTGGAAAACTGGAAAACAAATGAAAGTCTAAGAAATTCTATAAACATTTATTCTACGAGTGTTAATATCATGTAAATAGTCAAACAGTGATCGACGTTATTTCCAGTATGGACAATTTATTTTGCACTGGAATAAAATGTTAATAATTTTGGAACACAGTCCACAGGACTAACAATCGGACTTGTGTTTTCAAAAAGATTGTCAAATGTGTTTGGAAGATTTCTGTATATTGTGTGTAAATAAGAGTGTGGATCGCCACACGTGGATGATGCTGCTTTGAGCATTATTCTTGCAGTCAGATTTTAACTTTAAATAAACTGAGATAATTTTACCAGATGTGTCTTACCCCATTAAATCTCCTTCTATCCTTATTGTTGCATTGAGCCAAAAATCAGCAAAGCATTTTTATAAATTTGATGTCGTTTTTGCGATTTGCTTTAACCCATCTGGCGCTCCGGGATATTTTGATTCTCGTGCTGACTGATTATTGGTAAAATGCATATGTGGTCGTGCGGACTCCGGTCTAAACGGGCACAATACCACACAGTAATACAGTCATCACAATTGAAACCGGTTTTCAGACAGATTCTGCACACACGCAAAGTACACGGGGCTACATGACCGCGTTGTTGCAGCCCCTATGCTGAGGAATCAACCAACCGAAGAATTTTCACTTAACCCTCCGTTGGTCGCGTGAATTTCTGTTGTAATGTAGGTTAGTTTGCTTTATATCTGCGAACATAATACACTAGATTTTGGTACATACTGTTCGGTGCCTGCCCTAGAAGGTCTCCCCACAAAAATCACCGTGAAATATTACATCAATGACCACTTTCGTGTCAGTGGCATACGAAAGAGTTAACTTAGAATACAACTGAACGCCACGCAACTATTTACACTTGAACTGCATTGGTTACCCACAGGTGTAGTATTGTATAGAGTTGGGAAACTTAATATATGAAAACTGTAGAATAATACTCATCTGTTCCAAATTATTTCATGTTTTTTCTCAATATTGAATGTTACCAAATTGCTTTCAAACGTTCAAATTAAATAAGATTTTCACACTGCGTCAAAATACGAGGCACGTCCAGAAAGTAAGCTCCGTTTGGTAATAAAATTAAATTGTGTACAGATACAGAAACATTATTTATTGCACAACATTCTACACCTCTTAAGCTACTTTTCCACATAACTGCCAAACTTTGCGGGCATTTGTCATAGCGTGGCACAAGTTTTTGGATACCTTCTTCATAGAAGTTTGCCGCCGACCCGTAAACGAGAGTGAAGACGCCCCTGTAGGATATCCTACCATTCGGCCACCACTGTTAGGCAAATTGCGTATGTGTTCAGAAGAACTCCTAAACATACGCAGTTCTCCTGGTAAGCACGCAATTTGCCTAACAGTAGTAGCCGAACGGTAGGATATCTTACAGGGGAGTCTTCACTCTCGTTTACGGGTCGGCGGAAAACTTCTATGAAGAAGGTATCCAAAAACTTGTGCCACGCTATGACAAATACCTGCAAAGTTTGGCAGTTATGTGGAAAAGTAGCTTAAGAGGTGTAGAATGTTGTGCAATAAATAATGTTTCTGTATCTGTACACAATTTAATTTTATTACTAAACGGAGCTTACTTTCTGGACGTGCCTCGTATTTGCTATTTCATGTCTTTGTCTATGATTTATCATTTTATTACTTATGACGCAAAGTAACCAGTCAAGGACGAAGCAAAGAGAAAATAAAAATTAGGTTAGCACAGGCAAGGAAAGCATTTCTACAGAAAAGGAATCTGTTGACATCCAATATAGATTTACGTATTAGGAAGTCATTTTAGAATCATCCCAGCATTCCCCTGGAGTAGAACTGGAGAAACCATCAAAACCTCTTCTAAGATGGCTAAGGTAGGAACCGAACCCACCTCTTTCCTGCTCTGCCTTTCCAGCCCTCATAAAAGATCTTCATTTATTGGCAGAGCCGGGAATCGAACCCGGTCCCCCACGGTGAAAACCAACAATGCTAGTCGTTACGATAGGTGGACACACAGTAGGTGAATATACAATGCCCTGTATGATTGAACTCTTATTAAGGGGTTGACAGCCTGGAAAGCAAGATAAACTTACGATTTTTCTCGACAACATTGACAAATATTACATTGGTAACACTTACAGTAGTCAAAAACACAAAACTTTTGTTTTTTACAAAGGCCAAAATAGTTTATTTTTTATGGATTTGAGTGTGCTGAAGTTGAAAAATACAGTTAAAAAATCTAGATTAGCTCAGGTCTGAGAGATATTGAATATTTTATGTTCTTCACATATTCACATACTCACATATTATAATCTGTGGCGTAGTTGGTAGCATGCTGAATTCCTGTGCCCAATATAGCGGGTTCCAACCCGGCCGAAGTCGTAGGATTTTTTTCAGGGGGTTAAAATTCTTTAGTATACTTTCCTTCGGAGGTGAAGTACATCCGGCGGTCCCATGTCATAGATTTATGGCATGTAAAAGATCCTTCTACAGACTAAACTTGTGTGAAGCTAAATTTCTAGGTTAGATTTCGTTGGAACGCTCTATTAAAGTTCCAACGTTCACCACTAAGTATCATTGGCATCTGGTAACGAAAGTTGGAACTACAGTACTTGAAATTGAACGGAACTTGTAGCTCACCCAGCGGGTGTCCGCTTGAAGCAAGTACAGCCTCTGGCGAACCGAAAATGTCCTCGGACACTCCCGGCATTAAAAGCCATACGATAAATAAAATATATAGGCCTAAATAAATGGGACAACATTTTTTGGGGTTATTAGCACATCTGCGGGGAATTACGACAGAAGTTTTTATTCCACACATTAACTCAAAAACTCATGTAAAAGTCACAATACAAAAAGGAGCAGTTTTGATTCCACACAGTAACGCGGAAACTCGTGCCACAATGGATAACTACGGGACAAGCAATCTTAGACTGTGTAAGCTAGAAACAAAACACAGCATTCATTGGCATTCCTGAAATAAGAAAAAACGAGAGCTAAAACAGAAATAAGGACGTAAAATCTTCATTTCATGACAACGGGAGTAAAAAAGAACGAAAATTATTTTCATTTTTTAATTCAGCGTACCAAAATCTGTAAAGATTGGGTATTTTTGTTTATGTATAAATGTCATTGTTGAACAGTGTAATTGGTCAATGTCTCGATTGGTGAGATCTGCCTTACCCGCTGTCGTTATTACCAATGACGAACCAGATAGATTCTTCACGTGAGACAGTGGTTGGTCTGTATAACGCACATCACGAGCTGCGTGACTTGACTTCATTCTGAGCCCAGCTGTAAGTAACTAATTCATTAACACTATGAGTGATAATATATTATTCACGAGCGTGAGCTACTCAAGTCTCAGATACCCATCAGTGTAGCTGAGTGCGTACAAGTCACGCTCCAAGACTGCAATGAGATGTTACAGTTTGGAGGTCTGAGGCTCGAATAACAGCGCTAATCGGAGTGCCGTTATCTAGCGGGCATTTCGGCATTTACATCTTTCAAATACCGGGAATATACTGTAATTTATGTTCGACGATGCCGAAATGTAAATATTATTATATGTCAGAGAACTGTATCATAATGATGGTCATTAAAGTACTAGTTTTCATTAAGATACAGTTTCTCCAACCAATCAGAGCTCAAGATGTATGATGTGTGACCAATTAGGTACTTGAGAGCTTCGCACTTGAACACAGAATCCAACATGTCGGACATGAATTACATGATTTGAAAGTTGAAAATATAAAAGATATCTGATCAACCATTGTAGTTATAATGGTAAACACAAAGAGAAAATCAGCACGAACTTTTAAGGTAATAAGAAAATACTATGACATATGCAAGAAATGTATGAATCTACGTCCAGAAGTTAGCAACACAACATCCTTCTATATAAATTACCGACATGGAAAGTGCACCGTCCCATATGTTCGCGTAAATAAACTGGCGAATATGAGAAAAGAAATAGCACTGTACCTTAATATCCCCAAACCCAATTTCTTCACAGGTCATTGCTATCATACAACTTCGGTGACAGTGTGAGTGAATGCTGGTGCAGATGGGCAGGCTGCAAACATATGACATTGCCAAGTAGACAGAGCGCATGCGTGGGTCAGGGAACTTGTAAAGCACTCCGATCACTAAATTCAAGTTACTGAATCTAGACAGATACTTATGAATATTTCTGTTCGAACATAAAATTAAATAAAATAAAGCTATACAAGTAATTATCGTCGAACATAAACAGTCGTATGCAACTCGCCTATAATGGAGTTTCCCTGAAAGTGCATCTTGGCTTTTCTTCATTTCGCCTGTGAACTTTTCGTTCTGCAAAATTCACAGTCAAGTTAAGATTGGACGGAAGGGGGTTTGTTTTTCATGCACCTCGCCATTCTTAAATTACGTCTGACAAGAATTCGTTGCACATGCATCTCCATGTTAATATATAATTAATAGTCCAGTCAGTGATTTTAACCCATCATGCCGAGACGTAAAACGGATATTGGTCGTGGTTCATTGACATTGGAAAAAGAAACCGCTCATCACGTAATGCATTCATAACTGTTCCCGGGCGAAGCCGGGTTGGGTTGCTAGTATATAATATACAACAATTGATTTACAAGTATGCCGATTTTAGACCGTAAATCACTACAAAGCCTGCCATTACTGAAACAGAACACTGTAGGGTATATAAACAAATGTAAAGAGCAGTGGCGGATTGCACTACGTCCACGAGGGTAGCTGCAGCAAGTCCAGAGATCAGAGGTTCAAATCCCGGCTACGCTGAGTGTGTTTTTCCCCGGATATTCCCACACTATTTCCAAGCAAATGGTGGGATAGTATCTTACATCAAATCCCGGGCACCTACCCCATCCCTGTTCCTACTACAACTATACACAGTGCTACAGCCATCACAGGAATACAGGTTATCAGACAAGCTCCACACACACCCAGCTACACGGGGTTGATAACCATGATATCCCAAGCCCCTTAAATGAATTAACAACAACAAATAAATAATATCTTGGAATAATTATAAAGAAAATGCGTTCGATGAGAAACTTACTTTGTAACGTTGAAGGTCGCGTGGCGTCTCCCATACGCCGTCAACATTTTTGTTACAATGAGTCGGAGTTCAACTACAACTGCCGCGCTGATACTTAGTTATACTGATTATGAATAGTTACTTGAAAGGTAGATGACAGTTCAGTTCAATGACCTTGAAAGATTTCCTGCAATGACGAAATAAAGTGACGTAGAGTCCGTCAGACGCCGCGCGAACGCTGCAGGGTTAAAAACAGCTATGCATCTGTTTGACGCAAAGATCCTACCAATTCTCACTTAAGGGATCCACTTGATATGGGAACTACTAACGAAGATAGATCGGGCTACCATCGAAAGAGTTGAGGCCAAATTCCTGAAGACCTTACTTGGCATCTCAAAATTCACGCGCTCCTGCCTAACATATGAATTAGCACGGGAACCCTTCCTCGTCGAATAATTAGGACAACATTACAGCTTCCGTCCTCACAACATGCTGAAGCGCACCTGGCAGAGTGAAGGGAGAAGATGATGATGATGATGATGAGAATTGTTGTTTTAAGGGGCCTAACATCGAGCTTATCGGCCCCTGAAGGGAGAAGAGAGAAGAAATCACGGATGCCATGATCAACCGGAACTGGACCAACGCCAATCAGAAACTACGACAAGGTTAGCAGTGCATGGGTACCACCATAAAATATGTAAAACCGTGTCCTAGCACGCCCCAAATGAACTCTGAGTGTGTTCGTTATGTGACCAGTTCTGTGACGTATATCACATCACACGATGTAAATATAACCAGAAATCACTGTGCGATTAAGGCAAGGACTAAACTAGTGTGAATCTAAGTTATGCACATATGTGCGCTTTTTTGTTATTAATATTAGGTAGATTTCATTAGAAAGCTAACTATTGCAATGGGTACCATGTTTCGACTTCCGGAAAATTTCGACATATCTTCGCGTTTCACATCCCCCAGACGCCAAAACCACCGTCAGTTCAAAAGTATATATATAATTTATGAATATATGTATATACTAGCAGTAGTACCCGGCTTCGCCCGGAGGAATGATGATAATATTTCTGTCTCCTTAACACTCAACGTCATAAATTATATTTATTTATGTATTCATTTCTTACATTATCAAACCCAGTGACAATGTTTATACTTAAGTCACTATGGGAAGGCTCTGTAAAATAATAATCATTCTCGTGATATTTGTCTTCAGTCCGAGTCAAGACATGTCGTTAGCGGTCCCAGAATTCGTGACATCTCAGTCGTAGAAGACTTTATGTGGAGGGGATTAGAAATATAATGGTAATGAAGACGACTACTACTGAACGGGTACATCAAACTTACACTCTAATAGAAATACATAATTTTAAATCACCGGCGAGGAAGACTGTGGTGTTGGACGTAACATCTAGGTCATTTGCCCTTTTGATAAGAATTATAATGAAGACGACTACTGAACTGGTACATCAAACTTTTAAACTAATGAAAAACAGATTTAAAAATCACAGGCGATGAAGACTGTGGTGTTGCTTAGTAGTATAATGGACGTAACATGTAGGTCATTTGCCCTTTTGATGAGGATGATAATGAAGACGACTACTACTGAACGGGTATATCAAGCTTACAAACTAATGGAAATACATATTTTTAAAATCACAGGCGAGGAAGACTGTGGTGTTGCCTAGTAGTATAATGGGCGTAACATCTAGGTCATTTGCCCTTTTGATGAGGATGATAACGAAGACGACTACTACTGAACGGGTATATCAAACTTACAAACTAAAGGAAATACACATTTTAAAAATCTCAGGCGGTGAAGACTGTGGCGTTGCTTAGTAGTATAATGGACGTAACATCTAGGTCATTTGCCCTTTTGATGAAGATGATACTGAAGACGACTACTACTGAACGGGTATATCAAACTTACACGCTAATAGAAATACATATTTTTAAATCACCGGCGAGGAAGACTGTGGTGTTGCCTAGTAGTATAATGGGCGTAACATCTAAGTCATTTGCCCTTTTGATGAGGATGATAATGAAGACGACTACTACTGAACGGGTATATCAAACTTACAAACTAAAGGAAACACACATTTTTAAAATCACAGGCTAGGTAGACTCTGGTGTTGCTTAGTAGTATAATGGACGTAACATCTAGGTCATTTGCCCCTTTGATGAGGATGATAATGAAGACGACTACTACTGAACGGATATATCAAACTTACAAACTAATGGAAATACACATTTTAAAAATCACAGGCGATGAAGACTGTGGTGTTACTTAGTAGTATAATGGACGTAACATCTAGGTCATTTGCCCTTTTGATGAGGATGGTAATGAAAACTACTATTGAATTGACACGACAAACTTACAAAGTACCGTGATAGAAAGAAATATTTCAAAATTCACAGGCGATGAAGACTTATTGTGTGTGGTGATTAGTGGTATAAAGGGTGTAACATCTAGGTCATTTGCCCTTATGATAATAATAAGGTAATGAAAAATGACCACTAAACGAACATGGTGTAATTTTAAATCTGATATAGGTAATTCAGATTACTACCTTCGATGTCTTCCAAAGTCTGAACGTTATATTCTGGCTTAGGCCTATACTCGATGCGTGTAGTGAAAGAGCTTATCGAGTACTGCTCGGGTCCAAGCTGCACGTAGCTGAGAATATCGCCGATGATGACGATACATGATGACAGACGTTCAGGGGGGTTCCCGGTCCTATTCACATTGACCGGTGAATCACTCATTCTTTCGTAACACTACAGCGGTTTGAGCAAAGACCCTGTATGAACATCAGCATAGTCAGCAATACCAGGTAACACGGCGGGGTCTGGACATTTTTCTCATGTCACTTCGCGATGAATGAGCAAGCTATTCTCACCCCTGCCCCCTCTTCCCCCCTCCACCCACCAGGGTCACAACTTGTGGGACGTGGGTTTGCGACCACGGGACCCCAGCTGAGTCCGGCATTGCTTCTACTTACTGGTGCCGGGCACCTTTCAGTTCTCTTTCCTGTCAGCCTCCCTTGGTCAAACTCTTGTTCTCTTCCGACCCCGATGGTATCAGGTTATCCGAGGCCTAGCGACTCTTTCACTTTCCCGCCTTAATTGGCCCTTGTCTAATCATTCCTGATAGCCTCATTCTTTTCTTAATATCTCATATCTTCTGCTCAAGACCCTCAAGGAGGCAGGGTGTGTGTAGCCCTGGTGCACCCTGGATAGTGCTACATCCTCAAGGGCTCATGGCTGGTGAGTTCAGGAGCTGGCAACCCTGAAGGTTTCCTGAGCGGGTCCGGTTTTACCCCTTTTTTCCATTGCCTTTGGGACGGACCCTGTCCACTTTCCGGGAATGGAGTGGTCTGTCCGCAATTTCAAGCAGACAGTGTTACTCGCAGGGTACCAAAGGGTAAGTATACAAATTTTGGTTCTAATCGGTGAAACGGTGTAGATTTGGACCAAAGGGCCTAAATGCAGAGATTGGGTTGGACTGTCCGAAATTTCAAGTGGACAGGGTTACCCGCAGGGTTGCAAAAGGTAAGTATACACATTTTGGTTCTGATCGGTAAAACGGAGTAGATTTGGACCAAAGGGCCTAAATGCAGAGATTGGGTTGGTCTGTCCGAAATTTCAAGTGGACAGGGTTACCCGCAGGGTTGCAAAGGGTAAGTATACACATTTTGGTTCGGATCGGTGAAACGGTGTAGAAGTTTGCCAAAGGGCCTAAATGCAGGAAATGGGGTGGTCTGTCCGAAATTTTAAGTGGACAGTGTTATTCACAGGGTTACATAGGGTAAGTATACAAATTTTGGTTGAGATCGGTGAAACGGTGTAGATTTGGGACAAAGGGCCTAAATGCAGGGAATGGGGTGGTCTGTCGGAAATTTCAAGTGGACAGGGTTACCCGCAGGGATCCGAAGGGTAAGTATACAAATTTTGGTTCAGATCGGTGAAACGGTGTGGATTTGTATACATAACAGACAGACAGACAGACAGACAGACAGACAGACAGACAGACATTGAGCTTTATATATATAGAAGATAGAAGATGTATAGGTATATATATATATCACTTTCTTGTGGACACGATAACTGCCGTAATTTTGCCCCAATCGCTTTGAATGTTTTACATAATAAGTATCCCAATAAATTCTCGGTCGAGTTCGTTAATGGGCAAAATCGGCCGTAGGGGGTGAAAATGGGGGGCTTTTTTCGAAAAATTGAAATTTCGCTATAACTCTCTTAATACGTGAAATATCGAATGCATTCAAAGTTCATAATATGTGTCGGATAAGTGCCAACAATTTATGTCAAATAAGTTTTTTGATAGCACCAACCATTAACCAAAGGGGTGGAAAAAAGTGGGATTCTCGGGAAACATTAATCATATCTCTCTTAATAGGCACAATATCAAAACCGTACAAAATGGACAATATTCCTCTAATAATTACCTAAAACTTTTGTCTGAAAGAATTTTTGATATGACCCACCATTACGCCAAGGGATGAGAAAAATGATTTCGGAATTATAAGAAAATGCCAAGAGCTATCAGAGGTTGCCATGGCAACACTACTAAATTGATGAGGGATGAACCGTTGCCATGACTACGCACTTGCACGAGATCAGATTCAGTATTTCCATCTGACTAAGCCGGCCCCGTGGTGTTGGGGTAGCGCGCCTGCCTCTCACCCGGAGGCCCCGGGTTCGATCCCCGGCTCCGTCAGGGATTTTAAAACTGACGTGAGGGTTGGAACGGGGTGCACTCAGCCTCGTGAGGACAATTGAGTAGCTGTCTGACAGTGAGACAGCACCCCGATCACGAATACCAATATTAACGGCCGAGGGGACCCGACGCGCTGATCACGCGTCACCCCGATATCTGCAGGCCAAATGGCTGGGCAGCGGTCGCTTGGTCGACCTTAGCCCGTCATGGGCTGGATGGTGCCAGGGGTTGACTTTGACATCTGACTAAGTGGGAAGCGGCTTCGGTGACGTAACTGGTAGCATGCAGAATGTCTATGCCCAAGGTCGCGGTTTCAAAGCCGGCCGAAGTCGTCGGATTTTCTAAGAGCGCTAAAATCCCTCAGTATGCTTTCCTTTGGAGGGGAAGTTCCAACGTTCGTTATGAGTTGCTGGTTGGGGTGGCATCTAGTAGCCAAGTTCACAGCTAGGTGACGTTGACGGTAGTACCTGGTAGCAACATTAGGAACTACTGCTTGAAATTGACCGTCTGCAGTCCTTACCTGAATTAAGACTACTAAAGCCATTACAATTCACACCGTTTATCAGACAGATTCTACACTCACCCAAAGTACACGGGGTTAGATGACCGCGTTGTCGCAGCCCCTAAACTGAGGAACCAACCAGAGGTAGATTTCATTAGAAAGCTAACTATTGCAATGGGTAGGCTACCATGTTTCGACTTCCGGAAAATGTCGACATATCTTCGCGTTTCACATCCCCCAGACCCCAAAACCACCGTCAGTTCAAAAGTATATCTATATATATCAGTTTCTTGTGGACACGATAACAGCCGTAATTTTTCACCAATCACTTTTTACCGAATATGTATACCTATAAAATCTCGGTCGAGTTCGTTACTGGGCTAAATCGGTAGACGGGGGTGAAAATGGGGGGCTTTTTTTTTTCGAAAAAGTGAAATATTGCTATAACTCTCTTAATATGTGAAATATCGAATCCGTTCAACGTTCATACTATGTGTCGGATAAAGCCCAAAAATTTAAGTTTGAAGAGTTTTTTTATATCACCAACCATTGACCAAAGGGGTGGGAAAAAGTGGATTTTTCGGGAAACATTAATCATATCTCTCTTAATAGGCACAATATCAAATCCGTACGAAATGGACAATATTCCCCTAATAATTACCTAAAACATTTGTCTGAAAGAATTTTTGATATGAACCACCATTATGCCAAGGGATGAGAAAAATGATTTCGGAATTATAAGAAAATGCCAAGAGCTATCAGAGGTTGCCATGGCAACACTACCAAATTGATGAGGGATGAGCTATCAGACGTTGCCATGACAACGCACTTGCACGAGATCAGATTCAGTATTTTCATCTAAGTGGGAAGCGGCTTCGGTGACGTAACTGGTAGCATGCAGAATGTCTATGCCCAAGGTCGCGGTTTCAAAGCCGGCCGAAGTCGTCGGATTTTCTAAGAGAGCTAGAATCCCTCAGTATGCTTTCCTTTGGAGGGGATGTTCCAACGTTCGTTGAGAGTTGCTGGTTGGGGTGGCATCTAGTAGCCAAGTTCACAGCAAGGTGACGTTGACGGTAGTACCTGGTAGCAACATTAGGAACTACTGCTTGAAATTGACCATCTGCAGTCCTTACCTGAATTAAGACTACTACAGCCATTACAATTCACACCGTTTATCAGACAGATTCTACACTCACCCAAAGTACACGGGGTTAGATGACCGCGTTGTCGCAGCCCCTAAACTGAGGAACCAACCAGAGGTAGATTTCATTAGAAAGCTAACTATTGCAATGGGTACCATGTTCCGACTTCCGGAAAATTTCGACATATCTTCGCGTTTCACATCCCCCAGACCCCAAAACCACCGTCAGTTCAAAAGTTTATACATAATTTATGTATGTATATGTGTGTATATATATATGCATATCAGTTTCTTGTGGACACGATAACTGCCGTAATTTTTCACCAATCACTTTGAATATTTTACCGAATATGTATACCTATAAAATCTCGGTCGAGTTCGTTACTGGGCTAAACCGGTCGAAGGGGGTGAAAATGGGGGGCTTTTTTCGAAAAAGTGAAATATTGCTATAACTCTCTTAATATGTGAAATATCGAATCCGTTCAGCGTTCATACTATGTGTCGGATAAAGCCCAAAAATTTATGTTTGAAGAGTTTTTTTTATAGCACCAACCATTGACCAAAGGGGTGGGAAAAAGTGGGTTTTTCGGGAAACATTAATCATATCTCTCTTAATAGGCACAATATCAAATCCGTACGAAATGGACAATATTCCCCTAATAATTACCTAAAACATTTGTCTGAAAGAATTTTTGATATGACCCACCATTATGCCAAGGGATGAGAAAAATGATTTCGGAATTATAAGAAAATGCCAAGAGCTATCAGAGGTTGCCATGGCAACACTACTAAATTGATGAGGGATGAGCCATCAGACGTTGCCATGACAACGCACTTGCACGAGATCAGATTCAGTATTTTCATCTAAGTGGGAAGCGGCTTCGGTGACGTAACTGGTAGCATGCAGAATGTCTATGCCCAAGGTCGCGGTTTCAAAGCCGGCCGAAGTCGTCGGATTTTCTAAGAGAGCTAGAATCCCTCAGTATGCTTTCCTTTGGAGGGGATGTTCCAACGTTCGTTGAGAGTTGCTGGTTGGGGTGGCATCTAGTAGCCAAGTTCACAGCTAGGTGACGTTGACGGTAGTACCTGGTAGCAACATTAGGAACTACTGCTTGAAATTGACCATCTGCAGTCCTTACCTGAATTAAGACTACTACAGCCATTACAATTCACACCGTTTATCAGACAGATTCTACACTCACCCAAAGTACACGGGGTTAGATGACCGCGTTGTCGCAGCCCCTAAACTGAGGAACCAACCAGAGGTAGATTTCATTAGAAAGCTAACTATTGCAATGGGTACCATGTTCCGACTTCCGGAAAATTTCGACATATCTTCGCGTTTCACATCCCCCAGACCCCAAAACCACCGTCAGTTCAAAAGTTTATACATAATTTATGTATGTATATGTGTGTATATATATATGCATATCAGTTTCTTGTGGACACGATAACTGCCGTAATTTTGCACCAATCACTTTGAATATTTTACCGAATATGTATACCTATAAAATCTCGGTCGAGTTCGTTACTGGGCTAAACCGGTCGAAGGGGGTGAAAATGGGGGGCTTTTTTCGAAAAAGTGAAATATTGCTATAACTCTCTTAATATGTGAAATATCGAATCCGTTCAGCGTTCATACTATGTGTCGGATAAAGCCCAAAAATTTATGTTTGAAGAGTTTTTTTTATAGCGCCAACCATTGACCAAAGGGGTGGGAAAAAGTGGGTTTTTCGGGAAACATTAATCATATCTCTCTTAATAGGCACAATATCAAAACCGTACAAAATTGACAATATTCCCCTAATAATTACCTAAAATTTTGTCTGAAAGAATTTTTGATATGACCCACCATTATGCCAAGGGATGAGAAAAATGATTTCGGAATTATAAGAAAATGCCAAGAGCTATCAGTGGTTGCCATGGCAACACTACTAAATTGATGAGGGATGAGCCATCAGACGTTGCCAAGATAACGCACTTGCACGAGATCATATTCAGAATTCCATCTGACTAAGTGTGAAGCGGTTTCGGTGACGTAACTGGTAGCAAGCATGCTGAATGTCTATGCCCAAGTTCGCGAGTTCAAAGCCGGCCGAAGTCGTCGGATTTTCTAAGAGCGCTAAAAATCCCTCAGTATGCTTTCCTTTGGAGGGGAAGTTCCAACGTTCGTTGCGAGTTGCTGGCTGCGGTGGCATCTAGTAGCCAAGATCACAGGTAGGCCTAGGTGTCGTTGACGGTAGTACCTGGTAGCAACATTAGGAACTACTGCTTGAAATTGACCGTCAGCAGTCCTTACCTGAATTACAGACTAATACAGCCATCCCTAAGTGCACGGGGTTACATGACCGCGTTGTCGCAGCCCCTAAACTGAGGAACCAACCAAAATCTCTGCGGGAGATATAATTTTGCGTGAAGAAGTAACAGACCGTTACATAGTTACACATCAGTGTCGAAACCTTGCATAAGGACAGTGTGACCACAAGTATAAAAAAATGGACCCCAAATGACAAGAAGGTTACCGTTCCCATAAGACAATAAAATGTTTAAAATAAGCATTAAATGACGAAAAACAAAGTTAATTAAGCTCCAATTATAAAATACCTTCTCGCAATAAATGAGGTCTGATCCTTCTACGAAAACCTGCATATTCTGCCTATTTTCGCCTATCCCCAAGTTTGTCCGGTGAAATCTACCTCCGCCTTCCGGCGTGCCGAGAGGACTTTTTTGTTGTTAATATTAGGGAGATTTCATTAGAAAGCTAACTATTGAAATGGGTACCATGTTTCGACTACCGGAAAATTTCGACATATCTTCGCGTTTCACATCCCCCAGACCCCAAAACCACCGTCAGTTCAAAAGTTTATATATAATTTATGAATATATGTATATAAGTATATATATATATATATATATATATATATATATCACTTTCTTGTGGACACGATAACTGCCGTAATTTTGCCCCAATCACTTTGAATTTTTTACATAATAAGTATCCCAATAAAATCTCGGTCGAGTTCGTTAATGGGCAAAATCGGTCGTAGGGGGTGAAAATGGGGGCACTTTTTTCGAAAAAGAGAAATTTCGCTATAACTCTCTTAATACATGAAATATCGATTCCATTCAAAGTTTATAATATGTATCGGATAAGTGCCAAAACTTTATGTCAAATAAGTTTTTTGATAGCACCAACCATTGACCCAAGGGGTGGAAAAAAGTGGGTTTTTCGGGAAACATTAATCATATCTCTCTTAATAGGCACAATATCAAAACCTTACGAAATGGAAAATATTCCCCTAATAATTACTTAAAACTTTTGTCTGAAAGAATTTTTGATATGACCCACCATTACGCCAAAGGATGAGAAAAATGATTTCGGAATTAAAGAAAATGCCAAGTACCATCATAGGTTACCATGACAACGCTTCTAAATTGATGAGGGATGAGCTATCAGAGGTTGCCAAGACAACGCCATTGACGAGATCACATTCATATTTAGCCTAGTTTTCACACTTTGCAACAAGTAGTTCCGTGAAGAACTATACAGCCTATTTTCATATATCCTACTTATGTTAATTGCCACTATCAGCATACACAATTTCTGTTTGATTGCTGTAATAGATTCGTAGATATTAAGAACCGACTAAATATTTCGGATGGTCGCCATGTTGGATTTTATATATGTAGGTCCTAGAGTTATGTACTGTTACATGCAGATTATTGTGAACGTGTAGTATTCAAACTTCAATCGCATAATTAGGACACAAGAAAAAACAAGGAGATTTTAAAAATTTTCACAGCTGCCATCTTGAGTTTATGCAAACAATTGAAATAAATTAGATGCCAGTGGATTAACATTCGTATAAGGATTTACTGTACCAAGTTTCACTGCACTCGGATGGTTAAATTGCGAGAAACGTCCATGTGAATATTTATAATTCGCGTCACCGCCATGTTGGATTTGTGATCACCAGGTTATTTAAAGTCCTATAGGTGAACTTAAGATCATAGTCCCTATGAACATTAAAAAATGCAGTTTGATTGCTAAAATAGATTTGTAGATATTCAGTATCGTCTAAATATTTCGGATGGTCGCCATGTTGGATTGTTAAATGTATAGGCCATAGAGTAATGAACCATTAAAGGAAAATTATTGCGTAGGTTCATTATTCAAACTTTCACTTCGATCGCATGACTACATCACAAGAAATAAAAACTTAATTTTAAAATTCGCACTGCCGCCATCTTAAGGTTATGAAAACAATTGAACTAAATTAGATACCAGTGCATTACAATGTGTATAAATATTTCCTGTACCAGATTTCAGTGCGTTTGGAACATTAAATCGCGAGAAAGGTCTATTTAAAATTTTCAAATTCGCTTGGCCGCCATGTTCGTTTTGTAGTTAACCGGTTTCTGAAAGTCTTATAGATGGACTTCCAGTAGTGCCCTTTATCTCCGTACAAAATTTTAGGGAGATACCGCTAATAGTTTCAGAGATATAGAATGCCGGCGAAATATTTCGCACATTCGCCATCTTGTGATTATGTAAACAATTGAACGAACTTAGATGTCGGTGCATTACAATGTATATAAACATATACTCTACCAAGTTTCATTGCGTTTGGTTGGTAAAATAGCGAGAAACGTCTATTTAAAAGTCGCAAATTCGTTTGGCCTCCATGTTGGTTTTGTAGTCACCAGGTTTTCAAAGGTCACATAAGTGAACTTATAGTAGTTACCTCTATCACCATAGAAAATGTCAGGGTAATATCGGTAATAGTTTCGGAGATATTGAATGCTGGTGAAATATTTCGCACAGCCGCCATGTTGGATTGGTGAGTCGTAACAAAATTTGAAGGGCACGGTCGAGGTCGCCGGGAATAGTGCTATTAACTGTCCGAGTTTCATTGAAATCGCTCCTGCCGTTTAGATTTTATTAGGGGGACACACACACTCGAATCACACACATACACACACACACACACACACACACACGCACACACACACGGACAAAAGGTGATCTCATAAGCCTATTTTTTCAAAATTGAAAATAGTCTAAAAATGAGGAAAAAGTAGACTTATGAGATCGATCCGGGAAAATGTGTCTGTCTGTCTGTCCTTCTGTCTGTGTGTGTGTGTGTGTGTGTCCCTATCAACTCCTAAACGGCTGCAGCAATCGAAACCAAATTTAGTATGAGTAAAGATGTAAACCAGAATATCTCAAGCCCATATTTGAAAAAGATGTCAGTGCTACCAACTACTAAAAAAACGCACTAGAAATTGAGCTCCATGTTGGATATCATGGAAGGTATACATGGGAGCTATACCAAAATTGGCAAACATGTAGATAATACTATTTCAGTTTAATTTCCTGGAGGCCATACATGACAGTGTTGCCAAAATAATTTCAAGCCTTCTGATAGGTCCAATTTTAAATGCATATAACTTCTACACTATACATTGGATTTCAACCACATTTTGTATGTAATATGTGCACATAAGCTGGTATGACTGAGCGTATTCTTAAGAGCCACCAGGGCTGCCAAATGTTAATAATTGCTCTCTCTCTCTATTTTTTATCCAAATACCAATATATCAGAAAGTATGCAAGCCGACAGCTTTAAACTATGCACACGTATAGTACCTGACATTTTACATTAATTTGGATTATCTTATATACGTCAGTTCTTCCGACATGATTCTAAGCCTGCTGATAGGACCAATTTTTAAATACATGTAACTTGTATACTGCCAGTTGGATTTCAACCAAATTTCGAATGTGCTATGTGTAACATAACAGATATGACTATAAGTATTCTTAAGAGCAATTAGGGCTGCCAATTGTTAATAAATGGTGTCTATATTTTTTTAACCCTAATATCAATATATCAGAAAGTATGTAAGCCAACAGGTCTATACTTTGCATACGTATAGCACCTGACTTTCTAGATGAATTTGGAGTAATTAATATAAGCCAGTGATGCCAACATGATTCTATGCCTGATGATAGCACCAATTTTAAAATACATGTAAGTTCTATACTAACAAATGGATTTCATCCAAAATTGGCACAAAAAGATATAATATATCCGATTATTTCTGACCAGCACACGCATGACATTGTTGCCAACGTGCTTTTACGTATGATGATATATCCAATGTCTAACTCCATGTAATGTCCTTTGGACTTCAACCACATTTTGTATTCTTTACCTTAAGAGATGGAATTAAGAATATATTCTGTCACCAGGGCTGCCAACTGTATTGCTCTATTAGGCTACATTATGCCTAGTATACAGTATTTCGAACTAATTAAGACATTCCGATATTACCAACTTAATTTCGTCATTATTCTAGATAGGTTCATATACTGTAGATTAATCTTTGGCATGAATCTTAATTTTAAGAAAAGGAGGCTCTTTAATTCGTCACGGAACTTTTTGTTCCATCTGCCTATGAGGGAAGCGGCTAACTGGTAGCATGCAGAAATTCTATGCCCAAGGTCGCTGGTTCAAAGCCGGCCAAAGTCGTCGGATTTTCTAAGAGCGCTAAAAATCCCTCAGCAAGCTTTCCTTCGGAGGGAAAGTTCCAACGTTCGTTGCAAGTTGCTGGTTGCGGTGGCATCTAGCAGCCAAGTTCACAGCTAGGTGTCGTTGACGGTAGTATTTGGTACAAAATTAGGTACTACTACTTAAAATGGACCTTCTGCAGACCTTACCTGAATTACAGACTAATACAGTCATCGCAATTAACACCGTTTATCAGACAGATTCTACACACACCCAATGTACACGGGGTTACATGGTCACGTTGTCGCAGCCCCAAAACTGAGGAACCAACCAACATCTCTGCGGGAGATAGAATTTTGCGTGAAGAAGTAATAGACTGTTAGATAGTTACACATCATTCCAGACCTTGCATAAGGACAGTGTGATCACAAGTATAACAAGAAGTTCCGTGACGAACTAAAGAGCCTACTTTTCTTAAAAATTAACATTCATGCCAATGATTAATCTATATGGATCTATCTAGAATAATGACGAAATTAAGTTAGTAATTTTAAATTTCTAATTAGTTCGAAATACTGTATACCTGGCATAATGTAGCCTAATAGAGAACTAGAGTTGGCAGCCCTGGTGACTAAATATATTCTTAGTTCCAACTCTTAAGGTACAGACTACAAAATTTGGTTGAAGTCCAATGGATAGCATGGACGTTACATGCAGTTAAACATTGGATCTAACAGCGCGCGTAAAATCATGTGGGCAACAATGACATACCTGTATTGGTCAGAAATAATCTGAAATAATACGATCTATTGTTGTGTCAAATTTTGAATGAAATCCATTAGTTAGTATAGAAGTTACATTCATTTTAAAATTGGACCTATCAGCAGGCTTAGAATCATGTTGGCAGCACTGGCGAAGGCCTATATTAGTTACTCCAAATTAATCTAGAATTCCAGGTACTATACGTGTGCAAAGTTTAGAGCTGTTGGCTTGCATACTTTCTAAAATATTGATATTAGGGTAACAGAAATAGAGACAGCATTTATTAACAGTTGGCAGCCCTGGTTACTCTTAAGACTTGGCATAGTCATATCTGTTATGGTACACATAGCACACACGAAATTTGGTTGAAATCCAAATGATAGTATAGAAGTTACATGTATTTGAAGTTGGACTTCTCAGCAGGCTTAGAATCATGTTGGTAGCACTGACGTATATACGTTACTCCAAATTAATATAGAATGTCTGGTACTATACGTGTGCATAGTTTAAAGCTGTCGGCTTGCATACTTTCTGATATATGGGTATTTGGATAAAAAATATTGAGAGCATTTATTAACAGTTGGCAGCCCTGTTGGCTCTTAAGGATACGCTCAGTCATATCTGTTTATATATATATAGCACATACGAAATTTGGTTGAAATCCAATTGATAGTGTAGAAGTTATATGCTTTTCAAAATTGGACCTATCAGCAGGCTTATAATCATTTTGGCAACACTGCCGTGAATAGCCTCCTGGAAATTAAACTGCAATGTTATTATCTATACGTGTGCCAATTTTGAAATAGCTCCCATTCATACCTTCCAAGATATCCAACATGGAGTTCTAATTTCAATTGCTATTTTCAGCAGTTGGTAGCACTGACATCATTTTCAATTTGCGACACATAAATAGACGTTTCTCGCGATTTTACCAACCAAACGCAATAAAACTTGGTAGAGTATATGTTTCTACACATTGTAATGAACCGACATCTGACTTGATTCAATTGTTTACATAACCACAAGATGGCGGATGTGCGAAATATTTCACTGGCATTCTATATCTCTGAAACTATTAGCGGTATCACCCTGAAATTTTGTACGGAGATAGAGGGCACTGGAAGTTCATCTATAAGACTTTCAAAACCGGTTAAATACAAAACGAACATGGCGGCCAAGCGAATTTGAAAATTTCAAATAGACCTTTCTCGCGATTTAATGTTCCAACCGCAATGAAATCTGGTACAGGAAATGTTTATAAACATTGTAATACACTGGTATCTAATTTAGTTCAATTGTTTACATAACCTTAAGATGGCAGCTTTTCGAATTTTAAAATTAAGTTTTTATTTCTTGTGTCATAATCATGCGATCGAGCTGAAAGTTTGAATAATGAGCCTACGCAATAATTTTCCTTTAATGGTACATGACTCTATGGTGTATACATTTAACAATCCAACATGGCGACCATCCGAAATATTAAGACGGCTCTCAATATCTACGAATCTATTATAGTAATCAAACTGATTTTTTTATGTTCATAGGGGATATGAACTTAAGTTCACCTATAGGACTTTAAATAACCTGGTGATCACATATCCAACATGGCGGCGACGCGAAGTATAAATATTCACATGGACGTTTCTCGCAATTTAACCATCCGAGTGCAGTGAACCTTGGTACAGTAAATCCTTATACGAATGTTAATCCACTGGCATCTAATTTATTTCAATTGTTTCCATAACCACAAGATGGCAGCTGTGCGAAATTTTAAAATCTCCTTGTAAATTCTTGTGTCCTAATCGTGCGATTGACGTTTGAATGCTACACGAACACAATAATCTTCATGTAACAATACATAACTCTAGGACCTACATATATAAAATCCAACATGGTGACCATCCGAAATGTTTAGTCGGTTCTCAATATCAACGAATCTATTACAGCAATCAAACTGACATTTTATATGTAGATAGAGGCAATTAACATAAGTAGGATTTTATGAAAATGGGCTGTATAGTTCTTCACGGAACTACTTGTTATAAATGTCTTTGTAGCCCAAACTCATAGTTGTTTCCCTGACAGTTACCCATTGTGCATTACTTCTGTTAACATACAGTATTTGGAATGCCTTAACATTAATATCCTACTGTTCAGCAATCTTCCTATTCACTGCACACAGGGTTACGACTCAGCACTTGAATATTTCACAGATTCACCTAAGGTCACTGGCACAGTTTCCTTCTTGAGGTTGCTTGTTGGGTAGTAAGAGAATTTATGCCATGTACTATCACAGGAAGCTTTATACGAGCTTCGCCATTCGCCTGTAATGGTGTGTCTTGCACTTCTCGCATAAATGTCATCAAGTTTATGAAGGCATAGCCCCAAGCATCCTCACCTATTCCACGTAACATCTTATGGCTCATTACTGCATATTACAAACTACCGCGTTCACAGAGAATACAACATGCATGTTGCAAATGAGATAACCAGAGAGTCAATATCACAGTAAGACGTATATGAGAACACCATCATACTATCACAGATTCTATTACATGATCTCTATCCCGTTTAAGTTAATCATCAATTTTATGTTTGTCATCAGATTTTTGAGGCACCCGGGGATTTATTTCTTGTTGTTGTTGTTTAAGTCTTCAGTCTTTTGACTGGTTTGATGCAGCGCTCCATGCCTCCCTGTCCTGAGCTAATCGTTTCATCTTTACATACAGTAGCTACCACACCCTACATCCGAGGCAATCTATGTAACATATTCTAACCTTGGTCTACCCCTACAGTTCTTGCCCTCGACCCTTCCTTCCATAACTAAGCTTGCTATGCCTGGGTGTCTTAGTATGTGTCCTACCTACCTATCTCTTCTCTTCATTAGCAGTCGCCAGAAACATCTCTCCTCTACCATTAGTCTTAATACCTCTTCGTTTGTAACCCTATCTACCCATCTGATCTTCGGCATTCTCTTGTAACACCACATTTCAAACGCTTCAATTCTCCTCATTTCAGCTGCACCAATAGTCCAGGTTTCACTTTCATAGAGTGCCACGCTCCAGACAAAGGCCTTCAAAAATGACTTCCTAATACCTAAATCTATATTCGATGTCAACAGATTCCTTTTCTGTAGAAATGCTTTCCTTGCCTGCGCTAACCTACTTTTTATATCCTCATTGCTTCGTCCATCACTGGTTATTTTGCTTCTTAAGTAACAGAATTCTCCTACTTCCTTTAGCTTTTCTCCTGCCAATTTGATGTCCATAAAGGTTTCTGATTTATTCGGGCTGCATTCCAATATTTTTGTTTTACAGTTATTAATTTTCATCATGAATGGATGTTTTTTTACGGCCGGATGCCCTTTCTGACACCAACCCCATCAGAGGAGTTAATGAGAGGTGAAATGAATAATGGTGAATGTGGAAGGGAGCGGCCATGGCCTGTCAGAAGGTACGTCTTAGCATTTGCCTGGAGTTGAAAATGGGAAAACCACGGAAAACCAACGGTTGGGCTCGAACCCACGCGTCTACCGAGTCAGTAGAGAGCTTGACCCCATGACAATCGCTGCGCTTTCGTGAGCGTAGCCACCACTAACAGAAAACAAATTACAAGTATTAATATTATTCACTAATAAATGGGGAATTTTAAGATTTAGAGTATTGACCGTCACGTAGTCATCATCAGATTATGATCACTAGGTTGAAGTTAAAGCAATTTTGTATAAATTTGAATGTCAACCGTAATCAGGGTCTCATGATGACCACGAGACGATTGAAACGCGTAATCCTAAAGTAATATTAATACATGTATTTGTTTAGGAAATTAGTTACGTTACCTCGCCTAATGTAACTGGGCAAAGGCGTGTTGACCGACTGAAAATTATAAGTAGATAGTTTGTGGAGCTATTACTGAAAAAGAATGTTTCAAACCTCACATATCAATTGCAAATACACACACTAGTACAGGCACCAGAAAGATAGGTTGTCAGAGAGATTCAACGCACACCAAAGTACACAGAGCTACGTAATCTCGATGCCGCAAATCCCTTAAATTAATCAAGTACACTAAGACAACCTTACTAGTGGCCCTCTGATGAGGTGAGTTGACGACAGAGAAAATGATTTAAGATGAATTTAAACCGGGCAAGAAGTTGGAAGGAACGGACGTGGCTTTTTATTAAGTAACTTCCAAGCATTTGCCTGCAATTAAAAAATGAAAAACTGCAGAATAACAATTTCAAAAAGTTGATAATGTTCAGATTCTTGTAAGTCCAGAGTTGGCCTGATCCCCCATAGACTTGCGTCAATTCACGTAGCTAACCCAGTCGGTAGTAGTACTGATGATGATAATTGATGTTTTAAGGGGACGAACATCTAGGTTATCGGCCCCTAATGGTCTGGGTGATAGCGAACATTTCAATGAAATGAAACCCATAACGAAAATTAAACTGGACCGAAAATACTTACAAAATGGAACTCGGTTTGAAATGACTCACAAAATGTAGAGTGGAAACACTTCCAAAAGGTAATGTACAGCATCCCAGGGGTATGCACCCCTTGGAGACCATCCCCCCAACATCTGGCTAAATCCCCTAAAATGGCAACCCTTGGAAAGCCGGGGCAACATCCATTAATACTGTAAGGACAGCTTGCTACTCCATAAAGCAGCTCAAGCCTTACGTAATCATTACACTCAGCGACATAGTACTAACTGGGGCAGCATGCCAACACAATGCTGACAGCAGGACGTCAAAAGGTATAAGAAGGCGTCCTAATGAGGTCAAAGGATCTCTCCATTGTCAGTGCTTCATCGAGACGGCCGAGGCTACGCTGGTGTCAACCGAGGTGAGTCAGTCAATCGTGTTCAGAGTTCCTATTTTTGTAACCCGCAACCCACAAATTGTATCACATTATAAACATAATTTCATTCCCTACAAGGGACTCACACAAAGAATCACAGACCAATAAAACACTTGGTCCACACTCTACACTAGCATTACTGTTATACGCCTCTTTACATCCCAACGCCCTTCCTTATTCCCGTCACGTAAAGACGTGACAGACGGTAAGCCATTAGCGCTAACTCAGGTACCTTTGTGTCTCTCGAGCCGGCAAGCAGCGCGTGCCGCTCGGCTGATACGGACAGAGTCAGTTACATAACAAGCAGTCAGCTGAGCTGAGCGACCAGCACAACGACCCTTTGCAGTGGGTCCCATCCCTCCAAACGCTATTACATTAATCATAGGAACGCCCCCTAGTTCCTAGCACACCACAACACTCTACACTGATCAGCTTACCCTGACAAGGGAAGCTACCCTTTTAGGCACCACCTTCTAAATTAGTACAACAACTCTCCCTTTTAGATCCACCCCCAAATAAGGGATCTAAAACACTGGTGGAGGCGCCAGCCTACGCATAGAAAAGGGACTCAACCAACGAGCCCTCGTAGGTAAAACGACCCCTTCCGTACCGCAAAAAGCCAAGCAAATAAAGAAAATTTTTTTTAACCTCATATTGCGTCACACATTTTTTTTTTAGATTAAATGTCCACATTTAAAACTACATTAAGAGACTTTGCACACCATTTGTCGGCTAGCACGACCCCACTCCTGCCGAAGCTAAAGATTAAGAACAGTGACTTAATAACTGACCAGACTGCAGTACAACTTCTCAGGGACCTTGAATTCCACACAGCACAGATCCGTGCTCAACACCCTGCCGCTGCAGCACAAGTCATACATTTTACACGGTCCCAGGCCAGTGAACACACACAGGAGTCACCAGTATCCAGCGATAGTGAAGTAGATTGCCTGCCAACACTCCATCCCCTATTGTTGCAACAACTGCAGATCACAGAGCAGAAAGCCAGTAACCTGCTCGAGCGCATTTCAGAGCTATTAGAGACAGACACTATTAAAGCCAATAATAACACGACAGAAGCGGTTCTGGACATCCACACTATTTTGGAGACAGTAAAACAGGATTTAGACAGAACCGTACAAATAGTCGAATCCACACAGTACGACAACACACCAGCCATCAGCACAAGCATATCAGGTGACGAGCCACCTGGTAACGTAACACAGGTGTCCTACACGGGAAGCGAGGCTAATTCCCCTCCAAACAGCCCAAACACCTCGACACACAGTCAACGGGACACAGCCGAGAACGACATGAATAGACACACTGAGTACCCCATGATCCACCCCACAAAGTTCACGGGGGAAGGCCAGGATCCCGAGGAATACCTCAAGGCCTTCAATAGAACGGCCCGGATCAATGGTTGGAGCGAGGAAGTTAGAAAACGGCTCCTTCCTGCCTACCTCACAAAGGCGGCCATGACGTGGTACGAGCTCCATGAGGACACACTAGAAGCTGCCACATGGGAGGAAACCGCTTTACTCTTAAAAGAGGAGTTCCAGCTCATACCAGACGATGACGATCTCTATGACCAGATTAGACAGAGGTCACAGGGACCCAAAGAGAGCGCCCAGGCATACATCAATGTTAAATTGATAATGTGCGAAAAGTACAATGCAGCAATGACAAATAAACAGAAAGTCAAGCTGTTAATGCAGGGCCTCAGACCAGCCATAGTAGAAAAGCTATGCATAATGAACAACCTCACGGTCCAACATATGTTGAATAACATAAAGACCATAGAGGAGGGGAGAAAGATCACGGAAAAGGCTACGGAAAAAGCCGTGGATCTGCACTTCCAAAATCAGAAAGACGACACTAACGCAAAAATGGACGAATTAGTGGACAGGATGGAGAAACTGACCATAGCTGCCATCCAAGCGGGCGGGAGACCGCCAAGGGATGAGCAAGCAGACACACGAGAACACTATCATACTGAGAGGGACAGGGGATACACAGAGAGGAGACGCTACGGGAGGGAAGAAAGTTACTACCCTCCACAGCGGCCAACAACACCTCCCCCACAGGATAGGCCACACTACCCTCCTCGGTACTCACCGATAGCATACACGGACGCAGAGCCGACATACCCCTCAAGGCGCTCACCATCTCCGTACACACGGGAGTACTACCCTGAGGAGTACGACCACGACATCCCCCGACGAAACAGCCCGTCACCACATAGACAGTCCTACGCTGCCCCACAGTACAGGGGAAATGGGGAATATCGGGAAAACCCGCCCCCACGCAGCCAAGGCTATGCTGCACCGCAGTACAGGGGAAATGGGGAATATCGGGAGAACCCGCCCCCACGCAGCCAAGGCTATGCTGCACCGCAGTACAGGGGAAATGGGGAATATCGGGAGAACCCGCCCCCACGCAGCCAAGGTTATGCAGCCCCGCAGTACAGGGGAAATGGGGAATATCGGGAGAACCCGCCCCCACGAAGCCAAGGCTATGCGGCCCCGCAGTACAAGGGAAATTGGGAACAGCGAGAAAACCCACCCTCGACCAGACAGGGGTATGCAGCTGACCAATATAGGGAAAAGGGGAACCGACGGGAATACCCGCCCCAACAGCAGCAGACATACACCCCACCCTGGCGGAGACAGAATAACGGACAACAGGGCAATAACCGACAAGGAAGAAAACCCACTAGAGAAAGGAACAACATAGACAAACACGCGAAGGGCCCAGAACACTACCCCCTCCCAGACGAATACCCGAGGGAGTTCAGGGATGAAACACCCCACAGGACAGACAGGGGGGCATTACTCCCTACACCTACTTACACACCGCAAACGGGGAGTTGGCGCAGCCACCCCGAGGGGGGGCGCACATACAGTACAGGTAGGCGTACACCCACATTTTCAAAAAACGCCTAGACGGGGAGGTTCGGCTAGCTGATGAAGCAGCTGAGGTTCCTCCCCCAACACAGCACAAGAAAGGCCCTTCCCCCAAGAAAACCCGTAAGAGCAAGGGGAAGAAGCAGCCAGCTAAAACTAAGGCTAACGATCCGCCCCCGGACCGTTTCCAAACACACCCCGTGCAAGGAGACGGCAACTGTCTGTTTAGGGCCATGAGCTTTCTAATCCGGAATACCGAGGATTATCATGGGGACTACAGACAGAAAACGGTCAAACATATCCTGGCCAACTGGAAAGAGTACCGGGACTTTGTGTCGGACGAGCGGGAGAACCCATTCCAGACCGGGGCGGATTACCGAAAATACATGGGCAAGGACGGCACCTATGGCAGTGCCGTAGAGGTAACCGCTCTCGGCAAGGTGCTCAAAGCCAACATCCATGTATATACGGATGTGCACTCGCCTCCGCTATTCTCAACTGCGGGATTCAATAGGGACCTACACATACTTTTCACAGGAAACCCTAAGGCGGGACATTACACACCCCTCACGATCAGGAGCAAACAGCCCGAGAACACGCCCACACCCTCCAAACAGAAAACCCCACCCCCTTCACCACAACACAGGGGGGTAATTGACCACACACAGGCGCATGACGCGAGCTCGCTCGGCATGGGGAAGCCAGCAACAGGAGTCGAACTCGCGACCGCTTGGAACAAAAGGCGGGGTAACAAGGGCAAGCTCAGGGTCACATTTGCAGACACACCTTCCCGAGAGGAAGAAACCAACAACAACACAACTACACAAAGGCTGGGAACGATTCATACACTAAACGTTCGCCAGCAGACTCCTAGTCTCACAGCAAGACCAGTTAAAGGAGCTGGCAATGTACTTGGCAAACGCACTTTGCTGACCTGGGCAAAGTATTCAGGACAGGAAGTAAGCCTAGAGGCGAAGCGTGCCAGGTACGATAAGCGGACAGCTCCGTGCCTTCCCAGCACAAATGTCACTCCGGCAACAACAACAACAACAACGCACATCTTACACAACACATCGGTGCAGGGCAGTGGATTTCAGGTATCGGCCCTCACGATACACGCCACCATAAATGGCCACAGAGTGCAGGCCCTAATCGATACTGGGGCAGCCGTAAGTTGTGTTAATAGCCGACACATTGCCGAGGCGCAAATACAAGGTGTCACGGGGGACATCCGGCTGGTAGCGGCCAATGCTCAGACGTTAGAAAACATGGGAGTGGCAAACATACATATTAGGATAGACCATTTTGCCACAACGCACCCCATGTTCGTTATCGAACACCTTTCTGCGTCAGCCATAATTGGTATGGATTTTCTCGCTAGATATGAGGCTAGCATAAATTTCGCTAGTGGTCAGATGCTTTTAAAGCACGACCAGAGGCTCACCACACATCCCATGGTATACACCAGGAACAGAGATGGGATTCGAGCGGAGCGAGAAAACCACGAACATCAGGCCCCTACACTGCACACTATCAGCCAATACACAAACACACACACTGATAAGGCGGCCAACCAGAACCACAGGCAGGACCTGACTCCGGAGCAAAATAAAAGGCTCACGGAGCTCCTGGAGACCAACAGAGATATTTTTGCCCACTCAATGAAGGATCTCGCTGTGACAGACCTCATTGAACACCACGTCACACTCACTAGTGACCGACCAGTACACCAGCCTCCCTTCAGAGTGAGCCAGAAGGAGAGACATGCCATCGATGCCCAAATCTCAGAGATGCTCGAGGCAGGGGTCATTGTTCCAGTTATTTCTAACTATTCCTCTCCAGTTCTGCTGACCAAAAAGAGGGACGGATCGCACCGATTTTGTACTGACTACAGGAGGCTCAATAAGTTAGTCGAAAATGATAGTTATCCACTACCAAGGGCAGACACCTATTTGGACGCCCTTGGTGGAGCTAGCTGGTTCAGCTCGATGGATTGCTATAGTGGATTCTATTCAATCCCCGTCTATGAACCAGATAGGCACAAGCTGGCGTTCGTTACAGAGAACGGACTATTTACCTACACCCGTTTACCGATGGGTCTCCGTAACGCCAGCCAAACCTTCCAAAAGCTAGTGGATAAGACATTTTCAGGGCTTAAATGGCGTTCCGTATTAGTGTACGTGGATGACATAACGGTCTTCTCCAACACTTTTGACGAACACATCGTACATTTGGAGGAGGCTTTCGCAAGGATCAGAGAAGCTAAACTAAGGCTTAAACCTGCGAAATGTCAATTTGCCAGACAGCAAATTAATATATTGGGCCATATTGTCAACCGGGAGGGCATTATTCCCGACCCAGCCAAGACTGACGCAATAACGGGCATCCCAATGCCCACAAATTTGAAACAATTGCGCAGTTTTATTGGCTTGGCGTCGTACTATCGCAAGTATATCTATAGGTTTGCACACATCGCCCATCCCCTAACTGAACTCACACGGGAAAAAACGCCCTTCAGCATCACGCAGGAACACATAGATGCCTTCACACTGAAGCAACTATTGACCTCACCTCCATTGCTGCAACATTTCCATAGTGATAGGCCCACATTTTTACACGTGGATGCCAGCCTGTATGGGTTGGGAGCAGCCCTATTGCAGGAAGACGCCGAAGGGCGCAAACGGCCCGTCGCCTACGCTAGCAGGAAGCTAACGGCCGTTGAGACTAGATACTCTGCCACAGAGCGGGAAATGCTGGCATTTTCGTGGGGAGCGAACTATTTTAGAGTATACCTCTATGGTATCAAGTTCACGGTAGTGACTGACCACGCGAGCTTGCTTTTTTGGGACAAATTTAAAAACCCAAATTCGCGACTCAACAGGTTTATATTCCGCCTGTATGAATATGATTTCGTGGTCAAACACAAGAAAGGCGCTACACACCTAGACGCAGATGGGTTGTCTAGGCTGCCAGTAGCCGAGCCCCCGGATGACAGTAAGGACCACGACTGGGACGATATGCCCACCTTTGCCCTGACGGTGGTTGACATCAAACAGGAGCAAGAAAGTGATCCGCACTTGAAACAGATTCTATTGGCACTAGAAAACTTGGATAAGGTGGACTCCAAGACAGCACGGCTGTCTAGGCGATTTTTTCTAGACAAAGACGGGGTACTGAAATTTAAGCCCACAGCCATGCACGATAGCGCACCTATAGCGGTTCCGGAATCATTGAGAGAAAATATCATGATCGGACACCACAATAGCCCACTGGCAGGGGCACATTTAGGTACGCATAAAACTTACCTTAGAATCCGTGACAAGTACTATTGGGTAAACATGAAGGCCGACATAGATACCTTTGTCAAGACATGTCACACCTGCCAACGATTCAAAACAAGACCTGGCAAGCCTCATGGACTACTCAACCCAATTCCCGTGGGAGAGTTATTTCACAGAGTCGGAATAGATGTGAAAGGCCCCATTACAACAAGTCAGAAAGGCAATAAATATATCCTGGTGGCCACCGAGTATCTCACACGATATATGATTACAAAGGCTGTTCCCAAAGCAGACACGAACAGCATAGCCGAATTTCTATTTGACATAATTACACGATATGGCCTATTCCAAACCTTATTATCCGACAGAGGTACTATTTTCACCTCGAGAGTGCTCCAACAGTTTCTGGAGATACTCAGGATTAAGGCATACACTACCACGAGTTTTTCCCCGCAAACCAACGGACTCACGGAGAGTATGAACAAAATACTTGGAATAGCGCTGGCTAAATTTACAGAGGACGCAGGAACAGACTGGGATGAATACCTGCAAAGTATTACTTTTAGTTATAATACCTCTGTATCTACGGCTACGAAACACTCTCCACACTTCCTACTGCACGGATACACACCCAGGAGTCCCATAGACAATATATGTATCCCACAGGACGCCAACACAGACAATGCGGCTCGGCTAGAGCATTTGCAGATAGCCCGCATGGACGCTAGAAAAAACATAGCCGAGGCCCAGAAAAAAACAAAAAGAGCGGTACGATCGGAATAGAAAGACCGTGGAATACACACCCGGGCAATTGGCCATGGTTTCCAATCATGCCCGTAAGAAGAACGTGTCCGAATTCCTCCTGCCACGATGGGCAGGTCCCTTCAAAGTCTGCAGGAAGGTATCTGACCTAAATTATATAGTGAACGTGCGCCATGGGAGGAAACTCATAAAGGACACTATTCACGCCCGCCGGATGAAGGCATATCACACACGTAAAGCTCACACACCTACACGTAAAGGCGGGCACACTGCTAAAAGAAAAGGAAACGGTCCCGTTGGCACACGTGGGAAGAAAGCCAAGAAATAGCCCACTGACCGAACCGGGATACGATCCTAACACTCACCAGAACTGTCCCGGAGACACAACCTTCATGGTGCCGGAAACAATTACTCTGGGTAAAAGGCGGTCTCCAAACCCGCAACCTTCTGAATACCAGGAATATAAGGTTGAGTAAATATCCAGTTCTAGGATAGAATAATGGGAAAGCTAAAACAAATTGGGACAGTCCCACTAACAGCGGGTCATAAACGAAAACCAACACAATCGCCTCTGGCATCTGGTCACCAAACACGCGACTAGCGGACCAGACACACTCGCGTACAACGACATTTTCTCCAGGGATAAAGAACATACTTGAACAACGATACAGTTAACACAAAATCTGGGGACACACATGTAGTCAATGGAAGGTTCTTTTACAAGTACGGCCAACGCATATGAGATTTCCGAAGTGAAATGCCATGGCCTGTGGTTTGGATTCCAAGTAAAACGGAAATCCCGTGGCTCATGATCTCCAGATACGGTCACGTTAAACCACAAATTCCCCTCTTTTCTGTCACAATGCGAAAAGCACTCATTACAGTCACAGAGAGTAAGCGATTAGAAACACATGTGTCGGACACACAGCATTATCAAGACAAGCAACGAGCGTGCGCGCAGGACATTGCAATCCGATACCGCCATACTCAGCACTAACGCAGGCCTCAGTGATAAACTGCACGCTTACAGACAACAGCTCTCAGAGCAGAGCGCACGGTATCATTCACGCCCGATTTCGAGACCCTATATCTTCCAAACTTACACTACAAGGGGAAATCAAAAACGTACAAACTCTACACAGGTATGCATGCTTTCATTTGCGCACTGAACATCAACGGGAACATGCCATATTATATGCGGCACGGAAATGATCACACCAAGTCTTTACAGACAACCGGATTCGAACCCATGACCACACGCCACACGCGTACCAAAAACTAACTATCCAACGGTATTTTTGGTACACGGAACACAAGCAAAAACCACACTGGGAAAGCCCCAAGCCCTGTCACACAACGCAAACATAAAACACAGAGAATGACATAAGGTCACGGGTCTGAGTTCCAGTGAAAATTTAGACGCAAAGGAGAACAGCTATTCAGGCGTCCAATCATACTGACATTGGCCCATACAAGTGCATGAACAGGGAATACTACATTTCCTCCCACAAAAAAAACAGACATAAAATTTCGCATTACACCAGGCATAGAGGAATACATTTCACAAACACAGGTAGGAAAATTTCGCAAGACACAGGTCTTAAGGAACAATGGCCACACGACGTCATTACCTAACTAGGGCGAATTGCTACATTAGGCTAGGAATCCAAAACAATGACCACACTTGCATACTTGCAGAATTGCACATACCAATTGCTGACTGCAGACTATTCACACTGCAATACTGCGGTGACGAGACACTATTGCGTATAGCCCGTGACCGTGAAATTACACACACACATAACAATTATAACGCCATACATTTTTTTTCCCACACTGCAAAATCATTTGGCAATGGACAAGACGTGACACAGCGGAACTTATCTTGGGCCTATAAGGGCACGTTCGCAAAGACGTTGCAAGGCCACGGGCGCTTCCCGCCCATACACAACATACACAGTAGGACTTAGCCTTATAACAGACCAACCGGCCGCGTGGTGTAGCGGTACATAGGCACACACACACGCACTCGCACTCACCAATTAGGAGCGAACATAGGGACTTTGAGGAAACAGGACCTCCCCTTAATAACTTCTTTTCGCGATTCTATTCCCGCAATAAATCATTACAGATGACTAGCACATGACCAGTCGTACTACGACCACTGGCCACATCTACACTGCACATGGCCGACCAGATTAGGCCATGCAGCTCTACTATCCCAAGGCGCGGATAGAAAGCCAACATGGACCAAGGGAGGATGACAGGAGAACAGGCTACCAGCGTACCACCTTACTCCCTTCCCATAACCTTCTCACGCCTGACATAAACAACGCAAACACATCTACACGACCAAAAACAGATACACTACATTACAAAATACACACAGGGGTTGATGGACTTCATGCGTCTAAAAAGCGGGCATGCTACGCCTTGCGTCCCGATGCTAACACCTGAGTATTAGGGGTGTGTCAGCAAAACATTAAAGAAGCATAATGCGCCTCTCCAAATGAGAGAGGAGGCCATAGATATATACTAACCATTCTTTAGTACTTAAACACTCCCGCATGAAAGGAACATATGGTATTATGCCCCATCCTACACCTATCCGTACATGAAGGCAGAAACTTCATATCCAGACACATGCATGAGTATCCCATCCAATTACCAGGGATTTTAATATCAAACCTGCATGAATTTTCGTATTTTTGCAATCCCGGGTATTACCTCCCCACTCCACTCACTATAGAAGCATCCCAGTGCCACCACCGGTTCTAGGCCACCACTAACGTGGAACCCAAAGGTGCGCAAACCCTTCCTACCATACTTTAAGCCCACTCAACAAATTAATTACCCCCAAATCCTAATAACAGGGCACCTGACATTACAGACCCTACTAACACCTCCATTAAGGTAAAGAAAGCATTATTGCTGGGAAGCTGACATAGCGATGGTAGACCAGAAGTAGCCTATGTACTTAGAAGATCTACAACCCCGCTACACTGGAAATATTTTACATTTTAACACAGAGATTACACTATTTACACAGGTTACGACACATTTTTTTTCTTTTCTTACAAAGGAATCTGATACGACCTGATGGTTGACAGCGGTGTAAGCCGAAGGTCGGGAGAACCACACTTTGAGAGCTGGGGAAGGCGATGTGGACCCTTCCCCAGTTGGCGCGACAGCGCAGCGACCTCACTTAACTGACGACTAGACCAAACAGACGAACTACGTAAGGTCAAAGCATTCGCGGCCTGGTCGGGCAAGCTCTGGAATCCTAGGTGCGCGTAAACCGCCCCTGGGAGGAAAGGATGCTACACCCACTTTGTGCCACGGTCGTCGAAGCCAAGACCTGCAGGGAGACTTTCTGAGAATGGCGGGAGAAATAGCTCACTCCGCGCCGGCCTCGGGAGCTATCCCTAGAGACGACCCCATTATGACTAGACTTCTAGTTAAGTTTAAATTTAAGTAGGCACGGCTTCCATAGCGGGAAGCAAAACTCCTGTGCGTTGGAGCAAAACACACTGCGGCCCATAGAGGCAAATTCATATATCAATGCGAAAAAGCATACTACGGCGGCCCATAGAGGCAAATTTATATATCAATGCGAAAAAGCATACTACGGCGGCCCATAGAGGCAAATTTATATATCAATGCGAAAATGCATACTACGGCGGCCCATAGAGGCAAATATCACTACGAAAAGCAGATTGCGACGGCCGATTAAGGCGAAGACAATATTATGCCATTGGACCACACTGTCCAATGCCCACATAAATGGCGATGCAACGGGCAACCAGAGGGCATTACGAGAGGGGCATTGCGCGCCCCTCACAGGAGCCAAGTGGGCGGCTCAACTACGTTAAATCGGAACGGCAAACGGTCATGAACAAGGAAGTTACAGCGGGCGAAACGGTTAGCTTAGTGGCACCGTAAGCGCCTGCGCATAGATTAGTCCTAGTAATAGACGTCGACACCTAGAGTTAAGGGGACGGAATCTAGCGACCCTAGAGACAACCGGTGTTTCTGGGGCTCGTGCGGGTGGTGATCTGGGGATTTAATTGCCCCAGGCGATCGTCCTAGGCCAAATTTAGTTGTAAGACGGTTGCATTTGACACGCAACCTAGGATTAAGCAAATTTATTCACCGCTGTTGCCAGGTATGGTGCAGCACATTTCGGCAATAGATTAAGGCAACCCTCTCGGCTTAGTAATAGTCTTTTTTATTATTATTAGACCATAATTAAGTTAGATAGTATTAAGTAACGCCGGTCGGCACTCGGTGACTATAAATCCGTTACCGAGGTAAGCCCGACAATCCTTAGGATAAACTAGGTTAAGATAGGCATAATCAAAGTGGAATATGTCGGCACCCGGTAACCACAATTCCGCTACCGGGGTAAGACCAACTATATATTATTTACGGCATTACGGCACCGTATAGGGTAAGCCCGGCCTCGCAGCTAAGTAACATTAATCATGCTATTTTTTTTTTCAGTGGAAGAAGAGCTTCAACCAGTACTAATATGTTTTTTTCTAAACCTCGCCATTTTTTCACAGGCATCGTCACCAGATACAGGAAACTGGTGACGGGAATTTCACTGCCATATAGCAGTGGCATATTATTTACAGCATGCCATGATGTGTACTATTTTTATTTTATTTTTCAACTTGCACTAATCCCGACACACTCGCAAACACTCACCACATTTTTCTTTTTCAGCTACACACTCTAAAATAAATCTGCACAGCAGGACTGGTGCCTGTGGGGTACCAGGCTTACTGGCAGATCAACTAAAATATAAATACATACAGCGTCAAAATGCGACGCAGATTACGACAATGAGGGCGCAACCGATTTGTGGCAGTGACTCTCATTGTCAAGTGTGAAAGCATTCACCCACAGAGGATGCTTCACAGGTTAGGTATTAAGCATACATGCAAGCGGTACGACCACTATACCGTACCAAGAAGTGGCCGTACAGAATCAGCCGTGAGACGGCAAGAGTACGTACAGACGGGTAGCGTGCACGCGAGGTACCTCACAACAACTATCATTATAAGGGATTAGCGCGATTAAGTAGACATAAGACCACTGTAATTAATAATTTTTAAGGATAAACTTTATACAATTTTTCCACTAGACATAAGGTCATTGTAATTTATAATTTTTCAGGATAAACTTTATACAATTATACACTATATATATTTTTGTTTGTTCACCAAGATGCCAATGTCCATCATGCGTATGATTTGTTTTCTTTCATTTTTCCTTCTTCTAACTTCCCCATTTGTCAGGGTGTTCCGTTTTTCCCACACAAATAAATACTTTTGAATATTTCCCTTAAATTATACCCTGGAACACCCATTTTTCTATTTTCTTCTACCTTTCTTATTGCAGGGAGCATTTTTTCCCTAAGATGGGGCGGACGACGCAATCATCCGTTCGGCCCTGGGTTTTTCCTCCCTGCACAAATATGTAACACATCATCATCAGAAACCATGTTTTTTTTTTAAACTAGTAATATGCCAGCAAATGCAAGGGCAATTTTTTTTACATGTCGAATTTATTTTAAGGTTCAATTTTTCTCCAAATGTCAATTTTTTCCCAATGTTAATCAAATCTTTCGCAAATGTCAATTTTTTTTGTTTGTTTTTTCACAATGTCAATGTATACATATATATGTAAATCCCATAACCCTCCCCTCTGAACATGGGCTCACCTCACACCCACACTTCGATACGACGCCACCAGGAGATACGAGGGGATTTCAAGGACCACTACGTCAACATCCCAACTTCCAGTTCCGTTCCCGTTCGCGAGGACGCGAACAAATGAAGGAAGACTCTTGTACAGCATCCCAGGGGTATGCACCCCTTGGAGACCATCCCCCCAACATCTGGCTAAATCCCCTAAAATGGCAACCCTTGGAAAGCCGGGGCAACATCCATTAATACTGTAAGGACAGCTTGCTACTCCATAAAGCAGCTCAAGCCTTACGTAATCATTACACTCAGCGACATAGTACTAACTGGGGCAGCATGCCAACACAATGCTGACAGCAGGACGTCAAAAGGTATAAGAAGGCGTCCTAATGAGGTCAAAGGATCTCTCCATTGTCAGTGCTTCATCGAGACGGCCGAGGCTACGCTGGTGTCAACCGAGGTGAGTCAGTCAATCGTGTTCAGAGTTCCTATTTTTGTAACCCGCAACCCACAAATTGTATCACATTATAAACATAATTTCATTCCCTACAAGGGACTCACACAAAGAATCACAGACCAATAAAACACTTGGTCCACACTCTACACTAGCATTACTGTTATACGCCTCTTTACATCCCAACGCCCTTCCTTATTCCCGTCACGTAAAGACGTGACAGACGGTAAGCCATTAGCGCTAACTCAGGTACCTTTGTGTCTCTCGAGCCGGCAAGCAGCGCGTGCCGCTCGGCTGATACGGACAGAGTCAGTTACATAACAAGCAGTCAGCTGAGCTGAGCGACCAGCACAACGACCCTTTGCAGTGGGTCCCATCCCTCCAAACGCTATTACATTAATCATAGGAACGCCCCCTAGTTCCTAGCACACCACAACACTCTACACTGATCAGCTTACCCTGACAAGGGAAGCTACCCTTTTAGGCACCACCTTCTAAATTAGTACAACAACTCTCCCTTTTAGATCCACCCCCAAATAAGGGATCTAAAACAGTAATTTAGAAGGATAATACTCACAATAGGAATTTAGATGGAAAAATGCGAACAAAATGTAGTTTAGGTGCAAGTTCTTGCAAGATACAATGTAGATTCAAAATGCTCACAAACTGCAGTTGAAATTCAAAATATTTATAAAATACAAATGAAATTGAAAATACGTACAAAATGCAATTGAGGTTCAAAATACTTACAAAATTCAATTGAATTTGAAAATGCTTACAAAATGTGAAAGCCCGCGATTCAAAATACTGTACTGACAAAATGCAACTGAGATTGAAAATATAAATAATTCATGTTTCTTGGGCTAATGCCGTGTGAAATTAAATTAGAACCATACGTTTCGGAGAAATCTTGCCTCCTGTTATTTGATTCCATTGAAAAATGAGGCACGGTTTCTCCGAAACGTCTGGTTCTAATTTAATTTCACACGGC
The DNA here is from genome assembly GCA_946902985.2 of Meconema thalassinum. Lineage (NCBI taxonomy): Eukaryota > Metazoa > Arthropoda > Insecta > Orthoptera > Tettigoniidae > Meconema > Meconema thalassinum. The sequence continues at coordinate 650,284,027 of OX336391.1, forward strand.
AATAGCCCTTAACATGAATTATTTATATAGTAATCCGGGCCATGAAAGTACTTACAAAATGTGGTTGAGATTCAAAATACTCACAAAATGAAATTTAGAGGCACGGGGAGCCAATTCAGAATACCAGGGCGGGAATCTTACGGAGAGAAGGAACTATAATGAAATGGAAAATAAGACTAATCCCTGGAAGAATGAGGGATCATGAAAGATGAGACAAGGGCCAATTAAGGCAGGAAAGTGAAAGACTCCCTAGGCCTCGGATACCCTAATACCATCGGTGTCGGAAAAGAACAAGAGTTGACCAAGGGAGGACGACAGGAAAGAAGACGGAGAGGAGCCTGGCACAAGTAAGTAGAAGCAATGCCGGACTCAGCTGGGGTCCTGTGGTCGCCAACCCACGTCCCACTAGATGTGAGCCTCTATGGGAGGTAGTAGTACTATTTACCAAATGTTCCAAAATAATTCTTATGATGTTGTTGACTAATTGAGAGGCTCCAAGACATTGTGATTGAGCAGCCCTAAGCACTTGTCTGTGTGTCTGTGGAATCTGTCTAAAAACTTGTAACATTGTGATGTTTGTAGTGGGGTGTGTATTTGTAATGGATTCTTGTGTTTGGAAAGAAGTGGCACTAATATTAAAAGGTGCGTTCAAAAAGTCACGAGCCGGAGGCTGGAATGCGCAAACCGGTGACTACATCGGCTAATCGTGGCGTGTGTAACGAGGTGTGGTTCCGACCAGAGCGTGGAAGGTCACAGCCCGTCGCTAGAGGGCACGCGTGCACGTCACGTGACGATACAAAGCAAGCAGTAGCATGCATCAACCGTCCAACGCTGCCAGTCGCATTGAAAACAGTGACATGGAGGCGTCAAACGAAGAGCAAAGAGGTGTTGTTCGGTTTCTGACAGCGGAAGGAGTAGGGGGAACGGACATTCATCGCCGAATGTCACAAGTGTACGGCGAACACTGCATGTCCCTTGCAAGGGTCAAGGCATGGCACAAGCGCTTCAGAGAAGAACGGGTGTCGTTGCCCAGTCTGGGGCAACCCCCCCCCCCCCCCCGCTGCATTACCGATAACAACGTCCAGCTGGTTGATGCACTCATACCCTGGACCGCCGAGTGACAGTGAACGCCATAGCCACCGTGGTCGGAATGAGCGTCGGAAGTGTGCACACCATCATGAAGGAACGACTGCACTTGCGGAAAGTGTGTGCCCAATGGGTGCCCCACAGTCTTCAACCACACCAGGAAGCATGTCGAATGGCCTACTCTCTTGGTCTTGGTTGGACGATTGATGCATGCTGCTGCTCGCTTTTTATCGTCACGTGACGTACACCCGTGCCCTCTAGCGACGGGCTGTGACCTTCCACGCTCTGGTCGGAACCACACCTCGTTACACACGCCACGATTAGCCGATGTCATCACCGATTTGCGCTTTCCAGGCTCCGGCTCGTTACTTTTTGGACGCACCTTATAAGTCAGTATCCATCCCAGAGTTTGTCTGGAGTAGAAGTGCAGGAGCCACGGAAATCTTATAGGATAGATGAGGAGGAAATCGAAGCAACCTCTTCTTAGCTTTGCCTTACGACTCTGAGTGTACCCTATTTCAACCCTCAGACCAGACTAAAATTCCTGTCGGTGCCGGGAATTAAACCTTGAACGCCTGGATCCAGTGCCTCAATACGTACCCTGGTAACATAGAAGGCGGAAACAAATTCTAAATCAGTGCCTGTCTTAGAACTAATCACATGAATGTGATTGTCATCCAGTACTGCAGTCCATAAATTACTGTTGGTCAAAACACAATTTATGTTGATAGACCAATAACCCTATAATCTGTGACCATTATCAGCTAAGCATATGTTACATGACGAACAGGAACACCTGTCGCAAACGCTTTCACTAATTGCTTCGCTCGCTGCTTCCAGGCTTAAGTTCAAACACTGCGTATTATTTGTTCTCGTTTGGCGACGAACATATGTCACACTGAAAGCTTCTTTCTGTTTTGCAATTCATCACGCTTTCATGCATACTCAAACAAAGGTTCACACTGTCTAATCTATATTGTATGCAGTAGTTAATATCACAGTGTAAAACAGAAACAGGTGACACATTTCAGTCTTAACAGACTGGCTGCGTTGCTCAGCTTTAAGGTTCTCGCCTGCTGGTTCCAAGGTTGTAAGATCGAATCCTGGCGCAGTCAGTTAACAATTGGGGGTGTACAAATGCGAAGGAGCCGTGTCAGTAGGAATCAATGCCAGAAGACAGAATGCCTGGAATGTGACCCCCAAACCAGAGGTACCATCAGTATCAGCAAAGATAATCTGGAGAAGAAAATCTGCAGAAGACCATGCATTTTAAGTACTTAGGGTCCATTGTCACTTCAAATTGTGACGCCACTTCTGATATTCGGATGAGGGTAAACGCGGCCTGGCTCAAGTGGAGACAAGTCACTGGAGTTCTCTGTTATAACAAGATGCCTCTGCATTTAAAGGCAAAGGTCTATAAGTCTGTGGTACGACCAGCAGCAATCTATGGGACCGAATGTCGCCCTATGACCAAACACCACGAGCAAATTTTGCATACAATGGAAATGAAGATGCTCCGATTGTCGATGGAGCTGACCCGATGTGACCATGCAAGGAACACAGACGTCCGGCGAAGATTCGTTGTTGCACCAATTGTCGAGAAGGTGAGGGGGGCTCGTCTACTAGTAAGGTCACGTCATGTGAAGCCAGAACAACTCAGTTGCAAAAACAGCACTCCACATCAACCCAGATGGAACAAGACCACGTGGAAGACCTGCAAAGCGGTGGACTGACAACATCAGGGCTGACATGCACGCTGTTGGTCTAACACCAGAAGATGTCAACGACAGAAAGAAGTGGAGGAGATATAGCAAAATAGCAGACCCCGCAAGGGATTAATGCTAGGAAGAAGAAGAATGGCAGATTTGGAAAGGTGAAGATCATACCAATTATATCTAGCACTGGCTTCATCATTGCGACAACCAGATTAGTTAAAAATTCATGAACTAGTGAAAATAGTTTATCGAAGTTGGTGATTATGCTCTATTTTTTTAACCTGTACAGTTGCCATATGCCGGCCCCGTGGTGTTGGGGTAGCGCGCCTGCCTCTCACCCGCAGGCCCCGGATTCGATGCCCGGCTCCGTCTGGGATTTTAGAAACTGACGTGAGAGCTGGAACGGGGTGCACTCAGCCGCGTGAGGACAATATTGAGTAGCTGTCTGACAGTCAGGCAGAGCCCCGATCACGAAAACCAAGATTAACGGCCGAGGGGACCCGATGCTCTGATCTCGTGTCACCCCAATATCTGCAGGCCAATTGGCTGGGCCGCGGTCGCTTGGTAGGCCTAGGCCAGTGGGTTATAGTTGCCATATATTTTCCAGATAATATTCTGAGATGAAATAATAAGAATAATTATACGGTCTCAACTACCAAGGCGTAGATTTTTAGCCTACTTTTCACATTTTGCAAAAATGAGGAAAAAGTAGACTTATGAGATCGGGAAAATGTGTGTGTGTCTGTCTGTCTGTCTGTCCTTCTGTCTGTCGGTCTGTCTGTCTGGCTGTGTGTGTGTCCCCCCCCCCCTATCAACTCCTAAACGGCTGGAGCAATCGAAACAAAATTTGGTAGGAGTAAAGATCTATACCTGAATATCTCACGGCCATATTTGAAAATGATGTCAGTGCTACCAACTGCTAAAAAATCGCAATTGAAATTTGAGCTCCATGTTGGATATCTTGGAAGGTATCAATGGGAGCTAATTCAAAATTGGCACACGTATAGACAATAATATTAAAGTTTAATTTCCTGAATGCCATACATGGCAGTGTTGCCAAAATGATTATAAGCCTGCTGATAGGTCCAATTTTTAAATGCATATAACTTCTACACTATCAATTAGAATTCGACCAAATTTCGTATGTTGTATGTGTACATAACCAGATATGACTGAGAGTATTCTTAAGACCCACCAGGGCTCCTAATTTATTTTATCCAAATACCAATATATCAGAAAGTATGCAAGCCGACAGCTTTAAACTATGCACACGTATAGTACCTGACATTCTATATTAATTTGGAGTGACTAATATACGTCAGTGCTGCCAACATGATTCTAAGCCTGCTGATAAGTCCAATTTTAAAATGCATGTAACTTCTATACTAACTAATGGATTTTATTCAAAATTGGCACAACAATAGATCATATTATTTCAGATTATTTCTGACAAATACATGCATGACATTGTTGCCAACATGATTTTACGCGCGCTGTTAGATCCAATGTTTAACTGCATGTAACGTCCATGCTATTCATTGGACTTCAACCAAATTTTGTATTCTGTACCTTAAGAGATGGAACTAAGAATATATTCTGTCATCAGGGCTGCCTACAGTGGTGCTCTATTAGGCTACATTATGACAGGTATACAGTATTTCGAACTAATTAGAAATTTCGATATTAGCAACCTAATTTCGTCATTATTCTAGATAGGTTCATATACTGTAGAATAATCATTGGCATGAAAAGTAGGCTCTTTAGTTCGTCGCGGAACTTCTTGTTCTGTTCGCCACTGAGGCCTTCTACTCTCCAATTGCGACATTCCGTTTAACACTGCCATCTAGCATTGAAAACCAGAACTCTCCTGGACTATCTGTGTCTCAGATTTAATACATTTTTAATTTTATTCACCATGTGTAATACGAGACGTCTCTTCCGAGCCGACATTGTAAGACTCTCGAGTGCCAAGAAATGTTGCCGCCCTTCAAAAACTACCTTGACAAGGAATCGAACCAGTGACTCTGTAACCTATCAGCCGACACTCTACCACTGACTCACGGAGGAGGCTATGGCATTCATTGACACAATCATTTTTTTGCTTTTTTTCGTAGTCAGTTTACCCTCCAGGTAGGCTTTTCCCACGGACTCAGCGAGGGATCCCACCTTTACCGCCTCTAGGGGCAGTGTCCAGGAGCTTGACATCGGGTGTGGGGGATACAACTGGTGAGGCGTGAATAGCACCTCGCCCAGGCGGCCTCACCTGCGAAGCGAACAGGGGGCCTCATGAGGGATGGGACGGGATGGGAAGAATGGAATGGATAGACAAGGAAGAGGGAAGGAGGGGCCATGGCCTGACAGTAGGTACCATCCTGGAAACCTCGGAAAACCACTTCAAGGATGGCTGCGGTGGGAATCGAACGCCCTCTACTCATTTGGATCACCCGAGGCTGAATAGACCCCGTTCCAGTACTCATGCCACTTTTCAAATTTCGTGGCAGAGGCTGGAATCGAACCCCGGACTTCCGGGGTGGCAGCTAAGCACGCCGACTGCTACACCACGGAGGCCACACTCATTTAGGTTGGTTTAATTTTTCTTTGGCTCGATCATATTACAAAGGGCGAGACTTTCGTCCGACAGAACACTGACAAAGTGTCTTCATAAGAGCAGACAAAAACAAAAGCCATTTAGAAGAAGGAAACGTTAAGTGAATGTGGAGAGAATACAAAGCACCGAGTATTGTTGTGGAAATTAACAACACTGAGAGGCTACATAGTTTTTCTTCCTTGCTACGGAGTCCTTAGGATCGCAAGACGGTTGTGGAGGGAGAGAGACAGAGCAGTGAGTCAGGAGGGGACCTATTTTCGTGGCGCAAGACACGCCACCGCGGAGTCTTAACGGGACTTATTAGTCTTCCTCGTTTTATTACCACACTCCAGTCTCTTTCGCTAGGACCACGTTCATAGGCCTTAGCTCGTTTCCAGGCTCGCCCATGAATGCTAGAACAGGGCCTATTGTACTAGTTTTTGTTGTTAATTCATATTAGTGACTAGAGACATCTTGGTCATCAGTTCCACTTAGTCTTGGTTGCTTGGTTCCTCAGTTTAGGGGCTGCGACAACGCAGTCATGTAGCCCAGTGTACTTTGGGTGTGTGTAGAATCTGTCTGATAAACGGTGTTAATTGTGATGACTGTTTTAGTGTGTGTATCTGTTTTAAGGTATTCATTGACCCTTCATTAGTCATTTTCAAGAACATTTCGGAAATTTTTATTATTACGTCTTTCGAAAGTATGTCCTCTCTAGTATCCAGAAATAAAACAATGTAAGAGATAGTCACGGTTCAGGGAATACACAAGATTGACCTAAAATCCCATTAAAGGCAGTTTTTAGGAGTAGAAAAATACGACTCTTCATTTAAGTTACGTTTTCTCACTTTTTTTCAATATTAATGTCTTGACATGGGCAGTTTCATTTAAAAACAAAAATACACATAAATAATGCAGCTATGTTGTAAAGCAGAATGATGCTGTTCATTTGAAATTAGGGATCGCGGCCCCCACAATTTATGTATTTCTCCAATCCAAATAACGTAAATTGTAAAACAAAGCTAATATATTTGCCTCCATCAAATATACAAGAACGATTCTGCTATACAATATTCTGAACATACAACAGAGCAATTTGCAACAACAATGACTCGATTAAGTTGAAAAAGAGGGAAGATATCGAGTCTTAAAAATGCACGTTATTTTGGTGATTAAATGTCGCCTCCGTAGTGTAGCGGTCAGCACGGTTAGCTGCCGCCCCGGAGGTCCTGGGTTCGATTCCGGCTCTGCCACGAAATTTGAAGTAGTTTCAAGTAGTTCCTACTTTTGCTACCAAATACTACCGTCCATGAAACCTAGCTTGAGGACTTTGGCTACTAGATGGCATCGCAGTCAGCACCTGACGGCGAACATTGGAACTAATAGAGCTTTATAAATAAAATTGTGGTGCCTATTTCCAAAAGTCGACATCTGACATTTTTTACAAAAAATAGATTTTGTTGATTTCATATTCCTCTTGGAGAAACGCATCAAATGGATGGTGGGAGATGTTCCTAAACACGATATTTATGGTTAAAATCAATATTAAAGTTGGACTTTCTTTCCAAATCTCGACATCTGCTTTGTTAAGTTATTTCCATAATCCGACATCAGCCTTCGTTCTCCCCACCCAAAAAAAACCGCTTGAACGCTGGGATTCAGGAAATTTTATGTTTATTTTGGTACAAACTCTGGTTGGTTGGGTCTTAAGTTTAGGGGCTGCGACAACGCGGTCATGTAGCCCCGTGTACTTTGGGTGTGTGTAGAATCTGTCTGATAACCGGCGTTAATTGTGATGACTGTATTAGTGTGTGAAACTGTTTTAATTCAAGTAAGTACTGCAGACGATCAATTTTCAAGTAGTTCCTACTTTTGCCGTCAAACGCCACCGTCAACGACTACTAGTTCCGAACTTAGCTACCAGACGTCACCGCAATCGGCTCTTGGCAACGAACGTAGGATCCTAAGAGCGTTGTTTACATTCTTAACCTATACAATTTAGCTTCACACAGGTGTAATTAGTGGAAGGTTCTTTAACATGCCATAAATCTATGACATGGGACCGCCGGCTTTACTTCCCCTCCGAAGGAAGGCATACTGAGGGATTTTTAACGCTCTTAAAAAATCCGACGACACCGGCCGGATTTGAACCCGCGATCTTGGGCATAGAAGCTCAGCATGCTACCGACTACGCCACCGAAGCCGCCGTACAAACATAAACATAAAAAGTAGAATAACATAAAATTTCCTGAATTTTGCCATTAAAGAGTTTCTTCTTTCGTATTTCTCAATAACTTAGAAAATGCAGATTTTGACTTTTAGAAATATGCTTCTCAATTCTAACCTACAAAGTTTGGCTTCACACAAGTGCAGTTAATGGATGGTTCTTTTTCATGCCATAAATCTATAACTCCGCGTTGTCAATTTGAGTATATGTTAGATTTTCTTTTATGAATAAAGGGAACCCCTCCCCTCTATTTTGTACATAAAAGCGTGTTATTTTTTTGATAAATATCTCATATAATATTTCATTGAGGTTAAGGTGTATATAGGCAATACTTGCTTTTCCGCCTAATGTAATTGTGCAAAATTTCATAGCGCATTAACTACTCAGATGAGGTTTGTCTGGAAGAGTGTACGGCTGTACAAATCATGCATGAAATGGATATCCATCGAATCTTATCCTGACCCGATAGAAACGAGAATGATAAAGGGGTATACAGATGGAAAGCGAATGATAGAGATATAAGTATTTCACCAGGAGGGCGTGAAATTTATCGCCTTTCATTTGATATCATAGGATTCCATTTCATGGCACCGATAATAATCTGCCACCCGTACAATGAACGCCCAATTTTTCGCACGTGAGGAACACAATCATCTTCGTAAACCACGTGATACAACTTCGATAATGTTGCTATAGAGATATAATCTTGACACACTATTTCTCTTCTGCTCTCCATCTCTTTCTTCCCTTTAGCAGCGCGCACCCTCATCCACACAAGTGATATAGTAATGAAAAGGCGCGAGTTGGCATCGCCATGTGTTACACAACATATGGTCGGATGGCATCTTTAGCCTTAGGGAGTCCCTTATAAAACAGGGCATGAATCTTTCGTCATTGTCAGCTACACAACACAACTAAATAAAAATAAGGGAAATGGGGGATGCGTTTAAAAGTCTATAAAATATAAATATTTTTCCTCTTTTTGTTGACTTGACTACGATATTTACAACTGCAACGATAAGAGAAACAGTTTAAATGTAAAGGCGTGTCTTTTTAGTCTATGTGTGCATTTCTTTCTAGAACTGAGAAATAATGTTCCTCTATTTTGCAGAGTTGTATACTTTGCAGAGGATTTATTTATATGCTCTTGAGTGTAATGTGAGCAGAATGTATTGCCAACGAAGTTAATAAATCAGCTAGATTATCTTTTTCAAAGGAACGCTTTTACTATTCATTTTGGTTGTTATAGGTACAGTTTTTACGAACATTCAAATGAATAATAAAGCTGATATTATTATTATCATTTAGACTTTCAAGGCCCTTGATACTATCCATAATGTAGAATTTCGGGCTTATGCCTTGTTTCGAAAGAAACCATGTCTTTCTTCATCAGGAATAAATGGAAACACGACTAAATTGCTGCTAAGAGAAAGCAACACAGAAACTAAACAAGAAGTTCCGTGAAGAACTATACATCCTACTTTTCATGCCAATGATTATTCCACAGTATATGAGCCTATCTAGAATAATTACGAAATTAAGTTGGTAATATCGAAATATCTAATTAGTTCAAAATATACCTGATATAATATAGCCTAATAGAGCACTTCAGTTGGCAGTCCTGGTGACTGAATATATTCTTAGTTCCATCTCTTAAAGTACAGAATACAAAATTTGGTTGAAGTCCAATGGATGTTACATGCAGTTAGACACTGGATCTATCAGCACGCGTAAAAGCATGTTGCCAACAATACCATGCGTGTGCTGGTCAGAAATAATCTGAAATATTATGATATCTTGTTGTGCCAATTTTGGATGAAATCCATTTGTTAGTATAGAGGTTACATGTATTTTAAAATTGGACATATCAGCAGGCATAGAATCATGTTGGTAGCACTGCCTTGCATTAATTACTCCAAATTAATCTAGAATGCCAGGTGCTATACGAGTGCAAAGTATAGAGCTGTTGGCTTGCATACTTTCTGATATATCGATATTAGGGTAAAAAAATATAGACAGCATTTATTAACAGTTGGCAGCCCTGATTGCTCTTAACAATAATTATAGTCATATCTGTTATGGTACGCATAGCACATACGAAATTTGGTTGAAATCCAACTGATAGTATGGAAGTTTCATGTATTTGAAAATTGGTACTATCAGCACGCTTATAATCATGTTGGTAGAACTGACGTATATAAGTTACCTCAAATTAATCTAAAATGTCAGAATATACGTGTGCATAGTTTAAAGCTGTTGGCTTCCATACTTTCTGTTATATTAGTATTTTGATTTAAAAAAATAGAGAGAGAGCAATTATTAACAGTTGGCAGCCCTGGTGGATCTTAAGAATACGTTCAGTCATATCTGTTTATGTACAGATAATACATACAAAATTTGGTTGAAATCCAATTGATAGTGTAGAAGTTATATGCATTTAAACATTGGACCTATCAGAAGGCTTAAAATTATTTTGGCCACACTGTCATAGTTGGCCTCCTGGAAATTAAACTGAAGTAGTATTATCTACATGTGTGCCAATTTTGGAATAGCTCCCATGCATACCTTGCTTGATATCCAACATGGAGCTCAAATTTCTAGTGTTTTTTTCAGCAGTTGGTAGCACTGACATCATTTTCAAATATGGATGTGAGATATTCCGGTGCACATCTTTACTCATACTAAATTTGGTTGTGATTGCTGCAGCCGTTTATGAGTTGATAGGGGGGGGGGACACACACACAGCCAGACAGACAGACAGACAGACACACATTTTCCCGGATCGATCTCATAAGTCTACTTTTTCCTCATTTTTGCAAAATGTGAAAAGTAGGCTAAAAAGGTGCCCTAAGATGGATGCCATTTTAGCCCCATGTTAGGAGTGATGTTCTTGCCAGTATAAAGCAATATCGTCCCAGAATCATCAGGGAGGGGGTTGAAATACATTAACACCCAGATAATTTCAACCGCGACACCGGCTACAATATCAGTGAGTCCCCTAACATGGGGATAAAATGGCGTCCATCTTTGGCCACCTTTTATAGTTTCTTTGTTGCTTTCTGATAGCAACAATTTAGTCGTATTTCCGTTTATTCCTGATTAAGAAAGACATGGTTTCTTTCGAAACACGTATAGTTTGATTAAATAAAACACGACATAAGCCCAAAATTTTACATTATGGATGATATTATTATTATTACTATTATTATTATAATTAATGTTAAGATATTGACGTCTACTGGAATTGCTCGTTTGACCAATACACTACACCTGAAGGATCTGCAGATCAATAGCTATCTTCCTGGACGCCTGTCATGTAGTGATTGTATTGTATATTCGTTGTTTTAAGGTCTACAACAGCGAGGTAATATGCCATATGTAGTGAATACATTTCTATGATAACAGTTACGTGAAAAAGACTTCTCTCTGCCTTTTTCTGCACCTATGTTCATTCCTTCATAAATTTACAAACGATTTGAAGAACAACGAAGAAATTTTATAATAATAATAATAATAATAATAATACGCTCTACATCGTTTCCTAGTGATGCCAACACTTTCATTCTTTATATTTCGGAGGAGCATTCAGCAATATTTTTACTGTCGGCCAAAATATTATGTGCAGTCAATTTTGAATGATGTTTGTGAAGTATCCAATAAGTCTATATAAAATCCAATAACATCATCATGTTTGTCGTTCTATTTTACGTTAGTTCCTGTAGGTTGGAATTTTTAATTTATATTTTAATATTTTTACCGCAGTCGGAACACAAAAGCGTGTTTTAACCATGCGTAACAATAAGAATAAGTTTCTTAAAACCTCGTTAACAAATCGAATCCAAATTTTAACACAGTATACATTGGAATGTTTTATAACTGGATTATTAATTTCAAAATTTTGTGATTCCATGAAATGAAGTTGTTATCATTTCTTTTAAGGTAACGTTTTCTCGGCTCGGGGTGGCTGGAAAATTTCGTTCTTGGTCGCGTTTTAATCCTTATATATCAAAGGACTGTAAATGACTGTAAAACATGTAAATTTATTCACTTAATTTAAATCGGTTTGTATTAGTCCGGGATAAAACCCTGCGTCTCAGCAACGCTGTACGGATTTCCCCGTATCGGCTAGCTGCCGAACCATGCCATTTTATCCCAGACAAATACAAACCGATATAAAATAAGTGAATTCATTTTCGTATTGCACAATCATACAGCATAACCTATTGATATATAAGGATTACAACGCGACCAAGAACACTATTTTCCCACCACCCCGAGCCGAGAAAAAGTTACTTTACAAAAATGATAACTTTATTTTTTGAACACACAAAATTTTGAAATTATTAAACCAGTTATAAAACATTTCAATGTATATTGTGTTGAATTTTGGTTTCGATCTGATGACGGGATTTTGAGAAACGAATTCTTAAATGTCACGCATGGTTGAAACCCACTTAAGAATGGGCACTTTTTGTGTTCCAACTGCGATAAAAATATTAAAACATAAATTAAAATTCCAAATCAACATGAACTAACGTAGAATAGAACGAAAAAAATGATGATTTTATTGGATTTTATTAAGGCTTATTGGTTACTTCACAAACAACCTTCAAACTCGAGTACACATAATATTTTGGTCGTCAAGCAGTAGCCCTCTCTCTCTACTTTCATTTTGTGACCTCTTCAAATTTTATTACTTCCGATTGGTGCATACAAAAAATTCTATAAAATAATAATAAAAAAACTATTCTCTTAAAATTATCATTCTCTATGAAATAGTAGTGAAGGACCACATTCAGTATAGCCGCTAACGGAATTGGGTTGGAAACTTCTATCTCCAGTCTTACAGTTGCGGTGCGTGTATCATAGCGCTTGAAATCAATTAATTAATACAAAATCCTTTTTTGGTATACAACATGAGTTTAATTTTATATACCGATATTTCTAGCTTATTCCAAGAAATCGTTAATATTATTTCAAAGAATATAATGCAAGTATTATTTAAATAAATATAATTAAAGGACAATTCTTGAAAGTGAGATTCAATCCAAATGTTCTCGGATGAAATATTTGCCTAGCTTGGAATGGACAAGTACATTTCTAGTGAAAGTTCTCATAAGAGTTATTAGAATTTGTCAATTTTCTCATGTAAATCACGAACTACAGAACATGTTCTTGTGATACGAAATGCTGCTAAACTAGGTATCTAATTGTAGGATGTCATCCATGCTGCTCAAGTGGCCGACGTCGACATCGATACTAGAGAAAGTGTTCAGCGTTCTAGTTGTTTAGGCTATTTAGCCTATTTTCATTTGTGAATAAATATGCTTATGAGGTCACCTTTTGTCCGTACGTGAAAATGTGTGTGTGTCCCTAATAAAATCTAAACAATCGTAGCGATTTCAATGAAACCGGTAAGTACATATTACTCCCTTGTCCAACCTAGACCGTGCCTTTCAAATGTTAATACCTCACAACAATTCAACATGGGGGCCAGGCGAAATATTTGACTGGCATTCTGTATCTCCACAACGGAAACAGATATTGTGTCCGTCAGATAAGGTCATCGAGGGACTATCTATAGCAAATAACCTTCTTGACTTCCTTATCCTTCAAACCCACTCGTTGAGAGGATGAGAAGTGTCCTCAGACCAGCTCTGGCACGAGATTGATAACCAAAGGGTATCCGGTCAAATGAGAGAAGAATCTCAGACACGCTGAGGAAAAACAACCTAAAGTAAATAAAATCTAGGAATGAATAGTCCAGGTTTAAGTAGAATTCGTTATAAATATATTGAGGCAGAACAAATCCCTGCCCTACTTCGGATTTACTGTACCAAGTTTCACTGTACTCGGATGGTTAAATTGCAAGAAACGCCCATGTGAATATTTATAATTCGAGTCGCCGCCATGTTGGATTTGTGATCACCAGGTTATTTAAAGTCCTATAGGTGAACTTAAGTTCATAGCCCCTATGAACATAAAAAAAATCAGTTTGATTGCTATAATAGATTCGTAGATATTCAGAGCCGTCTAAATATTTCGTATGGTCGCCTTGTTGGATTGTTAAATGTATAGGCCATAGAGTCATGTACCATTAAAGGAAAATTATTGTGTAGGTTCATTATTCAAACTTCACTTCGATAAAGAAATAAAAACATAATTTTAAAATTTGCACAGCCACCATCTTGAGGTTATGTAAACAATTGAACTAAATTAGATACCAGTGCATTAGAATGTGTATAAACATTTCCTGTACCAGATTTCATTGCGTTTGGAGCATTAAATCGCGAGAAAGGACTTTTTGAAATTTTCAAACTCGCTTGGCCGCCATTTTCGTTTTGTAGTTAACCGGGTTTTGAAAGTCTTATAGATGAACTTCCAGTAGTGCCCTTTATCTCCGTACAAAATTTCAGGGTGATACCGCTAATAGTTTCAGAGATATAGAATGCCGGTGAAATATGTCGCACATCCGCCATCTTGTAGTTATGTAAACAATTGAACGAAGTTATATGTCGGTGCATTACAATGTGTATAAACATGTACTGTACCAAGTTTTTTTGCGTTTGGTTGGTTAAATCGCGAGAAACGTCTATTTAAAAGTCGCAAATTCGCGTCGAAAGTCACATAGGTGAACTTCTAGTAGTTTCCTTTACCACCGTAAAAAATTCCAGGGTGATATCGGGAATAGTTTCGGAGATATTGAATGCTGGTGAAATATTTCGCACAGCCGCCAGGTTGGATTGGTGAGACGTAACAAAATTTGAAGGACACGGTCGGAGACGTCCGGAATAGTGGTATAAACTTACCGAGTTTCATTAAAATCGCTCCAGCCGTTTCGAAGTTATTAGGGGGACACACACACCTCACATACACACACACACATGCACACACACACGGACAAAAGATGATCTCATAAGCCTTTTTTTTTTTTTTTCAAAATTGATAATTGGCTAAAAATCGAATGCATTAGGATTTCGTACAATTCTTCAGAATGGGGTAAAGGTAAAGGGAATGAAGTTCAAAATCAAACTAAGGATGTGACGCGTAGTAAGGTCCCTAATCAACTACAAAAATATCAAATTGAAAATACGAATAGTTACATCATCGAATTTATTGCAAAAGAATTTAGTTAAATGTTTCTGGTGTAATTGTGAGTCATTGTAATTACTTTTTATTTTGGTAGTTGCCCTGAGCTTAGCAGGTGAGAACCATACTATTGCATCAAACGGCCAGCTATATACCTGGCAACTGGACCCTCCCATTCATACACACACATGTATTGATTAATAAACCTTCATTGCGCAAAATGCGAAGAACATGTTTGCAACGTAAGAGAAGGAGTAACATTTCCTTTCTTCCCTCGGCGCTCTGCAATACAAGTCCTAATAACTCTTTTGTGAACGTGTAGATTTACTGGTTTGCTCCGGACTGCAGGCATTTCATTCGGGCACAGCTGGCTTGAATTTTGCCTTAAACAAAAATTTCATGTTCTCTTTTTCTTCTTAGAAACAAAAATAATAAAGTCTTACTTCCTGTTATGCGTCAACACTTGCAATCAATGTTCCCCTCTCTCTCACGCACTCCAACACTCCCGCTGGAGAAGCTGATCTAAATTTAAGCCCCACGTATAATGCAAGATAAAGATGAAGGATCCGGAAATATAATGCATTAAAACGTGCTAATACAAAACACTAAAAAATCTCACGGCTGAAGTCGAACAAGCAAGCTAACAAGGGAACGGGTTGTTGTTGTTGTTGTTGTTGTTGTTGTTGTTGTTGTTGTTGTTGTTTGAGTCATCAGTCTTTTGACTGGTTTGATACAGTTCTCCAGTCTCCCTGTCCTGCGCTGATCGTTTCATCTCTATATATCTACCACACCCTACATCTGAGGCAATCTGTTTAACATATTCTAACCTTGATCTACCCCTACAGTTCTTGCCCTAGACCCTTCCTTCCATAACTAAGCTTGCTATTCCAGAGTGTCTTAGTATGTGTCCTACCAGCCTATCTCTTCTCTTCATTAGCAGTCGCCAAAAACATCTCTCCTCTCCCACTAGTCTTAATACCTCTTCGTTTGTAACCCTATCTACCCATCTGACCTTCATCATTCTTCTGTAACACCACATTTCAAATGCTTCAATTCTCCTCTTTTCAGCTGCACCAATAGTCCAATTTTCACTTCCATAGAGTGCCACGCTCCAGACAAAGGCCTCCAAAAATGACTTCCTTATACCTAAATCTATATTCGATGTCAATAGATTCCTTTTCTGTAGAAATGCTTTCCTTCCCTGAGCTAACCTACTTTTTATATCCTCTTTGCTTCGTCCATCACTGGTTATTTTGCTTCCTAAGTAACAGAAGTCTCCTACTTCCTTTAGTTCTTCACCTGCCAAGTTGATGTCCATAGAAGTTTCTGATTTATTTCGGCTGTATTCCAATATTTTTGTTTTACATTTATTAATTTTCATCATGAATTCTTTCCTCAAGATTCCCGGCCAATGCATGTGAGATTTTCGAAGTGAAATGGCATGTCCTGTGGTTCGGATTCCACGTAAAAAGGAAGTCCCGTGGCTCATGATCTCAAGATTAACGGTCACGTTAAACTACAAGCTTCCTTCCTTTCCTCAAGATGGAGTCCGTACCATTCAAATCCTCAGGCGTGTCGGCCAAGATAACTATGTAATCGGCAAATCTCCGAGTTGAAATTATTTCTCCTTGAATCTTCACCCCCACATTAGACTTTCCTCCAATTTCCTTCATTGCTTGCTCAATGTAAAGATTGAAAAGTATGGGTGTTAAGTTGCAGCCTTGCCTTACACCTTTCTGAATACCAGCTTCTCTCACATGTTCTTCAGCTCGAATTACTGCTGGCTGGTTTCTGTATAGATTGTGCAAAATCCTAATCTGGTTGAAATTTGGTACACAATATTCCTCCAAAGTTGTACAATGACGTAGTGAAAACCGCACGGGCCACTTTCAATTTTGAACGCCAATATTGAACGCCGAGAACCTGCCGTGCTGCGTTGCATTCTCCACCTTAAACGTTCCCCTCACTCTTCTAGCCTCTCGATTAGAGTATAAAATGCGACATAATGTGATGTTTTGCGTTTGGCATTAAGTTACTGTAAATAAATAAAAGGACCTTTCATTTTTTTCCTCTTTTACTCTTTGTAATCCTTGCAATAGTGGATGGTAACAAAAAAAAAAAAAAAAAAAGAAGACTGCTTGCACCACGCACACCTTGCAACACTTTCTTTTGTACACATATCGCAAGTATTTCGGATAGCACCATCCTTGGAACAAAGCTACCTGGTGGCCAGGAGCCATCTTATGCTGCTAGGAATCAAGGACAACCTCTTCCCACCTCACCGTTCCTGCCGTCGCAGGTTTTCAGCGTTCAATATTGGCGTTCAAAATTGAAAGTGGCCCGTGTGACTTTCACTACGTCATTGTACAACTTTGTAGGAATATTGCGTACTAAATTTGAGTCAGATTAGAATTTTACACCGCAATCCGTTTCCTTGTAAGTAGGCCTATCTACGAGGGATGTTTATTAAGTAATACCCGTTGTGATATTACGCCGTTGCAGCGCTGCGGTCGGCATTCCGTGCAGGTGCGCTGTGTGCCTGCATCTATTGGCAAGGTTGAGATGCCATTACGGCAACAGTCGCCCATGTGTGGGTGTGTTGACAAGCGTTTGAAATGGCATCGCCCATCGCGAGTGCCCCGACCCGTAAACGAGAGAGAAAACTCCCCTGTAAGATATCCTGCCATTTGGCCACCACTGTCATGCAAATTGCGTGGTTACCAGGGGAACTGCGTATGTTTAGGAGTTCTCCTGACCACATAAGCAAAATTATTGACAGTGGTGGCCAAACGTCAGGATTTCTTACAGGGGAGTTTACGGGTCGGCGGCACTCGCAATCGGCGATGCCATTTCAAAAGTTTGTCAACACACCCACACATGGGCGACTGTTGTCGTAATGGCGTCTCAGCCTTGCCAATAGATGCAGATACACAGCGCACCTGCACGGAATGCCGACCGCAGCGCTGCAACGGCGTAATATCTCAACGGGTTTTACTTAAAAAGCAGCCCTCGTACATACATGAGACGTATGCCAGTTAATCATTGTGACACATACCTATATAATATACAGGGTGAATGCGACGTGGCTAGACCGCCCGAAACATATGATTCCTCATGTCAAGAAGCGTATATATACATAGAAATTAACAATACACAATTCGGAGTGACGCAGAAAGTTTTAAAAGATTCATTGCAATACATCTTGTGTAACATTGCGCATAAAAGACATGATTACTTGTTCGAGTGCCCTAAGGGCCGTTTTCACCAACGTCAATTATCTCTGATGTCATCATTTTCTTCTTCTTCTTCTTCTTCGTCTTTTCCCGTTCATGCGGGGTCGACGTTCCTGGCAAGTCGTTTCCATTTTCCTCGGTCCCAAATAGTGTTTTCTGTTAACTGCTTCTCCCGGAGATCATCATGCACGCAGTCCATCCATCTTCTTCTAGGCCTGCCTCTTTCCCTCTTGCCTTCCACATCCAGACCAAGCACTCGCCTTCCTACATAACTCTCATCCCTGCGCTTAATGTGGCCATACCAGAGCAAGCGTCTTTCTTGCACCTTTTTTGATATTTCAGTCACTCTTACGCTGCCTCGTATGAAGGTGTTTTTGATGTGATCGTTCCTTGTAACACCACACATCCATCTTAGCATCTTCATTTCAGCTACTTCCAGTCACTTGCACTGTGACTGCACTGTTGGCCAAGTTTCTGCTCCGTATAGCATTGCAGGTCTCACTGCACATTTATAGGCTTTACCCTTTACTTGGATATTCAGTCTCCTGTCACAGAGAATACCAGATAACCTTTTCCAGTTTAACCAGGCAGCCTGAATTCGGTGGGTAATTTCCAGATCTAGATTGCCATCGTTAGATACAGTGGATCCCAGATACTTGAAACTGTCCCTTGCCTGTAGCTGGCTACCATCCATCTGAATAGTTTCATTTCCAGTTCCTCCAAGGCACAGATATTCGGTCTTATTCCTACTGATTTTAAGACCTCTGTCCTCTATGGCTCTTCTCCAGCATTCCAGTTTATATTCAAGCTCTTCCCTGAGTGTGCTACATAAGACAATATCATCTGCAAATAGCATACACCAAGGAGCTGGTTCTCTTAAGTTTTCAGAGAAGACATCCATTATTAGATCAAAAATATAGGGGCTTAGTGCAGATCCTTGGTGAAGACCTACTTGAACCGGTATAGTATCTGACAATCCTACACTGCTTCTAATTCGTGTCCTTGCTCCACGGTACATATCCTGAACAATGCGCACATACTTCTCTGGTACTCCCTTGCATCTCATGCATCTCCATACCTCCTGACGGGGCACTCGATCATACGCTTTCTCTAGGTCTATGAACACCATATGTAGTTCTTTTCTCTTCTCCCTGTGCTTTTCCATGACCTGCCTAAGTGCAAAAATAGCATCTTTTGTTCCCTTTCCCGGCATAAATCCAAACTGTTCATCTCATATTGTCGTCTCCACCCGAAGCCTACTTTCAATAACTTTCTCCCAGATCTTTATTGTGTGCGACATGAGTTTTATTCCTCTGTAATTTGCACAATCCTGAATGTCACCTTCCTCCTTATAAATGGGAATTATGGTACTCTCCCGCCATTCCTTGGGCATTACTTCCTCTTGAAGTACCTGTTGGAATAGATTCCACAACATATCTATGCCCTCTTCATCCAGACATTTCCAAGCCTCCACTGGAATTTCATCGGGGCCGGTTGCTTTTCCAGATTTCATTTTCCTAATAGCAGTTACAACCTCTTCCCTGCATATGCCAGTTGTTACGTTGTGATTTGGGATACCATCCTCAAACACAAATAATAATAATAATGTTATTGGTTTTACGTCCCTTTTAACTACACTGGCTTTTAGAGACGCCGGGGTGCCGGAATTTTGCCCCGAAGGGGATCTTTTACGTGCCAGTAAATGTACTGACACGGCTCCCTCGCATTTGCGCACCCTCAAATGCCAGCCGACTGCGCTCAAACACAAGCCGGGCATTTTCCTCATTTAGCAACTTTTCAAAATATTCCTCCCATCTCTTCTTAAAATGCTCTTCATCTTGAATTACAATTCCTTGTTCACTTTTCATCTGCCTGGTGTATGTGAGATCTTTTGAAGCCCTGTCTCGTGCCTTAGCGATTCTGAAAAGCTTGGCCTCCCCTTCTGTGGTCTCTAGTTCTTCATAGACTTCCTTCCATGCAGCTGTCTTTGCTTTCCCCACAGCTCTTTTCACAACTTTATTTGCCTTTCTGTAGGGTTCTCTATCTTCGTCATTTCCAGACTCATCCCATTTCTTTTTTGCCTGTCGTTTTGCCTTGATGGCATCCTGAACCACATCATTCCACCACCATGTTTCTTTATCCAGGGGAGCACCTTTCCCAGACGTCTTCCCCAAAACTTCTACACCTGCTTTCCTGATTGCTTCTGCATTTACTGTCCACCATCTCTGAACTCCTTCCACTGGCCGTGTTCCTTGCAACACCTTTTCTTTGAATTCACTTCTCAAAATAGGATCTTTCAATTTCCACCATTTAATTCTTGGAGTAATTTTCCTTGCTGTTCTTTTCTTAATGCCCGTGAATTCATAATCAATAACTAGCACTCTGTGTTGTGGTGTAACATGTTCCCCCACAATAACTTTACAATTCTTAACCTCCTTCAAATGCATTCTTCTGCACAAAAGGAAATCTATTTGGCTCTCTCTTCCTCCACTTTTGTAGGTCACCAATTGCCTTTCGTTTTTCTTGAAGAAGGTGTTACATAGTGCTAGATCTAATGCCAATGCAAAACTTAGCACTCTCTCACCTTCCTCATTTCTCGTTCCAAATCCCCAGCCTCCATGCACTCTCCTCACTACTTCCCCTTCCACACTGGTGCCAACATGTCCATTTAGATCTCCACCCAGAAATACCCTTTCATCTGCTGATATACTAGAAAGTTCCTGCTGCAGGTCCCTCCAAAAACCATCTTTTTCTTCCTCCTCACAGCCAACTTGAGGAGCATAGGCACTTACAATGGTAAACCCTTCCCCAAGGCACAGCTTCACACTCATCAAGCGATCACTTCTTCTGTTTACACTGACTAGAGAGGGGATCAAATCGTTATCCAGGATAATTCCAACACCATTTCTTCCCGCTCTGTTTGCTCCACTGTACAGCAATTTAAAGCCACTTCCAAGCTCTCTTGCTTTATTACCCTTCCACCTAGTTTCTTGGACACACAGAATTCCAATTTTTCTTCTCATCATTAGGTCCACAACCTCTCTTCCTTTCCCAGTCATCGATCCAACATTCAGGGTTCCAATTCTAATATGGACTTGCTTCTTCAGCCGAGCCCGCCCATGACTCGGTAGCCTTTGGTCATTTCTCACAAGGGGCAGGCGGGACCCTTGCGCGTCGCTTCCGGGGAACGCCCTAGCAGTTTCCGAGGCTAAATTTACAGAACTTGTCATATTTGTTCGGTTTTGGCAGTTTGTTTTACAGCCGGATGCCCTTCCTGACGCTAACCCTTTACTAATTTCTGGGATAACAGAGAATAAAACTATCTACAATAAAAACAAGTATTAAAAAACCATACATATAAAAATTGTAAGTAATATATAAAAGTAAGGGATCGACAGCTACTTCACGGTGGACGCATAGAGGTAATCAATGTAATAATAATAAATATTCTCGTGAGTAACCTATAGAACAACAGCATATTAATCATACCAGACTAGCACTGATTCGTCCGAAATTACTTGAGATATGACCGTTGGAATGAATAAGGATAGTTTCCTATAATTCAAGAGATGAGTCGGGCGTTAACGGTATAGTGGCGCGGAACGCAACCTTCAACCGTAACAAGAGGAGGAACACTTTTCCAAAGCTGTATATTATACTAGCGGGCTAGGGCCCAGCGCCGACCATCATTTTTATCAAAACTTGAGACAGTTAATAATATATATTCACTTTAATTCTCTTCGAAGGGTTTCATTTTAATCCTCAGTGATAAGAGTATAATACGTTATTAAGTTTCCAGGTTTAATTTTAATGTATAATATTTGAAAGCTATGTTTTTTTGTAAAACGATGTAGGATTTAATGTACTATAGCTTTGTTATTGCACTCAGCCGAACAGGCGTCACAGTATTCAAGGTGTTGTCAAAAACTACTGCAAACGAAAAAAAAACATATCTTAGAAATTATTAATTTTGTTCAGCCATGTTGTCAATTTTCACAAGTGCAGTACGTTAATGTCCGCCATGGAACAAGCCGCAAAATGAGACATTAACGTCTCATTCACGAGGCTTCTCTGAATGGCGGTTTTTCATATGTCTCTTCAGCGACGAAAGATGAGCGAACTGCTTTTCGCACTTTAAACACTTGTTCGAAACTTGGTCCTTCTCTAAATGGTAAACGGACACATGCCTCTTAAGCGATGTTACTTGACCGAAGCTCTGATCACACATTGTACAGTTATGAGGTTTCTCACCAGAATGAATAAGCATATGTTCTCTCAATTTCGCAGGAACAACAAACTTCCTCCCACACACTGAGCAGGCATGTGGCTTATTTCCGGTATGTATGTACGTATGTGACTTCAAGTGTCTGAGTAAGGTAAACGATTTATTGCACACTGAACATGTGTGTACCTTCACCTCAGAGTGAACTAAAACGTGTCTTTGAAGATCGCCAGTATGACGAAACGTCTTTTCACATATAGAGCAAGAGTACGGGCGTTCAGCTGAGTGCACCAAGAGATGTCTTTTAAGATGCGTTGAAAGTGTGAACGCCTTTTCACATAAGAGACATTTGAATGCTCTTATACCCGAGTGACTAAGCATGTGTCTCGGTAGATTTTTACTATTCCTGAATGTCTTGCCACACGTAGTACAGCTAACTCCTTCACCCGATCCCATAGATACTGCAGTGTTCTGGGCATCAGCCAATGTTCCAGTGAAAGCATTCTCCTGGCTGTGCGCTCCGTCCTCTGCATTCTGAGATTCATCTTCCTCTTTCACAAATTCTTCGACACTTGGGTCAGCAGACAGAAGATCTGGTTCCACTTTTATCTCCTCCAGGTTGTTGGAGGGAAATAGCACCTCAGAATGCAGAGACTCCTCTGAATCTGACCACTGCGGTTCACATTTGATGAAGAGGGGATCCTCCATGATATAATTATCTTCGTTTTCTCGCTCCTCGTGCATTATTCTTGCAGCTTCTTCCTTTCTCTCTTCTGCACCCCGTCTTCTCTCCTCTGGGTCAGTACGTTTAGAACTGGTTGCTGTGTGTCTACTAAGATAATAAGGCACATTTGGAAATACCGAGGGTACTGCATTTTTGAGCAAAATTGGTTTTCTTCGTTTGAATCCCTGTTTCCATTTTTGTCCACATACACTTCTGTGAATTCTAAATCACCTTAGAATTCACAGAAGTCATCATTAAAGGTTATTTAACTTTGCACGAGCATTTCACCAAACAGAAACGCTCGTTATCTTACCACTAACAAGCAATTACGTTAAATGGTCAAATCTGGCCACTCAACTCTCTAAAGCATCTTTAAAGTGGCGGGAAACAGTTGAACTGTGCCTTGCACATTCCACAATGGCGGTTTGTTTCCGAGTTTCACACGTACTTTCATCCATATGAATATGAAATATGTTTCTGACAATGAAATTATAAAAGATCACACACACTACTAAGTTTTAATACCAAGAATTAAAATATATATATATATATATATACGAAGGGGGTTTCGAACTGCTTCCAGCGCTGTATAATAAATTGGGGGTCTGCACCTCTACCGCTTACGCTATGAAGACAACTGGGTGACGCGTCCTAATAAGGTATCTATTCGCACAACTGCCAGTTCTCCTAAATACTTTGTTCATATCATTTTAAGCTTTTGCCTCGAATAACGTCTTCTGTATTTCCCTTCCTTTATAATTATGTTCCAGAAAGTCTCAAGGAAGCATCGCAAACAATCAGTGCTAGACGCTTCTTATTCTGTCTCCGCCATGCTCTCCAAGATAAAACCGAGTCCACGCATGCGCGAGAGCCGTAAATCTTGTTTAAGTAATTGCGAACCCAAATGGCCTCGTGAAATGCATCGAAGATAATCACGCATTAAAACTCGTATTTAAGTTAAATGGGAATTACTAACTAATCGTTAGTGAAGAGTTGGTGAAAACGGCCCTAAGAGTCCATGGATAGGTATAATTTTTCACCAATCACTGTCAAGTTTATAAATAAAATATAACTATTTGTAATCCCTGCAGAGTCCGTTAAAGGGCAAAATTGGACGAAAAGGGGTGGAAATGGAAAACGAAATTGAAAGATGGAAATATCGCTATAACTCTATCTTGGATATTAAAAATTGAATTCATTAGGATTTCGTACTATTCTTCAGAATGGGGTAAATCCTACCTAGGCGTCTCTAAAAGCCTCAGTAGTTAACAGGGACGTAAAACCAATAGCATTATTATTATTATTCCTTACTTCCTTTCTTCCTGTCTTACTAACTTCCTTCCTTCTTTACTTCCTTTTTTCCGCCCTTCCTTCCTTCCTTCCTTCCTTCCTTCCTTCCTTCCTTCCGTCCTGCCTTCCTTATTTCCTTTCTTCCTTCCTTCCTTCCTTCCTTCCTTCCTTACTTCCTTCCTTCCGTCCTGCCTTCCTTCCTTACTTCCTTTCTTCCACCCTTCCTTCCTTCCGTCCTGCCTTCCTTACTTACATCCTTACTTCCTTTCTTCCATCCTTCCTTACTTCCTTCCTTCCGTCCTGCCTTCCTTACTTATATCTTTACTTCCTTTCTTCCACCCTTACTTCCTTCCTTCCTTCCTTCCGTCCTGCCTTCCTTACTTACATCCTTACTTCCTTTCTTCCTTACTTCCTTCTGCCCTGCCTTCCTTACTTACATCGTTACTTCCTTTCTTCCACCCTTCCTTCCTTCCTCCCTTACTTACTTCCTTCCTTCCGTCCTGCCTTCCTTACTTATATCCTTACTTCTTTCTTCCACCCTTCCTTCCTTCCTTCCGTCCTGCCTTCCTTACTTACATCCTTACTTCCTTTCTTCCGCCCTTCCTTCCTTACATCCTTCTGCCATGCCTTCCTTACTTATATCCTTACTTCCTTTCTTCCTTACTTCTTTCCGTCCTGCCTTCCTTACTTATATCCTTACTTCCTTCCTTCCTTCCTTCCGTCCTGCCTTCCTTACTTACATCCTTACTTCCTTTCTTCCACCCTTCCTTCCTTCCTTCCTTCCTTCCGTCCTGCCTTCCTTACTTACATCCTTACTTCCTTTCTTCCGCCCTTCCTTCCTTACATCCTTCTGCCCTGCCTTCCTTACTTATATCCTTACTTCCTTTCTTCCGCCCTTCCTTCCTTACTTCCTTCTGCCCTGCCTTCCTTACTTGCATCCTTACTTCCTTTCTTCCGTCCTTCCTTCCTTATTTCCTTTCTTCCTTTTTCCTTGCTTACTTACTTCTTTCCTTTCATCCTTCCTTCCTTCCGTTCTTCCATTCTTCCTTGCTTCCTTCCCTTCTCCACTTCTATTTCCTTACGTACATTTAATGTGGGAAGTTTCTCAAGTTTACAGGCGGGCGGGCAGGCTGCAGTATTTACTTGGCCATACATCTGTCGGAGGTTTGAAATACGACTCGCTGGGTTAGCACGTTCGCCTTGTTAACAAGCATCTTTACAAATGCCTCGCGGGGATACAGGTGCAAAGTGAGCGAGATGAAACGAGCACCAATTTAGCTTGTTGCAATGATACGAAACAGATGTTTACAATCCACGTTTCTTTCCTCGACATCACCAACATTCAGTTTAACTTGATTCTAAAATGATTAATTCCTAATCTTGAGTTTTCATTGTAATTAAGGGTATCGTAAATTAAAGCCTATCACAAACGAATTGTGTCTACATAACCATTCAAATTAGACACGGGCTAAATTACGGTTATGACAGCTATGTCCAAGCTCCTCTAAGAAAAGCAACAACAACGACGTACGAGAGGATTTGCTGGTACGATAATGAACCCCTCCATGGTGAATTCCGGTACACTAGCATCTCAAAATCACAGTAATTACATGAATATCTAACTATATCTACCTATGTATTTATTTATTATTATCGAATTTGGCCAACTATGGACCGCAAGAAACTCAAGACTTATTGGCTATCTTTCTCTTCTCTTCCCAGAACTTCTTCATCCTGTCACTTCTTTGTTTTCCCTCCTCCTCGGAAATGATCTGTTTGGGCCTCCTGCTTGGTGGTTTCTCCTGAAATGATTTTACTCCGTTAACTCCACTGCGGAACTCTCTCCTATCGTAGGCCATCGGTGGAGTGATTCCAACTTCCGCTGCATCCCTCTTCACACCTCATCTACCCATTTAGATGTGGCCTTTAACCCCATGATGTAGCTGAAGATCCTTTTGGTCACCCTGCCTTCATCCATTCGTAGTATATGTTCGTTTGAACTTTAGCCTCCGCTTCTTCATTACGTCTGTGATCTTTTCAGTACACTTGTAAAGTTCTTCATTTTTCCTCTTCTTCCATTTCCCATCAGTAGTCTTCTGTGGTCCAAGTATTTTTCTCAGAATCTTCCTTTCGTTCTTTTCTAGTACTTGAAGTTCTTCCTTTTTACTTAAAATAAGACACTCTGAAGCGTACAATCCTTCAGGTTGTACTACCGATTTGTAGTGTCTGATTTTGGCCTTGTATTTATTTACGTAATTATTTTTTTATTTCCTTATTTATTCACAAAGATCGTCCTTTAAAGGTAGGCAACCCACTCCTGACCTGTCGTGCCGCGTAGGCTGAATACTCACCTGTCTATAACTCTCCATACTCAACACCTTTTATTCATTAAAGATTGCACCATAAGGAAATTAGATATTATACACCTGTGTTTCCAAGGAGAAATGTTAATAATGAAAGATATCACCATGTTAAGAAAGTAAGCATGAGTTTAGGTTCGGTCTGTAGCCAACCAAATTATAATCCAGCTTTACGTTGCTTTCCACCACGCAGCGCTTACAAAGTGTGTAAGAAGTGTTGAACCATGATACGGCAAACGAGAGATTATTGACTAGCCAGCTTCTCTGCATAATTCAGTCGACCACATCACATAGTTAGCAGCTAAGTTGGGGAGATTTCTGTCAGAATATAAAACTATGGCTTGTTCATTATAACAGCCAATCCAATACAGGGAGGAGATGTGGTGTGGTTTGTTGAAGTGTGCAGGGAGCAGAAATACTGCAGCATTTTCCGCCCCAGCTTTAGACCACCACTTTTACATTCTTTCATTATCGCTTGTCTATAAGCGAGTGCATAATCGGCTCGACCACGGACCAGTCACGCCGACACATACAGTGCTTTCAGAAAGTTTAGGGACGGGTCTAAATTGCGTTTGATGCACATTTGTCCCTAAAGTAACAGTATTTCTGTCATTGTTTTGTATGATGTTATTAGACATCTATATGAGGGATTTTCATTTAGAATTTCACGGCACTAGCTCTAATGCTTTCTGAGATGGAATGTTTTACGTTTTCAAAATAGTATAAAAAACTGCTTTCCCTGCTAAAATGTTTTTTCTTCTAAAAACATATAGTCCTACAGCTATGAAATTATAACTGCAGTTTTACTACAACATATCAGATCATAAAAATAACAAGAAGTTCCGTGACGAACTAAAGAGCCTACTTTTCTTAAAATTTAAGATTCATGCCAATGATTGGTCTATATGGATCTATGTAGAATAATGACGAAATTAAGTTGCTAACATCGAATTTTCTAATTAGTTCGAAATACTGTATACGTGGCATAATGCAGCCTAATAGAGCACTACGGTTGGCAGCCCTAGTGACTGAATATATTCTTAGTTCCATCTCTTAATGTACAGAATACAAAATTTGGTTGAAGTCCAATGAATAGCATGGACGTTTCATACAGTTAAAGATTGGATCTAACAGCGCGCGTAAAATCATGTTGGCAACAATGTCATGCATGTATTGGTCAGAAATAATCTGAAATAATCTTATCTATTGTTGTGCCAATTTTGAATGAAATCCATTAGTTAGTATAGAAGTTACATGCATTTTAAAATTGGACCTGTGAGCAGGCTTAGAATCATGTTGGCAGCACTGACGTATATTATTTACTCCAAATTCATCTAGAATGCCAGGTACTATACGTGTGCATAGTTTAGAGCTAATGGCTTGCATACTTTCTGATATATTGATATTAGGGTAACAAAAATAGAGACAGCACATATTAACAGTTGGCAGCCCTGGTTGCTCTTAAGAATACGCATAGTCATATCTGTTATGGTACACATAGCACATACGAAATTTGGTTGAAATCCAAAAGATAGTATGGAAGTTACATGTATTTAAAGTTGGGCCTCTCAGCAGGCTTAGAATCATGTTGGTAGCACTGACGTATATAAGTTACTCCAAATTAATATAGAATGTCTGGTACTATACGTGTGCATAGTTTAAAGCTGTTGGCTTGCATACTTTCTGATATATTGGTATTTGAATAAAAGAAATTAAGAGCATTTATTAACAGTTGGCAGCCATGGCGGGTCTCAAGAATACGCTCAGTCATATCTGGTTATGTATACATACAACATACGAAATTTGGTTGAATTCCAATTGATAGTGTAGAAGTTATATGCATTTAAAAATTGGACTTATCAGCAGGCTTATAATCATTTTGGCAACACTGCCATGTATGGCCTCCTGGAAATTAAACTGCAATATTATTATCTATACGTGTGCCAATTTTGAAATAGCTCCCATTCATACCTTCCATGATATCCAACATGGAGCTCAAATTTCAATTGCGATCTTTTAGCAGTTGGTAGCACTGACATCATTTTCAAATAAGGCCGTGAGATATTCAGATATAGGTCTTTACTCCTACAAAATTTTGTTTCGATTGCTCCAGCCGTTTAGGAGTTGATAGGGGGGACACACACACAGCCAGACAGACAGACAGACAGAAAGACAGACAGACAGACAGACATTTGCCCGATCTCATAAGTCTACTTCTTCCTCATTTTTGCAAAATGTGAAAAGTAGGCTAAAAATGCAAACTGGCAAAAAAAAACTACTCGTTTGGTCGCCTCTCAAAGAAACTTTCTTCCCGGTAATTTTGGGGGCAAAATTGGTTAATTTCGTTCCGCGATAACTTCCGATTGGCAACACTTCGAGAAAGCGCCCGCAGCGGAACCATCACAAACAAGACACGGAGAAAACAACTGCGCAGTCAGAATAGCTCGAAGTGTTGACAAAGGAAAGTTATCGTGGAACGAAATTGACTAAATTTGCAGCCAAAATTACCAGGGAAGAAATTTGTTTGAGAGGCGACCAAATGAGTAGTAATTTTATGGCATGATAGCCTAATTTTCACATTTTGCAAAAATGAGGAAAAAGTAGACTAAAGAGATCGATCCGGGAAAATGTCTGTCTCTCTGTCTGTCTGTCCGTGTGTGTGTCCCCCCCTCCCCTATCAACTCCTAAACAACTGCAGCAATCGAAACCAAATTTGGTATGAGTAAAGATCTATACCGGAACATCTCAATGCCATACTTGAAAATGATGTCCGTGCTACCATCTGCTGATAAATCGCAATTGAAATTTGAGCTCCATGTTGGATATCATGGCAGGTATACAAGGGAACTATTCCAAAATTGGCACACATATAGATAATAAAACTTCAGTTTAATTTTCAGGAGGCCATACATGACAGTGTTGCTAATATGAGTCTAAGCCTACTGATAAGTCCAATTTTCAAATGCATATAACTCCTACACTATCAATTGGATTTCAACCAAATTTCGTATGTACTATGAGTACGTAAACAGATATGACTGTGCGTATTCTTAAGGGAAATCACGGCTGCCAACTGTTAATACATGATGTTTATATGTTTTGCCCTAATATCAATATATCAGAAAGTATGCAAGCCAACGGCTCCAAACTTTGCGCAC
Organism: Meconema thalassinum; assembly: GCA_946902985.2. Taxonomy (NCBI): domain Eukaryota; kingdom Metazoa; phylum Arthropoda; class Insecta; order Orthoptera; family Tettigoniidae; genus Meconema; species Meconema thalassinum. The sequence continues at coordinate 650,313,718 of OX336391.1, forward strand.
GTATAGTACCTGACATTCTAGATTAATTTGGACTAACTAATATACGTCAGTGCTGCCAACATGATTCTAAGCCTGCTGATTGGTCCAATTTAAAATACCATTAACTTCTATACCAACAAATGGATTTCGTCCAAAATTGGCACAACAATATATCATAATATTTCAGATTATTTCTTACCAACACATGCATGACATTGTTGCCAACATGATTTTACGCCCGCTGTTAGATACAATGTTTAATTGCATGTAACGTCCATGCTATCCATCGGACTTCAACCAAATTTTGTATTCTGTACCTTAAGCGATGGAACTAAGAATATATTCTGTCACCAGGGCTGCCAACTGTAGTGCTCTATTAGGCTACAATATGCCAGGTATATTTCGAATTAATTAGAGATTTCGATATTACCAACTTTAAATATTTCGTCAATATTCTAGATAGGTCCATATAGATTAATCATTGGCATGAATCTTAAATTTTAAGAAAACTAGGCTCTTTAGTTCTTCACAGAACTTCTTGTTTTTTTATTTATTTTTAGAATTGAAATGTTGTAGTAAATCTGCAGTAATCATTTCATAGCTATAGGACTAGCGGTTTTTGAGAAAACAAGCATTTTAGTAGGAGAAGCAGTTTTTTAGCCCTGTTTTAAAAAGGTAAAACATTCCATCTCCAAAAGTATTTGAGGTAGAGCAGCGAGAGCTTAAATGAAAACCCGTCGTAGAGATGGCTAACAACATCATGTAAAAGAATGACTGTAATGCTGTTAATTTAGGTACAAATGTGCATCAAACGAAATTTAGACATGTGCCTAAACTTTCTACAAGCACTGTATTAGGTATTAGACCCACATTTATAGTCGGTAGCTTGAGTGAAAATAGGTAAATAATATATTTATCAATATTAACGATCACAAGGAAACTATATATCCACAGCACATTGTTGATTTATGTAACTGACCGCCTGAATAGATCGCTCAACATATGAATAGAGGTGGATGCCTATGAACTGTGTAGAAACGCACAGAAGACAAACAAGCAAAGAAACTAACATACGCAAAAATATTTGCCATAATAGCAAATTGTGTAAATCCGTATGGATAGAATAATTAAAACACTTATGTATGGTATTGATTTGGCGAATATATAACACAAGTGTTTTTAATTATTTATTTATTTATTTATTTATTTATTTATTTATTTGTTTATTTATTTATTTATTTATTTATTTATTTATTTATTTATTTATTTTGCCACCCCTCTTTCCTTTGGCTCAGGAGGGTTAGACGTTGGCCTCTCACTCCTGTATCCCTCATTTAAATATTGGTCAGGGAATGTGGAATTTGCGCAGGACAAAGCGGAGGTATGACAGATGTTGTCCGCGTTCTTCACTTTGCCTCTCAATTTCAGTCCAGTGATTTATTTGCATTGGACAGACGGCAAGTTTCCACCCCTCGACGCTACAGTAGTTGGGGCATCATCCCTGACTTGGCACGTGGCAGCAGGAAGATAAGTAGATGCATTTATTGTGAGTTATTAACACTTTCTCATTACAGTTTTTCAAAGAAATTTGAACGAAAGAGATCTAGTCAACCACAAATATTCTTAGGTGCTTTCCCTAAATTTCATTGGTCTCTGTAACATTTATGCATGCGTTACCAGGGGAACATGCAAAAGAACCCTCTCTGTGAGAAACGGAGTGAGAAGGAGATATCGTATGGGAGAAGAAAGGGAGATTAAAGGAGCGAGATAGAAGAGGGGAAGGAGGAGAAAAAAACGAGGTAGGGCAACGATGCATGGACTGATTATTCTTAATGCTACTTCCGTTCTCCAATAGTACACAAGCAAGCTTCCTCTTCTACCTACCACCACTACCACAAACCCTCCCGCTGGCAATCTCCTCTATAGAAGCATACAGCCAGCGTGCTATTTGCATTTCGCATCTCATCGGGATGCGAGCAGGCGCTTGTAAAGGGAGGGGGGAGGGGGATATTCCCACCCGTTGCCCACCCTGCCCGTTCCGCACGTAGCACCAATCCCGTTAAAGATGACCTCCATATCGAGTGTGCTTTCCACAGTTTTAAATAATCCGTTTTACTAAAATAGGGTGTAAGGGGGTTAAAGTCCCCGGCATGGAAGGGATCATCCCGAAGGTCCCAGTAACCCAAAAGGAACAATGTTAGTCGCACAGTTTAGGAGTAAAATGCTAACTTATCATTCAATTCAGGGTTAAGCCAAGTTTTTATGTGCTTAACTAGCTAGACTTAGGTCCGAATGGTCTTCTATTTTAATTTCGACGAGACAGTAGGGCTTTTAATTCACTATCATTAAGTTTCCTTTGCTACGTGACTGGATGTTTGTTACGTCATAATCATCTTCATTTTCACCCACGGATGATTGACATTAATTAAGTTTATCAGACCTCTCATTCCATATGTGGCTTAACGTCCATTTTGATTATTGTGGCTTTAGTGTCTAGCACACCCTAATTCCAATATAATAATAGAGCAATAATAATCTTCAAAAAAAGATTGAAGGAAGTCACGGTGATTGATGCTGCCATTCCGAATACCTTCACCAGACCTCCCATGCGGCCACACTCCATTATTATTAATATTAGACGGGCTGCAGATAAGGCGGCCAGAGGAGTAATGTCCCTCAGTCGGCTCATGGCCAATGTTGGTGGGCCAAAATCTAGTAAGAGGAGACTACTGATGACAGTTCTGCTGAATGGAGCGGAAATATGGGCGGATTCCCTGGATAAGAACATCTATAGGAAGTCACTTGCCAAAGTGCAGAGGTGGGGTGCTTTGTGCGTGGCATCTGCATATCGCACGGTCTCAGAGAAAGCAGTTCTCGTTATTGCCGGGATTATTTCGATTTTCTTTCTTGCGAAAGAACGCAAGAACATTTTCTTGAGGAAATCTGAGTGGGATTACAAAATGCAAGACGATCGGCAACAGTACATACCTTTAATAATTGGCAGATCAAATGGGAGCAAGGAGATCAAAGCAAGGTGCAGGCTTGGACAGAGAGGAAACATGGTGAGGTTGGTTATTATCTCACTCAGTTCTTGACTGTCCATGGGTACTTCTGTTCCTATCTTAAGAAGATGAGGAAGGTGGATTCATCAGATTGCATCTATTTTATCAATGAATTAGATAATGCTAATCACACCTTCTTCTCTTGTGGACGGTGGGTCCAAAATAGGCAGTATCTTCAAGATCACATTGATCTAGAGATATCCCCGGACAATATTGTTACAGTGATGCTACAAAATGAAGAAAATTGGAAACTGGTAGCAAGTTTTGTTGAAGATATCCTCCGAACCAAGAAGACGGATCTGAATCGCCACTGAAGATAATTCATTACGGAAGAGTGCCCTACGGGAAAATTTAACAAGTAGTTCCGTGAAGAACTATACAGCCTATTTTCATATATCCTACTCATGTTAATTGCCACTATCAACATACAAAATTTCAGTTTAATTGCTGTAACAGATTCGTAGATATTGAACACCGTCTAAATATTTCAGATTGTCGCCAGGTTGGATTTTTATTTTTGTACTATTACATTAATATTATTGTGTACGCGTGGAATTCAAATTCAATCGCATGATTAGAACACAAGAAGTAAAAACGAGATTTTAAAATTACGCACAGCAGCCATCTTGTGATTATGCAAACAATTCAAATAAATTAGATGCCAGTGGATCAACATTTGTATAAGCATTTAACGTGCAACGTTTCACGGCTCTCGGATAGTTTATTCGCGAGAAACGTCCATTTAAATATTAATACTTCGCGTCGCCGCCATGTTGGATTTGTGCTCACCAGGTTACTGAAGTCATATAGGTGAAAATATGTTCATAGTCTCTATGAACATAAACAAATCAGTTTGGTTGCTGTAAAAGATTCATAGATATTGAGAACCGTCTAAATATTTCGGAAGCTCGCCATTTAGGATTGTTAAATGCATAGGCCATAGAGTTATGTACCATTCAAGGACAATTATTGCCTAGGTTCATTATTCAAATTTCACTTCGATCGCATGATTACGACACAAGAAATAAAAACTTAATTTTAAAATTTCGCACAGCCGCCATCTTGAGGTTATGTAAACAATTGAATTAAATTAGATAGCAGTGCATTACAATCTGCAAAATAATTTACTGTACCACATTTCAATCCGCTCAGAGAGTTAAATCACGAGAAAAGTCTATTAAAATATTTCAAATTCGCTTGGTCGCCATGTTCGTTTTGTACTTTACAGGTTTATGAAATATACATAGGTTAACTTGTATCAGTACCCGTTATCACCGTACAAAATTGCAGGGTGATATCTGTAATAGTTTCGGAGATATAGAATGGCATTGAAATATTTCGCACAGCCGCCATTTTGAGGTTTTGTAAACAATTGAACTAAATTAGACTTCAGTGCATTAAAATTTGTATAAACATTTGCTGTACCAAGTTTCATTACGTTTGGATAGTTAAATCGCGAGAAAAGTCTATTTAAAAGTCTCAACTTCGCTTGACCGCCATGTTGGTTTTGTAGTCACCAGGTTTTTGAAAGGATCATAGGTGAACTTCTAGTAGTGCCCTTTATCACCGTACACAATTTCAGGGCGATATCGGTAATAGTTTCTGAGATACTGAATGCTAGTGAAATATTTCGCACAGCCACCATGTTGGATTGGTGAGACGTAACAAAATTTGAAGGGCACGGTCGAGGTCGCCGGAAATAGTGCTATGAACTTACCGAGTTTCATTGATATCGCTCCAGCCGTTTCGATTTTATTAGGGACACACACACACACACACCTCTCTCTCACACACACACACACACACGGACAAAAGGTGATCTCATAAGCCTATTTTTTTCAAAATTGAAAATAGGCCAATAAAATGATTCTAGCATGAAGCTATGTGATAAATGGTTCCAGGCTAGTGTTCAGAAGTAACGGGTGATGTTTTTTGTCGGTAGTCTGCTACTTGGGAGCACGACACTATGTGCGTAAATGCAATTCTTCCCCTAAAAAATATAAAAATAAAAATAAAAAATTATTATTATTATTACGGTATTACTATTATTATTATTATTATTATTATTACTTGTATGGGTTAACGTTCATTTTGACTAATGCGGCTTTAGATTCGAGGCATTTTTATCTAAGCACACCGTAACTCCAACATAATAATAGTGTAATATTACGAGAAAACAGTGTTCATGACAAATGACAGATCTGCAGCAGAATACCTTATTCCCAACAACAGGATCCTTAACGTCGGAGATTTTAAATATTTGGGGGAATGGATCAGTGAAAACCCCAAGAACAATAAATCATTGAAGAAAGGATTCTGAAACGGAATATTGCATACAATCGATGCAGATAAGTTTACCAGAAGAAATCCATATCCATCAATGCGAAATTAAGGCACTAAAACGCTGTAATCAGGACCGAAGTCCTCTAACCATCAAAGAGGCAAAACGGATGCAGAACCTAAAGGTCAAGGAGAGAATTATCTTGAGGATGAGCTTATGCCCATGGATCATAAAAGGAGGAAGATATCACGGGCCCAACAATGATCTATACCTAAAGCAAGAAACTCTAATGGACACAATCTTCATGACACGCCTCCAATTTTACGGACACCTTGAGAGAATGAGGGAGTCAAGATTGACCAGTGTAATCCTCAGAGCCAGCTTCTGCAAGAAAACAACGTCACTATGGTACCAGCAAATTAAACGAGAAGTGCAAACCTTTAACATCTATGAATCCGTAATACAAGACAGACAAGCTTTCCGGAAAATGTTAAAAGAAGACCCACAGATTAAACTTCAGAAAGGACAGAGACCAAACAGGTCAGAAGCATCTAAACAACTACCAAGTCCGAAAATGAAGGAGATATGGGCTAAGAAGAAGACTCCTGAGAACGTGAAACCAATCCCAACTCATCAAGCTGAAAACCATTTTGGTTAATCTTCGTAGTCCATAGTTGGCTCATTCGAAGAAAGATAGAAAGATAGAAAGAAAGAAAGAAAGAACGAAATATAGAAAGATAGAAAGAAAGAAATAAATAAAGAAAGAAAGAACGAAAGATAGAAAGAAAGAAAGAAAGAAAGAAAGAAAGAGACAAAGAAAGATAGATAGAAAGATAGAAATAAAGAAAGATAGAAAGGAAGAAAGATAGAAGGAAAGAAAGGAAGAAAGAAAGAAAGAAAGAAAGAAAGAAAGAAAGAAAGAAAGATAGAAAGATAGAAAGAAAGAAAGAAAGAACGAAAGATAGAAAGAAAGAAAGAAAGAAAAAAAGAAAGAACGAAAGATAGAAAGAAAGAAAGAAAGAAAGAAAGAAAGAACGAAAGATAGAAAGAAAGAAAGAAAGAAAGAAAGAAAGAAAGAAAAACGAAAGAAAGAAAGAAAGAAAGAAAGAAAGAAAGAAAGAACGAAAGATAGAAATAAAGAAAGAAAGAAAGAAAGAAAGAAAGATAGATAGATAGATAGATAGAAAGAAAGAAAGAAAGAAAGAGAAAAAGAAAGATAGATAGAAAGATAGAAATAAAGAAAGATAGAAAGGAAGAAAGATAGAAGGAAAGAAAGGAAGAAAGAAAGAAAGAAAGAAAGAAAGAAAGTAAGAAAGATAGAAAGATAGAAAGATAGAAAGAAAGAAAGAAAGAAAGAAAGAAAGAACGAAAGATAGAAAGAAAGAAAGAAAGAAAGAAAAAAAGAAAGAAAGAAAAAAAGAAAGATAGATAGAAATAAAGAAATAAATAAAGAAAGAAAGAAAGAAAGAGAGAAAGATAGAAGGAAAGAAAGGAAGAAAGAAAGAAAGAAAGAAAGAAAGAAAGAAAGAAAGAAAGAAAGATAGAAGGAAAGAAAGGAAGAATGAATGTAAGAAAGAAAGAAACAAAGATAGAAAGATAGAAAGAAAGATAGAAAGAGAGAAAGATAGAGAGAGAGAAAGAAAGAAAGAAAGAAAGAAAGAAAGAAGGAAGAAAGAATAATAATAACAATAATAATCTTCAACAAAGGATTGAAGGAAGTCACGCTGATTGATGCTGCCATTCCCAATACGTAGAGACTACAGGTTAAACATCCTGAAAAAGTGTCCAAATGTCCGGAGCTAGAGGAGCCTATGAGGAGGTGATGGAAGATTAAGAGAGATCGATTTATACCAATGGTCACCTCAAGTGCTGGTGTGGTGTTCAAACATCATCTAAAAGGGCAAAAAGTGCAACATCAGGGTACTAACTTCCATAAATTAATCAGAAGACATTGATATTGACTAGAACTAGAATTGTCCACAAATTTCATGGGCTGTGATTTTTATTTAAATGATAATTTACTTTTTGTTTCAGAGTAATCTGCAACATGGTTTGTATTTTACCAGACAATGAATTAAAACAATAATAAATATCGTCAACATCATCATCAGCTGCACTGTTTAGGCCGCCAGGCCTGTTCCGTCTCTAGATTTAATTAGTTCACCCATCATTTCTTTGGTCTACCAATTATTCTTCTATCACTAGCTTGGTACGATTAGATTAGTGCAGGAAGCCGAGAACTTTCTATTTTTAATAAATAATGTTGGTACCAATATGTTCAGTAATTTTAAATTATGTTTATAACGTTAGGTACGCCAAGTTGTTGTTGGATACCTGTACTATTCTATAATAATAATAATCATAATAATGATAATAATAATAAATGAACAGAGGAACACAAGAAGCAACACAGTGAGTTCATGAATAGATTTTAGGAGAAGCAGAAGAAGGCAAAAGTCATCAAGCCAACTAACAAGTACCAGGCATAATGAAGAGAGAATAATGATAATAATTAGAAGAAGAAGAAGGGAAGGAAGTGAAAATTGTATCATTTTGATATTTTAGAGTTCAAACACCGTCCATAAGAGCAAAAGTTATGTATTAATGTGGGAAACGGTTTCCAGATCATGACACTCACAAGCATCGAATATAGAACTGAATTATTTATTAAAAAACATGAAACTGATTAAATACAGCAGAGAATTAAGGGAATGTGTTTCGCGGCTCATCGGAACTCGGAATATTGCTTCTCTTCTTTTTATTCTCAGACAATGGCGCTGAGCTTACTCCTGCGCCCGCTAGATCCCATACTCGGCCTTCTTGATCCTCATCCGGTTCCCACACTCGGCCGTCCTGATCCTCATCCGACCCGGATGAAGAAAATCCGCCCGGCCAGGGCCTCATGAACTCCGCACAGGACGATGTGATTCTTGGTCCAGCATGGTCTCCTTCTCTGCTGACGTCATATGTGTCGTTGAGTTTTACTCGAGTCACTCGATAAGGTCCTAGACTTTTGGTTTTTAGTTTCAGATGTGGACCGATCTGGGTGCGTTTGATGGCAACCAGGTCGTCGACCTGATACTTCTTAGGCTCCTTACGTCGTCGGTTGAATTCAGCCCGATTTTCAGATTGTACTTTTTCTATCTGCTTTTTTGCATCTTCTCTCATCTGATCACGTTTTTCGTTGAACGAATCGATCAGCTCCTCTTCGATGAGTTGCACTATACGTAGATCATTTTGGTTGCGCATTCTGACTCCTGTCAGCAGCTCGAAAGGTGACATTCCGATGCTCCTCTGGAACGTAGAGTTGATAGCTCGTTGGACAGATGGTACAACCTTTTACCATTTTGTTGGATCGTCAATGCTAAGTTTAGCGATGATCTTGGTCACTGTTGAGTTGACTCTCTCGATTTGACCATTGGCTCTTGGCAGTCCAGCTGTGATCAAGACGTGCTTGATACTCTGCGATTTACAGTAGTCCTGGAACTCATGGGAGGTGAACGATGGCCCCCTGTCGGTGATCACTTGAACTGGGTTTCCAAAGTTCGTCCTCTGAAACTCCATCTTTTCAATCGTCTGGGCCGATTTGGTAGTTTTCACAGGATACAGCCAGGTGAATTTCGTGAAGGCGTCTATCACACAGAAGATGTGTTCATATCCCTTGTGTGTAGACTTAAGTGGTCCAATGTGATCCATGTGGTAGGTGTGCAAAGGCACACTCTCCTTGAACATCGGATGTAACCAACCTTCTTCCTTGCCTGCCTTCCTGTTAACCACCAGACACTTCACACAGTTGGCTATGACTCGTTTCACCTTGTTGGCCAAGTCTGGAATATAATATTCCTGCTTCACGTCTTCTTCAGTCCTTTTAACAGCGTAGTGTCCCTTCTCTTGTGCATCTCTGATGATTTCATGGTTCATTGCCCACGGGACCACCAACGTCTCTCGCCCGTCAACAAATTTAAAGAGCAGTCCATCTCTGACGATGAAGTTTTCGTAAGGCCCTTTCTCCAGTGTCGCTTTTATCGCTGTCAATCCTTCGTCTTTTCTCTGGGCGATTTTGATCCTCGCTGCAAGGCCATCAGGGAATCCAAACATCACTGCTGGACATCGGCTCAGGACATCGACATGTTTCATCCTGGTTGCAGTTCGGTGTTCGATGGTATAGTCAAACTCCTCCAAGGCCATAGCCCATCCAGCTACTCGTGAGACCAGGTCCCTTTTGTGCATTGTCTTTTGGAATGCTACAGTCAGTCACAATCCTGAACGGAATTCCATTTTTCTTTTTGACTACCACCACTTGGCATGTATATTCTGATTGACTCGGTTCTATGATATCTTCCTCCAGCCACGCCTCGACTTGCTCATCGACAAATTCGTTCTCAAGCGGTGGCATTCGTCGGGGCCTGCTAAATATCGGTTTTTCTTCTTTCAATGTGATCTTCATCTTGACATCAGTAGATTTCGACTTCTTTGGTACATATCTCGCTACCAAATCCTGGATCTGTTCCCTTTTTTCCTCATCAACGCAGTTCTCGATATCCAACTCCTGTTCGTCGGCTACCCCGATCAACATCATTGGGACCTCTAGTTTCTTGATGGTAACTCCTTGCTTGCTTAGGATGACCTCACCCTGATCCAATAGATCGTTACCAATAACCATGTCCGACTCCATAGTATCATCAGAAACAACATAAACGTTGGTTTGGAACTCCAGCTCTTCTACTTCAACGACTGTTGTGAAGTAACCTTGAGGAGCAACAAAACCATTACCGAATCCTTTCAAAACAAGATCCGTGCTCTTCAATCCTGGGGAACCCATGGTCTTATGGATGTTTTGTCGCAGTAGGTTATAAGGACTGCCACAGTCGATAAGTGCCTGAAGTTTCTGCTGACCCAAACTAACCTCTTTGAACTTGAGGCAGCTTTTCTTTTCATCAATAAGATTGATACCTTGATTATTCCTCTTATCGTTCTTCCTCTCTTTTTTGCACTCGGATGAAATGTGGCCAAACTCATTGCAGTTGAAACATCTCTTGCCTTTATCCTTGTGCTCACATTCCTTTGAACTATGACCAAATCCACCGCAATTATAACATCTATCTCCACTACTCGCCTCTTTCTTCTTTGTACTGCCCCAGCACTTTCCGTCCTTCTCGTTGGCACTCTTGGCACTTCCTTGAAAATTACTGTTATTATACTTTGTGCTTTTCTTTGGCAAAGACTTCACTGCCATCTCATAACTTTTCATTTTCTCTTTGAAATCCTTGGAATTTTTTGCTCCATAGAGAAGAAGTTTTGATCCTGAATCGTCCTCGATCCCATCAATCACGTACTGACGCAGAGAAACTTGCTCAACATCACCTCTACTGGCGATTTCCTTCATCACAAGAAAGTACTCCTGTAGAGATTCGTCGCGCTTTTTTCGTCGCTGGGTTAACAACTTGTGAATTTCTGCACTGCTTGCCGCCACGTCAAACTCCTCTTTCAAGGCCTTCTTCAGTGCAGTCCAGGACGTCAGTCCTTTCTCACCTTGAATAAAAAGCTTAGCTAAACCATCGAGTGATTTCTTAGCGAAAATAAACTTTTGCAGCTCACTCCATCCCATCAAGATTGACGTCTCCTCAAAATCTGCGATCCATTTCTTCACTGGGTAACCATCCTTACCGTTAAATGTTTTCATAGCGCCCTCTACGTCGCGGAACGACAAAGAAAACTTATGTTGTTCTCTATACCTTCTGTGCTGGTCTTCCTCTTCGCTCTCTTCGTCTTCTTCGTCTTCTTCATCTTCGTCATCATCGTCTATATTAGTTGCGAGTTCATCCAAATTTCTCAAGTAATAACAAATGGTGTTAATCATTACCTCCTTTGTCCCGATCTCGGTATTAAGAATCTCAGAAACACGCAACAGATCAGCCTTGGAAAATGTTTCTTCGATAAATTTCTTCTTAGCTTCCTCTTCAATGGAATTTTCGTCAAAATCGAATCCAGGAAACTCTCGCAGTCGCTTTCGATTCTTCCTGTCGTCTGGTATATGCTCGAAAATGAGGTTATGTAAAACTTTGATTGCTTTGACCGGAGCATCACTTATGTTCTTATTTATTTTCTCTATTGCACCGAGTGTAGTCATCTTATTTGTTTACTCACGTCTATCAAGTAGATTTCCGTCAATATCGCTTCCTCAAAACCTCGCTATCAAACCTGTTTAACCTCATTCACCAAACCGGTGATATTTGTAGGTGATATCGTTGAATACCGCTTCCGGTCGTTTCTCTCTGACGAGTCGCTATCCTCTTACCACATCCACAATCCTCTGTCGTCGTTTAGATTCCGACCCTCGTCGTCGTCGTCGTCAAGGCACCACTAATTGTCACTGAAACTTAAGAACAAATTTTGCTAGCCTATGAATCCTCGTCGTAGATTCGCACGTCGTGGGCTCACAAAACTGCACGTCGTCTCGTCGTCAGCGTCGTAGGCAACAGCAACAAATATGTTTAGCCGTTCACTTCGTCGAAAACAGAGTCGTATTTTGCGTCGTACTTCGTGTCGTGGATTGCGTCGAAACTCGTTGTTTCAGTCCATCCCGGACGAGCCCCCATTTGTGGGAAACGGTTTCCAGATCATGACACTCACAAGCATCGAATATAGAACTGAATTATTTATTAAAAAACATGAAACTGATTAAATACAGTAGAGAATTAAGGGAATGTGTTTCGCGGCTCATCGGAACTCGGAATATTGCTTCTCTTCTTTTTATTCTCAGACAATGGCGCTGAACTTACTCCTGCGCCCGCTAGATCCCATACTCGGCCTTCTTGATCCTCATCCGGTTCCCACATTAATATAATGATAATAATAATTATAATAATGAAAATAATGCAGACCAATGCGATAACAGACGAAATTAGAAAGCGCAGAGCAAAAGTTTATACTCACATACACAGGATGGCCACCTCCAGATTGCCAAAAAAAAACTACTTGGTATCATAACACAGAGTAAATGTGGCACAAAATGGCTTAAAGAGGTACAGAGAGACTTACAAGTAATCAATATAGAAAATTTCGAAGACCGATCTGAGTGCCAGACGAAAATCACCAATGTTCAGTTTGAACCAAGATTATTACGACAACCCGGGAAAAAGTGGACGGATGTGAGGAAGAGGGAGCATTCCGCGCGAATGAAGAGATTTTGGGAGGAGCGGAGGAGATACACCTCCAAATGACATCATGTTATCAAGTTCAATCGCTCTCCTGTAGGGGAATATTCGCTTAAGGAAATAAAATAATGTATGTTCTAAATCCTTTTCAACTGCTGTGCCATGACAGACAATGTCGTTAAATCCAGGGGGATGACAGTTCATTGGGAGCGCGTGGGTCGGGGTAAGGTCCTGTACTGGTTGTTCTGCCAACCAATGAAAAATTAATTTTAGCACAAAGGTTCCGTAGTTGGCACTCATGAACATTCACATCAAACCGACTGGTGGAAGCGGGAATAGTCAGTTTTGATTGATTTTCCTCGTGGTGTTGTTGGTTGTTTTGATTTGTTCAGTATTTTGATTGTTTATTTGAATTGAATTGAGAGTCAATCATGCCACTGCAAGGGAGGAAAAATTGCCAAGCACCGGGATGTAAGAATTATAATGATATTAAGAACAATACGGCAATTTTCATCTTCCTGGTGTTGACCATGTGAAAAACTAGTGGGCAATATGGACTACTCTCGAATAAAAATATATAGAGAATAAATGTGTGCATTTCATCTCTTGTTTGTTTTCTTACCCATTCTCCTGTGCATTGCAATAAAATTTGTGGTTTAGGGCAACGGGGAGAGGTGGGTGGCAGCGGGCTTGCTAGGCAAAAAGTGAGGTTATGGCAATGTAGTGTGTGCATTTGGACAGTTTTCTTTATATTCATCGAATATCCCAACAATCCTGTCGAGTATGAGAGCATTTTTAATTAGCCTAGAGGTGCTCTAGAACGGCATAACTGTGTCTTTCGTGACAAATCTATTGCCAACATTGAAATATACCAAAATTTATTATTTTCCTAACTGGACGTATATTTCAGCGCCTAGCGAAAGGCGCAGTTATGTTTGTGTTATTTTCATCAATAATCAATAACTCATCGCAGAACATACTGTTCATTTACGCGTAATAAAGGCTACATTCATATGGCTTTTTACTTTTTATGTTGCCAGACTTGCCAGTACAATCCATAGCCTCAGGCGGTGTTCTCTCTCGGAAATTCTATAACCAAAAGTGACGAATCTCTTATACTTACATGATCTTTGGTTAAATCTACTAAAACCGGCCTCTCCCATTTGAGCTCCCGCCAATGAAAGTGACTACGCCTGGATTTGGCCCCACAATCTTGTACTTTGAGTGTGTCTAGAATTTGCCAAACAAGCTGTGTTATTGTGATAGCTGTATTAGTGTGGGTATTTGTAATTTTGGTTAGGATTGGGAAGGAGGCAGCTGTGGCCTTAAGTTAGAAACCATATCGGCATTTACCCGGAGTAGAAGTGGGAAACCACGGAAAACCACGTCCAGGATGGCTGATGTGAAATTCAAACCCACCTCTTCTCAGTTACGCCTCACGTTGCGGATTGAAGCCCGTTGCAGTCCTCAGATAAGAATGCTAGAAGCTACACCGAATTGCGCCCACATATTAGTAATGAAATTGCTGGCGCTATCTGTGCTGATATTTCTTTATTCGTAGTGGTATCATAGTTGTTATTGTTCACTTGTGTTGGCACTGAAGTGGAACCTAAGTACTTTCTTCCACTATAATTGAGTTTTGAAGCTAAAACTGGCAAACGAGCAAAACATAGAACAGGTCAGAGTAAAGTCCTCTCCCCTAACAAAACACAGTCAAGAATGTGGGGCAAGAAGACCATTGCTGTTTGAGCGTAGTTCACTCGAGGTCTCAGTGAAGGAGAGTGTATTACAGGGTCGTGCGTCCTTTCCCTTTATCATCTGCAGAGGGGTGTAAATTAATGGAATCAAATAAAGAATTGAAATTTAATTAATAAATATAAAACAAAAATATTGGAATGCATCCCAAATAAATCAGAAACCTCTATGGACATCAAATTGGCAGGTGAAAAACTAAAGGAAGTAGGAGACTTCTGTTACTTAGGAAGCAGAATAACCAGTGATGGACGAAGCAAAGAGGAAATAAAAAGTAGGTTAGCTCAGGCAAGGAAAGCATTTCTACCTTTATACTGCCATGCTGAGATCCAAGCTCGAGTACGCCAGCCAAGTATGGAGTCCCTGGCAGAAAACATGCATTAAGTCCATTGAGCAAGTTCAAAAGAAATTCCTCAGATATTTACACCTCAAAATAACGGGAAATTACCCACACATGGTACTGTCCCCGTTTACCCGGATAGTAGGCTGTCAGATATCCGCCCCCTCAATCGGATTGCCAACAATCAATCGCACCAGCTCAGCTACATCAATGAAAATGGCACTGACAGATACTACCGAGGTTTGAACACAGAAGTTACCAAGAAAAATTATTGTGGAACACACCAAAATAGACGGGGTTTCATACTTACTTTACTTACCTCTTATAAATATCTCGGGGATTGGGTTGACAACAGGATCCTTAAAGTATGCTCTCACAATAACCTTCACCATGACATTTAAAAATGAACCAGACCGAAGACGAGAACTTTGAACTGTACAAGAGCTTTATTTTCAAATAAAGAGTATGATTTTCACAACTCAACAAAATAAACGTGGCTATCAGTAGCCTATGTCAATCTGACTACGTCCTCCTAAAGGACTTGCAAATTATCAAACAATATGTTAGCTCCCATGAGCTCAAAATAACGTAACATTTTAAAACACATTTGGATTGGATGAGGAAGTCAGGGTACGACATATATAGAGCATTTGGTTTCTTTTAATAAACATAACACTTTTATAAATAGGCACAAGGCCGGAGTATCGACCTCACCCGCTTGTAACCAGATGTCTGGCCGGCTGGTCTACTCTTTAACCTGGCTCACACCTGTCAAATGGGGCTCCCTAGTCACGCCACACTGTGTTACGTAAGACTACAGCTCTCTTTTAAAGCTTTAAATGTCTACAAGACAACTCATACATATTGACGCAAATCTTTCAAATGCTTGACTCACATCCCACTGGATTATTTTAACTATCCTTAAACTTGTTAAGTTATCATCCAAATGTTTAATCAGCATAGTTTAGAGTATGAAACACACTCTTAAATGTTTATAACAAAATCACATAAATTATTTATAACAATTAGAAATTGTTTATAATAATGTCGAAGATAATTACAAAATTTTTAAACACGCCTTTTAACATTATTTTCGTTCCACATTATTGTCAAAGATATTTACATTTATTATTTACAATATCAACATTTAAATTATTTAAATTAATAATTTAAGAAATACATTGAACCACATGTTTTATCCGGTTGGTAAATTCATAATCGTGTTTAATATAATCGACCAATGAAGGTTAGTTATACATGTACATGTCACAATCTGGTTTAATAAAGGTTGTAATAATTTTAATTATTTGTGACGGTAATCTTCATTCGAAATCTTATCTCAAATTCTTTCAAACTCTTGTTAATTATAACAGTAAATTCACTTGATTAATTTTCAACGAACTATGACAATACACTCTAGCGGAAAATACTTCGCTTACAAAATAATGCACAAACTGCATTCAAAATAGCCCAAAATTCATCATATATTAATCTATATGGCATTAAACTTCCACCGCATTTACAAAAACCTCCCCTAACACAATCTTTATCATTATTAATTACTGTGGGAATCTCCTTCATTTATTTAAGGGCATTATACATCAGCGACTTTCAACATGTCCGCTGCACTAGCGATTATACATTCATAGTTCCACTTAAAAATTCTTATATCAATAATTGTTTCAAAACTGTTGTCATTTAAACTTCGTGGATTTCATTCATGAATCGAAATGAAATAAAAATTTGCCAATCACAAACAAATTTAATAGTGAATACGCTTATATACGCCTGTCTGGTCTATCAAAATTTAAGATTAACATCTTCAAAGAATTGTAGTATAAAAATACTATCATCAAACAAAGTGCGACTAACTGCAAAATAGTCGAATAGAATCCAATTAGACTGGGGAATGCAAACATCATTATATAAATCTCTATATGAGAAAAAACCTAACACAAGTTTCACGAATTTAATGCATTCAATAATTCATAATTAATGTTCATCTTTCACAAAATTGCCTAAGATGCAATGGTCGTTCATGACTGACGATAAATGTCTGTGATGCAATCAATTCAAATAACGACTAGTATTTCCAAGATCGTCGACAACGTACTGGATTTTAACGCTCTAAAATCATTTAAATGTTCTTCCTTCTTGATGATGACAGAAAATTGGTCAAAGTAATTAAACTGGGGTAGAATTACTTTAATAAAGTGACACGCTGTCTGAATTTATATCTGCCATAAAAATCATTAACTTACAGTCAAATCGTGACTACAAAAATAAGCAAATTACTGAAAAATCTAAATATCAGTCTCAACTGATTCAAAATCATTTAACTATGCCCATGACATAACAATGTCTTAATAAAACGTCGAAAAAGGCATAACTCATCAAGGTGTACTGAGAATAGGAATCTCAAACAAGAATATCGGTCAAAATATACATGAGGACAAAAATATGGGAAAAATGGTTGCTCAAATATTGCTAAGAAACTCAAATACAATAAACGTTCACGACTACCTTATCTGCCGATTGACGTTCCAGAGGAAAATTCCCCAAAGAAGACTGTTGATGGATCCATTTCACCAAGTTAAAGCTGAGCTCCATCCTCGAAACCAGAAACAGCACCATCGGAGAATCGAACTGCTTCACGAAGACGAACGACATCCTTCCGGCAATAATCTTCTTTGTGAGTCGGGACAACCCTGACCTCTCTTGAAAAATCCCTGAAGTTCCAGTTGAAAATCGCCATGAAGTTTTTGTATAAATTTCCGAAGAAATATTCATATTCAGAAAGTATGAAATCATTTCTATTGCTGTTTGATAGTATTCAGCCTTTACTCACGAAACATGGGTATAGATGGTTATTTACCACATGTTCGCTTGTATGGAATAGCAATTAGCGAAGTTCCATGCTGCTATCTTACTCCGTTGAAATATGTCCCAATTGCATAAAGTCCTTTAGCCTTCCATATGCTCTTCGGTTGTAGTATTAGAAGAACAAACTGCCATATTAGACTGCTCCATAATACTGTAGCGTTGTGTCACAAAAGCAATCTGAAGTCTCCCTATTTCACTAGCCCTGTCAGCCGTAGCGTAGAGTCTGGCTATACAAAGTGTTTCTTCTGTGGCGAGAAAATCACTTTTGTCAGTCGTCTAATATTGTCAATAACTTCCAAAATACTTCCTCGAAATTGTTCAGCTTTTCTACAGTCCTTACTGTAGCAATGCACAAGAGAATTAGCTTATAGGCGACCGCTAACTGTTCACAGCTAATCTTGTAGAAGCGTTATAAGTGTCGTTTCAACTTCACCTAGATTTACTTCACAGTAAACCTGCACTGCTTGTATGTTCGACTCTAGATTAATGCAGTGGCTTCGCCACGCGTTATAAAGACGACTTTTTCACTACTAATCTCACTCGACGTTTCACTGAAATGACTTATTTGAGATCTGACGATTGAATATCAGACGATTTATAATCTGAGAATGAGGAATGAGCGAATGAGGCTCCTCTCTTCTGCGCAAGGCCTTTTATGAACTTCATGAGGGGCGTATCTATCCCTTCCATCGCGTGTTACTGCGTCATCGCTAGAAGTTCCAACTTCGTCAATACATGACGGATTTTCATAATTCAAAAACTGAAAATAAATTTCACCAAAATTCCAGAACAATGCCTCTACTGCAAATGGATTTCCACAATTCTGCATTCCAAAAAGTAATAAAAATACCATAGTTTCAGCAATCTCCGTCTTCCTTCAGACTATCGTTCATTGGTTTGAGCCTCCCCTCCAATAGCATAATTTCTTCCTCAGCAGAATTCCACGTTTCCTGCGACTGCGTCGTACATCTCGGATCCTTCTCGAATAAATGCTGACGTCACTGAGAATCTCAGCTCAAGTAGCCTGCTGGCATAACGTTTGCGTCATCCGTGCTTACGTCATGACTACCCACGTCATAACTATGACAGCCATAACTTTCGCTATAATTTCCAAAATAGCCACCGTGGTCTCTATATAATTCAATTACGGGGGCATTCTCCTCTCACCACGTTTTAAAAACAGTTGCAAATTGTTTTTAAACTCAGTGTTACAAGTACCTCCACTCTCTTGAACACGAAATTGAATTATTACTGGCTTACTCTAGTATGATATTTCCTCTATGTTCCTTAATCATAAATCTGGGTTGTGTGGTTAATGTATTCTCTCCTCTCTAATTTCTCTTCTGTCCAGCATTTCTATTTTCTAAGTTCTGCTGGCTCGTAGAAGGCCCAGGATCGATTACAACATCCTGCCTTTTCTTTTGGTTGTCGGCTTCTTTTTCCCGTAATTCTTTTAGGTATTGCTGGCTTTCCTTCTCTCTTTCCTGATACTGATCGGGTGTCATAACCTGACCTTGAGTATTCTGATTTCTGTTTTGGTTCTGGTTATTCCTGTTATAATTTCGGTTATAACCATTATTGTTATAATATCTGCCTCTTCCATTGTAATTTCCTCGGTTATAGTTCCAGCCTCTTCTCTGTTGATACGGTCGGTAACCTTGCGATCTGTTATTTCGAAACTGATTATTCCTGTGAGGACCTACATTGTCAGTTTTCTCCTCATCTGGCTTGTCAGTTTGTTGGACTTGGTCCATATATACAGTATTTATTTCTTTAAAGTCATGCCTTTGACCTTTCTGTACCACGTTAGGCATTGGACTTGTGTAGTCTAACCTCCTCAGTAATTCATCCATGCTGGTTAAATCCCTGATGTTGGACGAAATTATTAGTCTTCTCACCTCAACTGGCAGCATACGAGAAATCGCATCAATAAGTTGCTCCGTGGACAATGGGGGTTGTAAGAATCTCAAGCGGGATAATTGACTCGTAAAGAAATCAGCGTACCGCGTTGGAAGAGTACCGGAGTATTTTCTTGAATACACCTCCGCTCTTAACGAATTCTGCGCTTCTATGGACCAAAATCGTTTGATTAATGCCTCTGCAAACTCGTCAAAGTTACTGAATGTGTATCTAAATGCCCGAAACCATTCGAGGGGTCCTCCAATCAAATATCTCTCCACTATCTTCATCTCTCTCTCTCTGGGAATGTGAGCTTCGATGAAATAATCTTTGAGGTTCCTTACATATTCGATAGGTGTCAAACTATCCGTGTTACTGAATTTTTGCGGTTTATCTTCAAAATTCCTGATGACCGTTACGTTCCTCGGATATGAATCCGGGTAGTTTTTCCCACTATCACGATAGTTCCACTCAGGTTCCATATTCCTCTCGTCATCTTCCTCCCTGAATCTGGATATACGTTCTTCAGGAGTCACGTCTCTCTCTTCTGGATCTAGGTTATATCTTCTGGCATAATTCCTACTGGTTTCGCAAGCCAAGCCTACTGTATCCTTGTCAGTGATTTCCGTTAAGACTTTCTTGATTAACTCTTCTTTGTAGGTCTCCATTAAATTAGCCTCTCCTAACTTCAAATTCTGCAGTTTACTCGTCGTTTCATTCACATCAGAGACAACTTTATGAATCTGTTCCTCTAATGCAGATTTTAATGTTTGCACATCCTGACCTAGTTGTGTTCTATCTTCAACTTGTCTTTCGGATAGCGAATCCATCCTGACGCTTAAATCTTTCCTAATCTGTACTACTTCATTGTTAATATCAATTTGAGTACTGGCAAGTTTCCTTTCAATACGATCCTGAATTTGGGTTACATGTTCCCCACTTGACCTAGTCCACTCGTCTTTCCATATTGCTACATTTTCCGTTAACATTTCTGCTATGTCTAATTCAATATCCTCTTTCAATACTTTATTATGGTCTAATACTTGGGTTCTCATGACCTCTACATCAAACTTTAAACCTTCTAAAGACGCTGTCGTTCTAACTGACTCATCAACTAGCCTAGTCGTTAATGCACTTATATTGCGCGTACAAAGAGTTTTCGAATTTTCTATCTCTTCCCTGACTTTATTTACATCAGTTTGGACTTTAGCAACATCTACGAAAACTGTGTTGACCTCTACTTGAAATTTATTTATGTCACTTTGCATCTCGTTTACATCCGAATGAATGTTATTAATATCAACCTGAACATTGGACACATCAGTTCTAACATTTTGGATTCCTCTTTGGACTTCCTCAACCTTGTCTTGGACAGTCGCAACATCATTTTTGACAACAACTACCTCAGCCCTAGCACAAGAAATATCACTACGGACATTAGCAACATCTAAATTCAACATTGTAAGATCTTTATGCACATTAGCAACATCTATTTTAACATTGGACATGTCTGAGCGGATGTCAGTTACAGTATTCTCAATTCCTTGGGTATTAATCTGTAAACGCGACATATTATCCTCTAAGTTAGCAGAACTAGTCTGAAGACCCTTCAAACTTTCATCCATGATAGCTTTCAAATTACTAGCATTCTCCTCCATTCTTGCTTTCAAATTAGCAGACAAATTACTAACATTCTCCTCCATTCGACTATTATTCTCCTTCATACTTTCATTCAGCATCTGCTTCATACTACTATTTATGTTAGCAGACATCTCCGCTAACATCATCTTCAAAACTTTCATCTGCCATTACAATATTATTCAAAATTAGACTGCTGTAGGGACATACATCAAAAGAGCAAAATAACAACATTTGAGCAACACTTTTCACCATATACAAATTTGATCAATTTTCTGTCTTAAATCTAACTTATAACTACCTTATAATTAACTTTCGAAGACACTTCATGTTGAAACAAACTCAAGCACATGTTCAAATCTCACTGGCCCATTTTAAAATATCCTACCACAAATAATTTTACATTTACAATCCAAATAATTTAATTTTATCTTTAATATGACTAAAATGTCATAAGCCGGTCAAATAAAATAAGATTCCAGATCATAGGCGATTTTTCTAAGTTTCCAGCCTATTTAACCTTTCTCAAGTTGTATAAGATCTGATCTTTTCTGAGTGTAATTTTCCTACTACAATACAACATTTAATTCCTATATAATCACACTCTTAAATTCTACAATTGGCCAAGACATCTAACAAAGAATCAACCTCTTTATTTGAGTATAATCGAACCACACGTTTTAGGTTTGCCAATCCTACTGGCGTTCAACCTGGTGATCCAGTTATGTTGAATCGAGCCCCAACGTTTTAGGTGCGCCAATCCTTCTGTTGACTCAGCCCCACGTTCTTGGGTTGCCAACAATCAATCGCACCAGCTCAGCTACATCAATGAAAATGGCACTGACAGATACTACCGAGGTTTGAACACAGAAGTTACCAAGAAAAATTATTGTGGAACACACCAAAATAGACGGGGTTTCATACTTACTTTACTTACCTCTTATAAATATCTCGCGGATTGGGTTGACAACAGGATCCTTAAAGTATGCTCTCACAATAACCTTCACCATGACATTTAAAAATGAACCAGACCGAAGACGAGAACTTTGAACTGTACAAGAGCTTTATTTTCAAATAAAGAGTATGATTTTCACAACTCAACAAAATAAACGTGGCTATCAGTAGCCTATGTCAATCTGACTACGTCCTCCTAAAGGACTTGCAAATTATCAAACAATATGTTAGCTCCCATGAGCTCAAAATAACGTAACATTTTAAAACACATTTGGATTGGATGAGGAAGTCAGGGTACGACATATATAGAGCATTTGGTTTCTTTTAATAAACATAACACTTTTATAAATAGGCACAAGGCCGGAGTATCGACCTCACCCGCTTGTAACCAGATGTCTGGCCGGCTGGTCTACTCTTTAACCTGGCTCACACCTGTCAAATGGGGCTCCCTAGTCACGCCACACTGTGTTACGTAAGACTACAGCTCTCTTTTAAAGCTTTAAATGTCTACAAGACAACTCATACATATTGACGCAAATCTTTCAAATGCTTGACTCACATCCCACTGGATTATTTTAACTATCCTTAAACTTGTTAAGTTATCATCCAAATGTTTAATCAGCATAGTTTAGAGTATGAAACACACTCTTAAATGTTTATAACAAAATCACATAAATTATTTATAACAATTAGAAATTGTTTATAATAATGTCGAAGATAATTACAAAATTTTTAAACACGCCTTTTAACATTATTTTCGTTCCACATTATTGTCAAAGATATTTACATTTATTATTTACAATATCAACATTTAAATTATTTAAATTAATAATTTAAGAAATACATTGAACCACATGTTTTATCCGGTTGGTAAATTCATAATCGTGTTTAATATAATCGACCAATGAAGGTTAGTTATACATGTACATGTCACAATCTGGTTTAATAAAGGTTGTAATAATTTTAATTATTTGTGACGGTAATCTTCATTCAAAATCTTATCTCAAATTCTTTCAAACTCTTGTTAATTATAACAGTAAATTCACTTGATTAATTTTCAACGAACTATGACAATACACTCTAGCGGAAAATACTTCGCTTACAAAATAATGCACAAACTGCATTCAAAATAGCCCAAAATTCATCATATATTAATCTATATGGCATTAAACTTCCACCGCATTTACAAAAACCTCCCCTAACACAATCTTTATCATTATTAATTACTGTGGGAATCTCCTTCATTTATTTAAGGGCATTATACATCAGCGACTTTCAACATGTCCGCTGCACTAGCGATTATACATTCATAGTTCCACTTAAAAATTCTTATATCAATAATTGTTTCAAAACTGTTGTCATTCAAACTTCGTGGATTTCATTCATGAATCGAAATGAAATAAAAATTTGCCAATCACAAACAAATTTAATAGTGAATACGCTTATATACGCCTGTCTGGTCTATCAAAATTTAAGATTAACATCTTCAAAGAATTGTAGTATAAAAATACTATCATCAAACAAAGTGCGACTAACTGCAAAATAGTCGAATAGAATCCAATTAGACTGGGGAATGCAAACATCATTATATAAATCTCTATATGAGAAAAAACCTAACACAAGTTTCACGAATTTAATGCATTCAATAATTCATAATTAATGTTCATCTTTCACAAAATTGCCTAAGATGCAATGGTCGTTCATGACTGACGATAAATGTCTGTGTTGCAATCAATTCAAATAACGACTAGTATTTCCAAGATCGTCGACAACGTACTGGATTTTAACGCTCTAAAATCATTTAAATGTTCTTCCTTCTCTTCTCTTCATTAGCAGTCACCAGAAACATCTCTCCTCTCCCACTAGGCTTAATACCTCTTCGTTTGTAACCCTATCTACCCATCTGATCTTCATCAATCTCCTGTAACACCACATTTCAGACGCTTCAATTCTCCTCTTTTCTGCTGCACCGATAGTCCAAGTTTCACTTCCATAGAGTGCCAAGCTCCAGACAAAGGCTTTCAAAAATGACTTCCTAATACCTCAATCTTTATTCGATGTCAACAGATTCCTTTTCTGTAGAAATGCTTTCCTTGCCTGAGCTAACCAACTTTTTATATTCTCTTTGCCTCGTCCATCACTGGTTATTTTGCTTCCTAAGTAACAGAAGTCCCCTTTTTTCTTTAGCTTTTCACCTGCCAATTTAATGTCCATAGAGGATTCTGATTTATTTCAGCTGCATTCCAATATTTTTGTTTTACATTTATTAATTTTCATCATGAATTCTTTCCTCAAGACGGAGTCCATACCACTTAATCTATAGGCTAGTTCATGAATCTTTGAATAGTTAAAGAGCGGATTGTTATATCCCCAACTCTTCAATAAGGGTTGCGTCTACAAATCTACATAATTAATTAGCAGTACATGAAACAGTACCTTAACAACTTACACATAGTTATGGTTGTTCAAAACCAAACAGAATCATCAGTAAAAAGACTCCAAAACCCTCAGCTCAAAATCCACATGAAAAATAGAGTGATATAATCAAAACAATACGTGAGGCATTTAGCATTAGCAAAGCTCCTGTGTTGGTGGAAATTCTAAAAAAATAATTATACAGTACTTTGATTTTCTTAAAGGAGAATACAATTAAAACTCTTTGCTAAAAATTTGTAGTAATTTGACCGCCATGCAAAAATATTTAGTGCATTGAGCCGTGAAAGGTATAAATGTTATTTTGGGAAACTGGCGTCGACTCTAATCATTTGCACACCCCTGTAACCTTGTGCTTCACATCTTGTGGAAGAACTGTGAAGGTATATTAGCCGTTTTAAAACTGCTGTCAACAGTGGAACACAATCTGTTTTACTGGCGAAATCGGTCCAGTCTGTACCCTTTCACGAATTGATTGCCGGCGGTCGAGATGGGAACTATTATTTGTTTATTTGAGTCACACGTCACTCTGCTTTGTTGACAGGTACAGTTGCGCGAGTAGGATATGACTCAGCTCCAGTAGCTGTCCGTGGTGACATGAGCTCCTGTGACACTTATCTGCGCTTCTAAGAGAGGTAGCGCGCGCAATGCTGCTTGACTTATGTGCAAACTGCACTGTCATCACTGTGTTCTCCTCTTCACCCCGCGGGGCTCCTGCTACAATAATCAACAAATGGAGGCGCAGCCAGGCTCAGCGGCAATCAAATCTTAAATGGGTAATACAGTGTGTTGATGAAACATTGAGGTACGAGCTTTGTGTGTGTTCAGCTGCGTATTTCAAAATTATCTCAAATGGGTCCATTTGCCTTCCTCCATCATCCCTGAAAGTTTGTAACATTATCACGGATACTGCCTGTATATACAGGGTGTGATTTATATACTTGAGCACCCTTAAGGGGCGTGTAGGGGATGGGTGTAGGATCAATTTGAGATAGGGAACCTGGGGTCAGAATGGCCTCCTAAACCCAGAAAACAGGTTTGTTTCAGGCCCTCCGCCCCTGTAAAGTAGGGAAGCGTGCCATGTGTTACTCTGAGGTCAGGCACTCTTTCGCTGTCAACGGTCTTGGCGCGACCACGGCTCAACGCTGCGTTAGCCGAGAGCTGTATTCCTCTTGGCAATTGATAGTTCCGTCGTCTTTAACTACTACAGAAACACACGTAACTCGTTGATACTAATAATCAAAAGGCAATTAATTTTCAGAATCAACGATAGTTTTAAAAATCAGAACAGAATAAACATGCCCTGTGAGTACGCCACCTCCTACCCCTCTAAAAAAAAAGTGGAGAAATGAACCCGGGGTCACCGTGGCACCGCACCTCGCCGCTGTCCTCTCGGCTAACCCAGCGTTGAGCGGTGGTCGCGCCAAGACCATTGACAGCGAAAGAGTGCCTGACCTCAGAGTAATACATGGCTCGCTTCCCTACATTACAGGGGCGGCGGGCCTGAAACAAACCTGTTTTCTGGGGTTAGGAGGCCACTCCGACCCCAGGTTCCCTATCTCAAATTGATCCTATACCCATCCCCTACTCGCCCCATAAGGGTGCTCAAGTACATAAATGACACCCTGTATAACACACACACCCAAGTACACGGGGCTAAATTACCACAATGTCCAGGCACCTCAAATGAAACAATATCAAGCCAATCACTGCGTCAGGAGGTGGATTGCGTAATAAATAGTAGGCACACTTAACGCCCATGTGTAGGCTATATTCGGGTGGTTACCACACGCAACATTCCTAGAATTAACTTCCAGAATCAATATTACCTTCATGGCTGTAGAAAATCGTGATAAAATGTTCCAGCTAGCGTTTTATTTCGATACAGGACGCAGTGACATGTAACACCGACACCATCATAAATGCCGAAGTGATGGATGAGGTATGAGACTATAACTAGGCTGACGTAAATTCCTGTTTCTTGGTAACTCCAGGATATTGTTTCACAACTGTAAAACCTGAATGGAGTTATTTTATGCTCATTTGCATGAGGAAAGATAAAACCCTTTCGGCTTGTAAGTGAATTCATCATTGGAGTACCCACTGCTCGTAAGTCAGCATGGGCCATAAAACAAAGCTGCCTGGATTAACATACCCTGATAGCAGCAACGTATGGCGTTTTCAATTCCACTCGAAAAATTACTTTATTTTCCCTTCGTGCTTCTCCTCCCTTGCACTCCCTAGCGACGCTTTTGTCAGAAAAAGCGTTTCTATCTACAAAATATCACATGCTTGT